>OZ010798.1:142374183-142999183 GCA_963932465.1 Maratus speciosus | reverse complement strand
CTGTTGCTGTGATTATTTATTTTTCACTCGGTACACGATGGAATGATTGTACTGGCTTTGATTGACAGATTATTTTTTAACTATGATATGATGCTGTTGAATTATTTATGCAATCTGACTTTACAGATTCATTCTTTAATCAGTGGATGTCTGATTGATAAGGTGTGTCAAGAATGCTTCGATTAAATAGTCAATACATCTTTCACTAAAATGGAGATTTTTACTTGTTGATTACTGCAATAATATTTTATATATATTTATATATATATGAGTATAATTCAATATACCAATACCAATTTACAGCTATTTATACTAAAAATGCATATATTTAAATAATAGTAAATTTTCATTTCAATGCTTTTTATTGCACAAAAAATGATAATATAATTCTCAAAAAATATCTACGTAAATATCAAATCCCTTACTATAATGAGCTATGTTATATAAATATATAGTCAAGGATCCATAATCCGCAATTTTCTATAATTCGCATTGCTTAACAAATGTAAACAAATTTACAAATTCTTGATCCAAAAATATTTTTTAAAAGAAATATCTGAAAAATTTATATATAAAAGTAAATATAATCCATTTTTTAATAAAAGAATTTGAAAAATGTATTTTTTGAGCTAACATATTAAATTAATTATTATATTTCATATTTTTCTTTTCATGTTATACTGAATATGGAATTAAAATAGTGTCCAGATATAAGAAAATGACACATAATCCATAATACTCCATTATCCGCAATATTCCATAATCTGCACAACCTTTGGTCCCAACTTGTGCGGATTAAAGAACTTTGCCTGTATATAAAAATACCACATAATATATTTTTCTGAAATATGGGAGAAATACTAGCTGTAAATAACAGCTGAATAATTGAAATAAAAGATTAAAAAATAATATTAATGAGTTAATTTAGCTGACACTTGTTGTTTTTTGTTCACATTGAGTTAAAATTTATAATATGTAATGTTAAATTAATTGCATGAAGATAAAATATACAATTTTAATTAATCAGAAAGAGAACAGATTCATCAAATTTAGAACAGAACATATAAAGATTGTGTTATTCATTTACATGATGTTAATATAGTGCATTTAAAGTTGCATCTATAGTTATTTGGAGTGCTTTAGTTGATAGCTAAAAAGGGATGGGAATTTGAAACTTGAATTCCATTTGAAAAAAAAAAAAAAATGCAGAAAAAATTAGTTTAATATAATTAGTTGTTTTTTCTAAGATTTGACAGAAAAAAAATATTGCTACTTATACCTATATAATGCAAAATAAATTTGTAAAGTCATGAATATGTAAAATGAATTTCACCCTCTTAAATGAACCAGTTATCATATATTCATAAAAATAATACTGTTTCTGACTGATGTCACATTTTATTCATTTAAATCTTATCTTTGAATTTATAAGTGATTTATTTTCAAACATTTGATTGCTATATATATAGTTCAGCATCTTAAAGAATAAAAAATGTACATTTAAAAATGAGTTATAAAGTTATCTATTGCAATAACCAGTTGAGAAAACGTGTTTGAAATTTTCATTGGAAAAAATGCAGTTGGCTACAATTCAGATTCCAGACTTTTCAAAACAGTTAAATGTTTTTAAACATTTATTAAATGTTTCTAATATGTTATTCAGTGTTATTTTAACCCGTTCAGCATACTATTAATAGTACATGTCTTTTAAATAATTATTATTCTGTGTTAACAATTACTTTTGTTACTATCTACATGTAGTAATGGTAGCATGTGTCTGTGCATTTCTTATGACTTCATTTATATTTTGGTTTTTAGTAATACAATAATAATAAGAGTTTGCTTAATTCTTTTTGCACCGTTGACGATTTCTTTATTTTATATATATATTCCACTCTTTAAATTTAAAATATAGGTTGCTTTTCTGAACGAATCATGTTTGGTTAAAACGTAAGAAATATATTAGAAAGTCGTAATGTCTATTAAATCGCGTTGTAATAAGATGTTTCCGAAACGTCTCCAAGAACTCTTCCATTGGCTATTGTCATATGAATTGAATAATATGCAAAATAACTAGGGGAGAGGGGGAGCACCCCTGAACATTTTTTTTTTAAATCACATATTTCTTACTTGAATTATATTTATTGAATTTTAAATATTTCATGAGAGAAAGAATGTAATTCTGCATCATATGAAATATCAAGTTACAGTTTTCAGATAAATTAAATATGTTTTGAGGCTTTAAAGATTTCTGTTCACACCTGCCCCATGTAGGGGTACCTTTGAACAAATAAACAAAATATGAAAATATAGACAGTTGTTATTAAGAACTGCGTATCTTTCCAAAATGTAAAATAATAAGAATAAAATTATACAATTACATTTAACTAAAATTACTATTTTTTTATTATTTAACCGAATTTGTATCCCTCAAAGCACACTGTTTAGACGGATGGAGGATCCCTCCAATTATGTTTTAATTGTGGCAACTTTTTTATATAATATCCTTAAAATCCACCAAATTGATATCTTATACCTCAGGAAAATATATCATATGTTCTTTTTTACGAAGAAACCTCACATTAAGCAATTTAATCTGACCAACGTAATGAAGAGTTCTTTTTGCATGAAATTGAACTAAAATGAAATCATTTACATTCAAATTATTATAGGAAATGGATAAAACCATGTTTTATGAAATCCAGAAATAATGTTGACCATTGTAAATGAAACAGTATTTGATAGATAAATCTACTAAATCATGAATTATTGTTGTGTGTCCTGAATTTGCCTGTAGTTGAAGCCCTGCATCAGTATAACAGTTAATTAATCTCTTAATTTTCATATTTTAAAAAATCAACAATAGTAATGTTTAGATACATCTATAACTCTTTACTTCATAGTTTTAATTGTTCAATGGTGCCCCATCACATGGAGTTTAGCATTACAACTATTTACTCAATTAGGTTTGAGAATTTGAATAAAACAAACCTTATAAGTTAAAGCGAACATCTTTATTTAGGTAATAAATAGTAAATTGTAGTTTTAGGGATACAAGATTATCAACAAAAAGCTTACAACTTTATTTTGTTAAGTTTGGACATAAGAAAGCAAAATATACATATCTTGCTTAGACAGTAGGTGTGCATGCAAAATAGTAAAGCTTTGTACTCTTGTTACACTGAAGCAGTAGTACTGTGCTGCCATATATATTTAAAAATATATAATTTATTTAAAGGAAAATATTTACAGTGTTCAAAGGTAACCCTCTCTTCCCTACGTTCGTTAGATTTCAGATAATGACATATTCGTTAAACTTCAGTAAATCGATTTGGATATAGCTACTATTAACATAAAAGTAATTTTTTTTTCTCAAAAAAGGGGGCCCGAACGGGTTAAGAGAAGATAATCATCTATTTCTTCATAACCTTGTAAGTGTTAAAGTAATGAAAAAGCATTTTCTCTCAGCATGCTAGAAGAAATAGAACACCAGACTGTATTTTATCGAAGAAATCTTATTTATAAATATTAAAATACGTACAAAATAAAAACATTAAAGCTCAACATCAAGTCTAATAACATTTGACTGCATTAAAGCTCAAAAAACAAAAATTGATTTCTTGAAAACTTCAGTGTTTAACCCCATAAAAATGGTTTCACACAGTATTCATATAAAAATTATCTGAAAAATGGACATAAAGAAAAGAAAGAATGGAAAAGTAAAAAATAAAGAAACTTTTGAAAGCATCTATGTTGATCTGTGCTTAAAGTGATTCAATCAGGGGGAGGGATGGGTCTTGTTTATTTAAAATAAATGCTTGAGTTGTTAGCGAAAAGAAAAATTGAATTATTGTAAAAATAAAAGTTACTTTAAACACATTTACACCGACGCTGATATTCACGTTTCCCACTGTGAGAGAATGCTCGAATTCATGCTTCGCTTCATCCGGCACTATCACTTATTCAGACACTGTATGTGATGACCTCCCCTTCAACTCGAATATAACTAGCAGAGTTTATTGTAAAAGTCTGGAAGTTCATAGGTTGAAGGCAAATACTTGGTGTCATGATTTTATTGACGACATTTAACGGGGGTCTTCACTCACTTGAAAATGTCCGCTTCGTAATGTCAAACCAATGGGCAGGTTATTTTCGAATTTCTCGTTTAAATTTAAATATTTTTAAACTTTTTTGGCATAGGATAGCTGAGCTCGATCTTAAATATGGCTGTTTTTTACTTTTTTTTTTTTAAAGGGACTTTCAGTTTTAAATCCGGTTCCGAAAATGAAAGTACCTTTATTAAAAAAAGTTGCCATCAAAAAAGTAAAAACAGTCATATTAAAGATTGAGCTCAGCTATCCTATGCAAAAAAATAATTTAAAAATATTCAAATTTAAACGAGAAATTCGAAAACAACCTGTCCATTGGTTTAACATTACGGAGCAGGGGTTTTCAAGTGAGTGAAGACTCCCCTTAAGATAACTGCCTCAAGAGGCAGTCGAGTGGGACCCACTGGTGATGCACGCCCGCGTGAATGTGTTAAAAATGACTTGAAAAACAAATCTGGAAATTAAACAACCTGTTCGAATTTAACCAAAGACTAGGTCAAAAGAAATAAAAGGGCAAAAAGAATATAGTCATTTTTACTGTGTTTTTTTTTTTTTAGGGTTTCGTACTTAAAAAGTAAAAACGGAACCATTTTAAGATCACCCCAGTATCTGTCTGTCCGTCTGTCACAGCCATTTTACTCGTAAACTATGGAACGTGAAAAGTTCAAATTGGAGAAGTAATAAAGACTATTGACTCACATATTTACAGATTATTAACATTTTTGAGGAAAATGTAGAGGGGCTAATTCAGTTACTTGAAAAAAAAATATTTTCTTTGTATATCGTGTGAAAGCATACGTAACGCTGCACTTAAAAATACATTTCATTTAATTATAGGTATTATATTTTCAGAGTTATTGTCGAAAATGTAGAGCAAAAATATTATCCCCTATTTCCGAGTCTACTGAACCTAAAATTATAAAAAAAAAAAATTAGAGGTAGTAGACAACTTAAACCTTGCAGTAAAATTATAGCGATTACCCTAAGTCACATAGTTTTTGAGAAAAGCACATTGTTCTGTTACACACAAATTTCGATTTGCAGGCATTCAGCAAAGGTGTTGAGGAGCGCTGGAAGTACTTATCGTAGAAGTATAAAAAAATTGTTGATAATGATTTTTGAAAAAAATCGTCGGTAATTAGCCGAGATATTAACCCTTAAAGACACGGACGGTTTTGACATACATAATCACAGGGGCGACGTACTGTACGTACCATCGGCCTTTAAAGCCTAGATAAAAACTTTTAATGATACATTTGTGTAATACAATGTCCAGTAGCAGTATAAAAACAATAGACGTCAAATTGTTAATAACTGACTAATTTCATTAGAAATAATCACATAAATAGTATGGGATTCGCGACTAGTTTGCATTGAGTAGATCTCTCATTACACTTCCCGTGTCTTTAAAAGTTAATTTAAAACCTATCTGGGAAAATGCGGCACGGACCAAGGCGGCTTTGCTGTATTTCGACCTCTTTTCGAAGCGCGCTTAGCAAAATGCCAAGTTTAAACTTTGAACAAGGGTTTTGTTTTAGCAACACTCAGGGTCGGACTGGGTCAGTATAAAGGGCGCAGACCTTGGATTTTCAGAGGGCGCAAAAATTTTAACGAACTCAAGCCAATTTGACTTGCTTGTATTGTATCTGGCTTGACAAGGTTTAACACACTTGCATAGCACCAAGTAAAGGATAATGGCTTAAATTAAATCTTTAACTCTAGGTAGAAGACTTCGCAATATTCTCCGTGCATGTTTAAAATTCCATCAATCCCACACAATATTACGCAATTTTTTAAACCACATCACATAACATCTAAAAGCTCCAGCAAGTTGAACACAGATTAACTTGTAGTAGATTACTGATATCAAGACTAGAGCTTTCTTATTTTCTTCTATCGATAGACACCTTGCAGAAAAAAAAAATCATCGCCCCTACCAATTTTCCTGAAAATCACTGTATGAAAAAGACATAGGATTGATTAGGATAACAATTGATTAGGAATAATATTTACTATTAAATACTTTTTCATAAATTTTGCTTTGGAGGCTGTCTACATATTAAAAAATACACGAACGTTGATTTTTCAAATGGTAACATCCACTTTTGACACCCTGTTTGAGTTCCTTTCTAGCCAGGAAAGATATATAGCTTATATGCTTTTCTTAAATCTTAATACTGTTATAAAAGAAAATGTGTTAGGGGTTTATCCCTAAACTTCGGAAAATAAATTGAACATCTTAGAAGAAAAAGTACCAAAAACTCTCAATTAGTCCCCAGTAAAATTTTACTAGAATAATAAATTTATTAAAAACTTACTTTACATTATCTCCAAAACCAATTATTCATATGAGTTGTACACATCAATGTTTTTAACAATTGTGGTTTTTCATAATATACAGGGTGTTTATAAAGTTCCGGACCCATTTTGATGTTTAATAACTCATACAATAATAAAGATAGATTAAAATTAATAACATAAATGGTTAGATAGGCTCAAAAAGTTTCATGACCCTTGTCAATGAACTTCCACGTGTGCCCCCTCCGTCGCATGGAGAATATCAAGTCGATAGTCAATTTCACGCCAGGTAGCGGCAAGCATGTCGGCATCCACAGAAGCTATTGCGGTTGTAATTCTGGCTTTTAAGTCATCAATTAGACATGTTGGAAAACTTCGTATTTCCACAACTAGAAGAGCTTCAGCCACATGTCATTTTGCAACAAGATGGTGCACCACCTCATTGGGGTACCATCGTTCGTACTTCTTTGAATGACCATTTTCCAGGAAGATGGATTGGGCGAGGAGGTCCAATTCCTTGGCCACCCAGATCACCTGATATAACGCCGCTGGACTTTTTCCTTTGGGGATTTGTAAAGGACAATGTTTACAGGGGGAGAGTGTCGAACATTGATGACTTAAAAGCCAGAATTACAACCGCAATAGCTTCTGTGGATGCCGACATGCTTGCCGCAACCTGGCGTGAAATTGACTATCGACTTGATATTCTCCGTGCGACGAAGGGGGCACACGTGGAAGTTCATTGACAAGGGCCATGAAACTTTTTGAGTCTATCTAACCATTTATGTTATTAATTTTAATCTATCTTTATTATTTTACGAGTTATTAAACATCAAAATGGGTCCGGGACTTTATAAACACCCTGTATATTTTTTAAAATGACTTTGTTAACAATTTCTAATTAAGAAAAGTTTTTGAATAGAAAAAAAGTTTGGGATAAGTTTGGGTCTATTCACTATATCTCTAATGAATTAATAAAAAATCATCAGATAATTTTTATGAAGTTAAAAATTAAGTTTCTGAAATGGATTTATCTTTAACATCCTCAAATTTAAACCCTTCTAACCCTACCATGATTTAATTTAATGCATATAAACTATGCCTTTTTCCGGGCTGTCTCGATCCAAGAAACTCAAATAAGGTGTCAAAAATGGGGTATTATTGCTTGAAAAGTAAAAGTTGGTACAATTCTCAATAAGTATACGACTTCGGAAACATAATTTATGCATAACAATAACTAGTAGATATTATTTTCAGTTGATTGGTACCTACATATTTTTTTACGATTATTTTTAGCAGAATTTGTAAGTTGTAAACCACATTTTTTTCCACTATCACCATTGATGCACTGAGGATCCTTAGAAAATCTAACACTGTTTTTTGCACAAAGCGCCAAATAGGGTTGCTGCGGTGCTGCTAAGGGCTTCAACCTTTTTTTTTTAAAATATTTTTCTTTAATGTAATAGGAATTAGTTATCAAGCCAGTTTAAAATGTCATAAATTCAATTTCTGTTACAATCTGAGAGCCACTACTTTTTATCATCTACTGTTTTGTTATTATTCATATTATTAACCAAGTAGCATATTTAGATGTGGTACCTACAAATATCTCCTTCAACACATAGTCCAGGCAAATTAAAGTAAATATACCTTCAACCCGGGCAAAATTGCAATAGAAGCTCTGTTAATTGATTTATAATCCGTAACCATTACTGAGAAATATATCCAAAATCAGACAAAATCCGATCACGGGAACACCCTTAAAAACGGATTTCAAAACGGACTGAATCATATGCCGTTTTGCGTTGTTGTGCTGTTGTATAGCTTTTAGTTGAGACGGAAGACGACAGAGGGCAGAACTAAACAATTTGGACTGCAAATACTCATTTTTTATCGAACAACTGACAACCAATAATGTTTTTGGAACAAGATAAAGTAAAGTATCTATAACTCATTCTAAACTGTATTACTACTAGACCGATCTCCTAACAGTCATCCGGTATGCGGTGAGTTTTTCAAGCTCCGGCGATGAGGAGATATATCTCCGGCTTCAGGCAAGCCCTATACTATATTTTCTTTCTACATATTAAGTCTTCCTGAACATTTTAAGCCCTACCGCATCAAAATCGGTCCAGTGGTTCGCGAGATATAGTTCTTTTAAATTTCTCTACTTTCTGTTAATCTCGTTCCTCTATCTCATGTCTCCAAAATTGCAACTGGCTCCGAATCGATTCCAGTGCTTATAAATGCTAGTTGTGCATAATTTTCCCAGGCATCTGAACATTTTTAATAATATGCTTTAGGGAATTTTTCAGGACAAATATCAGTATTTTTTAATAGAAGAATAAATCTAGCTTAAACGCGCGAAATTTCACCTTATTTAAGAATTAATTTTCTATAAGAAAATACTGGTACTGAAAAATTTCCTGGCTATAAAATTTCAGGACACGTACAACCCCTGCATTTATGGACATTTCATCACCAATTTACTTTGTTAAGGAGACTTTAAGCAAAGATATCGATATTTTTTATACATGCTGTGCTGTGATTGTGATCTGACCAGAGTAGTTTGTCATGCCAGTGTTTTTCAAGATTATATTTATGGTATTAAATGATTATTTAACCGCGGATTACTACATTATTTGTGTAATTTGAAGCTTATACAACACTAGTGAGTTTTAGATTTTTTTTTATAAATTTTAGTGTTTTAATGAGCCTCTGAAAAATACATGCTTTACCATTGGCGGCCATTTAATAATGCATCTCTGTGGAGATTATTGTAATGTTAACCTTTTTTAATTAATCTCTAACCTCTAACATACATAATAAATGCTATAAACAGCTCCATACTGTGCTTTTTATTAACGTAAGTGTATATACTTTGCTCTGCCGCCAGTTTCAATTCAAAATATCAATTTTAAATGTACTAAATGATGTTTTAAAAATAGTTAAAAATTGTGTTCTATGCTAACGTTTAGCTTCAAACTCCCATAGGAATAGCATTGGGAGTGTGTAACTTTTATAAAATTATCAAACATACCTATAAGGGACAGCAGACAGAAGAGGAGCAGCAATGACATTTAAAAAGTGGCCGATGTACTGGGACACATATCGCCATTTCATTCTGATTCTACTCTACGCAAAATTGTTACAGGCGTAACAGCTAAAAAAGAAGTTAATGTTGATGAGTTGCACTTATTTGGTACGATCATCATCTCCAAAATGATAGGGAAGGATATATTTAGGTATTCGGCTAAAAGGCCAAAGAAAGTGAAAACTCTAGGATCTGCAGCCGCCATCTGTAGTTATAAAGATGACTTAGATATACAAATAAATCCAGCGCTCCTCTTCCAAAGAATGATGATTGCTGGCACTTGTGGTGAAATGAATCTCGGAGATGTCATGCGTTATGAACCGTGTGCGTACCCTGCAGCATTATTTGAATCACCAAGTATGATGAGGAATTCAGACAAATCTCAGTTAGCTCAAGCACTAGTCAAACACATTAAAAATTTGCACAATGAAAAATATGACAACGTGGAAAGTACAGAAAGGTACTATTGGATGGAGGATCTTTCTTGCATCGCATTTCCTGGTGTAAAAAATGATACATATGAAAACATTGCTATGTCTTACGCTGATTTTATTGTTAAAAAATATGGAAAACATATCATGGTTTTTGATAATTACATTGGGTATCCAACGATCAATAATGTGGCTCACAGACGACGCTACAAAAAAAGAGTAGATATATTAATTTCAGCCCATACATGAAATTTATTGGAAAAAAGGAAGAGTTTCTGGACAATGAAAAAACAAGCAAGCAATGACTTCCCTCATAGGCGAATTGCTTAAGAAATAAGGCTGTACTGTTCACAACGCAGATGGGGATGCCAATATAGACATCGTTCGTGCTGCAATCTCCTCTTCAGAACATGCACATGCACATACCACTGTAATAGGTGAAGTTACCGACTTGCTGATTCTCCTTCTTTAACAGGCAAAGGATAATGGCTTCAAGGTATACTATCGCAGTGACATAAGACGAGGATCATGTTCCAAACCAGTCTATCATATCCTCAACATGCAGTCTCTGTTAGGTCGTGAAAATTGCAACTTCCTTCTGTTTCTGCATGCTTTCACGGGCTGCGATACAACATCCAGAATTTTTTCGATTGGGGAAATCCTCATCATTTCTCAAACAGATGAACAACACAGAGTTCTATTGCAAAAATATTTTGTTCAAATTCAAGCCTACGTTCAGATATGGCTGAGGCTGGAAGAAAAGCAATGCTTCTGTTTTATGACTGCGAGGCACTGGATTTTATAGACAAACTATGTCACCAAATGTTGGTAGGGAAAGTAACTACAGTAAAATCATTTATTACACCTGAACGTTTGCCTCCGACCGATTCTTCTACAAAATATCATAGCTATCACACTTACTTACAAATGAATATCGGAAGAAAGAACCAAGCCAGTAGAATGGGGCTGGTATGTAAAAAAACACTTGTGCTATTCAATACTCTGCAAGTGACTACGAGCTACAGATTATTTACTTAATATGATTCCATGTTCTTGAAAGATAAACTGTGCTACTTTACGATGCGGATGCAAGCGTAATTGATTGCCCTGTTCTACAACTTCTGGGGTGTGCCAAGTCAATGGATGTAACAAGAACTACCTAACTTCTAACTATAAATATGATGAAAACTATTGATACGTTTTTTTCTTCACTGGAACGTTTCTGTAAAAATGAACTTGAGCAGTAATTTGTCAGAAATAATAGACTTTTGTGTACTGTTTATCGTTTTTGACTATACTTCAAAGTTAAATTGTGAAAATAAAGCGATATATTTCCGTAAGCGATATATTCTTTGCCTTAGTTCCAGAAAATCTCCTCCACCATTTTGAAATTCGTATATAGGGGTGTTCCCGTGCTCAGATTTTGTCTGATTTTTAGTATGCTATTAAGCAGTAGTTCCTGATTAAAAAATTCTGTAAAAAGCTTCTATTGCAATTTTGCCCATGTTCAATCACAAAATGCCTGGACTAACACAAGAAACAATCGGTATGCAAACTTCGTTTAAAAAATATTTATAATTAGAACAAGAATATACTTTCCGTTTGGAAATAGAAATTTTGAAAACTAAATCTCAAGCTTCTTTTGTACCACGTATTATAGGGTATTGGAATGCTGAAATATAAAGCTATTTGAATGTGAAAATAATGCTTGCTTATGAAAATAATTGGTATTTTTATCCTCAAAAAATTACTATTATGTGTCCATAAAGAACTGAATTGATACCACGTTATGAAAAGGTTTCTACAGAAAAAGTACACCCTAAAACATTGCTTTGTTAGTCTAAAATCCCTAAAACAATTAAGTAAATTTACTATTCCCAGCACACTCTTCTCATGATTGCAAAACTTTTATCATTGTTAAAGATCAAGGGAAATATTTAAGTTTCCGTACTTGAGTGTAAGTGCCCCAGGGATTGTATTCATGCAAGCTGAGGGGTACATAGCCAGTATTTTTTAACCGACTTAAAAAAAGAAGGAGGTACTCATTTCGACGCATATGTATTTTTTTTATGTATTTTCACTGAATACTCCTAAACTAGGCGCGAGATTACTATCCGAAAATAACGGCAGATTTTGTGAATGAGAAAACGCTGTCTGCGAGATACCACAGCTTGCAGGATTGCAATCCAAAAGTATCCTCAACTTTGTATTCCCCGAAAAGAAAGATCATCATGTTTTCCAATCAAAAACAAAATCCATACAAAAAGTTTTTTAGCTTCTGATACGTCTCTCTTTTTTTTCTCTTTCAAAAAGCACCATTATATGTGCATTCAGGGGCGGCTATAAAGAAAGGGGGCGCAGAGTACTAAAAGCAAAAGGACTGAAAATATGCAAAATACTGGTTAAATTCTAAAACATATCATGAAAAGAAGCGATGAAAAAAATTTCGTCCTGGGCGCAATGGCTACTAAAGCTCTCGTTGGGTGCATATTTTCTCTTTCAATCGCATGCAAAGATGTCCGTTTTGGTTTCCGATCCTGAAATTGCTAACGATATATCTTTAATTTCTTTGTGATAATAATAAAAAATACGTCTCTTGTGCTGTCTATTAATTGATGATTATCCCTAAACGAATTCTCGAAATTTAGTACACTAATCAGAATGTATGTATACAACAAGTGAAAAAATATTGGAGCGGCTTAGGCACTTAGGGGCGCGACGTTTTCCCTGGGCGAGGGCGCACCGGCCCTCGGGCCGATGGGCCGGCGGGCCAGTCTGAGCGTGGCAACACTGTATAAAGAAAAGATTATTGCGACACTGAATTTAGTTTTATGAAATGCCAAATGAAGTTTAAATATGCACTACTTTTATTGTCAGTGCCGAATTAAATTCATCATAAACGGATTAGGGTAAGATTTAAATAAGAGTTATACAGAGTAATAGCAATATTTGATATTATTTAGGCTTCATATCTCTTTGAACTTTTATGCTATACCTATGCATACTTTCCTAGTATATATACAGCCATACCAAACCCTACGTTGTATAGTTTTTTTTACAAAGTCTTATTTTCTTTTAGTAACGATTTTTTTAGTTAATAATTCATAAATTTATTGTACAGAACTTTCTGAGCGCGAGTAGCACTTGCACTTGACCGCTTAAAAAAAAAATATTGTGAAATTATTATATATTTAGTAACTAATTAACACAACTTTGAATGAGAGCTTGTAGACATGCAAACGTTTAATATTCGTTTCATAAACAAACACATCACTCACAAAACCAAAACGTCACATGACATAAGAGAAAAAAACATTTATCTGATATTTATTTCTAATGAATTGCCGAGAACTTTGGTGCTGCCATCTAGACTTAATAAACTGAAACACAAACATGACAGTAATCTTTTCCATTAATTAGTGAATATAAAGGATTGAGTTTTTTTAAATATCTATATGTTGCAATAAAATACACACACATCATATAAATACTTATATTATGCATTAACACTGCAATTTATTATTATGAAATTCTATAATTTTCCTTTTATTTTCTTCCAGGTTTTCAATGCAACATTTGTAAAGTAGTAAAAGGAAGTTGAAAGGATAATTTCTTTGTGCCTTGCGAATTTTCCTTTATTTTTTAACTGTACAATTTCTGTTTCTTACACCATTTGTTCTTTGGCATCATTGTATCATGAAACAAAATCATTGTTAAATAAATACTGAAATAGATTTCGTGGAGCAAATTATTCCATCTAAATAAAAGTATCTGATATAAAAGAATATTTTAAAAATATAATTTACATTAATATATATATTTTTTTTTCATATGAAAACTTTTATACTGTGAATACATAAAATGCTAAACCTGTATTGGATATATAATTGTTGGTGTGTATGTGATATTTTAAACAGATTTATTAATGTATTTTAAAATTGAAGCAAAACATAGAATTAAACGATTGCTAAAGTATTCAGCATCAAGGCAATATAATTACAGTGTCCTCTCTTTTGCTGAAGAAGTTGTACTTTTCATTGAAGAGGATATATTTTAATCCACTAGAATATATGAAAAATTTGCATATTCTATATTAACATTTTTCATCTGTTGCATCAGTAATATTAATCATTAGAATATCATATTTCAGAACAAAGGTATTTCACAGGCTAATTAATTTCTGGGGATAAAAAATAATTATGGAAAATTATTGCATCAGACATTTGCTTTCATTATAAGTTTTTAAATAAGCACAATATGTTTTCTAAAAAAAAAAGTTATACAAAGAGAGTATGCAGGTAAACCCATTTACAAAGGATAAATTAAAAAAGACATACTCAAAAAATTATTCAACTACAAATACTCTCAAAGATATTTAACGGGGAATCATTCTCAGAACGCTGTAAAACACACAACATTACATCTAATGAAACTACAACATATGAAGAGTATGTGTCATAAATAATATATGTAAAAAGGAAATTTGAATATCCATCATATTATATATTCGAAAGTTACATAAGTGGAAGTGTATTTTAAAAAGATGCATGCTTGAGACTTGAAGAGATAGGTAAGGTACTTTATAAGCTGTGCATGTTAACAATCAGACTGACAAAAAGAATCAATATCAACAACTATTGATCTAAAAGAAATTAATAATGTAAAGATGAATGTCCATATTTGTCCTGAAGAAAGTTCATGTGTTCGCAATGAATGCCAGAAAAAAGTCACACAGAAAGATAAATTAAGTGATCCTGTTCTTATTCATTCTGAAGATAGAGCAGGCATCAGTGACTTGTGTCAAATAGATAATGGAGAGAAAAAGCATAAATGCAATATATGTAGAAAAGGTTTTAAAAGAAAGGCAGGTTTGAAACGGCATAATACAACACACACTGCAGAGCGACCATATAAATGTGAAATCTGCCCACAATCATTTACATGTACCGACAATCTGAAAAGACATTTTCTAAAACATACAGGAGAAAAACCACACGTTTGTCCTGAGTGCCAAAAAGCATTTTCACATAAGTCTAATTTGAGTAAACATCTTCTTATCCATAGAGGTCAAAAACAATATGTTTGTCCTGAATGTCAAAAAGTATTTACTTTCAAAACAAATTTGAAAACTCACTTTCTTACCCATACAGGAGAGAAACTTTATAAATGCCAAATATGCCTACAATCATTTGCTCGGGCTGGACAACTAAAACAACATCTTTTACAACACTCTGGAGAGAGACCACATTCTTGTGAAATATGTCTAAAATCATTTGCGCAGGCAGGAAATCTAAAAACGCATCGTCTAATACACACTGGAGAGAAACCACTTGATTGTCCTGAATGTCAAAAAACATTTACGCAGAAACAAAATCTTGACAAACATATGCGTACTCATACAGGAGAGAGACCTTTTAAATGTGAAATGTGTCTAAAATCTTTTGCACAGAAAGTAACATTAAGGCATCATCTTCTAACGCATACAGGAGAGAAACCACACAATTGTCCTGAATGTCAGAAAACGTTTTCAAAAAAAGAAAATTTAAACAAACATTTTCTTATTCATACAGGAGAGAAACCACATGTTTGTCCTGAATGTCAAAAATCGTTTTCATTGAAATCAAATTTAAACAAGCATCTCCGTATGCATATGAAAGAGAAAGTTTATAAATGTGATCCCTCCAGATAATTTTATAACGTACTTTATCCACAACAACACCTGTGAAAACAAATTTTGATTTGATTGATAACATTTTGGTAAAGTCCATTACTCCATTTTACTATCCAATATCAGTCTTTAAACTAACAAAGCAACTGAGCCATACTTTAGAGCTAAGAAAAGAGAGGGAAGACTGATAATACCATATGTTTGACATAGTTAAATGTAGCAAAAAAAAATCCAATGATAACCTAGAAAACCTATTTTTATCATTAAAGACAAGTACTTCAGTCGATTTGGGGAGTATTAAATAATTCTATGCTCAAAAAGCATGTAGTTGTGTGTAAGTAAAAAAGGAAAACACTGGGAATAAGCCATGTTCCAGAAGAAAAAGAAATTGGTAAACATACTGCTTAAATTTTAAGACTGTGAATGATTAAAATGTTTGATAATTGATGAAGAATGTCAGAAAGTTATTCAAGAATAAGTAAATTTTTCAAAACATATTTTTCTTACCCTCATGTGTCCTATTTTCATTCATAGCTATTTTAAAATCGTAAGTAACTATTTCTAATATATAAATATGGTTTGTAGAGATAGATTTAGCTGCATAATATTGCCATTTTTTATTTTACATCTAACACTTTGTCTTCCTTATGTTTACACAGTAAAATTAATGCGGTATAACCAGTAAATAACAGACGCCTCGTGAGCGAGACATTTGTCAGTTCAAAGGTGTCCGCTATTCAGAGGTAAAAATGTGCAAATACTTAGATCTTAGAAATCGAAAAAATGCTCACTAAATAGAAGTGCATACTATTGGGGAGTGTCCGTTATGGAGATGTTATTGTATTATATTTTAAATAATAATAAAAGAAATATTTCCTTTGGCACAAAATTCATTTATTAGACGGAAAAAACTGTTTTGTCGAAACAACTAAATTCTGGTTAATATAGCTCCTGCCAAATATTTTCGTTGGAATAGTCAAATTTTGGTTAGATTAGCCAAATGATTTTGTTAACTCAAGAAATCATTTGGTTAGTCCAATTAAAATTTGGTCATTCCAATCAAAATATTTGGTTCGAGCTATATTATCCAAAATTTAGTTGTTTCAACAAAACCGTTTTTTCCGTGTACATTCACCCAGCTAACTGAAATTATATCATTATCTTTATCATACAAAATATTTTTCTTGGAAAATTCCTTGCATCGTCAAATAATATTTAGTTCTGCCAAAATTTATTTTACATCAATATTGATTGAATCTTCAATATTGTTTTCAAAAGCTTTTAAAATACGCATAAGATTACTTCGTTATAAGTTGAACATCCTGATCAACAATTATCATCACATTTAATATGTTCAATTTCTTGTCCTCAAATATTTTATTTTTACTCTCGGAAATTCCATTTAAAAGTATTTTACCACATCTACTTCACTTGAGAAGCATTTGTTTCCTTCTATGCAAACAGATCAATGAGATTGTGGCCAAAATTACTAAAATTTCCTGTATTATTTTGATTTTTTACAACTAGCGTACTTAATGTACAGTGAATGATAGGGTTGCCAGATTTATCTCCGAGAAAAACGGAAGACTTTGATTGACACTAGTTAATTTTGGTTTTATCGGGCTATCGTCCTTTTTTTTTAAATACAACATTAAACTATGTTGAATGTACCAGTAAAGTTTTCGGTAACAAATTTGTATAGATGTTATTAATCGATTTAATCATTACCAACTGAATTTTGTATTATATTATTCCAGACCTGTCCAACGCGGCGCCATGGCGCCTTTTGAAAATTTTCTTGGCGCCCTTTTGAAGGTTTCCTCTTACACTTTTTAGATGTAAAATTCCATTAGCAAGAATGCTTTCTTTAAAATCCTCATTTGCATCAGAGATATTTTACGATTTGTAGTTATTGCTTATAAAGTGTAATTATGATAGTTAAATTTATTAATACTTGGAAATATCTCTTTTTAGTTTTGTAGAAGTAACAGAAAAATAAACATTTTCCATCTTCCCCCGCCCCTTTGAAGACATATGTCCACGAAAGTTCAGCTTTTTTTCTTTTTGGTGTTGTCACATTGGACTATTGGCTGTTTATACGAGGGATAAAGGGGATTAATTTTTCCCTCTTGACTTTTGAAGTTTTAGGGTTTTTTTCAATTTGCTTAGAAAAAATTATAAAATAGTGCAGAATGATTTCGATTTATGAAAGCACTTCCAGATTGTCTATCTATAACCACCCATAATGATTGGTCACTACCATGCTTGTTTTTTTTTTGTTGTTGTTGTACTTTTTATAATACTAAATTTACGCTTAAGGTACACACATTAAAATACAATCAACATCAACGTTTCATTTCGCATCTGCAAACGTCTTCAGGGTGTTATGATACACATAAGTCTAAAATTTAAAAAATGGATGCATATGTCTCGTAGTCTTGGAGGAAACTTGACTGGAGCACGTACCAAACGTCATCAAGTTGCCAAAGCAACCAAAAGGAGTAAACCATTCCAGCGGGGGTGGGGGCTAAATTGAACTGACTCCAAAAATGGTTTATAATAAATGTAAACTTAGTAGTTCCCCCCCCCCCCATACTTGATTCAAATTCTTAGTAATAATATAGATAAATTCTTGAATCATCAAAAAAGCCAGTGTGTATGAAATTCCAATTACCTTCCCAAATAAAGAGAGATTGGTTTATATCGGTGAAAGTAAGAGAAATTTTTCAGAAAGATTACAAGAGCACAGGAGGGACATTTTACAATCGAAACTAAATACAGCTCTCGCAAGATTTTGTTTTGCTAATGATGGTAGCAGGATCCCCTTTGATGAATCAAGAATCATAATTCCGTGTAAGAAACCATATGTCAACAAACTTTTAGGGTCCATTAGGATTATTAAGCTTAGACAACAAAAACAGGATGAAAGTTTGCCTTTCTTGACGTTCAAATTAACCGTAGTAATACGCATTTTACCTTTTCAGTTTACAGAAAACCGTTAAAAGAGAATACAGCGATACTTTTTTGTACGAATTTGTCTTTCAAACAAAGAATTGCTGCTTTTCAGTCCTTTATCAGACGAGCTTATAATATTTGTTCAGATTGTTAGTTTAGCCCGGAAATTGATTTCATTAAAAAAAGTCACATTAAGTCATGGTTTTTAAAGTTCTCAGATTGACAAGATTATTTGGCAGTTTAATATCCCCCCACCCCCCAATCAGTCAGGTCAGCGATTTGGTAATAGTTTATTTATCAAATACAGGAGTATGTATTATGTTCCCATTTTTAAGGGAAAATTAAAGCAGATTCCTCATGCATTCATTATAAAATTAGTAGAACTCCCCCCCCCCCATACCTGCTTCAAATTCTTAGTAATAATATAGATAAAATCTTGAATCATCAAAAAAGCCAGTGTGTATGAAATTCCAATTACCCTCCCAAATAAAGAAAGATTGGTTTATATCAGTAAAACTAAAAAAAATTTCAGAAAGATTAAAAGAAGCACAGGAGGGACATTTTACAGTCGAAACTAAATACAGCTCTCGCAAGATTTTGTTTTGCTAATGATGGTAGCAGGGTTGCCTTTGATGAAGCAAGAATCATAATTCCGTGCAAGAATCCATATGTCAACAAAATTTTAAAGTCCATTAGGATTATTAAGCTTGGACAACAAACTTGTAACGGTAATTTATCCTACAACATTAATAAAACGAGTTGGAACCCGTCGAAATTCGACGAATTAAAATGTCTAGAATGAGACTGATAGATCGAATTTATAATAAACCTACAAAAATAATTACAATAAAAAATTCATTTTGCATTGGTTGTTTAACTCTTAAAACAAATAATGTTTTTAACCTAAAATTACTAAAATATTATTTCCACAAACTTTAAGTGCTTAAATTATTGAAAAATTAAACTGTATCAGAGTACGTAATCAAGATCAGTAATTATGTTGAAGTTATCGATTGAGGTTCTTATGTTTGTTTTTACGGGATGAAAAATCAGTAAAAAGGATTTCCCTCTGTCACTTCAAAAAATTTCTCAACATAAAATCGAAACTGTACGTTATTTTCACATTCTCAAAATTTACATACGCACCACTCAAATCGCAATTTAAAAGTATTTTAACGCACTACATTATTAATGAATGTATTTCCAAACTTAACGCCACGTTTGTCCGATGCAACTTTTCATGTGAACATTCGCACAAACTTTAAGTTCTAATATCAGTATCCGCAAAAACTTACCATTCAGAAATTTGCTTTTAGTTGCCATAGTATTGGTCATTCAGTATCGGTAAATATTTAGTTTTATCAAAGAAAAGGATCGTTTTGTTTTAAATATGACATCATTTTCACTCACTGAATCATTTTGCCTAGCGTCTCAAACTCAGTATCAGCGTAATGTAAAAATATGGAAATATCTTCGTCAATATTTTGATTTATGAAGAAGAATGCGTGTTTTTTTTTTGTTGATTTTTTTAATGGCTGACGTCATTTTCTGTTCAAAAATTAGAAAAAAGTTAACTTTATTTGTAATATGAAAATGGGATCAATAAGGATATAATCAATAAAAAAAAAAGCCATGACTAATTTTCCTTTACTTTTAATAGAAATGGAGGTCTTCAGTTGCCACAATTACAAAATTGGTACTAAAAACTATAAAAAAATTAATATCTCAAAAATAAATTGAGATAGAGCTTTCAAACAAATTGCATTTAAAAGTACTTTTTTTTCTTTATACGACGGTGTAAAAATTTAAACTGTGCGATGTTTAGAAGTTTAAAAATTTGCATTAGAGAAAATTGCAAAACCAAAATTTTATTTCAAATTTCAAAGTGTTGCCTTTCGCAAAATGACGTATGCGTTACGCACAGATATGTTTGTCCTTTATAATATAGATATGGCATAGTACGTTGTAAACCATTTTTGGACTCGGTTGAATTTAGCTCCCCCCTTTTTTTCACCGCTGGGATGGTTTACTGTTTTTGGTTGCCTTGGCAACTTGATGACGTTTGGTGCGCGCTCCAGTCAAGTTTCCCCCAGGACTCAGAGACGTTTGCATCCATTTTTAAAATGTTAGACTTATGTGTATCATAACATCCTGAAGACATTCGCAGATGCAAAGTGAAACGTTGATGTTGAATGTATTTTAATGTGTGTACTTTTAGCATAATGTATTTGTTTTTAATACATAATTTTTAAGATATAGGTATTTATGTAAGTGCCATGCGCAGGACATTTTGTCACTTTTTCATGGAATGGCCCTGAAACGCGCAGATTACTCAGCTCACGGATTTATAAATGTGGAGATTTTTATTATCTATTTTTTTTATTATTAAATAGGGGCAGCTTACTAAGATAAAAGTGATAGAGATATAAGCAGAGTTGATTAATATAGACGCACGCCGTGCGCGGAAAATTTTCCGCAAAATTTGGAACTTTGCGGAAAATTTTTTTGGAAAAAAAAAACGTAATTTTTGTTCTTGTAACTTTTTTTTTTTTTTTAACCGAAATATTAAAAATATTTACCAATTTTTTGTACGATTTATTTATTGTTTGTCAAGAGTGATTCTGTTCCGAATTTTCCGAAAATTTAAGGCATTCGGTTCCGAAAAAAAAATCGGCCATTAGCCCGAAAATTCAGGCAAAAAAATATCACTTAAAAATATTACGAATTTCAACAAATGGTTGCCGAAAAAAACAATTTCCTCAATCGTTCGCAGAAAAAAATCACCACTTTCGTCAAATCATCGCGTAAAAAACGGGAATTTCGTCAAAGGACTACGAAAAAACGCGAAATTCTTCAAAGGATGCTAAAATATATATATATATATATATTTTCGTTAAAGAATCTTAAAAAAAACACAAATTTCGTCAAAGGAGCGCTGGAAAAAGCCGAAATTTTGTCAAAGAAGCGCGAAAAAAAACGCAAATTTCGTAAAAGAATCGCGAAAGAAAAACGAATTTCGTCAAAATGCCTCGAAAAAAGCGCGGATTTCGTCAAAAGATCGCAGAAAAAACGCGAATTTCGTCAAAGGATCGTGCAAAAGGCGAATTTCATCAAAGAATCGTAGAAAAAAAACAAATTTCGTAAAAGGAGCGAAGGAAAAAAAAACGAATTCCGTAAAAGCATGACGAAAAAAGTAAGAGTTTTGTCAAAGGATCGCGAAAAACAAGCATTCCGTAAAAGACTCGCAGAAAAACCAATTTCGTCAAAGGATCGAGAAAAAAACACGAGTTTCATCAAAGGGCCGCAGGAAAAGCGCGAATTCCGTTAAAGGATCGCGAAAAAACACTAATTTCCAGAAAAGATCGCTGAAAAAAACGCGAATTTTGGCAAAATACCGGGAAAACCACGTAAATTTCGTGTAAGGATCGCGAATTCCGTCAAAAGACCGCGCAACAAATAGCAAATTTCGTCAAAATACTGAGAAAAACACGCAAATTACGTCGAAAGATCGCGAAAAATACACGAAATCCGTCAAAAGATAGCGAAAAAATGTGAATTTTCTTAAAGGATCGCTAGTTTCGAGAAAAAAAACGAACAAAACGCGGTCAAAAGATAGAAAAAAACTGTAAATTTCTTCAAAAGATCGCGAAAAACGCAAATTTCGTCAAAAGACCGCAACGCGAATTTCGTCGAAAGATCGTGAAAAATAAGCAAATTTCTTCAAAAGGTTGTGAAAGGCACTCGAATTTCGGTAAAAGATTGCAAAAAAATACTCAAATTTTGGTAAGAGATCGTGAAATCACGTGAATTTTGTCAAAGAATTGCGAAAAACATATTAATTTCGTGAAATGTTTGCGGAGATTTTTTTATTTTATTTTGTGATTTGCTGAATTTAGGTCCCTAAATGTTCCTTTTTATGCGAAATATATGGTCTTTTTTGGTCCCTTTTTTTGAAACAAAAGGTCCCCTTTTACCATTTTTTACTACAAAAGTTGAGTGGGAGTCCTGTATCTTGTATTCATAGGCTTTTCTTCGATTCGTTAAAATTACTGCTCTAAAATAATATTTTTTAAAACCAAATAAACTGATCTTTTTTTTCTTCCTGCTGCTAATTTTTCATTATTGCAATCTTTATCTGAGTAATTATTTTTTCAAATGTGAAAATATTTTCAAGATAGCAATCATTTTAATTTTTAGGAGTTTATTAGCATTAGAATTTCAGTCTGCTTCGAAAACAGAATTTTAATTTTATTGCTACAAAATAAGATTTTTGTTGCTACAAAATCAGATTTTTTGCTGCTCCAAAATCAGATTTTTGCTGCTCCAAAATGGCTTTAGTGCACTTTTATCCCTGCTTCAATCGCTTTAATGATGATACGTATGAATAGACCTCTCACTATAAAATGCGATTCAGTTGTTTCAGAAGCAATGTCGTATTATTTCTGTGAACAGAGTGACTGGCATTTTGTGCGAAGAGGTTACAATATTAAGGATTGGGCTGTATCTAAATGCATTGACAAAATAATTGATAAGAATTCACCTTTTCCTGTCATGGATTTTTAGCTTTATTATTTTTTTTTAACTAAAATAATTATTCTTTAATTAATATCAATTTTTAATTTAAATGGTAATTACTTTAAAACTACTGTTTTTAATTAATATCGTCAAAATAATATAACACATTTTATTAAACATTAATTTGCAGAAAGTTTTTGACCTAATATTTGCGTGCGCAGAAAGTTTTTGGTTTTATACAAGTCTGGATATAAGTGAGATAACACTAGATTAATTTTAACACAATTATTCTAATTGGTAAATAAATCATATTAGATGTAAATTTCCAACTGGGCGAAAAATGTCCAGACCAGGATTCGAACCAGGGATCTTCTGGCTGAAGCCGCCAGTGCTCTGCCATCTGAGCTATCCCGGACGAATCTGGTGGAACTTTTTCACCCAGCAAACCTTAATGATTATAGCATCTGGTCTGAAACCTGGTTCAACACAACCAGGCCCGTAACCAGATGGGGACTGAGCCCCCCCCCCCCTAGCTCCCTCTTGAGCCCCCTCTAGACATTTCACTTTTTTTTCAGTAAAATGCATATTTTAACTAATACTAATTTTAAGGGAAAAAACTATATTTGAAAGAAAACTATTTAGGTCTTTCAGTTGCCTTAAATGCAACGGAAAATGCCAAAGATTTTACAATCAGTAGCATATTAATTGCGATGTATTATTTTGCGGTACAATTCTCAATATGCAAGCGAAATACGACATAGTAGGAACATTTCCATCTTCAGAAAAAAATTAACCCCAGATGTACAAACTACAAACCAGTCATCATATGTTTCGGTACATAGTAGTAAGTGGTCGAGGACAATTTGTACTCTATAATCTTCGCAGGGTGGAACGGAAATAGACATATGTTATTCTTCCTGTTCCTGATAGGTTATTAGTGAAGCAATGGCTAAAAGTCTTCAAGCTAATCAATAAAAGCATGTTTTCTAAATTTCAACGGTGAGCCTGCTCACAACATGTGAAAGAAAAAAAGCTAAAAAAGATTGTCAATTTATACAAATCAAATAAGAAAATTTTTTGTTTGAACGACATTAATTGTTGCATGCTATGGTTGTCGGCAGAGGTATGCATGAAAACGTGGTTGGAAAAGTATGATTAAGGTTAAGTTTATTATTTCGCTATTTTTGACATGTTTGCAATTTTTTTTTAATTTTTTTTTTTTTGGATAATGGAATAAAATTTGAAGCTATGCTTATTCAGACTCTTAAGAATTTAACTACGTTTCACATTTTACCAGGCTGTTTTCATGTCCAGCTACTTTCTGACATATTCGCAAAAAATTTTTTATTGATAAAGGCATAAAATTTGCAGGTAATCGGGATGTAAGGAATCGAACAACGTCTTCCTTTTTTTTTTATAGCAGTCAACAACATATCTGAAAACGACAGTAAATTCGACGCTTTAGACTTATTTTCATGATATGACAACGCTATAACTCTTGCAAGTATCTTTGATGAGTTCGTTAATCAAGTATGTACATGAGATGTTATTGTTTGTTTACAGAAACACACAAAAGCAAATATGCAAAACTTGTCAGCACAATAATCCCCGAAATATCATACCAGATTCAAACCTAATTAGGACAGTGTATTGATCTTACTAGTATCTTGGAAGAATACATATAATCAAGTATTCTGCCACCCACTAAGTGGGCACGTAATGAAAGAACTGGCCGTGTTCAAAACAAAGAGGCTGTTCTCAAATCCAAAAGAGCTATTTTCAGATGCATTTCTGAATTTGTTTTTGTTCGTAAACGCATGAAATTGGCAGATATTCTTATTCATAAACTATGTCATCGAATGGAATTTTCCATTTTTCGGTAAAGAACTCCCTTTCGGTAGAGACCTCTTCGGCAAAGTCCGGATCTTTCAGAAAATACTGCCAAAGTGGGCATTTTGAACCGAATTAGCGAAGCGACAGCACGAGAAAGGAGAAAACTTGTCACGTGACAAAAATCATTTATATAACTTGATATTTATTTATCAAAAAACGGAAAACGTTATTCGATTCCATACCGCTTCACTAGCCAGGCCTGTCAATGTTATGCCTTTACGTTTAAAATTGAATCAGAAAATGTGTCGGAAAGTTTCGCGTTGTTGAGTAGGGAATTTGAGAACCGCCTAAATAAATATATCTTTACTTTCGGTTATCCGATACATTTTTAACTTAATTTCATTTGTTTTTTGAACCGGAAGACGAACCAAATTTTTTTACCCCTCCCCCCTTCTACTCGGACGGCAGGTAACATGCCCCCTGGCTTCCCTCTAGTTTAAACCCTGAGGTCATATAAAGTTAGTTAAACAGTATTATGCCATCACTTTAAAAGAATCTAATTGTTCCACAAGAAACAAAATATTAATAGAATTAAATAAATTATAAATAGCTATCAGTTTTAATGTTAAAACGTATGGAATTAATATAATAAGAAAATTTTTTAAAATGATAATTGTTGTAATAATTGCTTGTGAATTATTCAAATTATTAAGTTAAAGACACACTAAACAAAAACATATTCAAAATCTCAATTTTTCGTTTTTTATATATTATATAATTGAACAGGATATGATCAATTTATGCAGTTTGCTTTTTGCAAAGTTCTTAATTTAACGAAAAATAAGTAAAAAGTTCTATGTCAAAAATATATGTGGTCGATATGTGTCCTATGGATATTCCGAAATCTTGTTCTCAATTATTAAAATATATCTTTAATGTATAGGGAGGGGGGGTGGAGAGATTGTCACGCTAGGGTATTGAAAGTTTCTTGTGTTTGTTGAATGTGTCGGCGCGCGTCTTGATAAATAAGGAACGAAATTCCCGACAGAATAGTAGCATAAAATATTGCATGATTTTACCTGACAGCATTCGATTATAACTCAAAATGTAATTTATTTGAAGAAAATGAAAAACGGTGTTCGATTCCGAACCATTTAAGTAGTAACTTCTTTAAATTTCAGTCTTTTGGATCGATAAAAATGGATTTAGTTAGAGTGTCCGAAATATTCGCTATGTGGAGGTGGCAAAAGAAATGTTTGAAAATAGTCTTAAATACCTACGATGCTTTCATAACAATGTTAAAAAAAATCGTCTGTTTGAACAAGCTTGAATAAGTACACAGACCCTACAGAGATTTTTCTGTTATCAGTACTAACGACTTACGACTCTCATTAAGCCATCTGGTTTTGAATTTTAGTTATCTGTGCCACATGCTTGTTAACACCAGTACACCTTGAATGATCGTATTATTAATGACCGCTTGCGAGAAACAAGTAGGGTAAGAATTAGAATGAATAGGAAAAAAGAATGACAAATGATAAAGTCCTTTTTGCCATGAAAAATAACCCTATCAGTCAAAAGTAAGGCAAACTGTGTACGTGTACTTAATCACTACTGATTATCACACGGTGCCCTCCAAAAGGACCGCCACGGCACCCACTGCAAGGGAATGACCTACGAGGACGGACCAGCCATTCAGACCGGCACCAGAATTCCTCAATAGGGTCCCAAGCAGGATTGTCCCGTTTTGGCCTCCTCTGGAGCATTGCACACTTCAGGGAACCACGGACCAACACTCGTGTTGGTCAATGACGGTCCCCCGAAAATCCCATACACCAACGTCCGAACGCTGACCAAGCAACCCGGCTCAATATAACTCGAGCAACCCGGCTCAATATAACTCGAAAGAGGGGTCGGAACAGGTTCGACCTGATGCAAAGCCACCGTCGCATCATCGATTCCTAATCGCGGGACACTTCATAGGAAGAGCCCGTGCTCGGAAACTAGCGAGGGGGACTCCACACCAGCTTGCTTTACCGCGTGCCGAAACTGAGAAATTCCTATAAAGGTTATCTCTGCGATTTCAGCCCGCGGATGAGTCAAAAGTAAAGTATTTTGAACTTGAATTCTGTAAAAAGCCTTTCAGTGATGTAAAATAGAAGTCTCAACTTATATAGAATAACAAATGTAAATGGAATTTTTAAACATTATTGTACATATCCCTACATTTTGATTTTTTTAAAATTATTATTTGAATCAGTGAAACAAAAAAGAAGAAATATGCAGGTTTAATTTTTTAATTTATAAATTTATCCTGGAGTGTTTTACATTTTTATTTTTTAATATGTGAACTAATAATATTTTCATTTATCTTGCTGCATTCCTAAAATATCAACTATAACATATTTATATTTAAATATATTTAACTTATCCTCAAGATTATTTTATTAAATTATTTATTTTGAAAATTAGCAAATCTGTATTTTTTCACCATTTGCTTCCTGAGAGCATTTTTTACAATTCGTAACATAGATGCAAAAAGTATAATTAACTTCAATTTATTTACTTGACTGTGCGTATTCTAACTTGAATAAAATAGCTTTATGATAATTCAACCAGATGCACGCTAGATCTCATTTTAAAACTTTATTCCAAATGAATGTATAAATGTATATTTTAATTACAGAAAGGTACTAAAGTACTTTATCTTATTACATTCCTAGTACATTCTATTTTAGATGGGTCTTCTTCTTAGTAGGCACACCCCCCCTAATTGTTTTGTATTTCCTTCCCCGGATTACGATTTTTTTTTTTAAACTTAAGAATTTCGTTATACAAAAATTCCATTATAAACAGGTTACGTTACAGATGGCAAGGGTCTTTTAAGTCCAGTGCAAAAGGGAAAAGTGCTCACTCTCCTACATATGCAATAAAAAATGTCAACTGGCCTTTCTTTTCCAATTGTTCTGTGATTGTCAAGAAAAAAGGAGTCTCAGCAATGGAAAGAGCAGAGACGGTTTCGTCGGAAAGATTTCGGACTCAATTCAAATCCTAGAAAGGTAATAAAACATGAAGAGTACTGCTTTACCGCAACAGACAGCGCCATTTGTAGGATACGTCTATTTGGACCTTTAATATCCAAACAGACAGCGTCCGTTGGTAGTGGAAGCTTTAAAGTGGTCAGGCAGTGCTTTTCATGTGTTATTACTTTCCTAAGATGTAGCAGGATGCGGAAATCGATCCGACAAAATCCATCGTCACCTCTTTCCATTGTTGAGACTTCCCTTTATTTTGTGACCACAGAACAGTTGGAAAAGAAAGGTTAGTTGACATTTTTATGGCTTTCGTAGGACTGGTTTGAAAAAAAGCAAATAAATACTGCTTATATAGAGAGATCCGTTTTAACAGGTTTCGTTATATTTAGTTTGCATAAGACATATGGTCTGTTAAAAGATGTTAGCCTACCCCCTCAAAAATTTTTCAGAGACACCGCCTGTCATTATTAGCTGGTTACGACCCTGAGCACAACAGAATAAATCTCAGGTAATGGAACTCCAGAAATCGCTGGATACGAAATTACACTAGATTAATTTTAACACAATCTAATTGGTAAATAAATCATATTAGATGTAAATTTCCAACTAGGTGAAAAAGTTCCACCAGATTCGTCCGGGATAGCTCAGATGGCAGAGCACTGCCAGTACTGACAACTGCACAAAAATTACAATTACAATCGAAAAGAAAAATGTAATGCAACATTAGTTTAATATACTTAATAAGTAAGTTAATTTAAAGAAAAATTAAATTATATTCAATACAAATTTTATTGATTATTCATTATTTTAAACATTGACACAACACACTGGTAGTTTCAGTTTTGGTTTGTTGTCAATAATTTTTTTCTGTAGTCTATGAACACTCAGTACTTCTTGCTCATAGATAAAATTTTGTTACTCAAGAAAATTTAAATATTTATATCCAATTTATATATAAATATTTATTCATTGGAAAATTACTAACTGAAAAAAAAATACCAAATTTGACATTTTAAGTTTAACTGCTAATGACAATTTTCATTGTTTACATTTGAACTTGTAGAGCAGATAATAGACATTGCAGATTATACATCAGCGGATTTCACAGAGTTGACTGGACTGTATTACTACTAATCGATGTATTAATTTTATAACAAGTTATTTTAATGGTACTTTAAAGTAACATCGAGACATAAAGGGTCAACTTTAAACAGAATTTTTGGTTTGGGTACAGCCCGACTTGTGTCAAGTAATCAGTTGACTACCAGTGGTCATTTCGCATTTAAAGTATCAACACAATAGAGGCCGCTGAAGCATGTATGCAGAAATTTAAAATACTATCATTAAGAGCCGTTGACGCATTGAAAGTTCGATATACCGGGTGTCCCAAAAAGGACTGACTGATTTTAAAATTCAATAACTTCCAAACGGTGACAGATATTAAAAAAATTCTTGCAGTAGGGTTATGCATAAAGTCAAAAGTTTTTTTACAGTGATTTTCGATTTTAGTTCGAATTACAAACAATAGATGGCTCTGCGATCAATAGAGGCTAAATTCAGGTTCGATTTTTGGTACTTCGTGGCCCGGATAATACATTTCCATCTCCTTTTTCTGCATGTAACAGAAAGGACCAAAAATCGAGCCTGTATTTAGCGACTACTGCTTACAGCGCCATCTATTGTTTGTAATTCGAACTAAAATCGAAAATCAGTGTAATAAAACTTTTGACTTTATGCATAACCCTCCTGCAAGAATTTTTTTAATATCTGTCACCGTTTGGAAGTTATTGAATTTTAAAATCAGTCAGTCCTTTTTGGGACACCCGGTAGATTCTGATAATGGGTTTTTCATTAAAAAAATCACCAATTGGAGTGATCACTCTAAAAAGTTACAGCTATTTTAAGAAATCATTTAAAATTTTCGATATTTGCATAAAAAACACTCGCCACTTTTGCATGACTGTTCGCAGCATTTGCAGCCCGTATAGCGTTTATACTATTTATTCTTATCCTACTATGATTACTGCCAACTCGTATTTCATTGATTTTGAAAAATTCCCTAAAATTGAAAGCTCTTTGTTACAAGCAATGAATCTCTACTTCAAGTTTGATTTCATGGTAATTGCTTTGTATTTTTTCTTTCAATATTAACAACATTGTCACTTTTGTGAAACTTATGAAATTTTGTTTGGTTACTTTAATTATGTTGCAATATTTTCAGAATTAGCAGCAATTTATTGAAGTTATACGAATAACTGGGAAAGTAACTACAGTGAAACCTCTCTGTGCGACCACCTCCCTGAACGACCATTTTTTCATGGAACGAATTTTATTCCCCTAGGCTCAATACTAATGTTACCTCCATTCAGACAGGGCTGCGGAGTCGGAAGGAAAAATGACCGACTCCGACTCCGACTCCTGGATTTTTGAAACGATCGACTCCGACTCCGGCATACACACAGGATTTCTCAAAAAGATTGAAATGCGCTTTAATTTTTTACTTGTTGGAGATATATAGGTAATGCAAATTGAAAAAGTGTTCAAAATAAAATAGTAATTAAGATTAAGGATAGACCGAAACCGAAACAGAAACCGAATTTCGGTAATATTTCTATTTTCGCCCGAAAACGCAAATTTCCAAAAAATTAAGTAATTAACACATAATAAACTTACATAGTTATTAATTAATTGTAGGTGTAATTATATCTGTGGTTCAAGTTGGCCCCCTGTGCCTCTGACCAAACCTTTTTATTTTCATATAAAATAAAATGCAATTAGTCATTCATCAATGACACGAAATGATTTTCTAATTTTGAATTTCATCTAATTAAGAAATCTTTTACGTATACATACCTCGATTTATCTTTTATAATGAATTTTGTAAAAGATCATCTGTTCTGCTAGAATTTTCTCAAAAAATATTTGAAACACTTCTGTTTCAAACAAAAAAATTCTATTAAAGTTAAGTCTGCAGCTTTTCACGAGCAAGAGAAAAGGCGTCTTCAAATTTTAGTCATATATGTATTTCTTGTTTTTTAATTTGCACTCACATCTTGAATCAGTCTTGACTGATAATTATAAACAGTGAAGTGTACAACAATAAATTAAGAGTGTTCCATATGAGTCAATACAGTTCGAATCAATGAGTCATGTTGAAAATTTCCTAAGGAGAATACGAGAATTTTTGGAAAACAGATAGTTTCGGTCCGACCAAATTTTCAGCAGCATTTTCGCCGAAAACGAATTTTTGGCTAAACTCAGATGTTGAGCCGAAAATGAAACCGAATTTTCAGTTGATCTCTAATTAAGATTATATTCATTAAACGTTTATATTGAGTTAGAGTAAGATTATACTGAGTTCGGCCACTAATTTTTAAAAAGCTATCCTTTTAAATAACCTTTTTATACAATCCTGAATCCTAAAAACCCTGTTTCTAATATTTTATTTTTATAACCGCCGTATAACGAACGTTTATAAATTTCGATTCGGAATATGCAATACATTAAATAAAAATAGTAATTATTTTACAATTAAAAAGATTCACTTTCAATTTGAAGTTACAGATACGAACAAAGATTTTCTATCTTGTCAGCTGAAAATTAAAAGCAAATTACGGAAAAAGAACACATATGCCTGCTTAAGAAACAAAAATATTTTCAATTTGAACTTTGAACAGAATGAGTAAAAGAAAATAGTGCTTCGATCGCACTTTATGTGAAAGATTGGTAAGTTGTCGTCGCCTTTCATTCATAGACGTAAATGCTATTATGTAAATCTACATTATACTAATGAAATCTTAAATAAATTAATGCCGATTTCGGTGGGTTGGGGGGAGGTAAAAAATCGACGAATAAGGAGTAATTAATAAGTGAGAAAATAGAAAAATCTTAAAAAACATACATTACAAAAGACGAAAAAAAAAAAAAAAATAAAGCCATCTTGAGGCATGAAATGAGTTCCTTCACTTTCCGCTCAAAATTCATGAAATAATTGTTTTTTCTACAGTAGGTTAGAATTACGGTCCTCCGCCGGATAGGATAACTAAATTTAGCCGAAACCAGAAAGACTTAAAATGCTTCGGATCAGGTTTTGACACTTTTGATTTTACCTGATTTTTCAAAAGAAAATATGAACTGAATATTTTTCAAATGAAAAATCTATATATTTGAATAATAATGAGTGTATTTAAGTTCATTTTTATACAAAAAAGATAAATTGCAGACTTTTTTGATAACTGTTTATTCTATAAAATATGAACTAATTTTCTTTCGTTTCGAATTAGGGTCATATTGACGATTTTTTTCCATTTTCGGATTTGGCCGACGAATTCCTTTTGTCGGGTTTCGGGTTGACTTTCAGTAGAAATTTCAGATTCTGGTCAGGTGCAACCCGGCCCTTGGAAAGACTCTAGTTGGGGCTTAAAAATAGAAGAATGTCAAAGTTTTCAGTAAGAAATATTTAAGAAGTAAACAGCAGTTTTTTGTTTTAATGAGAAAAATTGTGTATGAGTTCAGTTGTCCGATATTGTAGTGATAGCGGTATTAATCAATCTCATATTTTTCGCATATTTTCTTTTATCTGTAATACTGAAAAATAAGGCAGTATAAGTTGGACAAAGGATCCATTGTTATTTGAAGTAGATTGTTTCATTCGTTAGGGTCCGATTCGAACGGTGGTTCGGATTGAGTTATTGAGTTGACGCTAAATGTTTTTCGTTGTGGGCCAGTCTGATAATTATTATTGCGGGTTCGGGTCGGGTTGACCCGATTTTTCAAACGGAAGCTCACAATATTGTTTAACTTATAAGTCGAATAAGTAAATATTTATTCCTTTTCCTACACAAAAGACAAAAGTGCTGCTGGAAATGGCTATTTTTCATAATTCTAATAAAATTTTTATTTTATTTCATTTCGGATCGGGTTCAGGGTTCAGGTTTCTTTCCGGTTCGCTTCGGATTGACTTAAAATATAAATTTCAGGACCTGACCCGAACACGGATGGACAGGGGTAAAATTGAAACATCTATTTTTGTGTGGGATAGATTCCTTCATTGGGCTGAGTAGTCGGACCGACATGGGTTTCGGGTTGAGTTCGACTTAATTTACAAAAGACAATAAATAAAAAAGAAAAGTGCTCGCTAAACTGATAGCATTGAGATCACAGGCTATTCAAACTAATTGTATATTATACTCCTATTTAAAAGAATAATGCCCCTCAAAAAAATAAGTGAAGGGGGATTAGCCCACGTTTCCCCCTTTATACTTAACCAATGAACCTCCAAATCTAATCAGGGAAGCTCCTTAACATAATAAACCGGTATACCAAATTCGGAGCAAATCGAATAGTTCTGCATGAAAAACCCATTTATCTGAATTAAGGTGGGGGTGCACTAACCCTATTTTCCCCCTTTATCCTTAACCAATGAACCCCCAAAACTAATCAGGGAAGTTCCTTAACATATTAAACCGGTATACCAAATTCGGAGCAAGTCGAATAATTCTGCATGAAAACCCATTTATCTGAATAAAGAGGGATGGACAAATCCCCCTTTATCCTTAACCAATAAACCCCAAAAACTAATCAGGGAAGTTCCTTAAAATAATAAACCGGTATACCAAATTCGGAGCAAGTCGAATAATTCTGCATGAAAAACCCATTTATCTGAATTAAGTTGGGGAGTGGACTAACCCCCCCTTTTCCCTCTTTATCCTTAACCAATGAACCCCCAAAATTAATCAGGGAAGCTCCTTAACATAATAAACAGGTATACAAAATTCGGAGTAAATCGAACAATTCTGTATGAAAAACCCATTTATCTAAATTTAGAGGGGTGGACTAACCCCCCCTTTATCCTTAACCAATGAACCCCCAAAACTAATCAGGGAAGTTCCTTAACATAATAAACCGGTATACCAAATTCGGAGCAAATCGAATAATTCTGCAAAAAAACCATTTATCTGAATTAAGGGGGTTGACTAACCCCTCTTTATCCTTAACCAATGAAACCCCAAAATTAATCAGGGAAGCTCCTTAACTTAATAAACCGTTATACCGAATTCGGATCAAATCGAATAATTCTGCATGAAAAACCCATTTATCTGAATTAAGGGGGGGGGGGTGGACTAACCCCTGTTTTCCCCCTTTATCCTTAACCAATGAACCCCCAAAACTAATCAGGGAGCTCCTTAACATAATAAACCGGTATACAAAATTCGGAGCAAATCGAACAAATTCTGCATGAAAAACTCTTTTATCTGAATTAAAGGGGGTGGACTAACCCCCTTTATCCTCAACCAATGAACCCCCAAAATTAATCAGGGAAGCTCCTTAACATAATAAACAGGTATACAAAATTCGGAGTAAATCGAACAATTCTGTATGAAAAACCCATTTATCTAAATTTAGAGGGGTGGACTAATCCCCCTTTATCCTTAACCAATGAACTCCCCAAACTAATCAGGGAAGTTCCTTAACATAATAAACCGGTATACCAAATTCGGAGCAAGTCGAATAATTCTGCATGAAAAACCCATTTATCTGGATTAAGGTGGGGGAGTGGACTAGCCCCCTTTATCCTTAACCAATGAACCCCCAAAACTAATCAGGGAAGTTCCTTAACATAATAAACCGGTATACCAAATTCGGAGCAAATCGAATAATTCTGCATGAAAAACCCATTTATCTTAATTAAGGGGGGGGGGTGGACTAACCACCCCTTTTCCCCCTTTACCCGTAACCAATGAACCCCCCAAAACTAATCAGAGAAGTTCCTTAACATAATAAACCGGTATACCAAATTCGGAGCAAATCGAAAAATTCTCTATGAAAAACCCATTTGTCTGAATTAAGAGGGGTGGACTACCCCCCCCCCCTTTATCCTTAACCAATGAACCCCCAAAACTAATCAGGGAAGCTCCTTAAGGTAATAAACCGGTATACCAAATTCGGAGCAAATCGAATAATTCTGCATGAAAAACCCATTTATCTGAATTAAGGGGGGGACTAACCCCTGTTTTCCCCCTTTATCATTAACCAATGGACCCCCAAAACTAATCAGGGAGCTTCTTAACATAATAAACCGGTATACAAAATTCGGAGTAAATCGAACAATTCTGTATGAAAAACCCATTTATCTAAATTTAGAGGGGTGGACTAACTCCCCTTTATCCTTAACCAATGAACCCCCAAAACTAATCAGGGAAGTTCCTTAACATAATAAACCGGTATACCAAATTCGGAGCAAATCGAATAATTCTGCAAAAATAACCCATTTATCTGAATTAAGGGGGTTGGCTGTCCCCTGTTTATCCTTAACCAATGAACCCCCAAAACTAATAAGGGAAGCTCCTTAACATAATAAACCGGTATAATAAATTCGGAGCAAATCGAACAAATTCTGCATGAAAAACCCTTTTATCAGAATTAAAGGGGGTTGACTGACACCTCTTTTCCCTCTTTATCTTTAACCAATGAACCCCCAAAACTAATCAGGGAAGCTCCTTAACATAATAAACCGGTATACCAAATTCGGAGCAAATCGAATAATTCTGCATGAAAAACCGATTTATCTTAATTAAGAAGGGGGTATGGACTACCCCCCCCCCTTTACCCTTAATCAATGAACCCCCAAAACTAATCAGAGAAGTTCCTTAACATAATAAACCGGTATAGCAAATTCGAGGTAAATCGAATAAATTCTTCATGAAAAACGCATTTGTCTGAATTAAGGGGGGGGGGGAACTAACCCCTTTCCCCACTTTATCCTTAACCAATAAACCACCAAAATTTTTCAGGGAAGCTCCTTAACATAATAAACCGGTATACCAAATTCGGAGCAAATCGAATAATTCTCTATGAAAAACCCATTTATCTGAATTAAGAGGGGTGGACTAACCCCCCTTTATCCTTAACCAATGAACCCCCAAAACTAATCAGGGAAGCTCCTTAAGATAATAAACCGGTATACACAATTCGGAGCAAATCGAATAATTCTGCATGAAAAACCCATTTATCTGAATTAAGGGGGGGGGGTTGACTAACCCCCCTTTATGCTTAACCAATGAACCCCCAAAACTAATCAGAGAAGTTCCTTAACATAATAAACCGGTATACTAAATTCGGGGCAAATCGAATAAATTCTGCATGAAAAACCCATTTGTCTGAATGAAGGGGGGGGACTAACCCCTCTTTATCCTTAAGCAATGAACCTCCAAAAATTTTCAGAGAAGCTTTTTAACATAATAAACCGGTATACCAAATTCGGAGCAAATCGAATAATTCTGCATGGAAAAACCCATTTATTTGATTTAAGGGGGGGGGGGGTGGACTAACCTCCCTTTTCCCCCTTTATCCTTAACCAATGAACCCCCAAAACTAATCAGGGAAGCGCCTCATCAGAATAAAACTAGAAAAAAATTTAAAGCAAATGGGATGTTTCTTTTCAATCAAGTGTTATCGCGTTACGTACATACAGAACCGGCGGGCACATAAGCTCTCAAGCTTTGATAGCCTGTGAGCTAAAAAACAAAACAAAACAAAAACTTTCAAAACTCACTTTAATTTAATTATTGTACAATAGTGTCGTTTATGACCTGAAGAAGTAAGTAAATGAATCAATTTAATGACTTATGCAGGGAAAATATCACATCCGCCCTTTTGCCTTATATTTACTCATTAACGTGTCAATAAACTGAAAAATAACTATAAATATTTATTAATGTATAGAATTAAAAAATAAAATAATAATTCAGTTCATAAATTTAAAATTAGGGAGAATTGGTTTTATTTTTTATTTTACTTCAAACTGTTCAACAAACAGTTTGGAGTCGGAGTCGGCATATTTTTAGCGACTCCGACTCCGCAGCCCTGCATTCAGAGACCATTCCAGTTGAACTCATTCCATGAGCGACCCATTTCTTTGAAGAAAATGATACAAATTCAGTTTCTTTCTGGTCGCTTGAAGAAGATTTTATTAGAAAAATAATTCCGGAGAGCGCATTATTCATCAAACTTCTAAACTAAGTTTAGATTTCTTTTTTTTTTATTCCGGTAACTTTTAAGGGTTTAAACAACTTTGTGCCTTTTTAGGCAATGAATTTAACTCTGATGACAAATTAAGAATGGGGGTCAATAAACTCCTCTGCCCTATTCTGTCAGGAAACTCAAAGAAATAGATAACTTAATGAAATCGTCATTATTTGTTCCCATCAAAAAAAAAAAAAAAAAAAAAAAAGCATTTATTTACTGAACATTGAAATAAAAGTTATAAAAGATAAAACCGTAAAATCAAAGCAAACGTCAATGTATTCATTTTCTAAACTCTGTGCAGTAATTAACTTTTGTTTTAACACTTAAATGTTAACATTTTTTCATTAATGTGAAAAATACATTTTCAATGCATTAATCGTTATCGTTTTCAACAATTAAAATCTAGATTTAAACATGACCTCTATTAAGAGGTCACCTCTCGGAGCAATCAATTTTTATTGGAATAGAACGTGGTCACTTTAGGGAAGTTTTACTGTACATAAAAAATAGAATGTCCATTTCAAAAACTCTTTATTTCCTTCATTGTTATGGGTATCAACTAACTACACAAACAATTATTCTGCAAAGAATATATTTAACAAAATGTTTCTGAACTAGAACATTACTTTACACATTTTTTGTGTGCAGCATATCATCAATTCACAAGATACTTTTAAGAACTGCATCGTCATTAATATTCAGGTTGGCTATTTGATCTGAAACTAACGATGCTTGAGAGTTTCCATCAAGTTGAAGCAAGTATGTTTAATTTGGGTCTCCACTATATTGCAGAAATTCAGTTCCGGTCAGACCATTCTCAGCCTTCCAATCCTACTCGGTTCATTTTGGTACAGTCGTGGGAAAAAAAAAAAGTAAACACCCCTTACTAACTCCTCAACAAATTATCGTAGAAGAAAGTTACTGGTACCGAATGATTGGAAGTAAAGTCTACTTTTAAATGACGTATATAAAATTTGTTTAGAGGGTCATCTACATATTAAAACGAACCCAAATTTCATTTTTTTTTTCAATGGCAATACTCATTTTTAACAAGATATTTCAAATCTTCGGTTCAAACTCTGCCAAGATACCAAATTTCAAGTCATTTGAATGATAAGATTTTGAATTATAAACATTCAAAATTTAGTGCTTCTAATGTTAAATTACATTTTCATATTTTTATTAATATCTCCTGAAATTATACTCCTAATGAGCTAATTTTTTGTGTAACAATAATACTGAAATACCCAAACATAAATTCGTTGAATTTGCAATTTTTATAATTTTATGATATGAATTATGAAATTAATATTTGAAAAAAATTATGAATTGGAACCTACAACTTTTTTGATGGATTTAGATTTATTAAGTCCTGCTTTATAGAAATCCAAAAATTTACATTTTTCTTCCAAGTAGTTTTCAAACTATGCTTAAAAAACGGCAAAATGATGGTTTAAGGGGCCGTCTATGATAGAAGTGACTAGATATTTTGAAATTTCTTATGCTATCCTCTAATCTAGGAATCTTCAATGACTGCTTCAGTCGCGCTTAAGATGCCTTGATCAAGAAGGGGCTCTTTCGCTCAACAATCGAGTAACGCACTTCAATTAGGACACAGCCCCTAAAATACTCGTTTTAAAATAATTAATTTCTCGGAAACTTATCGTACGAATTGCATAAAAATTTGTTTTTAAGCTAATTGAAGGGTGTAGAGTTCATTTATGCTGTCAGAATTGTGCACTGCTATTGAAAAAAACAAAGTTATGGTTCGTATTAATATGTAAATGGCCCCCTAAACAAATTTTATATACATCATTTAAAAGTAGACTTTATTACCAATCGTGTAGTACCAGTAACTTTCTTCTACGATAATTTTTTGCAGAGTTAGTAAGGGGTGTTTACTTTTTTTTTTCCACGACTGTACATACAACAGAAAATTTTTATAACGCAAACCTAAGGTTGTGCATTATATAAAATTTTACATTCTGTAGATTACATTTCACAAATCTTTAATCTGACCTTGTAAATATGGCTAAATATGTGAAACATATCAATATACAGTACAGGAGCTTCATATCACATTCCTTGAGACCAGAAGTTGTGCAGATTACAAAATTTTTCATAACATTGATCATTTTACGAATTGTTAAATTTACTTTAATAAACATCGCCCAAATATGCCTGTACCAAGATTTAATATATTACTTATTTTCAAAAACTTTTATTGTAATAATAGCAATTTTTTCATTAAAAAGCTTTGAATTAAGGAGATAAAGTTGAACTAATGCATAAAATTCAGTTCTCTAGAGAGTAGCAACTTTTTTACAATGTGGAATGCAGGTGAGTTTTAACTGCAAAATTCATTGTTTACATCTGAGAAATTGTGCGTTATATGGAAAATTGCATTACATAGAATAGCATTATAAAGACCTTCTACTGTATATTTTAAAAACAACTGTTTTAAAAGACTATTTTAATGTAAAAAAAAAAATTGTCAATGTTTATAAAATAAGGAACTATCTTATGCTGGTGTAAAAAGCAACTACACATTATCAATTTAATTCAGCTAAAGGAGCTACATCGCCAACACTTACAAAAATATGTAGTTTTAAACAAAAAATCATCAATTTATAATTATTTTCTATTAGCCATTTTTATTTTATATTTTTATTTCTATATTATTTTTGTTAATAAGTCTTTAATTATTTTCTGTACAAATTTGCAGCTTGATAAGTAGTTTTTGAGCTGTACTGTTAAAAATTTGCAGCAAACTGATCATTTGACAGTTTGTATAAAAAAAAAACAGTCATTAAATAACCATAATTTATCTCTATTCTGAACTAATGAAAATGCTTCATACTGTCACGTTTTCCATAAATGTCTGGACAATTTGCTGCAGATTTTTAACAGTATACGCAGACTCCTGTCCCTGCCTGTGAAGACACTCGCAAGCTAATGCTAATCCTATGGGGAGGGATTTTTGTAATATCTCGTTTGCATTTTGACATTTTTAATTATTTTATTTTTTTTATTTTATTTTATTTTTTTTTTTTTTTTTTGCATTGGATAGCCGAGGTCCGTCTCTACATCGCACCTTTTTTTACTTTTTCGATTTTGGTTGCAGATATTTTTTAGAATGACGCTTTCATTTTCAGAACCGGTTTGGAAAGTGAAAGTAACTTTATAAAAAATATCTGCGACCAAAATCGAAAAAGTAAAAAAGGTGCGATGTAGAGACGGACCTCGGTTATCCAATGCAAAAAAAAAAAAAATTATTTAAAAATGTCGAAATGCAAACGAGATATTAGAAAAATCCCTCCCCATAGAATTAGCATTAGCTCGTGAGTGTCTTCACAGGCAGGGACAGGAGCCTTAAACTAAATTTCGTTGAATTACTTGACTGGTCAGCCAACAGGCCAGATAGCAACCCTATGAAAAACCTGTGAAGCATCCTGGCTACACAAATGCTCAAAAATGGTGCAAAATTTCAAAAGATGAACACCTTATTTTTCCATTTCATCAGGATACCGAAAGTATGCACGGGAAAAAAAAGGTTTAACAAAAATACACATTTAAAAGCTGTTCTAAATGTAATAGATCTCATTTTTTAACAACTGTTAATCTCTAGCACATAATTAGTTTTATGAAATTTACATTAAATCTTATCAAAAGAGACGTTTAGTGTCAAATAGAAATATACTTCCCTAAAAAGATTTTTAAATTTTTCTCCCGCAACAAGTAGGTATCTCTGATGGACACAATAACGAAGAGCATTTTATGTATAAATTAATGAAATTTGCAGAAATTATGATTTATATGACGAAGAATCGAACAGCGTTTTCTGTTTCCTATAGAAGGTGTACATCTTTCGCATTTATCATGGGTTTTAAAATCAGTTTAAATTATAAATTTGACACCGTTACCGAAAAGATCCGATGCTTTTACAGAAAAAGAGGAAACGCTGCTTGATTGCTTTCAATCGGGAATAACAACGCATGCCAATTTTATCTACTTACGTATGAAAGTGATTGTATGAATATGAAGAACAGAGCCACAGAATGAGCAGACTTCAAGAAGAAGCATCAATAAAATCACCAACATTATTTTCATATAAAGAGCGATTACAATCGCAGACAATAGGCGACTAACAATTTGCAAATCTTAGGCTAATGCTGATTGGCGTAAAAGAAAATATTTATTTCGTGTTAGATCTTTTAAAAAAGTAATAATAAATAAACATTCCAATTAAACATTATCCTAATGGCGCCATATTCTGATTGCCGCTAACATCAACAGGTCGTTACTCGCGTTAAACTACAGACATAAATCATCAAATATCACAAGTTTTCTTTCAAAATAATGTTCGACAAATACTAAAGAAAAAAGAAAGGGAAAAAAAATCTATTTCTCTTTCCTCCTGATCAAAATAGCATTAAAAAGACTTGCAATGGGATAATTAATTTTTAAGGAGTAAAAAAGTTATTTATTGTTTCTATACGAGTACGAGAATAAATAAAATTGCCAATTTGAGAAAGAATGGGCCCGAGCCCGAAGGCTGGTATAAAAATCAAACCCGTGTCAGGTCCGGGTTGAGTCCGCCTCATCTGTGGTGCTAATACATACTTTCTGTAGAATATGGGGTGCGAAGCATTCATCACTCATTTACAAGGTTATGCAAAAGAGTTCGATTATATGATGGTCTACGGGTAAAAACTGTTCGCAGCGTATTTCAATTACAATTATGTTGCACTATTTCAAACATGATGAAACTGATATACATTACTGAAGCTAACAACAAAATGCTTGCAGTAAAATAGGATGGGGATTGCATTTATCATTCATTTACAGGGACATATAAAAGATTTCGGGAACAAATCTGTATGCGAAGTTTGGCTATTAGGAATGATTGCTGCAAGTCCGTTTTCACTTATGGTATGGTTTTTTAGTTTAACTAAATTTTTGAATACTACATAGTGTGTATAAATTCAATAGAACATATACAGAGCAATTTTTAAATTTGTAAGACACACAGAAAAATTCATAAGCATTATTGAGAAAGAGCAGGAATTGCTTAAAGATGTTATTTTTAATTTGAGTTATGCAGCTTCAAGTTGTCTTTCAAGCTCAACTATATACTAAGGTAAGTTTGCTGCATATAAATAAAATCATATACAGGACTATGCAAAGAACTGGATATATAATCGCCTATGGATATTAACTCATGGAAGCGTAATTTAAGTAGCTTAAGCATTGCTTGAATTTAATTTCAGCATTAATATGCGGCGTGTATTAAAATCTGTATGTCATATACAGGGCTGTACAAAAGAATTTAAGTACGTTTCCCCCTATCGGTAATATTTGATGTTCAGGTTCTTAGTGATTGTCTTTTGTTGGTGGTTAGGTGAAACACTGTATTTCGAAGGCATGGGATGGATTAATACTCGGTCGTTTTCGTCAAACAGTCCTTTCAACTGCTCTAACTCTGGCTTAGAGATTTTTTTTTTTTTTGCCTTCCTACCCGATCCCAGTTCTTTTTTGGCCGAGAGTCCCTCCTAGTAACATTCTAGAATATCGTATGTAGTTCGTTTGGTGATATTTTCGGAAAATAAATAGTTCACGATGGACTTGCTCCTTGATGAATATTGCTTTCGTAAAACTTGTACACAATAATACATAGACACTCCTCTTGTGGCTCTATTCTTGGAAAACACAGATTACTTAATGATCTCTTGGCTAATGGCCATGCTCTTATATACCATAGCACAACACTTCACGCGCAAGTTTCACCTGATTCGATTTCCTTTGCTATTTTACATAATTGCAAAGTTTGTGCGGATTTCTAGGTAAAAGTCCTTATGTTTTCTAAAATGTTTAATTAGATACATTATTTACCTTATTGAAAGGCTGTTTTGCTAAAACATTCTTGATGTATTGGAAAGTGTTTCATAATCTATGCTTGACGCATGATTTTTCTCTCTTGTTTAATTTTCAAGGGAAGACCATGCTATTTTATTTATTTATTTGCTTATTTTTTTTTTTTTTTTTTTTTTTTTTTTTTTGCAGAGCGACGCAAAATCAATTCGTCAATTGACCACAGAAAAAAATTGCGAAATTTGAAAATTAGACTTGGAAAAAATAGATAAATTGGCAAATTAGAAATTTTTTTTATAATTATTAGTTTATGTACATCAAGTGTTTACTTATACGTGTTTTTATTGTAATAAAATTTGACAAGCTATTTTAGGTTTTGAGTAATTTTTTTAAATTCTTTTGAGTCTGATCTGCGATGACAGATAAATTTTCTAAAATATCAAATTCCTTGGGGGGGGAGGGGGGCTTGGCCCCCCCCAGCCCCCCTCAAATGGCGGCCCTGTGTATAAAATCAAAACCTAGCCTATAACCATCGGCCGGTCAAGACGAATCGATAGAGACCTCATTCATTAAAATCCATCCAGCCGTTGGGATGTTTCGAGGGTATAAAGAAATCCACCATACCCAGATACGCGGGAAACTCATAACCCTTCTTGTCAGTCAATGTAAAAAGGAAGTCAGTATCTCAATTATCAGGTCATGTAGGAAAAAAGGCAAAATTAGTTGATAACTTACAAATACGAGGAATTATTTTATTAAAAATTAAGGAATTACTTTATCCAAACATTAACAATAATTCATAGGCACTCTGAGATGGATCAGACTCAACAGTGACTTAGTTCGTCATTATTGACCCTTGATGCTGGGCAATGACATGGCTCATTTGTGAGGTCAAAGTAACTTGTACAAAATTTGGCAAACCAATTTGATACTGTCTGCTGCATAGTAACATTAGAGCCAAATACAGTATTAATGTCTTGCACAGTCTGCAATTTCATACTTCATAATACTGTAGACTCCCTCAAATTCGCACAGCTTGGGACCAGAGGTTGTGCGGATTTTAGAATTTTGCAGATTTCTGGTCATTGCTTTGTTTACATTTTTTAAACAGTAATTTGAATACAATAAAAAATACAATAAAAATATAATGAATGATTGTAATATAGTAAAATAATTAAGTGAATAATAAACTAAAAGGATAAAATGTAAGATAATTTAAAAACTGAATAAAATATTAAAAGTAAAGGCCAAGTAAATAATTAATAATGTATATTTGAATATGCATAAAAAAGATGAGATATATTTTCTTTGAATTATTCAGTGAAACTTTCTTTTTGAAAAGTATTCTCTATTAATTCACATTAACATCATCATAATAATAACCAAAAAAGCTTGATTAATGCATAAATATATTTGATAAAAAGATTGTGATTACCAGTGATATCAGCAATATCTTGATTTAAAAAAAAAAAAAAATTATACTCCTTTCATGGGAAATCCATGAGTTCAGTCATATTATTAAGAATTACATATTAAAATACATGCAGGATGAAATAAAACTAAAAAATTCTATAAATTTGCCCTTACATTTCAAATGAAAGTTTCGTTGTTTACATCTGTAAAGACATGCGGATTTTACGGTTGCGGATTTGAGGGGGTCTATTGTAATGAAAATTTCCGATCGCTCCATTTTCAACAAAATTACATACATACACAATCGTTCTACAATCCATGAAGGATTTTGACTTGCCTTAATATACCTAGGAGCTCAGTGGTGTAGTGGTCAGAGCCCCTGACTGTCGCGTGGCAGATCGAGAGTTTGACTCCTGACTCGGCAAGGTTCGCTCAGCCTTTTATCCCTTCAGGGTCGATAAAATGAGTACCAAGCTTGCTTGGGAACTAAACACCAAGGGTCTTGTGTCAGACTGACCACCTGGCTGAGACGTATGTTGTATAGCACCTCGGAGTCCAGGGTCAAGAAAACAGGGACAGGCACTGTTGGCACAGTTCCTTCATCGATTGTATAGCCACAGAGTAGTAGCTAGTTAGTTTAATATACCTTGCCAGACCTTCCGATCTCTGGCCTTTAATTTATAATTTTTTAAAAAATCTTTTCATATTTTTTAGGGTTTACAATGATTTCTTTAAAACAGGCGAGATGTGTAACTTCCCAAAACAAAAAGAACAACAACAACAAAAAAAAAGCAGTAAAATATTAAGACAATGTCAAATAATAAGCTGTTAAAGTTGGCAATATTATTAACTACAAATTTCATCTTTGATGATCTAATATTAAAATGTTTCAGAGAAAATAAGACTTATCCCTATACTTTTACCAGTTCATGTTTTATGCATTGTACTTCAGTATTATTGCTTTTTTTAATGTAAGTACAATTTTGTATGAAAGTTTTATTCATTTCGAATGAATACAGTACAGAACCATTTATCCAGAATGGTTGGGGTCAGATGTATTCCGGATAACTGGTTAGGCATTAAACCAACATCTATTTGATCATATTTGTAGAATATATGTGGCTATGACAGTATTTTGATCGCTAATTATTAGCAGAGCCGTCCTTTGCGAAGGCGAGGCCGGGTGCAACAGTTTTTGCGAGGCCCTTCACTACCAAACTAGTTAATATCCTTCCATTCTAAAACTAGTTAATACCAGTTTAACTGTGTTCTGTTATTCATCCAGAAATTTCGAATAGTATTTTTTGCTTTAATTAATGATAGACATTCCATGATTAAATAAAGTGAAGTTAACTATTCGGAAATTCTGGTAGAAATCTACTAAATTGGCAACACCACTTCCAACAACGCAATTGCCTTTTGAAAAACCTCGCATGGCATACACAGTGGCACACCAAGGAATTACTCTTTTTAGTGTGGAGAGATGGGTAGTATGATTTAGTAGAGGTTTATAGAGACTCGAGCTAATTTCCTTTCATATTACTCTTAGTCAAAGGATTAATCGATTAAATTACTCAACCAGCCCACTTCATATTATGGCAGCAAAGAATGTGATAAAGATGATTTTTTTTATTTTAAACTCTGCTCTTTATTTAATTGCAACCTTTTAAAAATGTTTGATTTAATTAGCAAAGATTAAAAATGTTAATATTTTTAAATTGTTAAAAAAAATTAAAAATAGAAAAAAAAATCTAAGTCAAAATCAAACTTTCTTAAAATTTCCCTTTACCTAAGAACCTTTAAAAAGTTAATCTTTCATAATTTTTGGGCATTTTAAATCTTTAGTCTCAAGGTCTGGAAGATGGGGCTTCAACTCATGGCTTCTGCGTCGTGTTTACGCGATAGGACATACGTTATGCGTGAGGTAGAAGCCTGCACGGGCCCGGCTCGGACCGAAAGAAAGCTATCTTGGCCCGGCCCAGTGAAAAAATTTAAAGTTTGGCCCAGGTCGGGCCCGATTGTATTTACAGTGTTTACGGCCCGGCCCGGCTCGTACAAATATCAGTAAAAACAGGCCTGGCCCGTGTAAAAATTAATTAAATCAGGCTCAATCTGACCCGACTCAATTTCTACAAATTCCAATTTTTTTAACACACAATTAAGATTTTTTTAAAGAACACTATGTACGCATTCAGGGAAAATTTTTACAGTATATTTTAGACTACTATGTGTTCCCAAGCCAGAAAATGCACAATAGTAACGTTAATGATTACGTAGACGCTTCAACTTTTCAACATTCAAATAAAGATTAATTAAAAAAAAATTATGTAGTTTAGAATAAAAGAAAAAAAAGGTTGAAATATCATATCTTTTGAAGCTGTATATAAAATAGATTTTCGAAAATATTTCTCTGAAATTTATTAAAGCTGTTCTCAAATCCAAAGAAGTTACTTTCTGACAAATTTCTGAATACATTTTTCTTCGGAAACGCAGAAAATTGGCAGGGGTCTTATTCAGAAACTATGATTTTGAACGAGTTGCATTTTTAATTTTTTGGTACAGGCAAAAGATCTTTCAGAAAAAACTGTCAAAAATGGCCTTATGAATTGAATTTTCGGACGCGACAGCACGGGAAAGATGAAAACCTGTTGTCAATTGACAAGAATTGAGTATAATAATAAGTTAAGTATTTATTTATCAAAAAATAGAAAATGCTATCCGATTCCTAATCACTTCAATAGTCAGGCTTGTAAATTTTATGCCTTTACAGTTAAAAATGAGTCAGAAAATGTGTCGGAAACTTTCGCGCTGTTATCACTATTACTATTTTTACGAAACATATCAGCTGTCCGACACACAATAGGAACAATTAAAATTAAATCCAGTTCGGGCCGGTCTGGACTATGTAGAGAAAAAATACAAGCCTGATTCCAGCCTGGCTGAAGTCTGCTGAAAAAATTAAGACCTGTCTCAGACACGATGTAACTGTCCGATGCCGACCTCTACGATGGACATGTTATATTTCTGTATTGACGTCATAAAACAAGCATCAGGCTCATGCAGCACATTTATGCTTATTCCCCCGAAAGTCCCATCCCTTGAAAATGGTTCATGTTTATTTTATCAGCTTCGCTTAAATTTTACAATGGGCCGATAGGTATGCTTAATTTTTTATTGGGGAGACGGGCCCATTTTTTTTTAATATTTCATTTATTTATTTATTTAATTATTTTGTCGGCTAGGAACGATCCGTAAAAAAATTGCCCTAATTCTGCCGTCTCGGCTCGGCCAGTTTGAAAGTTTGCCTTCATATTGCCGGGCCGGGTACGGATCTCTGGCCAAGGCCGGACCCGTGAAGACCTCTAACGTGATGTCAGAACACTGATATTTATGTAATTAAAGAAGAAACTTGATTACACAAAGACCACCTACCTCTTAACAAAGTAACATTCAGTTCATGCGCCTGTCCAGACTGGTGCTGCTGTCTGTGCTAAAGTATAACAATAGTTATAGATTGAATATATAAGCTACAAACAATCTATTCTCTTGTCGAGCGTCCACACATTGCATTGACTATTTTATTCTCAAAACATTTTACCTTTTATAAGCATTTTTACACATAACTTTTATTATGAAAATTTTTATGTTTTTGCTTTAGGCGCGAGGCCCTGTGCGGTCACACCTGTCGCACAGCCCTAAGGGCGGCTCTGATTATTAGACTATTCAGAAAGAATCAGGTCCAAACAAGATCAGACATTAATCAAAGTTTAAAAGAAGAAAATTTATAGAAATACCTTGGAAACAAAAACTTCCCTTTTTCCTATGCATAAAAATCAAAATGCCCAATACATAACTAAATATACTTCCAATTCAAATCTTAGTTGTTGGAATCAAGGTATATCATGCATGTTGTAATGTTTAAAGAAATATATATGTCAAACTGGGACTGTATGGCTCATTTTTTCTGAAATAAATCAATTGGAAATATCATTCTGGATAACAGGTTCCATACTGTAATTAATATTTTTTATGCAAATATGATTTGCCCTAATACTTTTCTTCACCACTGACTCATTTACATTTCTACATCCACAAGACTCATTAAAATACAATTGAGGTGGAGGCAACAACAGAGGTCTTGCAAGTTAAATTATGCTACTGTTCAGATCCAACATATGATTGCTCTCCGTTATAATATACAGAGTGTCCCCGAATTCATGGACCAAACTGTAAGAGAAGGTAAAGTACACATAAAGAAGCAATTTTGGTAAAGCAATGCGGGGTCAGAAATGAAAAGATTTGCCATAAAAAAAGAAATGCGAAGGAAATGAAAAAGAGCATTCTATTGACATAACAATTACAGCAAGTGCTCAAATGTGCCACTGGCAACGTCTAGCTAGTAATTGGCATACCTCTTCGCAGATTCCACGTGTTTCATGAACATTTGCAGCAACGACTGAAAGTCTTGCAATGAGGTCCTCATCAGAGTCAACTAGTGTCTCATAGATGAGACATCTGGAACCTTTGAAAAGGTATGCCAATCACTTGCTAGATCCTGGCAGGTATGTATCGATGTTGGTGGTGGCACATTTGAGCAATTACCCTAATTGTTATGTCAATAAAACACTTGTTTTCATTTCCTCATCATTTCTTGTTTTTCAATAAAACTTTTTATTTCTGACCCCACATTGCTATACCAAAATTGCTTCTTTATGTGTACTTTACTTTCTCTTACAGTTTCGCCCATGAATTCGGGGACACAATGTAGAATACGTTATTTTAGATATTTTGCATATGCAAATTCTGTTTTACAAACTTCGAATAAATGCTCTCTTGGGTATGGTAGTCCAAACTTTACACCGAAGGAAATCTCTCTTTACATTCAGGATGACAATGAGATTTCACTGAGGTATGAGTTAAAAGATGTTTTTTGGTGCTACTGATTGTGTAAATGACTTTGGACAAACTTCAATTTAAAAGGTTTTTCTACTGTATGTGTTAAAATATGTGCTTTTAGTTCTCCCAATCATGTATATGACTTTGGACGAATTTCACATTTATAAGGTTTCTCTCCAGTATGTGTTAAAAGTTGTTTTTATAGTAGACTACGTTCTTTTAGATATTTTGCATATGCAAATTCTTTTTTACAGACTTCAAATAAAAAATACTCTCTTGGGTGTGGTGGTCCAAACTTTACACCGAAGGAAATTCTTCTTTACATTCAGGATGACAATGAGATTTCACTGAGGTATGAGTTAAAAGATGTTTTTTTAGTGCTCCTGATTGTGTAAATGACTTTGGACAAACTTCACATTTAAAAGTTTTTTCTACCGTATGTGTTAAAATATGTATTTTTAGGTCTCCTAATTGTGAATATGATTTTGGACAAATTTCACATTTATAAGGTTTCTCTCCAGTATGTTTTAAAAGGTGTTTTTTTAGACTTCCTGATTCTCGAAATGCCTTTGTACAAATTTCACATTTATAAAGTCTCTCTCCTGTGTGTACACGAAAATGTCTTTTAAGATTCCATGGATCAGCAAATGATTTTGGGCAAATTTCACATTTATAAAGTTTCTGTTCACTATGTGTTAAAAGGTGTCTTTTTAGTGTTCCTGACTGTGTAAATGATTTTGTACAAAATTCACATTTATGAAGTCTCTCTCCTGTGTGTATTTGAAGATGTCTTCTAAGATTCGATGGATCTGAAAATGATTTTAGGCAAACTTCACATTTATATGGCTTCTCTCCAGTATGTGTTAGAAGATGCTGCTTTTGTGCTGCTAGTTCTATAAATGACTTTGGACAAACTTCACATTTAAAAGGTTTCTCTTCTGCATGTGTTAAATAATGTCTTTTTAGTAATCTTGGTTGTGTAAATGATTTTGTACAAACTTCACATTTATAAGATTTCTCTTCTGTATGTATTAAAAGATGTTTTTTTAGCACTCTTGATCGTCTAAATGACTTTTGACAAACTTCACATTTATAAGGTTTCTCTCCTGTATGTGTTAACAGATGTTCTTTTAGTGCTCCAAATTGTGTAAATGACTTTGGACAAACTTCACATTTAAAAGGATTTTCTCCTGTGTGTGTTAAAAAATGTTTCTTTAGTGTAAATGATCGTGCAAATGACTTTAGACAAATTTCACATTTGTAAGGTTTCTCTCCAGCATGTGTTAGAAGTTGCTGTTTTAGATTTTCTGATACCACATATGACTTTGGACAATCTTCACATTTATAAGGTTTCTCTCCAGTATCTATAGGGAGATGCTGAGTCATACTTTGTTTCAATGAAAGTGTTTTCTGACATTCAGGGCAAGCATGTGATTTCTCCCCAGTAGGTGTGAGATGAAGAATTCTTAAATGTTGCACATGTAAAAATTATGCCCAATACTTTCACATTCATAAGGCTTCTCTTCTGTATGGACATAGTTTAAATAACTTTTCTCTGAAAATTCCTCTTGACATTCAGGGTAAACATATGGTTTCTTTTCAGTGTATGTTAGAATATGTCTTGTTAGATGGTCTGCGATTTTAAATTATGCTGGACATAATTCACATATGGTATTTCTTTCTCCATTGTGTATGAAATTTTGATCTACTAAATGTGCTTTAAAAAAAAAAAAAAACTTCTTTCACATATGACATTTGTATTCTTCTTCTTTTTTTAAATCTACTTGATCTAAATTATTATTTTATGCTTTTTGTTCAGAATCAATAAAAACCTGATTAACTTATATTCACTTTTGAAAATTTTTAGATTTTCTATGTTTTATGTAATTAAGTCTTTCACAGTACTAAAAATCCACTTATTCAGTTTTATTCAGATCTCATAAAACTATCTTTCAGGTTAAATGGTATAACATTGACATAGATCTTATACTAAAAATATTTTTATGTTTCCCTGAATAATTTTCCACTCTAGCACAGTATTTATTTAATATGACTTAGTGCAATGATATTATGATGCAAATGAACAAATGTTATAGTAAACAACATTAAGCACTATTTATAATACAAATGTCATAATGAGCAAAGAAATACTTCTTCACTAATTTTCCCAAATCTTCTTTCCATTCTTCCTTCTTTTTATTGATTAAATGAAAAAAATAATTTGCAAGGTTAAGTTTTAAAAACCTGAAAGAAAATGAAAAGAAAATTTAAAAAAATGCACAATCATATATATTATAGCAATAATCTATAGATTAATCCATTTATGACATATAGTATGATATTAAGTGCCCAGAATCCTTGATTATTCCTACCAGTAAATTTGATTAGAAAATTTTGCCTTATCCAATCACAGAATTTCTGCAATTAAATTAGACAAAAAAATATTTTCTCAATTATGGGTAATAGAAGATTAAGAATGCTATGAAAGGCCCTCATTGCATAAAAGTATAACTATTTTGCAACACAGGTTTTTTTTTCCTCTAAAATATTAATTTTATGTTATTTTGTAATAAAAAAATGCAGAAAGTTAATCCTGAATAAATGTTTCAATCTATACAATGGATAAAAAAAAACGAAAATAAGTTCTTATTTACTTTAAATCGAAAAATTTTCTGATGATTACAACCAAATCATCATTCAAAAATTTTCCATAGACACCAAGTATATGGCAACGAATATTTTGTTATTCATTGAAAAATGATAACTGATACCTATAACAAATTAATTTGGCAAAACTATTAAAAAAAAATACAATTTGTATTTTTTATAATTTGTTTTTTAAACCTACTTATTTTGAGTACATTACTTATTTATTGATCCTAGTCTAAATACAAATCAATGGATTTTTAAATCTTGTACTTATATATGTATATTCCCAACACAAAGCATCATTTTTGTTAAAAATGCAGAATAGGAGCTTTTATTGATGAATTTAAAATACTATTTAATACTACACCCCGCACCCTCTAGAGTGAAACCTCCCACCAGTACAGGACAATTATTGCGATTACTATTTAAATGCTATTTTAAATTTTAAGAACACACATTTTAGACAATAAGAGTTTTAAACATATATGCAAGTTTTTATATAATCATCCAAAAAAGAAACCAGGTTACAAGAAATACTTTAAATTTGAGAAAAGCTGTGTTCAATAAAATATGCCTATTGGTGATATACCTGCATATTGAACTTTCATCATGTTTTGAAAACAAACATGTATGGCTATATGAAAGTTTGGTGATGACCTTGGCATAACTGAAGTTGTCGGTGCCAGTATAACAAAAATAAGTATGTTTCCTTTTGCTAATTAAAAAAAAAATGGAAAAGGGAAGAAAGTAAAGGTAAAGAAATTTCAATTTTTCTAAGAATGATAACAGACGAAATAACTAATATACATTTCAATAGAAAATATCAATGAAATAACTTCTAAATGTATTTATTTACTGGTAAATTTTCATATATGAATATTGTACTTAAAAAGCAGTAATTTTTTTTCCAATAGTGTATAGTGTACAAATCCTTAGGCTCACTCACTTCTATTTCTAATTTGATTTAGCGCATGACTTCATATTTTGTTGACACAGAGTGACATTGTGATAACCAAAAAATGCTTTAACTAATTTATTTACAACAAAATGAATATGTATTTTTAAGGATGTAAGCAAATTAGATAGTTAAAATATCAACTTTTAATACCAATAGCAATCTGGAAGATTTATTTCTCAAAATTTATAACCATTCAATATAAACATATTATAAAAGTAAGAAAACAATAAAGCAAAACAAAACAATTTGCTTTTCAAACCAAATTAGTTAACAGATCAAAATCATACCTATCATTATCACACACAATCAACTATACACTGCATGATTCATTTATGTTTTGTGAATCATTCACTATAGTGTGGCAAAAAGCCTCTGCTATTTAAAAATTATACCATAAATTTGTATTTTCATTCAGAAAATTAAAAATAAATACTATAATTTTGGCAAAATAATCTAATTTTCTTTGCTGTACAGCCATTCTGCACTTTATTAGACGTTACAGAATGCATGCGCATTTGAATATTAAACAATGTGCAGATTGTTCCACTGCCTCAAAATTTTAATTTGAATGACACAATCAATATTTTTCATACTTTTGTAATACGATAGAAGAAAGCTTTCTTTAATTGCCAGTTGATCATTACTGTTTAAAAATTATTCCAGTTCTGCATCTTTGAAATACATTGGGTTCTCAAAAAAATAACGCCATCATACTATTGTTGGTTTTAAATCCAATAATAAAGGTTAATTATTTAGTTACGGTAAGTTGTAAGACAGCAGGATTAGTAAATCATGTAAAATATATATTTGAATTTAAATCTAATCGATACAAATATTTGTAAATTGACTATTTCAAACATAAATAAAAGTTGTGATTGTTAAAATTTTGTGGCTTAAAAAATTAAATACCTTTTTATTTTTAAATTAACCTTATCATGAGCTAGTTAGTTAGTTTTGTATAATGTTGAATTCTCACCAGAATTTCATAAAAAAAAATTATTTGAAAATAAAGAGATGCAATTTACAGATTGTTTTTCACCAAGGTTATAAAAGTAAAATTTTATTCTGATATTAATTTTGATTGGAATTAAGTAGCATAAAATATATCCCTTTAAGGCTTGTTATCATTCAGGATGCAAATTCCCCTCTCTAATGCAAAACCTATGTCCTTGGAATGCATCTGTATATTGCAATTTTCCCCTTCTGTTTTCTGTATGCTCTTCTTGAAGAATGCTTCTTTTTTTTTTATTTGCCAAAATATTTCTAAAATATATATTTAATTTTATATTTTAAGTGTTAAAATCTAAAATGAAGGAGGCGAGTTGTTAGTAAGATTTTAACACTTTAAATAAAACTAACAATGCATTTAAAAAATATTTTGTCCAATAAAAAATAAAAAAGCATTTTTCAAGAAGAGCACGCAGAAACAGAAGAAATTTTTTTTTATTTTCCAAGGCGAAATTTGAAAAATACAGATGCATTCCAAGCCCATAGGAATGCATCTGTATTCCAGATGCATTCCTATGGGCATCTGGTATTTAAATATCTATATTTAAATACCAGAATATTTATTAACTTTAAATATTTAATAATTCTTTTTATTTAAGTATTTCGTTGCATTTTCATTTTTTATATTTTAAATTATAAATTTTTGGGTATCTTTTTGTAATTATTTTTTATCACAAAGTTCTATTCTTGTATCATTGAAATTTATCACCAATTTCTCTAACTTTAAATTAGCAAAAATTGTTTGTCGTAGATAACTTAAAGTTCAATATCAGAAGGAAACAATTTGATTGGCACCTAGACAAACAGACAGCTTGTCAAACCATATCATCGCTTTAATGTATAATTAATGTATTGGATCATATCTACTTTTCATGAGCAAAAGGAAATTATAAAATAAGTGTACTTAAAACTGCACATAGCACAATGTTTGCATTTTTATGTGGTTGAGCTGTGGTCTCAGGTACATGAATACATGAATGATCATTACTGGTAATTCGCTAGCAAAAAAATCTGAAACATTTTCTCAAAAATGTAAACTTATTATGAGTAACGATGAAATACACTGTTAAAAATCTGCAGCTTTAGCTGCGTAGTTACTCCTCTGCTTTTATACAATATCCCTACTTTGACCAATGAGAATGCGCCATAATATAGTCAATTAACCGTTTTCTATAAAAGCGGTGGGATGACTATGCAGCTAAAGCAATAGATTCTGAACAATGTAAAATACATGTAATTACAAAATACTTCCTCATTTTAAAAAATGAATTTAAATATTTTTTTGACAAAATGCAGAAATGGGAAATATTGAAATATATTTAAGCATAACAAAAAAGAAAAATATACAAATAGAAATTTGATTTAATATATATATATTTAAAATACGTAATAAAGTATTTTTATCTTTAAAAAACTAAAATCTTAATAATTTATCGGCTGCATTCAGATGTTTTACTGTAACCGAGAAAAGGTTCATTAATTTTAAATCAATGTATGCCATATTAAGCCTTTCTATCGAAATTCCCATAGAATAACATATAATGCGCAGAGTTATATAGTCTCATTTTTAAAGCGGATTATATAAGAAACAAGTGCTTTCCTGAAAAAAAAAAAAAAAAGAAAAAAGTCAGTCGCTTCATCTAAAAAGAATCAATATACATTAATTTTTAAAGAATCGCCCAAACCATTTTGGAGGGGAAAAATTGTCACAGTGACGATACTACCAAGACACCTCTCCCCATTTCATTTAAAAATAGGTATCCAGATATCAAAATGTACGGCATGTAGAAATACCTGGATACAATTAGACAGGAGATATAAGACTGTTTTTAAAAAATCTTATGACTTGGTTGTATTCATGAAAAAAACTTTCGATTTAAAGCAAAATAGAACTTATTTTCAGCTTATTTATCAATTGTATGGTATAAAATACATATTTAGGATTATCTTTCAGCATTTATTATTACAAAGTAACACAAAATTAATATTTTAGATTAAAAAAATCTGTGTGGGGTAAAATAGTTATACTGTTAGGCTTAGCAAACAAATAGCCCTTTTTTTTACTTTTTTGATAATTTGATAATATTTTTTAGGTGACATTCGATATTAAATCAATATAGTGCTTTAAAACTATTTACATTAATTAGTTTATTAAAACTTAATTTAATTTGATAGATTAATATATAGTAAAAGTAAAACATGTAACTTTCAGCTTTATACTTACTTTGTACCGAATGTTATACAAGAAATTAAAAAAAATTACAGGAAAAATTAATACAGTAAACCCTCGATTTAACGGACCTTGGTTCAACGGACTTCGGATTCAACGGACTAATTAAAAAAAAAAATTAAAAATTAAACAAAAATTAAAGTAAAACAAGTGGGTAAGTGTGATCACAGATCGCACAGAGGATTTCGTTTAATATCCCTTTTAAAACACTTTATCCTTAAATTAACAAATCAAAATCGTTAATTTAAAATTATTCCCCTCTCCCTAACCTGAAATTCAGCGCCCGTATTTCAAATTTTTATATTTGACAAATGTCGAATATTTATTTATCACTATTATTTACTGGAAGCCTCCATGATAAAACAGCTTCTAAAACGATGAAACATGCTTCGAAAAAAAAAAAGTATTACTGCCCCCCTCCCCCTCCCCTACTTGAGGGCAACCCTCACAACACGCAACCCTCTTTTAAGCTGTATAAAAAGTGTTTCATTCCCATAAAAGTTGCATATGTGTTAATTTGTTTGTATTTCATTACCAATATTGTATTATTAAAAGTAATGTATTGTGTTTTTATATATATATATACAGTAGTATATATGTACCGGGTGTCCCAAAAAGGACTGACTGATTTTAAAATTCAATAACTTGCAAACGGTGACAGATATTTAAAAAATTTTTGCAGGAGGGTTATGCATAAGGTCAAAAGTTTTATTACAGTGATTTTCGATTTTAGTTCGAATTACAAACAATAGATGGCGCTGTAAGCAATAGTCGCTAAATACAGGCTCGATTTCTGGTCCTTTCTCTTGTTCCATGTTGAAAAAGGAGATGGAAATGTATTATCCGGGCCACGAAGTACCAAAAATCGAGCCTGAATTGAGCGTCTGTTGATCGCAGCGCCATCTATTGTTTGTAATTCGAACTAAAATTGAAAATCACTGTAATAAAACTTTTGACCTTATGCATAACCCTCCTGCAAGAATTTTTTAAATATCTGTCACCGTTTGCAAGTTATTGAATTTTAAAATCAGTCAGTCCTTTTTGGGACACCCGGTATATACAATATATATTTATGTATATACATATATTGTATATATACAATAGATGTATATACACTGTATACAGGGTGTTTCACTACCAGACCGACAAACTTTGGGGGGTAATAGTAGACATAAAGACAAACATTATTAAATAGGAAACATTGGGGCGCAAACGTTTTCTGTGGGAGCTAGGGGCCATTAAAGTTTAAAGTCCAAAACTTCAAACGATGATAAAAAACGGAAAAAAGGTCGATTCATTTGCGGTTTTCACTAAAATCATACTTTATATCACGATTTTCTAAAATAAATTTTTTAAAGGTTATGTTCAAAAATTGTCGATAGAGGGCGCTTTAGACTTTAGAGTAACGAACCACTACTTTTTACCATTATTTTTTGTATGGGGTTAAAATTATTCTAAAGTTTAGACTTTAACTTAAATTTTAAGCACAAAATCGAAAACATCGGGATCGGGTAACTAGCAAAAATTGAACTGTGAACAGAGGGGGGGAGATTTTAAACGCTCATAAACATTAAACAAACTAATAGATTTTGTTGCGATTTGTGTGTAGGTGATTCACTTGGTAATTATTTTATTCAAAATGACATACAGCTTTGGTGTCCTCATTTTTTGACAGAGGGCGCTTCCGACACATCTCTGACATTTCAATGACATTACTCCTGGGTGTTTTACTACCAGACCAACTTACTTCCAGGAAGTGTTAGGGATGCAAAGACGACTCGGAATCACATAGGAATGTAACTTTGGGAATGCCTTTTTTGCGAATTACGGTTAAAAGATTCTGAGAAAAAAGCAACAAAAAGAAGCAGAGAAACAGCAACATGTTAACATTACCAGAAGTAGTTCGACAAGCTTGACAGCGAAGATTTCGCGGATCGTATTTCAGTAGCTGACAGAAAGCTATCAGAGATGCCTTGAATCTTCCAGAGCTTGAAAATAATTCCATGCGACACCACTTTCAAGCTTACTGGACTACTTCTGGTCGTAATTTCGAACACCCTTTGTAGTAAAACCTTTAAATAAACTGTTTTCTGTCATATTAACGTGTTGCTGTTTCTCTGCTTCTTTTTGTTGCTTTTTTCTCAGAGTCTTTTAACCATAATTCGCAAAAAAGACATTCCCAACGTTACATTCCTATGTGATTCCGAGTCGTCTTTGCATCCCTAACACTTCCTGGAAGTAAGTTGGTCTGGTAGTAAAACACCCAGGAGTAATGTCATTGAAATGTCAGAGATGTGTCGGAAGCGCTTTCTGTCAAAAAATGAGGACACCAAAGCTGTACGTCATTTTGAATAAAATAATCACCAAGTGAATCACCTACACACAAATCGCAACAAAATCTATTAGTTTGTTCTATGTTTATGAGCGTTTAAAATCTCCCCCCTCTGTTCACAGTTCAATTTTTGCTAGTTAGCCAATCCCAATGTTTTCGATTTTGGGCTTAAAATTTAAGTTAAAGTCTAAACTTTAGAATAATTTTAACCCCATACAAAAAATGTCGGTAAAAAGTAGTTGTTCGTTACTCTAAAGTCTAAAGCGCCCTCTATCGACAATTTTTTTAACGTAACCTTTAAAAAATTTATTTATGAAAATCGTGATATAAAGAATGATTTTAGCGAAAACCGCAAACGAATCGACCCTTTTTTCCATTTTTTATCATCGTTTGAAATTTTGGACCTTAAACTTTAATGGCCCCTAGCTCCCACAGAAGACGTTTGCGCCCCATGATTTCCCATTTAATAATGTTTGTCTTTATGCCTACTATTACCCCCCAAAGTTTGTCGGTCTGGTAGTGAAACACCCTGTATATTGTATATAATATATTATATATATATTTATGTAATTTGCACTGTAATAATATATGTAATTACAAGTACGTAATAATATATATATGTACTATAATTATAACAAAATAATATTATAAATAGTACTTTGCGATTTAACGGACACATCTTAGTCCCAATTAGTCCGTTAAATCGAGAGTTTACTGTAAATAGAAGCTCGAAATAATGACTAAATCAAGGGTAAAAGTCTTGCCAATGAAGTTATTTACTATTTTTAAAAAGTTTTGTTTCTTTAGAAGAGGAAAACTTATCTAATTCAAATAGTACCTACTAAAAACGAAAAATATGCTACATACGATAAAAGTTTAAATAATAAATGAAAGCTGTAGAAAAAGATATTTTTTTAATTTCATTCATTTTTCATTTTTTACAACAAAAAATATAGTTGCATGAATTTAATCCTTAAAAAAGAATAAACCTTTACAAAATAAAATACAATAGACTCTTTCAAATCTGCAATCCTAAAATCTGCAAACGCCTAAAATCCACATATCATCACAGATGTAAACAATGAAACTTTCAGTTCAGATGTAAGAACAAAATTACAGATTTTTTTTTGGTTTTATATCATTCTATATTTATTTTAAAATGTAATTCTGGATAATCTGACTGAACTTATAGTTTTTAATAAAGGAAATATAAATTTATTTCCAAAAAAAAAAAAAAAATATTGCTGATATCACTGGTAATCACAATCTTTTTACCAAATATATTTATGTATTAATCAAGCTTTTTCGGTTATTAAGACTGACTAAACCTGAAATTAAACTTGCTTACTTTATGATTTTGATGTGGATTAATAAGATACATTTAAGAGAAAAGTTTCATTGAATAATTCGAGAAAAATGTATCATCATGATGCGTAATTCATTATACTTTATTAATTATTTACTTGACCTTTACTTTTAATAATTTTTTAAATTATCTTACTTATTATTTTAGTTATTACTTTACTTAACTATTTTAATATTTTACTATATTGCAAGCATTCATCATAATTTCGATTGCATTATTAAATTCAAATTGCTGTTTAAAAAAGGTAAATAAGGCAATGACCAGAAATCCACAAAATTCTAAAATCCGCACAACCTCTTGTCCCAAGGTGTTTGGATTTGAGGAAGTCTACTGTATATACAAAAATAATGAACTTAAATAAGATGAGAAATTAAGATTTAACAAAACAAAATTAACGATCATGCTATGAAAACAGAATTACAAAGATTTCAGTGTCACACACAATGTATTAGAATGGGAAAATGCAAACATTGCATTTTCCCTCTCAAATCTGACTGTTATTTGAAAAGCACATGCACACAGTTTCGCTGGTTTGGGCGCTTGCAGTAAATGTGTTGCAAACTAAGATTGAGTCTTCAATATCAAGAATGACGCAAAGTCTTCCCATTCAAGTGTCTTTGCTTCATTATATATCCAACTTTGCACAGTACTTTAAAAAAATCGCCAATACATTTGAAAAATCGCATGGTGCACTTAAAAAATAGCATGGCAAACTTTTAAAATCTTGTGATGCATAAAAAAAATTGCCTGGTGCCATGTCACATTAAATATACCAATAATAATGTCTGTTGTAACCTTCAATTAATTACGCTAATGATATTAAAGGAATTGTTATTATTTTCAAAATGTACGTACTATTTTGAAACAAAATTTTATTCATTTCGAATGAACATTTAAAATACTTCTATGCAAATATAATTTGTCCTTATAGGGTCAAGTGGCTTAAAATATGTATCTTTCAAAAATAAATTTATGAAAAATACAATTATAATTTTTTTTGCCCAAATTAATGTGCTAAAGATATCAGTTATCATTTTTCAATGAATAACAGAATATTTGTTGCTTTATTATTATTATTAGCAAACATTTCAAAATTTTGAATTATATGACTTGGGTGTAATGATCAGAAAAACTTTGGAGTTACGTAAAAAAGAATTATTTTCATTTCCATCTCATTTATTCATTGTATAACATAAAACACTTAGTCAGAATTAACTTTATGCACTTGTGTTGCAAAATAGCATAAATTAATATTTTATTTTAAAAAAAGATTTAGTGAAAATAGTTATACTGTTAGGCTTAGCAAACAGTAGTTTTTGTACTTTTTTGATAATTTGATTTTTTTTATGTAGCATTTGACAATAAAACAATAAAGTGATTGGAAACTACTTTAATAAGTTTATTAAAAATGAATTTAATTTGATAAATTAATATATATAGTAAAAGCAAAACATGAAACATTCAGCATTAAGTTTACTTACCAACTATTATACAAAAGATTTTAAAAAGTGGTAGGAAAAAAAAAAGAAGAGAAATAGAAGTGTTTAAATAACAGTCAAAAGTTTTACCAATAAAGTTATTGATTAATTATAAGGAATTTTGTTTTCTAAGACGAGGAAAACTTATCTAATTTAAATAGTATTAGTAGCGGACAAACTATCAGATTTTTGAAGCAGACAATGAATTAGATATCTGTTGTGATCACAATAATTAGGAACACATAGTTATTAGACATCTGTTGTGATCATAATAATCAGTAATACATAGTTAAAATTTGCAAAAGAGAGTGCATGTTTCTGTTTCATATTTCCTGAAGAATATGCCAAGTTTGATGCATCAAATTACAGCTGTCCTTTCTAATCTACCAATGAATAATATTCTTTAAATATGCTGTTTAATATCTTCAACATTCTAAAGAACACTTTTAATCAAATTAATGTACAATTTTTTAATAAATTAAAGAAATAGAAAGCTTTAAACAGGCTTATTTTGACCCACAACCTGGGGTAAAATAAATTTAAGTAATTGACAACATCTGTATTAAAATACCATGGTATATGTAATAATTTTAATTGCTGAAATCGTCTTTGAAATGCTGAGAAAAATGCCGATTTACATGCTCTATGTAACTTTTCTGCAGGCTAAAATAATATATTTATGGCAAACTAAGTATGAACAAATGTTTTCATGATTATTTTACTCCACCTGATCCTACTTTTTTTCACTACTGGTTTAACGAGATACATTTAAAAAATAATTGGGCAACAAGTAAGTCCCTCCAAATCTGTTAATACTGTTCAGATACAAAATATGATTTCTTTCTGATGTTATTTAAAACATGCACTTTTAGGATATTTTGCTTATACAAATTCTTTTTTATAGATTTCACATAAATTCTCCCTTAGGTATGGTAATCCAAACTATACTTCTCAGAAAATCCTTTTGTAAACATAAGACGAGAATGAGATTTGATTCTAGTATGTCTTAAAAGTTGACTTTTTAGTGTTCCTGATTGTGTAAATGACTTTGGACAAACTTCCCATTTATACGGTTTCTATCCAGTATGTGTTAAGATATGTATTTTTAGTGCTATTGATTGTGTAAATAACTTTGAAAATCTTCACATTTATAAGTTTTTTTTCCAATGTGTATTAAAAGCTGTTTTAGATTTCCTGATTTCCCGAAACACTTCTTTTCAAAAATCATATTAATGAAGCCTCTCTCCTGTGTGTACAAGCAGATGTTTTCTAAGATTACTTCGGTTTGCAAATGATCTTAAACAAACTTCACATTCATAAGGTTTTTCTCCAGTATGTAACAGAAGATGCTGCTTTAATGCTGTTGATTGTACAAATGTCATTGGACAAACTACACATTTATGAGGTTTCTCTCCAGTATGTAACATAGAATGCTGCTTTAGTGCTGATGAGTGTGAAAATGACTTCGGACAAACTTCACATTTATAAGTTTTCTCACCAGTATGTATTAAAAGGTGTGATTTTAGTCTTGCTTTTGTTGCAAATGGCTTTGTGCAAATTTCACATTTATGTGGTTTCTCTCCAGTATGTACTAAAAGGTGTTCTTTTAGATTTTTTGAATATGGAAATAACTTTGTACAAATTTCACATTTATAAAGTCTCTCTCCAGTATGTGTCCAAAGATGCTCATTTAGATTTCCTGATGTCACAAATGATTTTGGACAAATTTTACATTTATGTCCAGTATGTGTTAAAAGGTGTCTTTTTAGTGTTCCTGATTGTGAAAATGACTTTAGACAAACTTCACATTTGAAAGGTTTCTCTCCAGTATGTATTAAAAGGTGCCTCTTTAGACATGCTGTTGTTGCAAATGACTTTGCACAAAGTTCACATTTATAAGGTTTCTCCCTCTCTCCAGTATGTGTCCAAAGGTGCTCATTTAGATTTCCCGATGTCACAAATGACTTTGAACAAACTTCACATTTAAAAGGTTTCTCTCCTGTATGTGTAAAAAGATGCGTTTTTAGTGTTCCTGAATGTGTAAATGATTTTGAACAAACATTGCATTTATAAAGTTCCTCTCCTGTATGCATTAAAAGATGTTTCTTTAGTTTACATAATCGTACAAATGACTTTGGACAAATTTCACATTTGAAAGGTTTCTCTCCTGTATGTGTTAGACGATGCTCTTTTAGAGTTCCCGACTGACTAAATGACCTTGTACAAATTTCACACTTATAAGGTTTCTCTCCAGTATGTGTTAAAAGATGCTGTTTTAGCTGTACTGATAACACAAATGACTTTGCACAAACATCACACTTATAAGGTTTCTCTCCAGTATGGATTTGGAGGTGATAAGTCAGACTTGGTTTCAATGAAAATATTTTCTCACAGTGAGGGCAAGCATACGATTTCTTTTCAATACCTGTGAAATGAGGTTTTTTGAAATGCTGCACATATAGAGATGATGACTGAGTCATTTCACATTTAGAAGGCTCTTCCATATGGATATTGAGATGTTAGTTTAAAAAATTTTCTTTGAAAATTTCTTAACATTCAGGAGAAATACACAGTTTCTCTTCAGTATGTGTTTGAAGGTGTCTTGTCAGATGTTATGCATCATTAAATGATGTGGGTCACATTTACACGGTATTTTCTCTATTATTTTTATTTTTGCTTTCCATAATCTATTTGAACTCAGTTATTATTCTGCTATCTATTTAAAGTCCATTAAAACCTGATATTTTTATATATTCTTTGAGAATAATTGTAACACACATTATAAAAATATGATTTTTTTTTTTTTTTTTTGTCATTTAACATGAATAATTTTTTTTAATTTCTTTAAAGTGATGCATTTATTCTGTTAATATGGTTGTTAGTTTTTGAAGTTTCATTCACTTTTGTAAGATTATCTTTCAGGTTAAATGATACAATGTTGGCATACACCTTATCCTAAAACTACTTTTATATTTCTTTTAATAATCTGCTGCTATAACACAGTATTTACTTTTTACAACTATACACTAATGAACAAATGTACAAAAAAAAACAACAAAATCCCTTTTTATATTATAATAATGTCATATTAAGCAAAGATATTATTCTTTACTAACTTTTCTAAATCTTCTTCCTTTTATTGACAAATGCAAAAACAATTTGCAAAATTTACTTTTGAAAACCTGAAAAAAAAAAAAAAATGAAAATTTAAAAAATGCACAATCATAATATATTATAGCATTCATCTATACATTAACCCCTTTGCAACTTATACATGCATTCAAGGTGCTTATAATTCTGCATTAATTCCTACCAGAAAATTTAATAAGGAAACTTTTCTTTTTTTCAATTACAGTAGTTTTGCACTTAAATTGGACAATAAATTGCTTTCTCAACTGCTAGTGATAGAAGATTAAGGATTTTGTGAAGTAGGTTCTTCGTGAAGGAGTTAAAAGAAAAAAGAAATAAACAAAAAGACTTACGTTTTTGTAAAGCATTAGTTTATTGAAATAGAATTTATTAAAATTATTAAAATATCCTCCAAACTCATTGTACTAAAATATCTTTTATTTCATCTTCAAACTAATTTTAACACTGATAAAAAAAAAAAAAAAATTAAAAAGAAAGAGTGATACATTGCAACTTTACAGCCCACCATTAAAAAAATTCGCAATTTTTCATATTTCATTCATAAGACTATACAGTTTTTGTAATATTGTTTAACTGAACGCATACAAATACTAATAAAACTGACATATTTTTCTTTAATGTTTTTAAGTATTTATAAGCATTTAAATGACACCCACGTGTAATTCTATTATTTAAGGAAATATAATTCAATTTATATGAAAAATGTAAGTAAACGCTGCACTAAAATCATACAAAAGGAGAATATATGCATATTAGAAGATATTTTGTAATAAGAATAAAGAAATGTAACTAATTATATGTAAATATTTTCACCAAATTATAAAGATAAAATGTATAATATAAAAATTAGCCTTTTGAACCATTGAAACTAGAGCATTTTTTGAGCATTTATTTTTAATCTCTAAATGCCAGAATTTTTGAAGGAAAATTTTCCATTTACTAAATGTGTGAAGAAAAACTTTTACTTATTTTCAAATAAATTTATTAGTAAATTCTGGTGTCATTCCTTAATTTCACCATTTTATAAAAAGTACTTTGCCCTTGAAAGAGTAAAGAAAAGTTAACAGAAATACAAATCAAAATAACGTAATTTCTTCGCCAATGGCTTAGACCTATTTAATTTCACATCACAATCGGAATAAAATTTTAATTTTGAAGATCACTAATATTAGTATTTTATTCTGAAATGCAGAATAACTGAAACCGTGAAAGTATAAACTATTTAAAATATTTTTTTGCAATTTCACTTAATAAACAGTAATAATGCTCATTCTTTTTGCAATGATCTTACATCTGATAAAAATTTTACATTACAACATCTGTGTGTATTTAAAAAGAAACTGGATTTTACCCATCATTAACAAATGGTGAATTTCATCTGAAATGCCTACCATAAAAAAGATTGTAATACCGAAAGTGATGAGGCAGTTCGAAATCATTTAAATCCCTTTTATCTCTTAAGAGCCTTCTCCATGTGGCTCTGTTTATATAAAAAGGAGAACGATACCCCCTCCCTCATGCCATATTCAGTAAAATTGAGAAAATTTTGCAGGATATGAAGGTCAATGCTCGGACAATTACCAAACATGAAAATAATAGTCATCTAACGCCATCTAGTACTGTTTGAAGACACTAATAAAATATTCCATTATGGAAATTAAAATTGAATTCATGATCAACCACAGACATTTTCAATGCTCATCATATTTGAACCCATGAGCCCGAAGAGAAATTTTTCCGGCTCATATATTCTGTGATGAACCAGAAGTACTGAAATACCTGAAGTATATCTATGAGGTTAAATACTTACTATGTATATGGTAGATGCATTATCTCAAGCTTTTATCAAAGATGATTGCCCAGTGGCATGGTGGTCAGAGCATCTGTCTGTCGCGCTGCAGGTCGGGAGTTCGACTGAGCAAGGTTCACTCAGCCTTTCATCCCTCCGAGGTCAATAAAATGAGTATCAAGCTTGCTTTGGAACTAAATACTGAGGGCAGACCTGCCAACGTTAGAAAATGAGAAACAGTAGTACCCAAAAATCAAATTAATCTAGAAGTTGGTTGGTTGCTGTTTTTTACGCTGCAAATCAGGTTAACTCCGATTGCTTTTAGTTCGGAGTGAGTTTAGATTACTGCAGGTTGGGTTCAGGTTAACACGATTTTTCAAAAGTTAGTTCTATATATTCTGTCAGATTAAAAATTATGTAGTATCATAATAGTAAACATAATTTTTGTCTGTGTATGATGTTTCCTGAAGCGAGCACAGAGCAGAAGTTGATTTCTGAGTAAAAAAAAAAAAAAATTCAGAAATTCACAAAATAATTTCTGAAAGGTTACAGCAGTTGGGGGGGGGAGGGCGGATTTCTTCACAGTGCTAATTATGCGTTTCTTCCTCAACCCTTTCACGAAATTCGCTTTTTTCTGCGATTTGTTGACGAATTTCATGGTTTTTACATGATCCTTTGACGAAATTCATGTTTTTCCGCGATCTGTTGCCAAATTTCGGATTTTTCCCCCGCGATCCTTTGATGAAATTTGCGTTTTGTTCGCGATCCCTTGATGAAATTTGCTTGTGATCCTTTGGAACAATGCTTTTTTTTCCGCGAGCCTCTGACGAAATTCGCGTGCGATCCTTTGATGAAATTTGCGGGGGTTTTCGCTATCCTTTGAACAAATTTGCGTTTTTTCGTGATTCTTTCACGAAATTCACGCTTTTTCACGATCCTTTGACGAAATTGACGTTTTTCTCTGCGAGCGATTGACGAAATTGATTTTTTTCGACGTGTGTTTTTGCAGAAAATTGTAGTTTTAGACCGATTTTCGTAGCATTGTAGTTTTTAGCTCCAAATCGTAGAAACTACAATTTTTTCGTAGTAGTTGGCAGGTCTGCGAGGATCCTGGACATGCTGTGTATCACCTCAGGGACCAAGTCAAGAAAACAGGGATGGGCACCGTCGGCCCACAACATTCATGAATTGTACAGCCATAGAGTTTAGTTTAGTAGTTTATCAAAGATCAGACAGAAATGTTACAAACAGTACATTCAACTGCAAAGTATCTTCCAATGACTAATAGCAGAGTAGAACAATTAAAAAAGACACTTGGGGGAGGATGAGGAAATTAAAGAAAATGTGAGTTATTGTAAGAAGGAATAGCCTGGTAAAAAAAAAAAAAAAAAAATGGAAGTAATTTTATAAATGGCCCGCCTAATGCTGACCAGGTCCATAATAATAAACCTTTAACATTCCTTTAAAATAATATCAGTTAGTTTCACTTTTTACCGCCTGGGGGCGCACTCTGTTTTAAACAAACCCCTTTCCCAATGAAACTCCATTACTAAACCTATTTGGAAATTTGTTAGTTGAAAGAGTGGAGACTCAAATAAGAGAAAAAACTCCTGGGGGATAAATGAGGTAGAAGGGGAAGTGCAATTGCTTTTTGACAAACGATTAATTAAGAGTACTGGAGTCCTTTGTCAGAAATTTGGACTAGTACCTGATCCACGAACTTAATTTGAGAAACTTTTGAAATTACTATTTGGGAATAGTGGCCACCACTGCTCATAAATTAACTTTAAGACTGTGAGAGATGATAATTAAGATATTAATGTAATTTGTAATTAGTTTCGAAGAGATATGAGTAACAGGAGTTGAGTTATTAAGATAGGGCTCAATTAAGCATAAATTGATCGAAAACCAAGTTGAATTACACAAATCTTGTAGAAATCGGGCCCACAGTAACCGAGATAAGAATGCGCACCCTGGCGGTAGAAGATGGCACTAAAAACCGTAAGAAAATCGTGAGCTAAGTTGAATGAATCAATTTCTGTTGCAATTGGATCAATAGAACCAGAGAAAAAAACACTATTAATGTTTGAAAATGGTGTAACTGAAGTCCACATTTAGGAAAACATATTTTTAAAGTGAAATAAAAGGGGAGAAACCCTTATGGACAAACTCTCAAGTCTTAACTGATATCAACTAGGGTGTCAACGATTTTAATCAACTGATTTTTAGGGTTTCGTTCATCTGATGAAACCCTATTTGTCTCGCTCCTCTGTCTGTCTGTCTGTCCGTCACAGAGCCCGTTCTCAGAAACTATACATGTTAGAGACTTGAAATTTTGGGTACTTATAGCTGAACACCTCACATCAAACAACAAATCATAAAATTTTGAAAAAGTTGGTAATTAACCTAATTACGGGCTAATTAAATTCTAAAATTAAGCAATCAACCTTTTGAATGCAGGTGAAAATGCACGTTATCGAAATCCTCCCCAGTTTCTCCTAATGGCTGCCAGTAAACTCTGCGGATGCTCCGTCAAATCAGCTGGTGCAGGGTTACCACGGAGTACTTTAAGCAATAAATGAAGTGGACCTTCAAAAAGCAAAATTGGATCTGCCGAAATATCGGTCGTACAAATTCGTAACAGGTGTAGAAATACGCGGAAAAAATTCTACTTTATTTTGGTATAAATTTCAAATTTCTTATTAGGATTGAACGCAAAAAATCCACTAAAAATCGATCGATAAAAATTTAATTTCTGTGTTTTTAAAAATAATGAAAACAGATTTCCATTCACCAGAAGGCAGCTGTCATCATTTCTCGACATATCGGCGCGGGAGAAATTTAAGGGGAGGAAAGTCTAATACGAAATTTAAACATTTTAAATATTAAATTTTTCGATTAAATTTTTTGACATCCGGGCTGGAAATTTCTCGCAGATTCCATACATACCCGGTTCAAAGAGATTGCTTCATTACGAGCTGAGATATTAATTATTATTTTATTAATTCCTTTTATTTCCATCAAATGCTAGATTAAGATGGAGGCACGTGCTTTTTTAACGGAGATTTCATTTAAATTAGGAAATTAACAATTTGCGTGGGTGTTTCGACGGCGCGCTATGAGATAAGTATTAATTATTCAATATGAAAAAGTTTATAGGTTTATAAGTGTTCATCCCACTATTTCCGAATAGCAATTTCAGGAAATATCTTAAATTATTGTTTAAAACGCCACTCGATGTCTTCGAAACTTTAAGATACTTTATAACACATAAGAAAAAGTGTAAAAAAGAATGGAGTGTGATATTTCGAGGAGTGGACAGGGGGGGGACACACACACACACTAGATTTATTTATTAAATCTTAGCGTTTGTTATCGCAGAAAATGTTTTAAATTGTTGGTTAAGACTGCACCGCCACCCTCCTGACCATGTATCTACGGAGAGATTGCGCAAAGGAGTTTCGTTCAGATATGCTTTTGTTAAGAATAGAGTGCGTTCCCTGGTGGTGGAATGCGGAACTAACGTAACACGATTTTGTTAAAATTAGGAAATATAACAAGGCGATCTGTTTGCAACTTTAAGATACTTCATGACACATAATAAAAAGCTTATAAAATAATGGTGCATGCAATTTCCTGTGAAGGGAGGGCGGGGGAGGGGCGCTGGATTTCTTTTTTAAAAAATAGCATTTACGACCTTTTTAGGTGTCGTTTTTTGAGCACTATGATATACTCAGACACGTGCTGCTTATGAAATATAAAAATGTCAAAATTTTAGTTACCACTATTTCCGAATAGTACTTTCAGCAAATTTCTTAATTTCTTGCTTAAGGCCGCCACCAACTCCAGTAACACATCCACTGATAGGTTGTTTAACAGAGTTTCGATCTGATACACTTTTGTTATGAATAGTGTGCGCTCCCTGGTGGTGGAATTTGCAACTAACATAACGCAATTTTGTTAAAATTAGGAAATCTAACAAGTCGATCTGCTGGAAACTTTGACATAGTTCATAACACATAATAAAAAGCTTATAAAAGAATGTTCTGTGCAATTTCCTGGGACGCCTACCTATCTCGGGTGCTATAGACCCGATCCCCTCGACTAATATACCTACGGATAGGTTGTAAAATGGAGTTTCTTTTGGATAGAGGTTTGTGTAGAATAGAGTGTGCCCCTGGTTGCGAAATGTGGAAATAACAGATTTCACAAAAGGATAAAGTATTTTAAAGGAATATTAAACGAAACCCTCTGTGCGATCTGTGATCACACTTACCCACTTGTTTTTTAAAATCATTGATTAAAATCATAAATTTTCTAAATGTTTAAAATTACATAAAAAAGCATTAAAATTTAAGATGAACATAAATTGAAAAGTTGCTATAGGTATTTTGCCTTATGAATAAACAAAAAAAAATGCTTTAAATAATTATTTCTAAGCTTAAATTTCTAAAAAAATAAGTATAGTAAGTTTGTAAAAAGCATTTCATTTAAAAATATTTAAATCTAATATAATTTGAAATGTCACAATTTCCTTTAACTAATAAAATTATTCATTCTTTTATATACAATAAGCATAGCAAGTATAATAAATTTCTGCAAGTAACAGACTAAGTAGGCAGTATGTTATTTTCTCATTTACTTTTGCAATAATACAGTTACAGCAAACTGGAGCTAAAGGAGAATGAAAAAATGACATTTGCTCATAAACTATTACAAAAGAATGTATAAGAGAAAAAGAACTAATCAGTATATAAAAAAAAAATGTTAAGCACAAAAAGAGCTTCTTTGATAAAGGTTGAAAAAATTGTTTTAATTCATACACACTGAATAAAGAAACTAGTTAGGGATTGAAAGGGCAGCAAAACTTTCTTTTTTATTTATTTGAAGCACTGAATGCTAATAATCCCAAAAGCGGCCTACTTAATTAAAAGATAAAAAAATAGTGAAATTCACCTTTAGTTGTTGTACATAGATTTCTTGTAGAGAAATTCCCCAAACCACAGTATTTCTAAGTCAGTGTGCTCATGACTGTACAAAAATTATACAAGTTTTTATAATTACTGTAATTAATAACTAATAATTATAATTAATTAAAACTTAAAAACATAGATTATGTTAGAAATTAGAGGTTTAATTGTTTTAGAAACCTAAAAGTATTGGTAGCTTTTTCGTATTTTAACACAAGGAAAAAAATTATAAAAATCTGATTTAAATAAAAAAAATCCGAATTTTTTTATTTAAAAAAAAATCATGAGTTTTTTACACCCTAATATCAATGAACATTTGCCTCAAAACGCACTACTAATTTTCAATTAAGTTTATAAAATCCTTTTAAATTACGTTTTTAGCAATTAACATCCTTTCATATCCCAAATTAGTTAGGGGTTGGCTCACCTACTAAAACAGATCTCTTTTTAGTTCAGTTTTAAATGAATGCTTGTCCCTACCTGGTTCTTTCCCCAGATTATTGCCCCATTGCTGTCAGTTTTTTGCAAAAATTTAGAAAAACTACAGAGAGATTTAAAAAAAATATTGGAATTTCGGATGTAAAAAGTTATATACATTACTTTAGAAGTTTTCAAATCGATATCTTGATTAGTTTCTTAATTTTAGCCAATTAGTGAAAATTGTCATTATCTTTCATTTTCACTTGGAAATCAAATCCAGCTGAAGAGTGGTTTTGTTGCTGTTACGAGAAAAAATTAGTTTTTAATTAATATCTGGATTAATTACAGGCTGATTTTTATGAAATAAACATTAATGAAAAGAAAAGAAAATTTAATATAATGGGATACAAGATTGAAATTGGATAATTTTTGATAATGGGGCTGGGTCACTCAGCTTCGAAATTCTCCTTGTAATGTTAAGTCTATTTAAAAGATCTTCTCGATAAATTCACATTTTTAACATCTTTTTTCTGTATACTCTTCTTAAAGGATGTCTCTTTTGTCCTTTGTTTTCAAAATATTTCTAAAATCTATGCTTAATTTAATATTTTATGTGTTAAAATCGGGCGAACTGTGAGTAAGATTTTAACACTTCATATAAAGTTAAGTCTATACTTTAGAAATATTTTGAGAACTAAGAAAAAAAGAGACATCTTTCATGAAGTGTACACAAAAAATAGAAGTTAAAAATATTAATTTCCCAAGGAGATATTTTAAATATACGAATGCACCAAATACCCATAGACTTTACATTAGTGAGGGGAAATCGGAAGCTAAGTGACCAGCCCTCTTAATGTAGAAAAATCACCTCAAAACACGAAAAAGTGCTAAAAATCACATAAAAATTTAATAATAAAAAAAAAAACTAATAAAAAAATCCAAAATCGGGCTTTGAGGTGCAAAACTACATACATAGAGGCACTTTCTCAACAAATTTTGTTGCTCTACGTGAAGCCGTTCATTCAGAACAGCATTGACAGATACACACAAACTTCTTCCTTTATTACGGTACATTACAAAATTATTTGCTTCTTATTAAAGGTTTTTTACTTTTGAATGACAAAATGATTGCCCCTAAAAGACTAAGAGAACTCGTGAAATTATGTTTTGGCCCCTGTAGCAGAATTAATTTAAGCTTTCTGCGATAAGCCTCCTTTATCAGTCAGTCTGGAAATTCCCCTCTCTAATGCTAGACCTATGGGCCTTAGCATGCATCCATGTTTTCAAATTTCTCCACGGAAAATTAAAGTTTTTAACTTCTATTTTCTGTAGGCTTGTCTTGAGGAATGTTTTTCTTTTTTATTTGCCAAAATGTTTTTTAAATACATTGTTAGTTTTATTTAAAGTCTTAAAAACTTACTTATAACTCACCTTCTTCAATAAAGTTTTAAGACTTAAAATATAAAATTAAATATGTATTAAAACATCAAATAAAATAAATTAAGACAGACTTGAGCACAGTTAAGAAAATAAAATTCATAAAAAATATACTTAAGAACAATTAAAAATATAATTAGCAAACGTTTCGTCAAGCTACACGCGAGGCATCATCATTACAAAATATCCATTGCATAGCAAATGACGAAACCAATCAAGAATAGTTAGTTATTTTAAAAACAGACAATATTTACTAGGGACAGAACGAGCTTCATTCAAAGTCTGCGATCGCAATTCAATGAACCAACCCCCAAGGAATAATCTACCGTGACAGCCGTTGCAACCCGATTTCAAAATACTGGCGTTCGCACGTAATTCACTTCAAACGAATCGCATCCCGCTAATTGCGAACACCAGTATTTTGTTTTCAAAACATAATTACATAACTAAAAAAGGAGTTATTTAGTTGTATAAAAAGTTTAGTCTTCTAGAAACTTCTAATGGAACTTTACTAATGTTAATACTTTTTATTTTAAATGAAAATAACAATTCTAAATTTAATATTTCTGTCTACTACATTAAGCGGCTCAAAGATGAAAGCTTTCTGCAATGGTTCATTCTCTTTCTGCGAGAATGTCAGCGCGTTTCTGCCACAAGGGTTTTGGCCTGTTCACTTGAGAGAGATTGAAAATGTTGTACAGTCGAACCTCTATTTAACGAAGTCGCTAAATCCCGGAAAAAAGTTTGTTATATGGAAAATTCGTTAAATAGAGATTCACCTTTTAAAATACTTTAAACTACATAAAACAGATTTTAAATTCATAAACACTAAATATTTTTACTAAAAGTAATTAATCACATTTTTTTAAATAAATTATATCGATTTGTTTTATTTATTTTACCCACCAATATCCATCATCAATTCATTTTTTCTATGTGTTTAAATCTTTGAAATCTGCAAGGAAAACAAAACATTGTCCGGGAATACACTGTATTTCTGTGTAAAGTAAATAGTTTTACATTAAAATTAACGAATTTTAATGATCTTATCGTATTTATTATTAGTATAACAAATAATTTTAACCATACATTAACATATGCGTTCTAAAATTTAATTTCTGATAAACTGTGTTAATTTTGCCTGAGTTTTCTCTTTTAAAAAGTGCTTTCTCTCATAATTCGTCTCGCATCTTTGCAATGCACCAAAAACCCCTTCATACGTACTTTCTTCTAACTGTAATCCGCGTCGGATTGTTTCAAATGATTTTAGCATTTCATCGTACGAAGTTTTGTTAATTCCTGCATCATGATCATTTCCATCATCATCATATCCCTCTTCATCATAATTCATTGCTGTATTGTTTTTATTTTTTACACTGTCGAAAATATCCAATTCGGATAGAGTTTCCGAGGTCTCAATTTCAGAATGAAGTGAAATACAATCATCAATCAGCACATCATGGTTAATTTCTTCTTTTTTTTCTCATTTGTATCCACATTTTTTTAAGTTACTCTAAGGGATTATCATCTTCGTCCTCCGTACTTACCAAATTCTCACTGCTGACAAAGAAGGCGCCTGGTAAAAACAGTTCAAGGCCATTGAACATCATAAAATGTGTTTAAAGAAAGAATAAGTTTGAAATGTCCAGAAATATTTTGAGAAATGGGGGAAAAAAATATTTAGATCACAAGAAAAAGTTCGTTAAATAGAGAATGCACTTTGCTATTTGGAGGTTATTTTACGAAGAAATTCGCAAAATGTTCTTGGTTCCAAGGAAAAGTTTGCAAAATAGAGGTTCGTTAAATAGAGGTCCGAATGTATAAAAAAGTGGCATACTCGTATGTAAGAAATTTTTAAAACACTACCTAATGAACCATTGTTTCCTCATTGAATTCCTGATAAGCCATGTCAGAAAACATGAGTGGATTTGATTTTTTTTTTAATAGGGTAAATTAAGCAATTATTGTTGATTGCTATTCATAGTATATTAAGATGGAAAAGCTTAACAGTAAAATCGTGGGTGATGCCATTGTAGTCTGGAAAATGTTTCCAGATCAGGAATTCCAGAAACAATTGTTTGAGATAACAATCCATGTAATAGTTCTGAGTTTAAAAATTTTACTAAACAGTGGGACACTGAAACATATTTCCTTAGTCCTCATTCAAAAAGAAACGGGATAGTACAAAAGGTTGTTTTGCTTACGCAAATACACTATCTTTTCCTATTACATATACATTCATATTTACTGATAAAATAAACATTGTTGGATATATAAGCAATATAATTTCATTTAAAAATAATTTAAATTAAATTAGGGATTGACCGAATCAGCAATTTTGCCGAATACCGAAGCTTCGGTCAAAGTGTACACCGAATATTCGGTATTCGGCAACCGAATATTTAAAAATTTTTAATAAACATTTTTGCATATATTAGCTTTTTTAATAAACTTTAATTAAAATTAAATTCTTAATAATTTAATTCAGTTACATTTTTATTCTTAAATCTAATTACACAAAAAAATTTAATGACTTCTTTCAACTCACAAATTCATTAACCCATCACTTATTTTTTATTATTTTATCACTAGTCAATATCCAAATTAACCCAATGAAAGTATTAAACTAACAGGATATTATTAAGGATAAGGATTCTCAGAAAAACAAAAGTTCATTCAAATAAAAAGAAACAATGTTGTCATTAAGCTGATTTACTGATTGTCTAATTATATACATATTGAATTGGAATGTTCTCAAATACAAAAGGTATATCAATTTGTACATTTAACTCTTTTCTGTCAAATTATTGATAGATATTTATATTTTGATTAATATTTTAACATTGTGTTGATGAAGATAACAAATTTGAGTGATTTTAATTTAATAATTATAAAAGTTATGGGATAGACATAGGGGGTATACTTATTTGATGTGTGTATTTTCTTTAATATAAACCTTAGATATAAAGAGATGAACTCTGATATACTTATTTGAGGTGTATATTAAAGAGAATACACATTAAATAAATTTAAATTGAAAAAACTAATGTAGAAATACTTAAAATTAAATGGTAATGGAAAGATGCCCATATTCCTTACTTTTTTTCCCTATATCGTAGACAGTTGTTCTGATTTCACCCCTATATAGACTATTTTAGGAAAGAAAAAAAAAGTTTTTTGTAATTAAAAATGGCCTTTGACTTGTTTTTGGTAGTGCAGCTGAACTTTGAACTCATGCACATAATATTGAAACATCATTTAGCCTATTCCACTTCTAATAAAAGAGAATTCTTCTACTTCTAAGAAAATACTTATCCGCAATTATTCGGCCGAATACTTAAAAGTATTCGGCCGAAGCCGAATATTCGGTTTACATGCCGAATCACCGAATACCGAATCAACTATTCGGTATTCGGTCAATCCCTAAATTAAATAATTACAGTCAGTTACGTAGAAAATTTAAATATTTCAAATTAAAACATTATTAGTAAAGTAACAGTTATGTCTTATGTTACAAGAATTAGTGCCTTACATAGTAAGTAAAACAGCGAGCTTTTTTAAGTTCATACTGTGTATTCTAACTTGTTTCTTTACTATTGAATTTTCTTGCGCAATTTTGATTGTAGGAGACACCACCAATAAAGAATTTTCCCTGCCTTGATTGTAGCATTTTTTTTTTTTCAGTGAAAACTAGTTTCTGAATGTTTAATATTTTTTTCTTGAGCTAATCACTGCTTCACAATTATAAATTCATCTGCAAGGCAGCAAGGGCAGATCTGGAGAGTCCTAAATGGGGGTGGGCGATTTTAGAAATTTGGAGACTCCAATCTGATGTGCAGGTCGAGGCTAATTTGTTTTACTGCGGGTCGGGTTTGGGTCCGGTTGACTTCTATTTATTGCTGCTGGTCGGGTTCACTTATACTTTTGTGCTGTGGGTCGCATTTGGGTCCAGTTGACTTCTACTTTTTGCTGCGCACTGGGTTAACTTTAACTTTTATCTGTGGGCCGGGTTTGGGTCTGGTTGACTTCTAGTTTTTGCTGCGGGTCGGGTTGACTTCTACTTTTTTTAAGTCCTAAAATGAACTTGAACTGACTGATTTTAAAATTCAGTAACTTGTAAATGGTGACAGCAATTTAAAAAAAAAAGGAGTTTTATGTAAGATATCAGGAGATTTTTTACTGCAAAACTTGATTTTACTTTGAAATAGTAGTGATAGATGGCGCTGCAAAGAATTGTCGTTAAATCCCCAGTAGTAAAAAATTCTCAACAGATACTTCAGGGGAAGAAAATAATCTGCAGGTAAAATATTTTAGAATTGAACCATTCAGGGGTCGATTTAGAAAAAGAAAGTTGCATAGCAGTAACTGCTATACAAAGTCAGTTTTGAATAGCAGTTAGATACTTTTGTATAGCAAGTAAAAAATAGCTAACGTAGCTTTTAAATCTTGAAACAAATTAAGTATTGCTCATAAAAATGTCAAAAAGATGTAGAAAACAACAAAATTGATAAAAAGTATGCGAAAAAGTTTGAAAAAATGCTTCTAATATTAAGAAAAGTGCAGGACTCATTACTTGCGCGCATTGAAAGTGTGATGTGGTAGCGGCCGAAAGTGGATCGGTGAGTTGGCTCTCCGTATTATTGTAGAGCTCAGTGCGTAACAGTTGAGTGTTCATTTTAGAACTACTTACAACACGTACGTCCAACTTCTACGAGCAAACGCCGTGATTAGCGAGTAACAGTGATTCAGTAATCAATCACAGCGTCAGAGCGGGAACAAATCATGTGTTTACTGGGAAAACTGCGCCCAGCAATGGCGTCTCGCTGTACTTCCATTGTAAATAAACACTTGGGGAGGGTGAAAACAGAATGTATGTCGTGTAAAAACACCTTTAAATTTTAACTTTAAGTGTACATGACATAACAAAGGGTGTGGGAAATATGCATCGCAATGATTGCGATTTAATGCATTTCTTGGATCGCATTTTAGTTAAATTTGAATCGCAAATTGCGATGCGATACCGCTTAAATCGAACACTGGAACCATTAATTAATCAAATGATCACTTATGTTTGCTATTAAGCATTTTATTAATTTTACTAATAATAATTGTAAGTTTTTGTATTAAATAATAAAGAGCTAAACATAATATAAAGCGAAATAAAAGTTTAATAGAAAAATAATATGCAAACAAGAAAAGAAAATCTGCGACGCCCGTCTCCCGTCTCGAACTTTCTGCTACCGGGGTTAAATCGGGGTCTGATTTTTTTCCGATGTTCCTCACACACAATGTTGTCAAAAATAAAATTTTATCCCTTTACATGCTTGCTGTTTGAAACACTTGGTCATATCGTGAAGCTGGCTATTGTAAAGGAACTGCTGATGACATGGGAGCAAGTACTTGAACAAATATTTTAGTAAAAACATTTTTTTTAAAAATTTTGAAAAATTCGACGAAAAACAGCTGCCACGATTATCTTTATTGATAACAATGACATCCATTCTGTCCGAAATACTCTTATTGGTACATTTCATGTGAATCACATAATCACTAACATCAAAAGAAAGCTTTTTGGTATCTCCCTGTTATAGGGGTCATGGTGCTTTTTTTAAAAGTTTATTGTTATTCAGACTTAAGAAAGTAAATTTTTTTGTGAAATGATATAAATATCATGAAAACAAAACTGGTGAAAACTATTATGCTTATTTATGTATGTACATTCAACTTCTGTTAGTATATAATAAGCGATCAATATAGCTTCTGTATATGAAACAAGTGGATAAGTGTGATCACAAATCGCACAGAGGGTTTCGTTTAATATTCCTTTCAAAACACTTTATCCTGTTGCAAAATCTGTTAGTTCCACATTTCGCAACCAGGGGATGCACTCTATTCGACACAAACCTCTATCCGAACGAAACTCCGTTTTACAACCTATCAATAAGTATATTATCGTTTAATGTGAGGTGTTCAGCTATAAGTATGCAAAATTTCAAGCCTCCAACATATATAGTTTCTGAGAACGGGCTCTCTGGCGGACAGACAGACAGAGGAGTGAGACGAATAGGTTTTCGTCAGGTGTATGCAGTAGTGGATAGGTTGTCAGAAAATACGTGAAGAATTGTGATGCCATGGAAATACCAATTCTATTAGAACAGTATTAGCTGTTACAGGCTAAAAATAAGGAATATTGTGAATGCTTTTTCTATGGAGAAATTTACTTAAAAAATGTCCTTAATATACAAAAAGAAACTCAAACTTAAAATATTTCTCAAAAAATGTTCTATTCTAGTTTTTAGTTCTTTAGAGAGTGAAATACATATACATTCAGAGAGTGAATTTTATATAGAAATAGATAGAAAAGCTGAGGATATTTCTAGGGGAGATATCTGCTGATAAATTCTATGAAGGTGTTCATATTTTGTTAAAATTTATTTGAGAAAGTAGGAAAAAGAAACACAAATCCAAACTAAAATAGATGAGGAAGATGAAAGTAAAATTGTGTGTCTGAATGTGAATGATTGCAACAGAAAAGTATCTCACATTATTGAATTCAAATGTTAATTTTGAGCAAATTATAGCAATTCTTATACCACCAAAACTGACATTGCAAGGAAGCAGAATATTTTTGAGCTTCCAGTTCAACTTAATACAGATGAACAAGTGGGTAAATGTCAGCATAGATTGCATAGAGGGTTTCGTTTAATATTCCTTTCAAAACATCCAGTACATTTATCGCCATGGAACACCTTCTAAATTTTGGCAAACCCTTCCTAAACTATCGTAAAGCTTCAAACAGATTCGCCTTGTTATATTTCCTAATTTTGTTCGTGCCTTCCCCCCCACCCCCGAAATGCTACGATATATCACATGATGGGCATCTGCCAAATTTAGAAAAGTGCCCCCATGGAGGGGGCGAGGTGGGGGGTTGGTCACCATGATTTTTGACGCGGCCTGATGTTTAAAATTTTTGTTATGTTTTATAAGCTATATTAAAGTTTTAAACAGATTGTCCAGCTATATTTCCTAATTTTGTTCGCGCCCCTCCCTCAAACCCCACCCCCTTCGAAATGCGATGCACCATTCTTCTTTATACTTTTTTATCCTGTGTTATAAAGTAAATTACAGTTTAAAACAGATCGCATAGTTAAAAGTCTACTTTAAATGAAATCGTGGTCTGTTAGTTCCACATTCCACCATCAAGGAGCGCGCTCTATTCTTAACGAAAGCATACCTGAATGAAACTCCTTTACACAACCTATCAGTAGATATGTTAATCGAGGGGGGCCGGTCTTCAGTAAGAATTTATATTTGTTGAAATTACTATTTGGAAATAGTGGTAACTTAACTTTTGGCATATTTATATTTAATAAGTAGCATGTATCTGAGGACTCCTTCAAAAAACCGCACCTGAAACAAAATGAAACAAAAAGGCAAAAAAAAAGAAATATTTTGCCCGTCCCTCTCTCTCCACCTGCCTGAAATTTCATGTGCCATTTTTTATAAACTTTTTCATATGTGTTATAAACTATCTTAAAGTTTCAAACAGATCGCCTTGTTAGATTTCCTACTATAAATGAAATCGTGGTCTGTTAGTTCCACATTCCACCACGAGGGAGCGTACTCTATGCTTAACAAAACTGTATCTGAATGTAACTTCGTTAAACAACCTATCAGGAGATATACTAGTCGAGGGGGTGGCGGTCTTAACCAAGAATTTACATTATTTGCTTAAATTACTATTCGAAAATAGCGGTATGAACAGTTATAAAATTTTTGATATTGAATAAGTAATAGTTATCTCATCACGGCATCAAAAAACTGCATGCAAAACAGTACAAAAAGCCCTGTTATACTGCCTAATTTTGTTTATGCCTCTTCTACCCCCCACTCCCCCCAACCGGATTGTGACATGCCATTCTTTTTTATAATCTTTTAGTATTTGTTATAAATTATCTTAAAGTTTCAAACAGATCACTTTGTTGGAATTCCTACTTTAAATGAAATAGAGGTCTGCACGGGCCTGGGCTGACAGAATTAGGACAATTTTTTCAACAGGCTGGGCCGGGCCGACAGACAAAATAAACAGGCCGGGCCGGCAAAAAGATTGAACGGGCCTGCAGGGCCGGGCCGATAAAAAAAATTAATCGGGCCTATCGGCCCGATATAAGAATTCAAGCAAAGCAGATAAAATACGAGCCATTTTCAATGAATATGATTTTCACGAGACGTATAAACGTGCGTCACGAGCCGATGCGAGTTTAACAACATCAATACAGAAATGTAACATGTCCGTCGAAGAGATCGGCATCGTACAGTTACAAGATGTCTGATTCTGAGTTTAATTTTTTTCAGCAGACTCGTGCCGGGACGGAACTGGTCTTTATCGATCTCAGGATGCGTAGGACAGTCATTATGTTTTGTAGTATTACTAGCAGGGTTCGTAAATATCATGATATTTTCGAAAATATCAAAAATATCCGATATTTTGAAATATATCGGATATTTTCGATATATATCCGATATTTTCAAAATAGTCAACTTTGCTGACAATAAATATTTTCAAGCATAATATACATTAGAAACTAAAATATATTGCACTTAACATGAAAACTTAAACAATGTACTAAAAGCACAATTTTTTTTTTTACTTAACAAAATTGAAGAACAACTAATTGAAAACCGAAACAATTTACTTTATGCACTTACATTAAAAGAAAGAAAGAAAGAAAAAAAAACGCTATAGGATTTAGTATTAACTATCAAGAAATCAGAAATTTAGAACAAAATTGAAAACCAAAACAATTTGCTTTATGCACTTGCATTTAAAAAAAAAAAAAAAAAGCTATGGGATTCAGTATCAACTATCAAGAAATCAGAAATTTATAAAACAAAATTTTAAATACATAATATTGTTTTAACTGAAAAATTTTAAATTTTTTTATTCCCTAACATGCTGCACAATTTAAACTGAACTAAATCAATACCAGAACATATTCTTTTCTAATGAAGCTGTATACATATATTAGTGATGGGCGATTTCGATTTTTTTAATCGATACTATGAATTTTTTAATCGATGTCTCTAAAACAAAATAAGGTAATATCATTTTCATTTCCCTTCAAAAATTGAAGATAAAGTAGTTGGATGTGCCAATCCCAAAACTTTCATCTGCCTCATAAATGTTAAAACTTCAAAATTCACTATCACAGCATCAAATTTAAATGATAACCTATGCGCATCATGAGGATTCAAAAAGGATAGGTTCGTTGAAGCATGTGCATTTTAAAAGACAATATAAGCATTGCATTTTCCTAACAAATCATTGAATTTCGGCCCACACCCTCTTAGGCTAATGTCAGATGAACGTCTTTTTGCACACTTTTTTTGCTCTTACGCCAACCCTACACCTTCGCTAGCAAGTGTAGGGATGGAGTAAGAGCGAATAAAAAAAAAAAAAAAAAAAAAAAAAAAAAAAAAAACAGTATAGCAGCGCAGCCTGATACATGATTAACATGAAAAACTCAGGAACAACTTATGTCAATGACACATAATATTAAGTTTGATGAAATTCCGGTCGTTACTTCTTCAGATATTATCGCTAACATCGTGTAAATTCTGAAAAACTGTGTTAAATTCAGGGGACAACCGCCCCCCCCCCACCAAGAACATTGAAATGTCCCTCATGAAGATTTGAGATTTTATGCTTAATGGACAAAAGTCCGATCCCCCCCCTCCCCCTGAAACTCTAGAATGTCCCTTTCCAGAACCATAGAAATCCTTCCCGGAGAAAAATGTCTGAATTCAACACTGCTAAAAAAAGGCAGCATGGCAGCACAACCTGTTATATCATTTACACAAAAACGTAATCATGAACAACTTATGACAGAATATTAAGTTTGATGAAATTCCATTCATTAGTTCTTGAGATATGATCCTTAAAATTGTTTAAATCCAGAAAAACGTGTTGAATTCCGGGGGTAGCCCGGAGGGAAATGCATCCCCACTCCCTGTGCAACATTCAAATGTCCCCCCAGAAGGTTTGGGATTTTATGCTTAATGTACAAAAGTCCAATCCCCTTTCCCTCTGAACTGCTTCCCTAATTAGATTTGGAAATTCATTGGTTAAATATAAAGGGGGGAACAAGGGGCTAATACCCCCTTAATTTAGATAAATCAGTTTTCTATCCGATTTGCTTCAAATTTGGTATACCGATTTATTTCGATAAGGCGCTTCCCTGATATTTGGAGGGTAATTGGTTAAGTATAAAGAGGGGAAACGGGGAGGGGCAATTCCCCCCCCCTTAGTTTATTTTTCGAGGGGCATTATTCTTTGAAATAAGAGCATAATATACAGCTAGTGTGAATAGCCTGTGAGCTCAATGCCAACAGTTTAACTGGGCACTTTTCTTTTTAGCTCACAGGCTATCAAAGCCTGAGAGCTAATGTGCCCGCAGTTTCTGTATGTATGTATGTATGTACGTACATACGTAACACGATAACTCTTGATAGAAATATCCGATTTGCTTCAAATTTTTTTTCTAGGTTCATTCTCATAAGGTGCTTCCCTGATTAGTTTTGGGGATTCATTGGTTCAGCATAAAGGACGGGGGTACGGGGGCTATTCCCCCCCCCCCTCCACTTAGATAAATGGGTTTTTCATGCAGAATTATCAGATTTGCTTCAATTTTGGTATAGGTGAGAGGGGGGCACATGTGAACATTCTTTACATTTTTGACTATTTCTCAAAACTGTTATGAGCTATTGAACCAAAAATTGACTTATATGAATATTTACAATTTGTTTGTTCTTTTGCTGAAACTTTTGGATGCATTTATCAAGAACTTCTAACTTATATCATCATTCTAAAAATTGTCTAAATTTGTTCACATGTGCCCCGGTGGAGGGGTAGTTGTGAACATACCTGGGGCACATGTGAACACATGTATAAATACGACAAAAATATTTTTTTGTGAATAAATACTGTTATAAAAACTAATTAGATGCCCTCTTTCTAGTTGTGTGAATATATCAATAAATGTTTCAACATAGACACAAGAAATTATTTGTAAAATTGTACTCTAATATACCTACTCCTTTTGAGTCACTTTTAATTGCTATCTTACTTCCTGTAAATTAAAACTGTGCAGCAAGCCTAAAAACATTGAATTTATAGCTCAATGTTTGACAAGGATAATTAAATTTTAAACTTAAAAAAAAAAATGCATTCACAGACTTAAAAAATACACTTGTGAACTGTTCACACTGCCCCCATATGTTCTGTTCACAAGTACCCCATCTACCAACTTCAGCCTAACTTATAAAAAAAAGATATTTTAAATTGAAATAAGGAAACAAAACTTTTTGAAGACTTACCTTATTAATGCCACCATAGAATGCAATGCTGATATTCTACTTTAAAAAATGTCTTGAAGGAATTTTTACTTCAATAACTTACAAGATTTTTTTACTTCACACCTTCTAAAACAAACAAATTACAACTACCAGAAATCAAAGCGGCTTAACGTTCTGAAAATTCAGCGAACAGATCGTACCAGTACTACCATTTATTGGTAATTTTTTGAATTTTTTTATTTCAAATTAAGTGAGTGAAATATGTACTGTTCACATGTGCCCCTCTCTCCCCTACTGGTTAATTCTGATAAGACGTTTCCCTGATTAAATTTGGAGGTTCATTGTTTAAGTATAAAGGGAGAAACAGGGGCTAACCTCCCTTAATTTAGATAGATGGGTTTTTCTATCTGATTTGCTTCAAATTTGGTAAGCAGTTTATTCTGATAAAGCGCTTCCCTGATGAGATTTGGAGATTATTGTTTTAGTATAGAGATGTGACGGGGGTGGGCTGATTCCCCCTTAATTTATTTTTCGAAAGGCATTCTTTGAAGTAAGAGTATAAAATACAATTAGTATGAATAGACTGTGAGCTCAATGCCTGCCATCAGTTTAACTCAATACTTTTTTTTTTATTTATTATTGTTTCAGTGAGTGCACTCTGCATGTCAGTGAATGAGTCAATAACTGTTTATAGTTTTTAGATTACTGCTGGGGAAAAAACAAAAAAACAAAGCATATAATCAAGGAATATACTTTTATTTATTTGTTAACCAGAGAAAAGTATGTTATTTCATTGTTAATAGCTCTAGGATGAGAACATTTTTTTTTTTCTTAACAGCTGAAAATTTGGTAAACATTAAAAAGAAAGATATTTATAAACTGTACATGAGATAAGGAGACATATATTTTAAAAAAGGGAAAGAAATTTTAGTTAAATATATTATTAAATGGAGAATTTTGATTATTAATTGGGGGATAATTAGTATGTGATGATTGGTCAATTACATTCATCACAGCTATTTTAAAAGAAGATTTGCAATATTTGCATTTCCCCCACGCTTATAGGCGACCCTAAAAAGACTGAAAAACCATTTAACTTTTTAAATAAATTTAGAGCCTTCAAAATTTCGCTCATCTGTGCATTTTAAAGAAGAATGACGTTTTCAGGAAGTAAGTCCCCATCTGTTTGGTTGAAGGAAATAAGGGTTAGAGTAGAAAGTACATCTTTTCCGGATGAAAAAAATAAATCATTTCTTTCTTTTTTTTTTTTTTTATCTGACCGAGATCTTTTTTAAAGATAAATTTAAATATAATAGAAATTATTATCAAAATTACATCTTAAAAATAATAATTTTAAAAGTTAAAAAACCTTATTTGATTCAAAGGTCTGTAGTAGCTTACTTCTGGGCCGCTAACATTGTCTAGGGCCCCCATAAATGGAGGTGAGGGGTGAGAGATAGTCGTTACGGCCCTGTTGATTCGCTACGTTTTGGAATTACTATTTTTCAGCTTATCTGTGTGAATCTGTGAACATCGAAATATCGATTCTAGAATTTGGGAATCGATTCTTGCGATCGATTATGTTTTATATGATGTCGATTTTAATCGATTCTTAAATTTTTCAGAATCGCCCATCACTAATATATATGAGTATTTAAATTAGACAGTTTATTATTCAGTGTCTGTTCTGAATTAATAATGTCCCTCATAATCTACAGTTAAAAGTAAAAAATTCAAACATAAAGCTTGGAAAAGTTATTTTTCTTCTTCAGCTAAAAAAGTTACTATCAGAGACAAAAATTCTTTATTTACAGAACAACACAGTCAACAACAGTTAGAAATTTCATTTGCACTTGTTTTGACTGAAAATATCAAAAATATCTTGCACAGTGATATTTTGAAAATAAATATCAAATATAGAAAAATATTGAAAATAGCACACATCTTGATATTTTGAAAATAAATATCAAAATAATATGAAAATATCAAAATCTTGATATTTTCAAAATAAATATCAGATATATATCATGATATATATCAAGATATATATCAACAAATCCTGATTAGTAGTGATAATGAACTTCTCTTAGCAGTATCTTTGGAAATATACCTTAAGGTGGTTCTCATATTCACTGCTCAACAATGCGAAACTTTCAGACACATTTTCTGACTCATTTTTAACTATAAAGGCATAAAATTGACAGGCCTGACTATTGAAGGCATTTGGAAATGAATAGCTTTTTCCATATTTGATAAATTACTTACAGAGATAACAGAGATTCTTGTCACGTGACTGTACGTACTTCTCCTTTCCTGTGCTATCGCTTCTGGAAATTCAATTCAAAATGCTAACTTTGGCAGTATTTTCAGAAAGATATATATTGCTTTCAACTTTGAAAAAAAAAAAACGACATTTACATAGCTTCTAAATAAGAATACCTGCCAATCTTACGTGTTTCCGAAAAGAAATGAATTCATAAATGTGTCGAAATGCAGCTCCTTTGGATTTGAGAAAAGCCTTAAGAATGAGAAAATATTTTCACAAATCTACTTTTTATTATACTGCTTCAAAAGTTATCATGTTTTTAATCCTTTATTCTGAACTACATTAATCTTTTAATGAATCGTTATTTGAATTTTGAAATGTCTGTAGACACGATGACTAAAATATAGGTGTAAATTAGCGGTCGCCACGTGGCGATTAAAGTTGTAAAAGTGGCGATTAAAAAATCGGCCATCGATCGCCACTATAGTCGCCACTCGCCAAATGGCGATTAAAATATCTGTTATCGATCGCCAACTGAAATACAACTTTTTTCATGAAAATATGCATCTCTACTTTGATTACATCTAATTAGCAAACTGGTTAATTTTTTTCCCTACCGGATGCAAGTAGATTTCAATGATTTAGCTGCATTTTCAATATTTCATTTTTTCACCAAGTCTTCAGTTGGATTATTTTTTTTACAGTTTTATTCTGCAAAATATATTCATCAGCTTTGATTCCACATGCGTTTCAAATAATTTATTCCTTTTCTTTCACCGCCTTTTCCTTTTCTTTCACATTTAAAATTGCAAGTGCATTTTAACCCTTTCGGGTTTGGAGTACTGTTAATAGTACATGTCTTTTCATCGAGTATTGTTTTGTCTTAACAATTACTTTTGCTACTATTTACATATGGTAATGATAGTATATGGCTATGTCTCTCTTATTATGATTTCATTTATGTTTGGACATTTAGTAATAACAATAAAAGTTTGCTTAATTCTCTTTGCACCGTTGGCGATTCCTTTATTTTATAAATATATATCACTCTTTAAATTTAAAATAGTATAGGTTACTTTTCTGAACAAATCATGTGTGATAAAACACAAAAAACATTAGAAAGTTGTAATATCTGTTAAACTCTGTTGTAATGATATTTTCCAAACGTCTCCAAAAGCTTCCTTCCTATTATCATATGAATTGAATAGTACACAAAATAAGTTCATTCGTTAGAATTCAGACAATGAGATAATCTTTAAACTTCAGTAAATCTATTCAGGTAACTACGATTAGCATTATTAAAATAAAAGTAATTTTATTATCAAAACTGAAGAATAAAAATCCGACATGAAAGGGTTAAGGACATTGCAATTTTAAAGCAATTTTCTTGAATTTTGACTGCTTCCCTATTCTTATTGTGAATAGTTGTCTGGTATAAAACTCTGATTTATAGAAAAATATGTATATATACAATGATTATAGTTTATCTAGATGTCAAGAAAGTTTGAAACATTATAGTGGCCACTAAATTTAAAAAGTGGCCACTAATGAAACTGAGTCTACCGGCCACTGGCTACTAACTCAATTTCCCAGTTTTCACCTATAGACTAAAACATTGTAAGTAATCGTTAATGTTTACTATTGTATGTTTTCTGTTTTGCGAACATCATAGTAATCTAAAATATACTGTAAAATGTTCCCATAAATATGTACGTAGTATTCATTAAAAGAATCTTAATTGTATGTTGAGAAAAAAACAGATTTTTTTTTCGTAGAAATTGTGTCGGGCCGGGTCGGGCCAAGACAGCTTTCGTTTGGGCCGGGCCTGAGCCTGGAAATTCCAGCCCATGCAGACCTCTAAAATGAAATTGCAGTCTGTTAGTTCCACATTCCACCACCAGTGAGCGCACTTTATTCTTAACAAAAGTGTATCTGAATGAAAGTCCTTTATACAACCTATCAAAAGATACATGGGTTGGGGGGGGGGGGGGGGGGGTAGCGATCTTAACCCAGAATTTAATATATTTGCTGAAATTACTATTCGAAGATAGTGGTATCAATATTTCTGACATTTTTATCTGGCATAAGTAACATTTATGCTGTATTTTTAAAAATCGGACACTGTTCAGAAGAATACTGCAATGAAACATCACGTGACTGCCTTTTAAGTAATAGAAATAAATCAATTCGTGAAATTAGCGCCCCTCCCCCCCTACCCGAAATTTAAACTACCTTCAAGTTTCCAACAGATCACCTTGTTAGATTTCCTACTTTAAATGAAATCATGGTTAAAATAGCACGTTACTTCATTTTAAAATAAGCATTTGATAGAAATAAAACCAATTATTTAAATAATAATTAATATCTCAGCTTGTAATTAAGATAGAAGATTGAAATAGACATTGATGAAATGAGCGAAAAATGTTATGTTCGGATGTAAAAAAAATTGCCAATCGGTTATTAATCTTCTAGCACAATATATTAAACTTTCTTTATTCATAATCTTAAAAATGCACAAATTCATCACAGAAATCTCAAGATTTATCAAATAAAATATAAAAATTCCCTTACTTTTATGTCTCATATTTTGTCCACACTTAAAATAGACTGCTTACAGGGTTCGTAAATATCGTGATATTTTCGAAAATATCAAAAATATCCGATATTTTCGATATATATCCGATATTTTCAAAATTGTCAGCTTACTGCTGATTATAAAGATTTTTAGACTTAATATAAATTAGAATCTAAAACATATTACATTTAACATGAAAACATAATAAAACAATATTCTAAATGTCTTTTTTTATATTTTTCTTACAAAATTTATGATCAAATAATTGAAAAAACAAACAATCTTCTGCAAAAGTTGCTTTTTCACCCATCAAAACACAAAATGCAGGATTCAGTTTAAAAAATAAATAAAATTACACAACAAATTCTGAAATACAAAATAAAGTTTATTTTTTCTGCTAAAGAACTTGAACATGAATGTAAGTTTGTCTGCTTTTTCATTCCCTAACCTACTACACAATTTAGACTGAAGTAAATCAAAATTAGAAAAGATTCTAATGCCTCTATTGAAGGAGAATCTGTAAACAACTGAAAAGTTAAATTATTTTTCATGGGCTGTTGTAATTTAATATTAACCCACCAAATTTTTGGTTCAACATTTAAATATTCAGTTTCAAACATAAAGCTTATATGAAATTTTTCTGCTAAAATCCAATCACCGATTAACCCCTTTATCTCATTCTAGAAGGTGCAGTCTACATAAAGAATTGAGACAGGGTAGGAAGGTATCGTTCAAAGACAGATTTCTTATGATGGTAATGGGAAAGATGTAGGTACAGTCCAAAACTAGTTTTTGGAGTGTAGGGAATATTTTGGGAGCTATTCTTTTTAGTTATTTATTTACAGATGGACTAATTTTTAATAACAGTTGAAGAATTCATTTGCACTTCTTTTGACTGAAAATATTTTGAAAATAAATATCAGATATATGAAAATATCAAGAAATACGACATTTAAAAAATAAATATCAAATGTATGAAAATGAAAATATCGAAAATCTTGATATTTTGAAAATAAATATCGGATATATATCATGATATATATCAAGATATATATCCATTGATATATATCAACGAACCCTGACTGCTTATGAAGGAATATTTCAAAATATACAAAAAAGACCATGAAATAAACAACTTAAGAAAACATTGTACATGTCAAACAGAATTTAGCATCAATCATGGGAACTACAATTTTCAAATTTTACAACTAAAAACAACAACAAAAAAAAAAAAAAAAAACAAAGAAATATTAAAAATCGTAAACTTTACCTCACGATAATTTTATTTTCAAATTTTACAATTAAAAACAATACGCAATACTTCATCATCGCTTAAACCTGAAACAAAAAAAATCTCCCATCTTCTGAACTTTCCAAAGTATAAAACACATGGAAGAGTTGAGTTGCAACCTCAAATTTCAGATTTCATCATTGATGACATCTAGGCCTGGGCCTTAAATCCATTTAAAGCTTACATCGGAAATCCGATTTAACCAATGGTCTTAAATCGATTTAAGCTAAAATCGGAAATCGCGATTTAGCTAATGTCAAATCGCGATTTAGCCATTATCTTAAATCGCGATTTAGCCATTATCTTAAATCGCGATTTAGCCATTGTCTTAAATCGCGATTTAGCCATTGTCTTAAATCGCAATTTAGCCATTGGCTTTAAATCGATTTAAAACAAAATACTGATTCTGAGCTAACATCGGAAAACCGATTTATCTACTTTGATGTATCTACCACTTACATGTCAAGCTGGTGTTAAATCAATTTAGGAGGATCTGATTTAAGCAAACATCGCAAGCCTCAATGCTTTCCGATTTAAGACAAACAAGGCAAGCTGGTGTTATTTAAGAAAAAGGCGATTTAAGAAAACAATGATTTAAGTAAGAATTGATATTTATTTATTCATTTTGTAAACAAGATTCAGAGTTTATGAGATTGGAATGTGTATTTTTCAGAAATTAAGAACTTATATAGTGAAAAGTTGAAAGGAAAAAGTAATGTTTAAGTCTTAAAATCCAAATTCATCGAATTTCAATTTATATGCTAATGCAATCTTTTGATGATAAATTAAGTTTTCACATATTTGAGTAATATTGCAATATGTATTTTTTATTTTCCAATATTCTGTAATTAATTAAAATGTTTTAAAGTAGAATCCTGCATTGTTTCAAAAGATTGTTTTCCTGAAATTCATTCAGCATTTATATGATTAAAAATAATAATAATAAAGTTTTATATTTAAAATCCAAACTCATCGACTTGCAGTTTATACTTTTAAGCATTCTTATGATGAAAAATTCATTTTTTACATGTTTTAGTAATATTTTAACATTTATTTTTTATTTACTATTATTTTGTAATTAATGAAATTATTTTAAAGGTATAGCCATGCATTGTTTTGTGTATCACTATTTGGCCGTGATCCACATGAAATATTTTTCTTTTACTACTAATATTTTTTTTCCTGAAATTGATTGAGTATTTATGGCTGGAAAAAAAAGAATAAAGTTTCATATTTAAAATCCAAATTCATCGAATTTCAGTTTTCATTTTTATGCATTCTTTTAATGAAACATTCATTTTTCACATGTTTGGGTAATATTTTAATACATATTCTTTATTTTTTATTATTCTGTAATTAATTAAAATATTTTAAAATAGTCATGCATCAGATTTCAATGCCAGTCACATGGATTCAGTATCTTGCTGAAATTGATTCACTATTTATATCCAAATTCATCCATTTTTAGTTTATATTTTTATGCATTATTTTAATGAAAAATTAATTTTCATATGTTTAGGTATTATGGGAATATTTTAGTTTTAATTTATTATTATTTTGTAATTAATTAAAAATACTTTAATAAAGTTCTGTAATGAGTCAAGTAACTTTATTTTTACAGCAGAATGAGGGAGGGCTGGAGGAGGCATTCATTAGATTTTTCTGCAGATCTGCGATTTTTTGCTTTTTTGACATTTTGTTATCATTAAAAAGAGATATTTTAAGATTATATTTTATTACTAATCTTAAAGGATGGCAACAACCATGAAAAACATCAGCAATTTCAGTGATGTGCTCCAAGGGTCACACTTTCAATCCTTCTCCATCCGCTATATACATGTCAGCATTTATGTTAAACAAAACTTATTTTAATCTAAAAGTTAAAAAGATATAAAATTGCACCTTATTTCTCATATCTCCCCCCCCCCCCTTTTTTTTTACTGCTTTTCTCATCAAGGTAAATGAATAGTTAAATTCATCATTGAAGTCTTTTAATATGCTTCTGTTTTACCTCAGTAACTTTTTAAATCTGTGTCTGTAAAAAAAAAAAAAAAAAAAAAAAAAAAAAAAAAAAAAAGTGTATGTAGGCTGTTAGCAATGAAGTGCTATTTGAGTGGGCTAGGGGAAGACCACCCCCCCCCCTTAAGGAATTTAGATTGTAGCATGCAAAACAAGTCATAAAAGAAAATGATTTTTGTCTATTACTTCTTATAGAATGAGTTTATAAAATGTATTACAATAGGTCACTAATTTTTAAAATGGAAAAAAAAAAAAACTAGTGTTTTGGGACATTCAAAGCTTTTTTATGTGTAAAATATACCTCTTTTCAAAATTATTTGACAAACTAAAAGCCAAGTATACTAAATAATACAGGAGGGGGGGGGGGGCACATAAAGATCATATTTTGTTACTAAAAATTAAAAAATAGGTTTCCATATTCTAAAATGTAAAATCGGTGTTAAATCGCGATTTAGCACTAAATCGCGATACTGGATGGATGATAAATCAATTTAAGAAATTTCTACATCGCCCAGTCCTAATGACATCAATAAAATGATATTTTCTAGTAAGCATAGCCAAAAATTACATGTATGCGGAAAAATTTCAGCAATTGATCGTGAAAAGAACTTAATTTTCATAATGTATCAAATTATTGATGTATTTATTACTCTTTAAATACATAATTCCTTTAATAAAAGAACTTGAAAATTTGCATTTTTTGAGAGAGCATATTAAATTATTAGATTTCATATTTATCTATATACTATACTGAATATGGTATTAAAATGTTCTCCAGAAAAAAAATGGCTCATAATCCACACAATACTCTATAATACACAATATTCTATAATCTGCACATCTTTTGGTCCCAACTTGTGTGTATTAAAGAACTTTGCTAAAATTGTGTAAACAAAACACCTGGATATAACAGCAGAAGCGCCATTCCTTTTAAAAATTTAGATAAATAAATGAAAAAAATAACAGTTTATCTTACAATCCATATTAAAAATTAACCAATCTAAATGTTAAATTGTGTTATTGCTCAGGGGCACCAATCCAGCGTGTAATGTGTGCAGTAAACACAGGCGTCAGGATATTAAGCGAGGTGATATATTCAATTTTTATCTTAAGATGCATAAAATTTCAAATGCTCTTTATAGAGTACGTTTTTAAGAAAAGCATCCCACAAAAAGACATTTCAAAATGTCCAAAATTGTAGAAATGCAGTGTAATGATGCCTAATTTTTTTTTTCACATCTTCCTTCAAAAACTGTGTTTATTATGGCCACAAAACAGTACTTTTGGCTGAATCCCAAAACAGCCGAGACACTTGGCATCATTCAATTTGGCGAGGCGATAAATGGATATTTGTTGTTACCAGTTCGTTTTGTAAATTTTTTCCACGCCTACAGTGGTCTGATCTTGAATTTGGATTGGTTGATTTTTTGTGTATTGGATAGCTACGCCTGCCTTTGACAACTCAACTCCGCATGTTTTGTAATTTGTGTACAACAAGGTGTAGAACTCTGTGTAGAAGGAAGACGTTTTGAAATTGTAAAATTAAATGACGGTAACATACGGTTAATATTTTTTGCTGTTTTTAGTTGTAAAATTTGAAAGTTAAAGTACCTGTGTAATTTAGTTTGAAATTGTGAGTATTTGTTCATTTTTTTTGCTGGAAAGTTAAATGAAGTTTATCGACGACTGGAAATTTACGAAATATGGCAATTCAACATTTTATAGAGTTGGTTTTCAAGAAAGGAGATGTTTGTTAAGGTATTTTAATAATTTTATGGATTTTTTTATTATAGTGTTTTATATTAGCCGTTTATTGTATATTTCTCATGTATTCTGGCCTTACGAGTTTTGTACATTTTGATATTGCTATGCAGCGAGAACTGCTGAATTTTGATACTGCTACGCAGTGAGAACTACTGAATTTTGAAATTGCTATGCAGCGAGGACTGCTGAATTTTCAGATTGCTACGCAGCGAGAACTGCTGAATTTTGAGATTGCTACACACCGAGAACTACTGAATACAGTGACTTTTTTTCGGTTAATGAACACGAAGTGTTCATACAATATTCACTGATTGCCGCTTAGACGAGTTTCATGTATTTTTCAGATCACTGCAGATCTAGGTTGCTGTATTCAGTGATATATATTATTTTTTTATGAACGCGAAGCGTTCATACTTCTTTAAATTAGAAATAATTGTTCAATGTTTACTCTGATATAAGCACATACTTTACAATATTAAATTATGCCATGATTTTTTCTGAAAGTTGTTGAGAAATGAAAATTTTAATTATTAAATCGTTACTCTGATTTGAAAAGGTACTTTAAAAATTTCACATTTTCAATAAACTTATGTTGAAATCGTTTGTTTTATTTTGAATCTCATAAAAATCAGCTTTCCTGTGTTTTCTAATACGTCGTTATTTATAAATGTTGTATTTCCCATGATTCTAGAGTGATGACGTAGTAAAAAACAGTCTGGAAGCATTCAGGAAAGTGGACCAATCACGTTAGTTTTCAGGTTGGCGTATGTGGGGTATTTGGCGCTTGTCAGAAAAGTTGCCAAATGGGGTGTCTCGGCTGTTCTGGGAATCTGCTGTACTTTTCCTTTTGCTAGAGTAAGAGATTTTTTGGGAAGAGTCCCATAACCTGTGCCAGAAGATTTGGCGATTTTTTTGGCGCGCTTTGTTTGGCGATAAATGTTTCGATCTGGTTTAAGTTTGTTCGTCGGATTTCTGATCGTTCGAACGGCTTTAGGGTTGCTTTTTTTCTGAAATGCCTTTTCAAAACCGGACAACTGGATGACGTGGATCTTGAAGCTTATTGGTTTACTAGTATCACGGGAACTGTTAGTCAGCAAATTTTGAATTCGGTTAGATAAGAATTTGCTGCCGACGCCACACTCACATTTGGATTACTCTCTGCGCCGGTCGATGTAAGTAGTCTCGTTAATTTTTCAAAGATTGCGGAAAAACATAATTTTTAAATCTTTATATTATTTTTAAATCAATGATTTTACACCATTTTTAAAAGAGAAAATGATGTAAAAACATGGATTTATAAATTACATAAAGATTTAAAAACGAAGTTTTTGCGCCACTTCGAAAATTTCTTCCCATGCAATTGCACAAATTTTAGCAGCATTCTAAATAAATCTAAACATGTGCTTTTTCAGATGAATAGTTGCTACCCTGTTTCAGACCCTAACTGGGATCATTTTATGAACATTAAATTCTTGCTGATTGTTTTTTTGTTGTTGTTGTTGTTGTTGTGTAAACATTTTTAAATTATTTTTATACATTTTTTCTATGATTTAATACTTTTTTTTTTCTTTTTGCCAGTTGTGAGCGGTATTTTACCTGCATTAAAAATAATAGTTTTTGAAATATTGTTGAAATTATAAAAAGTTTCTGGCCAGTTTTTTTCTCTTTTTTATTGTCGAAAATGTTTTAAGAACGGGGGGTTCAGGGGGGCAGAGCCCCCTGACAATAACAAGTATTCATCTCAAAAAGGACATTTATTTAGAATGCTGCTAAAATTTGTGTAATTGTATCGGAAGAAAATTTCCAAGATGGCGCAAAAACTTCGTTTTTAAATCTTTGTGTAATTTATAAATCCATGTTTTTATATCATTTTCTATCTTTAAAAATGGTGCAAAATCATTGATTTATAAATAATAGGGTAGATGTGCCAGTAATGGACACCCCTTGATGTTTTTGGTTCATAAAAAAATAACTAATAAATATTTAGCTTTAATTATTTTTTTTTATAATTCCCCCTTGTATGTTTTATAAAACTATGGTATTGTTGACACTTTTAATCAAACCAATCAGGAAGCAGAAAATAATGTCTCAAAGTTTTGCTGTTTTTCTGTGAAAATCTTAATGAAGAGGTTAAGAGCTGGCTTCGTTTAATTAATTTATATATTTTTTATTTTCTTACAAAATTTGAATGTTTTTGTTTGAGTAGCAATAGAAAACTCTGAATTTTATATACTAATGCCTATTTACAAAATTTCTTTTCTTTTTAAAGTTTTAAGAGGGGGTGTCCATTACTGGGATGGTTAATTTGTCATTTTCCAGTAATGGACACCCCATGTAGACATTGCTAAAAATGCAATTTTAGTAATGTTTATAGTTCATAAAATACTTTGGCTTAACTGCAAACCTAAATAATCAAATTTAATTTTTAAATTATACTTACCAAAATGTAATAACACCAAAACTTTTATAAATAGCTGCTTTTAAGTTATTTTATGTGATTAATAAAATTTTGATATTTTATTTTATTTATTATTTTTTTTGTGTAGTACATATATATACCTCACATATTTTATAATCTGGCAATCAAACCACCCTGGAAGCAGAAAATACTGTTTAAGAGAGGCGTAAAAGAGGGGCTCATAGGGCTTAATCCCTCTCCGTTTAAATAAAAACAATTAAGTTGCAGAAGCTATTAAAAATCCATTTTCTGTCTTAAATGTTTCCTTATTCACCTCTGACAAAAAGAAAAAAAAATTGTAATATTAATGAAAGTTTTAGGTAGTTCATGAAACTAGTAAATCTGCAGATCAGTGGCGTCAACCATCAGTTCTACAGTTTTATTTTGAAATTATTTAGTATTTAAAATATTCAACTCACAATATCATTTCTTTCATATTTGTAATATTATGATATATCAAGTAATCTCTAGAAGATTGTGTTAAAAATAGTGACACAAAACTAAACATTAATATTCCAAAACTTTTTTTTTATTACCTTTTAAATCCACCACTGTTTCAATAATTTGATAGCTGTTATTGTCTCATATTTAGTATTTTAAACTATCCATCTAAAATAATTAAAACATCGGTCTTCTGATAATTACAATAATTGATGCAAACAGTAAATGATTATCACAAATATTTTATTAATTACTGGTATCCTAATTCTAAATTTATTTAAAAATAACTATTTTGTTTCATTAGTATGTATTCATTAAATTCTGGTTCTAAATACAGTCATAAAAACAATTATATTCATTACTTTTTATGGGGTGTCCATTACTGGAACAGAGGGTGTCCACTACTGGGCCAGAGGGTGTCCATTACTGGGCTTTTGGGTGTTTTGGTATATTTCTGTTATTTAAAATTAAATTGCTATTCATATGAGGAAATGAGGCTATAAGAATGGTTAAATATTGTTGATAGATTAATATAATATTGAATAAACTGGAATATAATAATTATAACTATTAATAAAAAAATAATTTTTACAGAAATTCCTTAAGGGTGTCCATTACTGGCACATCTACCCTATAAAGATTTTAAAATGATGTTTTTCTGCAATCTTGGAAAAATTTTCATGTCGCCAAAACGGCATTTTGGCGAGATTTTTTTTCGCCAAAAATCTTCCGGCACAGGATATGGAACTCATCCCGATTTTTTTTTTTTTTTCTAAGGCGTTTATTATTTCCAAGAGTGTGTAGTGTATAAACAATTAGGCTTAACCATTCGAATTTCTAATTCGACTTATCGCCTGCTTTATATTTGGCCAGCACCAAGTGACTTTGTGATAACTAAAGATACTTTTACTAATCAGTTTAAATGAAAATGAATATGTATTTTGAACGATGTAACTAAATTAATAAAACTTACCTCTTCCGAATTTCAAAATGATTGCGATCAACATAACACTGAAAATATTTCAAGAATCATTCATCATTTGTGAATCATTCTCCATGATCCTAAACACGGAGAGAGCTTTCATTAATAAGAAAATACATCGTAAATTCGCATTTTCAGTCATAAAATTGAGAAATATTACTACAATAGGGCCAAAATGATCTATTTTTATACTAAATGTTGTCCTGTCTCTCTGTGTTTATGTCCGTTTTCTTAGCGTTTCTGCAGACATGCACTTAATTTTTGTTTGAATGAATCTTCATTCGAGTGATTCAATCACCAAACCTTATGAATCATTCATCATTTGTGACTTATTCGCCCACAGGGAGATAGAGCATTCTACTCTACCTTCATGTTCGCCCATCACAATGGAAGAATGTAAATGTAAGGCTTCTCAATGGATTACCTAGCTGCAGGCCAAAGGTAAGCGTCTGAGTAGGGAGCCATAATAAAAAATAAAGTTTAAATGTAGTTTAAAAAAATTGAAATAACCAACCTTATGAATCATTCATCATTTGTGAATAATTATTCGCCCTACGAATTCATCACAATGGATCAATGTAAGTGTAAGGCTTCTCAATGAATTGCCTAGTTTCAGGCCAGCTTCACATCCAGTTTATAGGTAAGCGTCTGAGACATTAGGGAACCATAATAAAAAATAAAGTTTAAATGTACTTAAAAAAAAATTTGAAATAACCAAACCTTATGAATCATTCATTATTTGTGAATTATTCGCCCTACGAATTCATCACAAAAATTAAGGGCCCTTACAAAAATGGCAAAAAGCTTCTTTGGTTAAAAAATGACGTACAATTTTGCAAACGGAAAAAATACTAATATGATATGATCGATTTTTATCTTTAAAATTTGATTATAATTGTTTAAAAAACAAATATCGATTAAATCATTCAAGATGAAATTATTCAAGTACTCGTTCAAGTTTGATTCATTCTAGCTAAAATTCAAAAGGACTGTTTGCACATGCATAGTGCTCAGTAGAGAAAATGATTGGAAAATCAGATCACTTTCGCGAAATTATTGTAATTTTTCTCAGTTTTATGAATGAAAATGAAAATTTGGACGTCATTTTTTAATAGTACAAGCTTTTTGTTTTCGGCTGCACGAATGTGAATGAATCATAACTGATGAATGATTCATTAGGTATTTTCGCAGAGTTTGCTGATTTATGTAATTAGAAACCAAGTTTTATCTTTAAAATTTTATTATAATTGTTTAAAAAGCTAGCAATTTTGCTTGCATCAATCTTTACTTCGTCTTAAAATAACTTTATCTCGGTTGATTGTGAATTTTGAAACTCAGGTTGAGTTTAAGTTAAAAATTAAAAGTTAAAAATTAATCATTTTTAACTTTGGAAAACGGTAAGTTTTAATTTGTTTTCGTTGTTACGATACATATATTCATTTTGATTTAAAATTATTAATTAGACGCACTTTTCGGCCAAATATAAAAGCAGGCGCTAAGTGAAGTTGGAAATGTGAATCGGTAAGCCTAATGATTTGTACACTGCACACTATTGGAAAGAATGACTCTGCTTTTTAAATATCGTATACACATACAAATATTTACGAGTAAAACAAAATGCATTTTTTCCCATTTAGCTGTTTTATTAATGTTGATTAGTTATTTCATATGTTATCATTCTTAGAAAAAATTAAATGTCTTTAGAGTCTGTTTTTTTTTTCTTATATATATTTTCATTTAAAAGGAAAAGCGCTTTTCATTATAATAGCCCCTTGCAATTATGATTATGGCCTTGTATTCAGCAAGCTTTTTTTAATAGAATCTTGCAGCTGTATAGGCTCTAAACAGAGTGAAAATTCCATGTTGTCAATTGGCATATTTTATTGAACATACCGTAGCACGAATTCAATTCCATTTTTATAACCTGGTTTGTTTTTCAGATGATTATATAATAAATCACAAAATAAAAATATCTAACACTTTTATGTTAGCTAAGTGAAAATCTCTCCAAGAGCATTTTTTTAATCATTGTAATAACTTGTATCTAAGCAATTAATAATAGCCTAAGTTTAGAACACAGAAGACATTTATTGACATAAACTTAAGACTAATACAAACGATTACGATTAATTTGAGGACGATACAGTTATCCAGAGAGCTGGAGCCGGAGCCAGAGCTCTAAATTTTCCCCTGCTCCAGAGCTCCTTTAGTTTTTAATATTCTTTTAAATCTTTTTTTTTTTTTTTCAGTCTTTTAAATTTCCAGGCTTAAAATATTTTAATTACATCATTACTCAGTATTTTAATTATATTATTTTTTAGGGTTTTTTTTTTATTTTTTATTTATTAGAGATGGAAAACATCCCAAAACATGGTAACACTACTATTTGAAAAATATGGCCGCCTGTTGTCTACATGTGTAGTTGTACAATTTTGGTTGTTTGAAAAGTGTAGAAAAAATTTAAGATTTTTGTGCTTAAAATTCCACCAAACTTTCTATTTTAAAAGCAAAAGCTAAAAGATGTCATATTTTCTGAACAAGCATTTCAAGTTTGATGAGAAGAAAAATGTTGTGTCTTACCACAACAAAATCAATCCCACAATTCAAATTGAGAAAGCAAAATTGTAAGAAAGCTGTGATAAGAGACAACACAAAAATAAAAAATTAAATTATTACCTTTTTTACTGACATGAAACATAATTCATTAACTTCCTGAAACCGTAACTTAAACAATTAACTTATCCCATTAAAACACAATCCCTTATATGACACTTAATCCATTAAATATTAATCCCATTAGAATCATAATTACTACCCTTTTAATTATCTTAAATTAAAACTTCCCTTATTGAATATCAAAACAATTAAATTTAATAATTAATAAAAATTAAGTTGAATGGCGTTCTGAAACATTCAACACTAAAATACTATAAACCCGCAATAACTAGATCCTAGTCTAGAGATCACCATAATTTAATTTAATTAAATTTTCCCGAGCCATGCACTTCGCATGACTCCTTAGAAACTGACATATAAACTAGGGATTGACCGAATAGTCGATTCGGTATTCGGTGATCCGGCATGTAAACCGAATATTCGGCTTCGGCCGAATACTTAAAAATATTCGGCCGAATCATCACAGATAAGTATTTTTCTTAGAAATAGAAGAATTCTCTTTTACTTAAAAGTAGAATAGGCTAAACAATGAGTTTCATTATTATGTGCATGAGTTCAGGGTTCAGCTGCGCTACAAAAAACAAGTCAAAGGCCATTTTTAATTTAAAAAAAAAATCTTTCCTAAAATAGCCTACACAGGGGTGAAATCAAAACAGCTGTCTGCAACAGAGAAAAAAAAAGTAAGGAAGATGGGCATTATCATTTAATTTTAATTATTTCTACATTAGTTTTTCAATTTATATTTATTTAATGTGTATTTTCTTTAATATACACATCAAACAAGTATACCAGAGTTCATCTCTGTATATCTAAGGTGTATATTAAAGAAAATACACACATCAAATAAGTAACCCCTATGCCTATCCTATAGATTTTACAACCATTAAATTAAAATCACTGAAATTTGTTATCTTCATCACCACAATATTAAAATATTAATCAAAATATAAATATCTATCAATAATCTGACAGAAAATAGTTAAATGTACAAATTGATATGATAACTTTTGTATTTGAGAACATTCCTATTCAATAGGTTTATAATTTGACTTAGGCAATCGGTAAAGCAGCTTAATGACAACATTTTTCTTTTAATTTGAATGAAAGTTTGTTTTACTGACAATCTTTATCCTTAATAATAGCCTGTATAGTTTAATACTTTCATAGGTTATTTTGGGTATTGACTAGGGATGAAATAATAAAAAATAAGTGATGGGTTAATGAATTTGTGAGTGGAAAGGAGTCATTAAATTTTTTGTGTAACTAGATTTAAGAATAAAAATGTAATTGAATTAAATTATTAAGAATTAAATTTTAATTAAAGTTTATTAAAAAAGCTAATATATGCAAAAATGTGTATTAAAATATTTTTAAATATTCGGTTGCCGAATACCGAATATTCGGTATACACTTTGACCGAAGCTTCGGTATTCGGCAAAACTGCTGCTTCGGTCAATCCCTAATATAAACCCAAGCCATGTACTACACATAACTTCTTCAAGAACAAATTTCACTTCACATTATTCCAAGTACTCAGCAGAAACAATTAAATTCAAGAAAACAATGAAAACTAAGACTCCCTACAAAAATTAATAACAACAAATTCCAAAATTCACATAACTTAAACCTATCCTAACTTCTAAAACAACCTTAATTAACATCAAGAATAAAATTATTTCTGCCAAGTTATTCCTAACACGACCCCACCGTATGAGCAACTTCTCTTGCATTACCTGAAAAATATAGAACTTACAAATTAAAGATGTACACTGCAGTAATAACAAGCAAAATTAGGGATGACAAAATTTAAGTTTAATTCATCACTCTTTTCTATCACAACATAAGTACAATTACTAACATGACTTCACAATGAAATTTTCCAGATTCAATACATACTTAATGCAAATTCCTTCTTACTCATAACATTCAATTAAAAATATATATTCATTCTTCCTTTACTAATAACTTGTCACTTTAAAAATTTTTTATCACTTTACAGTATATTTATAATTACTAAGACTAACATCCCTAAAACAATTTTCTATAGTAGGAGCTACTGGCAGTAACAATAAAAAAAATGTGGAAGACTTACATTCCACTATTAGATTGGCCAATTAAAATAAAATAAAACTCGTGATGTTAGACATGCTTTTAAGATTAGACAGGAAAATAGAAAAGAAGTTATAACTTAGCAATGCCAGGGCCCTAAGCCATCTTATATAATTCTCCGCTCCTTCCAAATAAAGCACCTTCTCAGCTCACCGTTGCCTCTCCAACTGCCGAAAAAACTTCATGCTTCCCGCCAACACCTTTTACTCCCTTTACTGCCACATGTGCGCACAGGGTAAATAGTGCAATGAAAATGACACTTGAACTGTATAATTATTCCATTTAATTAACTACTTGCATCAAAAATGTGATAAGCCAGCCACAAAAGCCATGGAAATACTTGAGAAAAAAAACTGATTATGAAGACTTGCTGTAATAAAATTTAAACTTATTGAATATCCCTGCGTGCCATTTGATCATGTGATGATGCTGGTTCCTTCCTCTGACGTCACATCAGGCGGGAAAACATACCGAACGCTGTCATTCATGGTGTTGCAGTTACAGTTACAAAATGAAAGAATGTGAAAATTAAGATTGATAGAACAGAAAAATAAAAGAAAATAAACCATTAATTTGAATTACTTTTAAACTTTAAAAATATTAAAATAAATACCAGTAGCTCAAAAATAAAATAACCTCGTTTCTAGTGGCTCCATGGTTAATATTTTAAATATAGATTCCAAAATATTGAAAAATTACTAATATTGCAAAATACACATTTGATGGTTGATAAACAATTTAATTAGTCGGAAATACATATTCTAGAAATTAAACACTGATGTGGAGAAGTTGTGCAACCTTCAACTCACCAATTGCCAATCAATAACAATATGACTTCCACCAACCAATCTGTCTTCACAGACAAACAAACACACCAAAATATTTAATTTAAAATGAGCTTTGTGGACAGTGTGAATTCATCCCAATAGTTTCCTAAAATTCTGTGCCAATACTTCAAAAATAATACATTATAACACTTAATTATTTACTTTTAACTGACTTTAATTTACCCAAAACAAAGATCGTTACTTTGTAAACAAACCGACCGCAATTGACAACAAAACAAAATTTAAGTAAAAATATCATTGAAATAAGTTAAAATATAACAATTAAAATTCATAAATGATTAATATGATAATTTTACAAGTTACGACATAACAAATGTATTTTGTCAGATCTATAATGAAGGTAAAAGAAGAAAGAATTTGTGAGCAAAAAATTAAATGTGTAAATTAAAATCTGCAACTCAGAAGCGTGAAGTTGGAGCCGGAGCTGGAGCCACGGTATTTTATCTTGGAGTGGAGCTGGAGCATAAAAAATTGTTTGGCTCCGGATCCCTAGTTATGACTATAGTTATCACATCTCCCTTCTTTAGAAAGTTAAGTTTGTATCCATCATTCTGTGTCCATTTTAGACAGGGTTTGCCCAAGTGGGCCCACTTGAAAAAACCCATTGAGGGTTTTTTCAAATTTTCTCATGTTTTCACAACTGTAGCATTATTTAATCTAAGGTATGAGAATAGGTGAAAACTGAAAAATTGGGTTAGTAGTCAGTGACTGTTAGACAGGGTTTGACCAAGTGGGCCCAGCCCAGGTTTTTTTCGGGCACGTCCACTTGAAAAAACCCGCTGTGAGTTTTTCCAAATTTTCTCATGTTTTCACAACTGTAACCTTATTTAATCTAAGGTATGAGAATAGGTGAAAATTGGGTTAGTAGTCAGTGGCTGTTAGACAGGGTTTGACCAAGTGGGCCCAGCCCAGGTTTTTTCGGGCATGCCCAGTTGAAAAAACGCATTGTGGGTTTTTTCAAATTTTCTTGTGCTTTCACAACTATATCATTATTTAATCTAAGATATAAGAATGCAAAGACAAATGCCAATTTAAATATATTTCAAAAGAACCAGATTTAAATGAATTTCTAAGCAGAGATAAAATTACCAAAAATGGAATAAGCTGTAAAGAAGGAAGATTTTCATGCCTGTAATGTGTCCAAATGCTTTAAATCTTGATGTATTCAAAAAGATGACACTTGAATGCCATCCTGATTGTTTGCATTGTTATAGCTTTTAAGATTAATCATCCCATTTACTATTATCCTTCTTCAGTGTTCACTGAAAGTGTTATATTGGGATTTAACACAAAAATGGCTTAGATTATGCAAAAAAGAGTGAAACAGACGAGTTTCCTCCTGGATTTTGTCAGTATTTCTTTTCTTTACATGCAGTACCAGCTACCTCTGCTTCAATCGAACAATACTTTTCTGCATTTAATCTCGTTTGGAGCGAGTTACGTAAACATTTTGGAGTTGATAAAGCAACAAAGCTAGTAATAAGTGTATTGCCATTTGCAATCTAAATTTACAAATATCACTGACACTGATTTACATGATAATCTAATTTAACATTTAATATACTATTGCAATATATATGTAGCAAATTTTGCTAAAATTTTCAAATATATTATTATTCGATCCCATTTCTAAAAAAAAAAAAAAAAGTCTGATTTCTGATTTGAAGTTAATGAAAGAAACTATATAAATTTAGCATGTTTAACTTAAGGTAAGAATTATATAAAGAAATCCAGTTGTGGTTATCCTTAGTGCAGCAAACTAGTACCATGAGATACAGATATACCTTTTAAATTAATTTGATTTTTTTTTATATATATTTTTTGATAATTCATAATTAATTCAAAATTATGCCCAGGTTTCACTGATAAATGGAGAATTTATGTAGTATTATGTATATGAAAATTAGAAATTTAAAGTGTTCTCCAAAAAAACTCAAAAGCCCCAAAAAAACCGGGTTTTTTCAGAAAACCCCGAAAAAACCTGGGTTTTAGACTAGTGGGCCAGTGGGCTGGGTTTTTTCTAACCCTGATTTTAGAGGTTAAGTCTTTTTATAGGTTTGACGACTCTGCCGGATCTTGTGGTGATGGTGTTTAGCATCGTGTGTGACAGAACTGGATGATTCAAGTGTGGGAGGAGGTTTTGGTGGTTCGTCGAGGGATGGAGAATGTTTTGATTTCAGTTATAGATGTGCATTCAGTGGTAGTCTCCTCTTCTTCTCTATGTTGACTTTAATCTGAGTTGGCTTTATGTGACTAGTGTTGCGTCTGAATGTGACAGATGGAGTAACGACCTTGTAGGACCTAGGTGCAGTTTGAGAATCTACCTTAGCAAGAATCCAATTCCTGTGTGCTTTTCACAACATTACGTTTTGATTTGGCTGGAGTGGCACATATTCTGAGGGTTTCGCACAAGCATCGTGGTAATACTTTTGCTATAACCACTTCACTGTTTGCTCTGTGATAAGTCGGGGTAAAAAGACTGTTTCCCAGTACCTGTCGCTGATGAAGTGGTTAAACGAGCTTCAGCAAGATGTCTTGTTGTATTTTGTAAGAGCATAGGTTTTAGGAGATCTTCACTTGTAGGAATTGTAGTTCTAGTTCTTCTGCTAAGCAATCTTTGGACATGGGAGACAAGATTATCTCTGGGTGTGTTTCAGAAGTTCAAGACAGCCATGTAGACATCTTGACCAGATAGTTCGCATTTTTTGAAAAGATTCTTTGCTGTTTGGACTGCATGTTCAACTAAACCCTTTCCTTTAGGATAAAAGGGACTAGATGTTTGATGTGAAACATCCACTGTTTAGAAAATGTTTCAAACTCCCAAGATGCGTAATTTTTACAGTTGTCAGCCTCTAGATTTCTCAGTATACCATGTGCACTAAACCAATCCTTCAGAATTTCGATGGTGGATTTACTTGTCAAGTCCTTCGGAGGTTTAAAATCTATATAGCCTGAGTAGCTGTCAGTAATAAGCAGGATTGTTTGGTTTAAATCAAATGTTTTTAAAAAAAAAACCATGCTGGTTTTTTTCTCTTTTTCCCTAATGCTTTCATTTATTTTACACATTATTGAAAAATGCAAAATCCAAGTTATGCAGAAGCTGCAAGCAAAACTTTAGAAAAATGATGAATTAATAATCTTGTAAAGTGACAACCATTTTTAGTCCATGGAACTTTTCTTATAAGCTTTAAATCTACATGGCAGACTAATTAATTTTTCTAAAATTAGCTGGGGAAAAAAGAAAGTAGTTAGTTTTCTTTCTTCTTCTTTTTCAATCCTTTTATTTTTATAAATAGCCAAAATGGCAGATTTGAGCTAAAAATACACTTTTACTATTTAGATTGCTTGATTAGTTAAGATTTACTAAGGATTACATTATGTCTCAATGATGACATAATAATAAGTAATTCTCTCCATTGGTTACACTTTGTTCTGTATGCTAATGAATGATTGGCTGTGAGTTTTCGTTGTTGTATCATTGCTATTGGGTTTAGTAAGCCTTTGTTTTTCTTCCATTCCTACATTGGGATTGGGGTTTTGCATTATGATTTTATTCTGTTATCAGCAGGGTTGGCATTGTTTAAATCAATTGGTTAACCAACTGGTTTTTTTTTTTAGAAAAAATCAAATATAATATTTTCTCATTTTTGTAATTTAAGTGTTTTAAATTATTGGATATAAATAATTTCTACTTTTAACCAGGGATGTAGTGGAGAGTATACGAAGTATACCTTCTGAATTTTTTCAAGAAGCTCTGTATACCCTCTTTTCTCAAAGCTATAGAGTATACCCTAACCATGAACGTTTAGGACTCTAGCGTATGCCCTCTGCCTATAGTGTATATTCTCTGCACTTTTTACGACTACAACACTGCTTTTAACAGTCTTATCCCAGCAGTCACCCTGAGACATAGTGAGTCTAGGTTTATTTGTATGCATGTGTTGATGAACATATCTGTAGCTCTAAAGCGGAAATTTAAAACATGTGAATTTAGCAAAGATAAACAGCGATGCCGCGGATGCGCTATAGCGCGTAAATTACGCGAAAAATCGTAGCCGGGACGCAAAAAAGTAGCTTTTACGCGTCCCTCAGGACGCGTAATTTCGTCAAAAAATCGCGGAAAAAAGCAGATTTTCGTCAGAGGATCGCAAAAAATAGCGCAAATTTCATTAAAATATCGCGGCAGAAATGCGAGTTTCGTAAAAGGGCCGCGAAAAAATAGCGTATTTCCTCAAATAATCGCGAAAAAATGGCGAATTTCGTTAAAAAATCGCGGAAAAAAGCCGATTTTCGTCAAAGGATCGCAAAAAATAGCGCAAATTTCATCAAAATATCGCGGCAAAAACGCGAGTTTCATAAAAGGGTCGCGAAAAAATAGCTTATTTCGTCAAATAATCGCGAAAAAATAGCGAATTTCGTCAAAAAATAGCAAAAAAACGCAAATTTCGTAAAAGGGCCGCGAAAAAATAGCGTATTTCGTCAAAGGATCGCGAAAAACTAGCGAATTTCGTCAAAAAATCGCGGAAAAAAAGAAGATTTTTGTCAAAGAATCGTGACAAAAAGCGCAAATTTCATCAAAATATCGCGGAAAAAACGCGATTTTCGTAAAAGGGCTGCAAAAAATATAGCGTATTTCGTCAAAAGATCGCGAAAAAATAGTGAATTTCGTCAAAAAATCGCTGAATAAATCCGCATTTCGTCAAAAGATCTCGGAAAAAGATCACATTTCGTCAATAACACGATTTTCGTAACAGGTTCGTGAAAAAAAAGCGAATTTCGTCAAAGGATCGCGGAAAAAACGCAAATTTAGTCAGAGCATCCAAAGCACCAAAAAAGATGTGCAAACCAATCTTATAGGTAGAACATTCATAAAATGGGATTTAATTTCTTTTTTTATGAGATTCTTAAAAATACAGCATGATTTCAGTAGACCAGTGACCCCGCCCCCCCTCTTACTGCTTTGAAATGTCTCCCACCTTTTGAAGATTTATGATTTGATGCTTATTTATGATTTAGATGTGAATTTCTCTTCCAAAGAAAATGTCTGATTCCAACACAGATCTACACTGACACATAATTCAATGGGAAGTGCAATGAAAGCACCTATTATTCAACAAAAAGTACCCCTTTACTTAATATAAGTTTTCTTTTCTTCATCAAAAATATCTTTTTCAATAAACCCGTCTTGCCCTTTTTTAAACGAAATGCGAACATTAGTGATACTTGTTAGTGGAACTTGATATCTACTCTCAAATAAGCATTATTTTACAATTAAAATTGTATCTTGCATTTTTACTTTTAAAAAAGTAAACAAAATTTCTCTTAATATTTTTTTAAAATATCTTATTTGAGTGCAAATCCAAATAATACTGGTTTTATTCATTATTTAATTATTATTAAAACAATAATTAACGCATTTATTGTATCTTTTCCAAATAAACATGTTTCATTCTATTCCAATAAAATATGAATTACTATTGATGGGGACCCGCTTTTGTAAAAAAGGGACCCAGATTTTTGGAAATCCTGGGTCCCCAGGACCAGGATTTTTCAATTACAGCGACATCACTGATAAAATAGACTAAAAATATCCTATATTTTGAATAAAATATTTTCCTTTGAGAAAACGCAGATTATTTACAGTTAATAACATAAAATTACCTTTAAGATTTCAGTCAAGCTGTAAAAAAAAAAAAAAAAAAAAAAAAAAATTCTTGATTGGGGCCTGGGGAGATTATCTTTTAAGACTGTGCTCAACTCAACAAGCGCAAAACACTTTGACACATTTATAAATTGATCTTTTAACGGAAAGATATAAAATTGGAAGGCCTGACTATGGAAGCAATTTGGAATCGAACTGTGTTTTCCATTTTTGATAATTACCTATTGAGTTATAGGCAATTTTGATCACGTGTCAAAGATGTTTTTAAACATTCCTTGAGTGGTTATTCTTCTTTCATGCGGAAATTCGGTTCAAAACACTCCACTTTGAGAATAAAGTTGCCCTTTCGGATTTGAGAACAGCCTTAAGAATAAAAAACTCAAAATATGAAGTCAAATTAGAGGACATTGGAAAATTGGGTGCTAGCGAAGCACCTGTTTAGTTTTAACTAAATACTATACAATAAGGTATATTTAAATTGTCTATTGCATAATCAAATCCATTATTTAGATCTGACAAAAAAATGGGAGAAAATTGGGATAAGGTTCACTTGAGACATAATAGAAAAAAGTCTCATAAAAATGCTCAAAAAGGTATATTATTAATTTTTAGTTTAGAAGTTTAAAAGTTCTAGGTATTCTAACATAGCTTAGAAAAAAAGCCTTTGTATTAAGTCTGATGGCTATTTAAATGTTTTAGCGGATGGCAACTTTTATAAAACTACTTTTGGTTTTAAGATCAATGTTTTCAGTAGTCTAAAAAGCTGGTAAATAGGTATTTCTGTTTATTTTACTGTCGCCTTTTTTTTTTTAACCTGGCAGTTTCTGAGAAGTGTCAAATGACAATATACAATACTTCTTGAAACACGTAACGACTCTACTCCTAATTTCAAATCATTCCAGGAATTCTTTATAAAAAGCTTTACTTTCAATAAAAGATAATAACCGTTCATGTAGTGTTCTAACACAAAAATCAGATATCTGATTGCAAATATTTCAAAGAAATTATTTTGAATAGCCATGGGAAAGTATATTGTATTTATGAAACTACACTATATATTTATTTATAGTACTATAGTAATCAAAAGATTGTTTATTAAGATTTTCAAGGTATCAATGTTTCACTATGTAGAGCATTTTATTCATGGAACATAAGACATAGCATTTACTAAAAATGTTTAAATTATTTCAATTTTCTACATAATTACTGTAATTATTTAATTTAAATTATTTTAAATGAAGTTATATTACTTATATATCCAACAATGTTTATTTTTATCAATAAATATGCATGTATATGTAATAGGAAAATATATTTTTAAAAAACCCGGTTTAAACAAAAAAAAACAGGTTTTTTGGGTTTTTTACCAACCCTGGTAATAAGTAGGCAATCTGTACCTTGAAATGTGAAGACATCGGGCACGAGAATTTTCCAGGGAAGCTTTGGAATTTCTTTTGGAATCATAGATTCAGTTGCTTGAGCTTTCTGAGTTCTTTACAAGTTTCACAGCTTTCTATCGTGGAAATTATGTCTTGCAACATGCCATGCCAAAACATGGATTCACGAACTCTTCAAAGACAACTTGTTATACCCAAATGTCCTTTATGAAGATTTTCTAATGCCTTCGCTCTTTATTTCTCGGGGATAATCAGATTAAGCCCTTTTAAAATTAAATTATTTTGAACTGAGAGTTCATCCAAAAATGGTAGGTACTTCTTACTTGCATCAGGTAGGTACTTCTTACTTGCATCATTTTTGTTTTTAGGCCAACCAGTAGATATGAAGTGTTTCAACAATCAGTGATGTAGTCATAAAAAACCCAGAGGGTATACGCTATAGGCAGAGGGGTATACGCTAAAGTCATGAACGTCATGCCTAGGGTCATGCCCCGCTATAGCTTTATTTGAGAAACAGAGGGTAAACGGTGCTTCTTAAAAAAATCTAGAAGGTATATGGCATATATTCGCGTATACCCTCCACTACACCCCTGTCAACAATATAAATTCTGTATCTGTATTTGTGAGATCTTGTAAAATTTTTAAACCTGCGGCTGTAGTTGGAATTGAAAACTGAATCTGGTAGTTGCTCTCCTGTAGCGAATTTTCATTATTACAATCTCTGCTAAGTAAATCAGCTATATACATTTCTTTTCCTCATTTGTAACTAACTTTTGGAGCATACTGTTGAACTTCTAAGAAGATTTTTTGAAGTCGAGGTGAAATTCAATCTATTGATTTGTTAAAAATAGATTCCAGAGGCTTGTGATCAGTCTCAATGATCACATCATTTCCATAGACATATTGATGAAATTTTTAGCATCCAAATTTAATTTACAAGCATTATTAAAACTCAGTCAAGAAATGCAGTATTGAATGGTATGTTTAATACAGACAACTAATGAATAAAAGAAAAACTAATGAAAAATTAAAAAAAAAATTATTAAAATGTGAAATATTTTAATCATTAACTTATATAAAGATATCAACTTATGATTGCTCAACAAAACCATTATTTTATTAATCTATAAAATAACTGAAATACAAATATAAATGAATGTTAAAATAAAAAAGTTATTAGTCCATGAACTTAGGGAATTAGGGGATGAACTCTTACTCATCAGTTTATCTACTATTTTTGAGACAAACCATTCCTTAATATTGTGACACCTTCTTAAAAATTTTAAAAACTTTTTTTTTTCTCCAGTTGAAAAATAGTCTACAGACCTTCTCAATAGTCTGCGACGTGCATCGCACCAACTCTCCGCCCAGGGTCTGGATTATTTTTTTATAAAGAAATTTGTAAAAAAAAACAAACATCAAAACTGTCTGCAAACTTTGAAATTTTTCTGGAAATTGTGTTCGTCTATATTATCTGACTCTGGTTGAGCTTCATTTAAAATTGTTGATGAGAAAGCTATGGGTCTTCCATCTTGGAGTAGTGCAGCACCTAATGCGAAAGAACTAGCATCAACTGAAATTGTAATACTTTTGTTTGGATTGTAGTACTTAAGTGAAGGCACTTTCTTCAATAATTACTTTATTTCTGGTAAATCTCTATCTAATTCATTAATCCAATTCCATACTGTGTTTTTCTTCAATAACAACCTCATGTTATGTGTCTTTTCCAAAAGATTAGGAATAAACTTAATGCAGATACTGAATCATGCCAAGTAATCATTGTAACTTTTTTTTGCTAGATGGTGCTTTAATTCTGTCTATGGTTTCGACTTTCTCTGGGTCAATCATAATACCGTCGCTAGTGAGGATATGCCCTTAATATTTTATTTTCTGAACTTCAAATTCACATTTGTCTTTATCAGGGTTGTTTGGTTTAAACCAAGTGGTTTTTTTTTTTAAAAAAACATGCTGGTTTTTTCTCTTTTTCCCTAATGTTTTCATTTATTTTACACATTATTGAAAAATGCAAAATCCAAGTCATGCAGAAGTTACAAGCAAAACCTTAGAAAAATGATGAATTAATAAACTTGTAAAGTGACAAACATTTTTAGTCAATCAAACTTTTCTTATAAGCTTTAAATCTACATGGCAGACTAACTAATTTTTCTAAAATTAGCTGGGGGGAAAAAAAAGTAGTCAGTTTTCTTTCTTTTTCTTCTTTTTCAAACCTTTTATTTTTTAAAAGGGCCAAAATGGCAGATTTGAGCTGAAAATACACTTTTACTACTTAGATTGCTTGATTTGTTAAGATTTACTAAGGATTACATTATGCCTCAATGATGACATAATCATAAGTAATTCTCTCCATTGGTTACTCTTTGTTCTGTATGCTAATGAATGATTGGCTGTGAGTTTTCTTTGTTGTATCATGGCTATTGGGTTTAGTAAGCCTTTGTTTTTCTTGCATTCCTACATTGGGATTGGGGTTTTGCATTATGATTTTATTCTGTTACCAGCAGGGTAGGCATGGTTTAAATCAATTGGTTAACCAACTGGTTTTTTAGAAAAAATCTAATATAATATTTTCTCATTTTTGTAATTTAAGTGTTTCAAATTATTGGATATAAATAATTTCTACTTTTAACCAGGAATGTAGTGGAGGAATTTAAGAAGCTTTGTATACCCTCTGTTTCTCAAATAAAGCTATAGAGTATACTCTAACAATGAACGTTTAGGACTCTAGTGTATACCCTCTGCCTATAGCGTAGACACATTTTTTATGACGACAACACTGCTTTTAACAGTCATCCCAGCAGTCACCGTGAGACATAGTGAGTCTAGGTTAATTTGTATGCATGTAGAATGCAAATTGCATGTGTTGATGAACATATCTGAAGCTCTAAAGAAAAAACTTAAAACATGTGAATTTAACAAAGATAAAATAGATTAAATAGATTCAAAATTTAGAATAAAATATTTTCCTTTCAGAAAACGCAGATTATTTACAATTAATAATATAAAATGACCTTTAAGATTTCAGTCAAGCTGTAAAAGAAAATTTTCTTAACTGGGGAGATTATCTTTAAGACTGTTCTCAACTGCTCTACTCAACAAGCACAAAACGCTTTGACACATTTACAAATTAATTTTTTTACGAAAGATATAAAATTGGAAGGCCTGACTATGGGAGCGATTTGGAATCGAACTGTGTTTTCCATTTTTGATAAGTAAATTTCTATTGTGTTATAGGCAGTTTTGATCATGTGTCAAAGATGTTTTTAACCTTCTTTGAGTGGTTATTCTTCTTTCATGTGGAAATTCGGTTCAAAATGCCCACTTTGACAATTATTTTTTCAAAGATCTATTGCATTTTCAAAAATACGGAAAACACAGTTCCATTACATAGTTTCTTGAACAACAGCATCTGCTAGTTTCATGCATTTCCAAACAAAAATGAATTAAAACTTATATCATAAAGTTGCCCTTTTGGATTTGAGAACAAACAGCCTTAAGAATAAAAAAGAAACTCAATATGAAATCGAATAAGAGGACATTGAAAAATTGGTTGCTAGCAAAGCACCTGTTTACTTTTAATTAAAATATGCAATAAGATATATTTAAATTTCCTATTGCATAATCGAATCCACTACTATATAGATCTGACAAAAAAAATGGGAGAAAATCGAGATAAGGTTCACTAGAGACATAATAGAAAAAAGTCTCATAAAAATGCTTAAAAAGGTATATTATTAATTTTTAGTTTAGACATTTAAAAGTAATATGTATTATAACATAGCTTAGAAAAAAAAGCCTGTGTAGTAAGTCTGATGGCTATTTAAATGTTTTAGGCTATTTCCATGCGAACTTGTCATGTCTGTCACACAGATGAAATTCGCTATGCTTGTTGGCCACCGTTATTTTCAAAAAGTTTGCTTCGCCTTATTCAATTGATGAGATATCTCTGATAAAATAAGTCACATTTTCTGCTCTAAAATACTCATAGCCAAAAATCGTAGTATGTGACAGACATGACACGTTCGCATGGAAATAGCCTTTAGTGAATGACAACTTTATTTCTGTTTATTTTACTGTCGCCTTTTTAATTTAATTTATTTTATTTTACCTGGCAGTTTCTGAGAAGTGTCAAATGACAATTATACAATATTTCTTGAAACGTGTAAAGACTCTATTGCTAAATTCAAATCATTCTAGGGATTCTTTATAAAAAGTTTTACTTTCAATAAAAGATAATAATTGTTCATGTACTGTTCTAACAGAAAAATCGTATATCTCAGATTGCAAATATTTCAAAGAAATTATTTTCAATAGCCATGGGAAAGTATATTGTATTTATGAAACTACACCATATAGTTATTTATAGTGTACTATAGTAATCAAAAGATTGTTTATTAAGATTTTGAAGGTATCAATGTTTCACTATGTACAGCATGTTATTTATGGAACATAAGACATAGCTTTTACTAAAAATGTTTAAATTATTTCAATTTTCTACATAATTACTGTAATTATTTAATTTAATTTAATTTTAAATGAAGTTGAATTATATACCCAACAATGTTTATTTTTATCAATAAATATGCATGTATATGTAATAGGAAAATATATTTAAAAAACCCCGTTTAAACAAAAAAAACTGTTTTTTTGGGTTTTTTTGAAAAAAAAAACAGGTTTTTTACCAACCCTGGTCTTTATTAAAATTTGCTCCTGCATTTCTTAGTGCTTGCAGGACTAATCAAGTATTTGAACAGAGATTATTAATGTCACACGCATAAGTCAAGATGTCATCCATTAAGTTTTCAACTCCTGATTAGATATGTAAATTTTCTGGAAAATTTGAAGTGGTGGAAAAAAACCAGTTTTTTTTTTCTGGAAATATTCGAAACATTGATTTCCTAAAATGTTTCTCAAAAATAAGTTATATTTTCTTAAAAAGTATACAATTATAAACTTTTTCAATATTTATGCACACTAAAAAAAAATTATTGTCCCTTTACATGTGAATATGTTATTTTAAAAAAAGAGAGAGAGAAAAAAAAACCCAGCTTTTAAAAGTTTATCCTTTCTGTCTCAAAATTTTGACAGTAGCTTTTCTTGCTTAATTTCACATCAGTGTTTGAAATATACTATGTGCCTGTTGAAATGATTTTTCTGTAGCACTTGTTTAATTATATCAGTAGAACTAATTTAAAAAACAAAACAAACTTTAGTTTCAACCAATATCTTTGTAGTTTTAAAGCAGTTTTAAACTGTATTGTACATCTCATCTACATAGTACTGGTTTTCAAATAACATAAAGGATGCCAGTATAAAAGAAACAAATTATAGTAGTTCTGGTATTATTATAAATACTATTATCATTTTCAAATCTTCGGTTGTTTAAAAATTGGCATTATTTTACAATATTACTTCACCCCCCCCCCCCTTATGGTGTTATTACACGAGGGGTCAAAGACGCTTGAGATTCCAGGCGTCTCCATGTCCTGCAACCCACTTTTGAAAACCACTTTTTACGTTTTCCGAGCATTTCATTGGCTATTCGGGAAAAGGCTTTTCCACTGTCAGATTTCCAAGCATTTGATTGGCTGTTACTGGCGAGTCGCTTCACTCTGAGGCGTCAAAGACGCCCGACAGAAAAAAGACGCTCTCTCTCCAAGCGACTCCCCTGGAGCCATAGGAATAACATGGAGCCGCCTGGAATCTGAAGCGTCTTTGACCCCTCGTGTAATAACACCATTACAGTTACAATTTTCATTTCCTGTATATGTAGTTTTGGTACAGCTTTCCAGACTAAACCCAAACTATGTTTTAGTAAGATTTAGATCCTTAATATTGAAAGCGGTATTTTTTTTTTTTATGAAACTTTTAAAACAGGTGGATTTTTCCATATGTTTAAAAATTGTTTTCAACTAGATTTTTCTCAGAGATTTGCTTACATTTTCTTCGCAAAGTTTGTATGGATTTATATTTTTTGAAAATACATTTAGACAACTCTAAGAATCTATATTTCAAGAAAAGAAAAAAAAATGATATGTAATTTCAACTGCATGTTATTATCAAAAGAAATTTTTCTGTCAGTAGTGAAAAATTACAGCCATGCGAATAAAAATAAATGCATGTTGCAAATTTTACATTAAATTTTCCATCTTACCATTTTCATTTATTGGTGTAATAAAATATTGAAATACTTTTCAAATGAATTTTCATTTTTGACGAGAGAAGTTGCATTTAATTATCTTACCAGGGATTTGCTTGGATTTTTTTTTTCATACAATCGTGTTTTTGCGAAATTGTGAACTTGTAAAAAATGTGAATGAAATGTAAAAAGTGTAGCTGGAATTTTGTAAATTAGAAATTATCATATTTAAGTTCTTATTTAGACATTATTGAGATGGTCTTTTGTACATATAAACAGCTAGATAATAGATTCATTAGTTATTGCAGCTATTATACAACAGTTTTTTTTTTTAATTCTAAAATCATTACGTTTGTGAAGGATTTAATTTTGACATTGTAAAAAAAAATCTGAAATGTCTATTTTTAAGAGAAAGAATTTTGTTAAACGTCATATGTTTGAAGGAGAAAAAACTGTGAAGGATCCTTTAAGAGACTCAAGTTCTTTCTAAAGAGATTCCTGCTTACAGATAAGATTTTCCATGTTAAGGTTTTCACGAGAGACACTAAACATGAAAAAAATATAAATAAAAGTATCAGAATGTAGCAATTATGAAATTTTGACTACATTATTTTATAAATAAAATTTCAATTTTTCCAGTTTGGAAAAATTGAAAAATAGCCCTTCGGAAAAAAACTTAAAAAAAAAACCAGTTTTTTCCACAACTTTTCTGGGTTTTTTCCGTGCATTCCCATCTCTACTCCCGGTATACCTTGTAGAATTTTTACTATTTCACTGTAAAAAATTTCAGGACCTGATTTTATACCGAATGGAACTCGAAGAAAGGAATATCTTCCTCATGGGGTACTAAATGTTAAGAATGGCTGGGTATGAGGCGAAACTCTCAACTGCCAAAATCCTTTTTTCAAATGTAATTTCGGGAAATATTTCGATCCACCTACTCCTACATTAGCTGTAACTCCTTCTAAAGTTGTTAATGGAAATTGTCTTCGCAAAAGTATTTTATTCAAATTTGATGGATATACGCAAATTCTTATTTTTCTGTTCTGTTTCACGATAACCATGTGGTTACATATTGGTGTAGCTTCGTCTACTTTCTTAATAATCCCATCCTTAACCATTCGATAAAGCTTCTGTTTCACAATTTTTCTTATCTTAAATGGAACTCTTCTAGGTGGTTTGATCTCTTTTTGAGCGCATTCTTCTGAAAATTCAGCTTTGTATTCAAAAATTTTTATACACCTTATTCCTTGAAACAGATCCTGAAATTCTTCCTCCACCGCATTAACTAGTTCAATTCTTTGAATTAATCCTGCCTCGATACAGGTAATTCGATCTAGGACTGGACTGATTATTAACTTAAGTTGCATGCGCTTATCTTTAATTTTGCATGGAACTAATGATTCCCCTGCCACATCAGTAGCATGACCCGAATATGACAGCAGTTTACGGATATTTGAAGGTTTTATTTTTAAATGTAATTCTTTTGCTAAGCCAAATGGTATAACATTACACTGGGCACCAGTATCAAGTTTCATAGAAATAGCCTTATTGTTAATTATAACGGTCTCACACCAGTCTGATTTATTAGCATTGACATTGCTACCAGGAAATTTTCATCTTCCGTAATCGTGTCAACATTTTCAATTTCTTGCACTTTGTACTTTTTCTGGAATTTTGACCTACATTTCTTTGCAAAATGGTTTTGTTTTTGACAAACCTTACATTTCTTGCCAAATGCTGAGCATTCATTAATTTTATGGGTACTATCACAATTTCTACAATCATTTATCAGTTTAAAGAATTTAGTATTAGAATTAAGCTTATCTGTCACTGTCAGTGAACCAAGCTTATGCGACTGGGTGATTTTTTTCGATATTGCAGAAATTATAGGTTACGATTATCATCAACAATATTTTTTAATTGCTTTGAAGCATTTTCAGAAGCAAGACAAATTTGCACAGCTTTATCTAAGTTCAGCATAATCTTCTTTAAATCAGCATCGTTTAAAAGCTTTTCATGAACATCACTGTTTTCAATTCCGACAACAATTCTATCGCAAAGCAAGTCTTCTTCCATAATCCTTAGTGTACAGCGAGATGCTTGTATTTTAAAACAAGTTAAAAAATCTTTAAAGCAGTCACCTGACTCTTGATGTATATGGTTGAATTTATACCGCTCAAATGTAAAATTTACCTTCTTGGTGAAATGTCTCTGGAATTTGTCTTTGATGACTTGTAAATTATCTTTTTCATCAACTCCTAAGGCAAATATTTTGAAAATTTGTTGTGCATCACACCCTGTACATGACATAAAAGTAGCCACTTGAATTGTCTTAATTTTGGAACTAAGCGAAACTACATCCACGTACCATTCGAAGCTGAGCCAATCTTTCCATTGCTCTTGTGTATCCGCAGTAATTTGCAACGGCTTTGGTGGACGAAGTCCTCCATCCGACATTATCGAATGCAATTAGATTCGTATTTGAAATTAAAGCAATTTAAAATAGTAATTTGGCACCATGCCCATGAATGTGGGTGTGGGTTCGAATCCCACTTCTGACACCATGTAATAACTTGTATCTAAGCAATTAATAATAGCCGAAGTTTAGAACACAGATGACATTTATTGACATAAACAAACTTAAGAATAATACAAACGATTACGATTAATTTAAGGACGATACAGTTATGACACAATCACCAATAGCAGCTTTCATATTTCATATGTGTAAATTAGAAACAATTAGATGTAGAAATAAAATATTTTGGCTTGTAGTATTACTCCTTATAATTTTTTTTCTTTTTTAGTCTTTTAATTGAGATAGTTAAAATGGCATTTTAAATGAAATGGGTTAAAAGTTTATATCTTAAATAAAATTAATGCAATGTGACAATGGTATGAAAACTATATTTGGCAATTTATTGCCTCTGCCCAAATAACTTAAAAGTACGAAATATCTGTTCTTTCAAGTTTGCAATTTATTTTGCTGGTTATTTATTTTAATTCATATTATGATTTGACAGTTTACTGAAATATGAAAAACAAATTAAAACAATTTTATATCTGATAGTGAACGTTACTTCTTCTTCGATTATTTCAGTTATCTTTTGTATGACTTACGATTTATTATGGTAAAATTAGCTGATTTGATAAATTTAAATATTTGGTACATTTTCTATTTCTACAACATTCTATGTAAAGAAAAGTGCTCTCATACTCTTGCTACATTGGAAATAGTTTGCCAAACTTGGCTACATACCAACTTATAAAACTTTAGATTGAAATGTATATATATGGCAAATACCAGGTGTCTGAAATGTCTAGAAATAGTCGAATAACTCAAGAAATACACATCAGATTGAAAAAATGAAAAATACATGTTAAATATTTTAATAAAAGCCATTCAGAGAAAGCAACATTGACCTCCCACCCCTGATCCTGGTGGTCAGAGGGAGTCCAACTTTAAAATCTTAAAAAAGAACACCCATTTTTCATTGCAGATTCGGATTCTACTGGAAAAAAGATATTACTGCTGCATTCAACATGTTTTTTTTTTATCGTCGTAGATGGTGCTGTAATCGAGCAAAATGCGGTTAGATTCGTTTTGTGAGCAGGGAATCCCATTTTTCATTGAAGTTTTGATTTTAAAATTTGAAAAAATAGAAACTAAACAGAAAAATTATGCTCCCTCTCCCCCCCCCCCCTACTTCATGGGTAGTAAGTGAGCCACTGATTAAATACTAAATGAATGCACTAGTTTAAGCATTATCCAAAAACAATGACTTGGTCATAGTAGCTTCAGCCTGTTCCCTTGAGGCTGTTTCATTAACATGAGTCCCCTTGCCTCTCACGATTCAAACTCCTGTTTAACATCACATTTTGGTCAGTTACATCGCATCTACAATGGTCCGAAAAAAAAGGTACCTTTTCCTGCAGAATCTGAATTTGAAATGTAAAAATGGAACTTTTCATTAAGATTCTACAAGTTGACCCCTAAAAGGTCAGTGTAGAGTGGGGGGAATTAACTTTGGTATCACTGAATAGCCCTTTTTAAAAATATTTAACATGTATTTTTCCATTTTTTAATCCAATATCTATTTTTTGAATTATCCAGCCGTTTCCAGACTTTTTGGCTTAGTAGGCAAAACCCAACCCCATGAGTTTTTTCAGTGTGTTTGAAGTTTTATTGCAGTTTTTAGGACAATTTTAGAGTTATAGAAGTATAGGGCATTACACTGAGTGAACAATAACAAAATTGACTTTTGGAAAAACTGGTCTGAAAAAACTTTTAACATCTTTTTTTCAGAAGAGCATTCTTGAAATCTGTACAGAGTCTAGCAACAGCAGTTTGCAATCGATCAACTTTTACCTTTTTAAAATTTAATCAGCACATATTTTTCTAGTGAAATACGTAAGACCTTTTAAAATGTTAATATCTAGCTTTTTTGTGTAACTTTAAGTAATGAAATTTCTGGTTGATAATTTGCATTCTTCTGTCTATTGAGGCTATTTCAATAAAAATGTATATTTTTTAAATGGTTACGTATTTCACTGTCTTTTCGATCATAGAATCTACTGACTATTGGTTTGGCTACTACTTGTTTGCTCTTTTTAAAAGTAATTTAACACTTCAACTGTCATATGAACGAACTATAGATTTGTTCACTATGCTGGCATGAATTGTATTTATTTCTAATTTCGTAGCTCATAGTTATACCATAACATTCCAATTGTAAACAACCTCTTTTTTTAAAGCAAAAACAGTTAATATTTGGGGCTTATAATCAAAATCTTTTGAAAAATTCATTAAAATTTCTTTATTAATTTAGATTTTCTTTATTAATTTAGAAGTAAAAAGGTAAATACAGGTGTTGACAATCTTGCATATTTCGTCAGATTTTTGTTATTAAAAAAATAAACTTCCCTAACTACCCTCCACACACACACACACAAAATTTAAGTTCTTAAAAAATTATTTTTATTTTTTAATTATTATTTCATTCTAAAAATAAATAATGAATTATCTTAACTCCCCCCCCCCCCGAAAAAAAATTACAGCTTTCTCCTTTGTCACCCTCCCATCCTCTCTGGTACCAAATATGCATAGTTTAACTTTTATAACTGTTTAATTTTAAATTTCTTTTCAAACTTATTTAATAGTGCATTGTAACAGTAAATAAATAATCTATTATCCAAATTATGCATCCCTTCCAAAATCTCTGCTGCTCTCCCCTTGCTCCCCCACTCTTATATCATGAAGTTTGCATCCACATGCATCTCATAAAATTTAAAATTCTTTAATTTTTTCTCTTGTTTGTGATTTGGTTGTAACAATATCAGGGTTCGCACAGACTCCTTAGACTTCTTGGAAACTCCTTAGAAATGAAAACATTCCCAAGTAGTACTTAGAACTACTTAGATAAGCAAACCACTACTTAGAAACTCCTTATATTCTATTGCGGCTTCGGACGCAAGCGATATTGCTGCCGAGGGAAAAAAAATCGTGATTGAAAAACGTACGGTAAATCCTTTATGCACGTCATTCATCTGAAGCGCAACATTGATTGGGTAGGGTAATCTTAATAGCAGGGCTCTCACTAGGTCCGTTTTTCAATTATTAGGTCCGTAAAGTCCGTTTTTCGACACTGTTAGCCGACCTTTATTTTAAATTTTATCGATGTTTGACATTTAGCCAAGAATATCGGAAAAATCGCGTTTTTCGCAAATATATTTAAAAAAAAAAAAAAAAAAAAAAATACCGTCAAATATCGTAAATCGATCGCCTAAAAAATTCGTAAATTTTGTCAAAGCGGGAAAACTCGGATTTCTTAAAAAGACGCGAATTTCTTAAAAGACAGCGAAAAAACGCGAATTTACTCAAAGGATCGCGAAAAAACACGAATCTCGTTAAAGATCGAGAAAAAAAGCAGATTTCTTCAAAAGATCGCATAAAACGCGAATTCCCGAAAAAATGCGAATTTCCTCAAAATATCGCGAAAAAATGCGAATTTCCTCTAAAGATCGCGAAAAACACGATAATTTCCTCAAAAGATCGCGAAAAGCACGCGAATTTCCTCAAAGGATCGCGAAAAACACACGGTTTCCATCAAAAGATCGTGAAAAAAAACGTTAGTTTCGTCAAACGATCGAAATAAAACTCAAATTTCCCCAGAAGATCGCGAAAAACACGCGAATTTCCTCAGAGGTTTTTGAAAAAAAAACACGCGGTTTCCATCAAAAGATCGCGAAAAAATCTCGTTAAACAATTTAAATAAAACGCGAATTCCATTAAAAGATCGCGAAAAAAGCGAATTACCCAGAAGGTCGCGAAAAAAAACGCGAATTTCGTCTAAGGATTGCGAAAAATACGCGGTTTCCATCAAAAGATCGCGAAAAAACTGGTTAAACAATTTAAATAAAACGCGAATTCCATTAAAAGATCGTGAAAAAAGCGAATTACTCAGAAGGTCGCGGAAAAAACGCGAATTTTTCCCAGAAGATCGCGAAAGAAACTCGAATTTCCCCCAATAGATCGCGGAAAAAAACGCGAATTTCATCATAAGGTCGCGAACAAAATGCGAATTCGTCAAAACTTTACCTTCAAAGAAAGCGATTACCTTTGTGCTAAAAGAATAAATTTAAAACTTGTTATATTTTTTCTTGTATGTTGCATTTAGCCCCCCCCCCCACCTTTTTTTTTTAAGATGTATCATGTATGTGATATACATAAGTGTTTGGGGTTTGACTAATCTCTATTTATATGACCTAGGGGTGATTCTAGTCCGAATTTTCCGAAAATGTAAGGTATTCATTTCCGAAAATTTTAAAATATCGGTCACCAGTCCGAAAATTCGGACATATGGTCGCCGAAAAAAATAAATTTTGTCAATCGTTTGCAGAAAAATCGCCAATTTCGTCAAAGGATCGCGGGGAAGACACAAATTTCGTCAAAGAATCGCGAAAAAACGCAAATTTCGTCAAATAATCGCGAAAACCCCGCTAATTTCGTCAAAAGATCGCGAAAAAACCCGCAAATTTCGTCAAAAGATCGCGAAAAACCCGCAAATTTCGTCAAAAGATAGCGAAAAACCCACAAATTTTCTCAAAAGATCGCAAAAAAAACACAAATTTCCTCAAAAGATTGCGAAAACCCAAACATTTCGTCAAAAGATCGCGAGTAAACGGCAAATTTCGTCAAAAATTCGCGAAAAAACCGCAAATTTCGTTAAAAGATCGCGAAAAATCGACAAATTTCGTCAAAAGATCGCGAAAAATCGACAAATTTCGTCAAAAGATCGCGTGAAAACCCACAAATTTCGTCAAAAGAGCGCGTGAAAACCCACAAATTTCGTCAAAAGATCGCGAAAAAACCCACAATTTTCGTCAAATGCTCGCGAAAAACCCCACAATTTTCGTCAAAAGATCGCGAAAAAACGCGAATTTCATCAAAGAGCCACGGAGAAAACGCATAGCTAGTGTCGGGAGTGAATCCCCCCCCACTCTGGTGTAACTTTTCAGAAGATCTCCTGTTAATTTCAGAATTTTTTTACTCAGAATCACCCCTGTGACATGACCATTGGTCATTGCATAAAAAAGTAGATTGTCAATTTTGTATTAAAACTTATGAAATCAATAAGAAATATATTGTGAATACTGTGCAATTTCAGCACTAACAATTAGATTCTAATAGAGTAAAATTTGTTTTTGAAATGTTTTTCTCTCCAAATTGGGCATTAAAAATTACAGTGTGCATACCACATAACGGTGCAGCACATAAAAACATCGACAACAACAAAAAAAAGAAAATGGCAAATCCTTAAAAATTTTTGGACTCTTTGGATTTTTTGGGTACTCCTTGGATATTTTCTTCCCAACTCTGTATGAACCCTGCAATATTTAAATAACCATCTAAATTATTTTTCTCTGCCACTCAAAAAAAAAAAAAAAAAAAAAAATCCCTCCCCCCTTCTTTCTAGCATTCACAATTTAAAATATTTAAGAAATGGCTCCTTTTACTACTTTCTAGTAGCAATAATTAAAAATGTTGGAATTATCTGTCATTATGAGCCAAATGTTGGGAACACACATCATGAAAAACCACAAGTCTTGTCATATTATTAAGAATTACATATTAAAATACATACGGAATGTTATAAAACTAAAAAATTCTGTAATTTTGCCCGTACATCCGAACTGAAAGTTTCGTTGTTTACATCTCTAATGATGTGCAGATTTTAGGCTATTGTGGATTTGAGGGAGTCTAGTGTGTATGTGAATTCAGTTGTATGAGTAAAAAATTACTTTGAATCCCTCTGAGTTGTATTTTAGTTGTTTTTTTTAATTATTATTATTTAATCGTTTTTAATTTGTTATCATTTTTATATTTTCATTTTCAAAAGTAAGTTTGCATTTTATTGTTATTAATGTATCAGATCATTAAGATCTAAAATAGTAATTTGCATTTTTAAAAATGTTGTGAATTGTAGGATAAATGGTGTGGAGGGAATTTTGTTATGAATCATGTAAAATGTTTAACTTGTAAAACATACTCTAATAAAAATTGAAAGTTTTATCGATGTTTTAATTAAAAAAAAAAAAAAAAAAAAACATTAGCTTGACTATTTAAGTGTCTTAAGGCATCATAATTTTCTGTAGCACCATTAATGTGTGTGAATTTTATATGATCAATATTTTCTCAATAATTCTAAAAAATTTAATTTTTTGTTGTTGTTAGTTTTACAGTCACCTTTTTAGGGTTTCGTTCATCTGACAAAACCCTATTCGTCTCACTCCTCTGTCTGTCTATCCGTCTGTCACAGAGCCCGTTCTCAGAAACTATATAAGTTGGAGACTTGAAACTTTGCATACTTATCGTTGAACATCTCACATCAAACGACTAATTATAAAATTTTGAAAAATTCTTATATTTCCCCCCTGGGTTCTAACTTCTGTATTTTAAGCATTTTTTTCTAACTGATTCCCTAATTAAGTTGGAGACTTGAAATTTTGCATATTTATAGCTGAACACTTGCGATCACGCGACAAATCATAAAAATTTCAAAAAGTCTTATATTTACCCATCTAGTCTCTAACTTGTGTATTTTAAGCAATTTTTCTAAATCAGGCCCTAATTAATTAGGAGACTTGAAATTTTGTATACTTATAGAAGAACACTTGCGATCACACGAAAAATTCATAAAATTTTGAAAAATTCTTATATCCCCCCCCCCCCCCTTGGTTTTAACTTCTGTATTTTAAGCATTTTTTTCTAACTGATTCCCTACTGAAGTTGGAGGCTTGAAATTTTGCATACTTATAGCTGAACAATTGCAATTACACGACAAATCATAAAAGTTTCAAAGAGTCTTATTTTACCCCTCCGATCTCTAACTTGTGTATTTTAAGCAATTTTTCTAACGCAGCCCCTAATTAAGTTGGAGACTGGAAATTTTGCATAGCAGAACACTTGCGATCACACGAAAAATCATAAAATTTTCAAAAAGTCCTATATTATTTATGCCTTCGAGCTCTAACTTGTTTATTTTAAGCAATTTTTCTAACCTCCTCCCTTTTCACACGGTGGGGCACTTTTCTAACTTTTGCCGAGACTCCTTTGACCACTCTTTCATATTATGTACTATAGCTTTACTTATTTTAATTCCACTTTTTACCACCACGGGGCGCCTACCTATATAGGGTGCTATGGGCCCAATCCACTCGACTAATATATCTACGGATAGGTTGTAAAACAGAGTTTCGTTCGGGTAGAGGTTTATTTAGAATAAAGTGCACCCCCTGGTTGCAGAATGTGGAACTAACAGATTTTGAAAAAAGATAAAGGGTTTTGAAAAGAATGTTAAAGGAAATCCTCTGTGCGGACTGTGATCGCATTTGCCCACTTGTTAAAAATCTGAGAATTACAAAGGAACAAAATCGCAAATCCATAGTACTTTTTTAAAGTATCGAATGCTAAATGTCAAATCTCCCAAAATATTACATACGAAAATAATTCTTGGGTACTTTTCAGTTAAAATTAAACAGAAAGAAATCCTAACTGGTCATTAAGTGATGTGACTGGAAAATCTGAAATTCCAGCTAGTAAAGATGTCAAAGGAAACTGTTTTGAGGTAATGGGGGAAATAGATTATGTTTATGAAGGATAGAGAATATATATATATTTCATATTATATATTTATTTATTGTCATGTTTTTATTTATTATTTCATTTTTATTCTATTTTTTTAACTTAGTGCAACCAAAGAAATTTTCACATTCAAAATCAAGTGAATCAACAGAATAGTTTCTAAGACATCTGATTTTAAAAAGAAAAGAAATTACTGAATACTTTGCTATTTTGATTTAATTCTGTGTGTAGGTGTGAATAACACTTCTTTGTATGGTAATTTCATAAAATGTTTCATTATCAAAATATGATTTTCATGCGACATTCTAACCATCACAAAGATTCAGGAAATGAAAAATAAAATAAGCAAATAAATCTGAAAGCCTCAGAGTTGGTCTTTTCTTAATTTTGCATAGTATGAGATGCATTCGAATATGTGGTACTTAACCAAAGTGGTAAAAAAGTTTAACCTCATTATCAGTGTCTAAGGAAAAACGTTTTTTTCACTTAAAAAGAACGTATATGTGCTCTTAAAACAGTTGGAGTCATTTTTTATGGGGTTTTTTCCGTATTTTTTCCCTTCAACAAATGAGAAATATTTTTTAAAATTAAGAATTATTTAAAGATACTTGAAACACATACCCTTTTCTTTTTTTAGAGAAAGGGAGAGGTGTTAAACTTGAATTTAAAACAAAATAAAAAATATTTAAGCAGAATATTTTTTGGAGTAATTTTTACTGATTTTAAAAAAATATTTCAAAATTTAATAAACTGGTGCATTAAAAAAGTACAATTTTTTTTCAATTTTTTTAAATCCCTTTGCAAAGAGCAGGTTTGACAGAATTCTTAATCTTTAATCACCAACAAGTGAAAAAATAAATTTTTGTCGAATTGAATTGAGGAAATTCTGTGATTAAATATGGCAAAGTTTTCTGTTCAAACTTACTGGAGAGTTTAAGCTCCTTATTAATACTTGGAAAATTTTCCAGAGAGAAACATTCGCCTTGCATACAATATTTCAAATGAAAATCAAATTTCAAATTAATTGCTTAAAAGGCGCAAAGGCCAACATAGTGAAAAAAAGATTCTATGCTGGGCCATTAGTATAGCGTACTAATATTCTACCGAGACTGAATTTTATTGATTGTATAGTATTAATATAGTTTCAATCGATGCTGGATTTAATTAAATTTCGTGTTTGGCCCATGTCGGTGGCTCACGATAAATATTCCATCTTGTGCTGCGTTTGTAACCTTGACAACATGTAACAGTGAGAAATTTTCCAGGCTGGGTATCATTCCATGTGGTTTAGTTGGTAGAATATTAATGCGCTATACTGATGGCCCAGGTTCGAGTCTCGGCATGGAATCTTTTTCACTATGTTGACCTTTGTGTCTTTTAAGCAATTAATTTGAAATTTGATTTTCATTTGAAATATTGAACTCCTTATATGCCGCATATACGTCCTAAAGGGATTAATGTATAGATAAATGATATAATCAGGTATGAAAGAGTTCCCCCTAAAGGCTAAATTCCACTTTTTAAAAAGCAAATTTGGACATTCTCTGGATTAATGCAAAAATGCAAACAAAATATTAGACACATATGGTGGGGTGGCGGGTCTAGAAGGCTTAATAATTAGACATTTTGTCTACTCAAATCCTTGGAGTTTGTTTCTGAATTGATGTACTATCAAATCACAGACAAGCTTTTCTTATAAGGATCTGAAAGTCATGTAAATTAAGTTCTTTAACTAGGGAAAAGAAGTTTCCATAAAGTTCTTTTGTAATAGAATATTTTATTCTATTTATAAAACACTTCTGAGTCATTTCAGTGATGCATTTTTGGAAATGTATTTCTGGAATAAAGATCAATTTGGCGTGCCTATGTTTAGCATAGAGATTTTTTTCCCTTTTAAGTAAAGTCTTACACAGTCAAATCATTCAAAATAATTCATTTATATTGAAAAATTAATCTCTGTACTTCACATAAGTTCATCAGATATATATTTGGATGGATTTATACTTTTAGCAAACTGTTTCCCATTTTCTTTTTTGATTTAATGAATTTATACATTTATTGGTTTTTTTTTTCCTTTTAATACTTTCTAAGTTACAAAAGAACAACAACAAAACAATCATATGTACAGTCGTGGAAAAAAAAGTAAACACCCCCTACTAACTCCTCAACAAATTATGGTAGAAGAAAGTTACTGGTACCGAACGATTGGAAATAAAATCTACTTCTAAATAGTGCATATAACATTTGCTTAGGAGGCTATCTACATATTAAAGCGAACTATAACTTTGTTTTTTCAATAGCAGTACACAATTCTGAGAGCATAAATGAACTCCACACCCTTTAATTAGCCTAAAAACAAATTTTATGCAATTCGTACCATAAATTTCCGAGAAATTAATTATTTTAAAACGAGCATATTTTAAGGGCTAACTTGAAGTTCGGTACTCAATTGTTAACCGAGAGAGCCCCCTTCTTGATCAAGGCACCTTAAGCACCACTCAAGCAGTCAATGAAGCCTCCTAGATTACAGGATAGCATAAGAAATTTCAAAATATCTAGTCACTCCTATCATAGATGGTCCCTTAAGCCATCATTTTGCCCTTTTTTTAAGCATAATTGGAAAACTACTTGGCAGAAAATGTGAAATTTTGGATTTCCATAAAGCAGGACTTAATAACTCTAAATCCATCAAAAAAATTGTTGGTTGCAATTCATAATTTTTTCGAATATTAATTTCATAATTATAATTCATATCATAAAATTATAAAAATTGCAAATTCAACGTATTTATGTTTGAGTATATTAGTGTTATTGCTACACAAAAAATTAGCACATTAGGAGCATAATTTCAGGAGATATAAATAAAAATATGAAAATGTAATTTAACATTAGAAGCACTCAATTTTGAATGTTTATAATTCAAAAACTTATCATTCGAATGACTTGAAATTTTGTGTCTGTGCATAGTTTGAACCAAATATTCGAAATATCTCGTTAAAATTGGGTATTGCCATTGAATAAAATGAAGTTTGGATTCATTTTAATATGTAGGTGGCCCCCTAAACAAATTTTATATGCGTCATTTAAAAGTAGACTTTATTTCCAGTCGTTCGGCACCAGTAACTTTTGTCTACGATAATTTGTTGAGAAGTTAGTAGGGGGTGTTTGCTTTTTTTTCCCCCGTCTGTACAGTTATAATTCATTTTATTGTATGAATAACTGTTGAAATGCATCTACATTATACAAGTTTGGCCTTATTCTATAGATAGGGGAAAAAATTCCACCCTTTTTCCCATTTACCACTTTCATGCCTGTATAATAGTGTAGATGTCTGTGGAGTTTTAAAATTTTCTTTTCATTTTTCTTTCAGGTTTTTAAAAGTTAACCATACAAATTGTTTTCACATTTATCCATAAAGGCAAGGAGAATAAAAAAGATGGCTTAGAAAAATTAGTAAGGAAGTATTTCTTTGTTGGATATGACATTATTGTAATATAAATACGGCTTTAATGCTGTTTCTTGGTTCATTAGCACTGTAATACCATTCTGCAAATAGCCATTTAAAATAAATACTGTGTTAGAGTAGAAAATGATTTAAAGAAACATAAAAATACTTTTAGCATGAGGCGTATGCTAATATTTAACATGAAAGATAATGAAAGCTGAATAAAAATGAGTGAAATGATTTTTTTAGTATGATAGACTTTATGTGACTGTTGTACAAACTAACAACCATATTAACAGAATAAATGCATGACTTTTAAACATCAAATATCAACGTAATTATTTTAAATGTAAGAGAAAGTCATATTTTGTAATATATGTCACAAGTAATTCTCAAAGAAAATAAATATAAAGTAATCAGATTTTATTAATGCTGAACAGAAAGCTTAAAATAACAACTTAGTTCAAATAGATTATGGAACAATAAAAATACAAATGTCACGTGTGAAAATAGCTTTAAAAGAAAAGAAGATATGAAACATATTTTATACACAATTGAGAAAAACTGTATAAACGTGAAATATGTCCTGCATTATTTTAAAACACAGAATATCTAATAAGACATCTTCAAAGTCACTCTGGAGAGAACATAAGATTTTATTAATGCTGAACAGAAAGCTTAAAATAACAACTTAGTTCAAATAGATTATGGAAAAAGAAAAATACAAATGTCGCATGTGAAAATAGCTTTAAAAGAAAAGAAGATATGAAACATATTTTATACACGATTGAGAAAAACTGTATAAATGTGAAATATGTCCTGCATTATTTAAAAACACAGAGTATCGAATAAGACATCTTCAAAGTCACTCTGGGGAGAACATGCTGTAGATGTCATTTTCAGAGAAAGTTTATTTAAACCAACATCATCATATCCATATGGAAGAGAAGCGTTAGAAATATTTAATGTGTCGGATTTATTTTTACATTTGCAGCATTTAATAATGCACCTTATTGCATATACTGGGTGCAAACTATAAGCCTGCTTTGAATGTCGGAAAGCATTTTACATCTAATCAAGCTTTGACTCAGCATCTCACTATGCATGCAGGAGAGAAACCTTATAAATGTGAAGTTTGCCCAAAGTCATTTGTTAGATCAGGGCATCTAAATGACCATCTTTTAACACATACTGGAGAGAAATCTTTTATATGTGGAATATGTACAAAATCATTTGCACGATTTAGTGTTCTAAAGCAACATCTCGTAATACACACTGGAGAGAGGCTTCATAAATGTGAAATTTGTCTAAAATCATTTGCAGATCCATCTAGTCTAAACAGACATCGTTTAACACATACTGGAGAGAAACCTTATAAATGTGAAAATTGTCCACAATCATTTGCACGATTATACTGCCTAAAACGACATCTTGTAGTACACACAGGAAAGAAACTTTATAAATGTGAAGTTTGTCTAAAATCTTTTTCGCAATCAACATATCTAAATAGACATCTTTTAACGCATACTGGACAAAAACTTACTAAGTGTGATGTTTGTCAAAAATCATTTTCAGATCCAGGAAAGCTTAGAAGACATCATCTTGTACATACAGGAGAGAAACTTCATAAATGTGAATTTTGTACAAAGTCATTTGTGCAATTTGAAAATCTAAAAAAACACCTTTTAGTACACACGGGAGAAAAACCTTATGAATGTGACATTTGTTCAAAGTCATTTACACAGTCAGGAGGACTAAAAAGACACCTTATAACACATACACAAGAGAAACTTTATAAATGTGAAGCTTGTTCACAATCATTTCCAGACTCAAGTCATCTTGAAAAACATCTTCTAGCACACACAGATGTGAAATTTTATAAATGTGAAATTTGCCCAAAGTCATTTGCACAATCAGGAAATCTAATGAAGCACCTTCTAATACATACTGGTGAGAAACAGCATAAATGTGAAGTTTGTGAGAAGACCTTTACCCATTTAGAGACACACAAACTACATCTTTTAACACATACGGGAGAGAAACCTCATAACTGTAAAGTTTGTCAAAAGTCATTTACACAATCAGGAAACTTAAAAAGACATCTTTTAACACATACCAGAGGGAAATCTCATTCTCATCCTGAATGTTAAAAAGGATTTTCTGAGAAGCAAAGTTTGGACCACCGTACCTGGAAGTGAAATCATGTGAAACATATAAAAAAGAGTTTGCACAAGCAAAATACGTAAAGGAACATCTTCTAAATTACATGAGACTGAAATCATATGTTTGACAAGGACTGGACTTGAATTGCCTTCCTTTTTACTCCGAACTCAATTTTTTAGGCAGATTTCGTATGAAATACTACCCATTGGGATCGCTCCTATGTTGGAATTTTTTTGCAGATGTGCACCAATCATGAACCCTAGAACCCGAAACCACCCCCAGTAAAAAACTTTATATATATATATATATATATATATATATCACTTTTTATGGACACGATAACTTCCACAATTCTGCACAAATCTTTTCCAAACTGATACATAAAATCAAGGGGCATAAAATCTCAGTTAAGTTCGTTAATAGGCAAAATCAGACCAAGGGGGTGGAAATAGGGAGGGGTTTTGGGAAAAACGAAAAAACCCCATAACTTCTTAATTATAATGCATATCGTTTCAGTTTAAAGTTATTATTACTTCTAAAAAATGGGCTTAAAATTTATGTATGGCTGATTTTTGATAAAACTAAAAATAGGCTCAAGGGGCCAAAAAATTGCGTTTTGGGGAGAAAAAAAATTCATAGCTTCATCAATTCTCAAGATATTAAATCCAATTAAATTTATTATAAATTGTCTTAATATTATCTGCAACTTTTATATTAAGTTTTTGATAGGACCAATTCTAACAAAAAAAAAAAAAAAAAAAAAAAAAAAAATTAAAAACGAAAACAAAAAGGGTGGGGGGGGGGGAGAAAAAAATCCATAACTTTGTCAATTCACAAGATATCAAATCCGCATGAATTATTTATATATCTTCTTAATATTATCTACAACTTTTATATTGACAAGTTTTTGATAGGACCAATTCTTACAGCAAAAATAAATTAAAAATACATAGAGGTTAAAGAAAAAAAAATATCGTATAACTTAAATCCAAACTGCTTATTTTCTGACTCATTTTTAAATTCATTTTTGCTTGCTGTAATGGTCGATTTTTTGATAGAGGCAGAATATATTTTTAAAAATTATGTCAAAATGGGCATTTTGAACTGAATTTCTCGAAGCGATTGTGTTGGAAACGAAAATATTGTCCTACTGAGAAAATAATTGTTTATAAAGCAAGTTCGAAATAATTGGACGAAAAATAAAAACATAGGTCGCTTATAAATGTCTTCAAAAATCACGTCAGCAAGTTTCATGTTTTTCTTTTTAAAAATGTGTCAGAAAATTTCGAGTTGTTGAGCATGGAAAAATATTTTTTGAATACTGCCTTAACATGATTCTGATAAAACCAGCTCTTATATAAAAAATGAAATTAAAAACTCGTCAAAAGCGGCCAGATAAAATTGTTAAAGTGGGTTTATCTCTAATCATGATTTAGTTTTACTTAACTTCGAAATCTACCTGGGCCTGTATGCCGAGCCGACACGGATTTTTTTTTTTTTTATATTAATCTTGTGCATGTATGCTAATATCATTCTTTCTTTTAGCTCAATCTTTTTAATCTTTTAGCTAAATGAAGTAAATTTTGTTCTGTTTTCAATAAAATTTATTCGGAATTCTTATAGCAATTTTGAATTTTTTTGGAGTTTTTTATGCGGTTTTTACTGTTTTTCGTGTTCTGAGCCTTTTTTTTTTTTTTTTTTTTTACATTCATTAAAGAAATCCAATGCCCACGGCAGTCTTGAATGAAATGAAGCTAACATAATTGTGATTTTTTATTTTGACACAAATGAAGTTATAATCTTCAGATTCGTTGTTCACATTGCTATAGAAACTGTTTGACATTTCTCTAACTTGAATTTAATCACTGCAGCAGCAATTTACCGGAGAGTTATTTCCCTTTCAGAAAAAAGTTGTCAAAAAAACGCCACAAAATTCGAAAATATGCTAATAAATTCAGAAATAGTATATCAAAACTCGCAACAAATAAAAATCTCTATTGGGTGTAAAAATTTATTTATGGGCCTGTTTTCAATAAAGTTTATTCAGAATTCACTTAGCAATTTTTTTTTTCTTTTTTGCGAATTTTTCTTTTTTCTAATTTTTATGTTTTCATTTTGCAATCTTTTTTTACATTCATAAAAGAAATCCAGTTTCAGTCATTTACCAATATAATGAATTTTGTTCTCTTTTCAATAAATTGTATTCAGAAATCGTACAGTGAATTTTGAATTTTTTGCAAATTTTTAATGTGATCTTTAATGTTTTTTTGCGTACCATAGCTGTTTTAGCACATTAGTAAAAGGAATCTGATATCAATCTTTTAGCCTAATGTAGTAGATTTTATCTTATTTTTAATAAAATTTATTCAGAATTCATATAGCATTTTTTTTCCCTTAGGCAATTTATTTATTTATTTATTTTTCTCATTTTGTTGTAAATTTTTAACATTCATAAAAGAAATCTGGTTTTAATGTTTTAAACTAATATTAAGTTAATTTTGTTCTCATTGATTTTTTAATTTTTAGCAATTTTTAATTTTTAGCAATTTTTAATTTTTTGCGTCCCCCCACGCGCACACACACACACACACAAAAAGAAAGTGCTAAGAAGTGATCTTTTTTTGGTCAAATGAACCATTTTGTCAAAAATAAATTTTTAAAACTAAATGCTCAAGAGAATTTTTATTTTTTGAAAGTAAATTTCTCCATAAAAAGACATTCACAAAAGTCCCTTTTTTTGGCCTTAACAGCTGATATTGATATTATAGAATTGGCCTTGTTATCACAATTCCTTATATGTACTTTCCTAAGCTGCAACCCCCATTCAGATAAAAATAGACTCAAAAAACACACTAATTTGATCGGCTTGTAAAAAAAAAAAAAAAGAAAAAAGAAAAAAAAAAGTGGAAATTGCTCGTTAAACGTGGCAAATGAGGTGCGTTCGTACTATAACTAGTTTTATAAATATTTTTTGCACCGCATATTGTACTGAATGTATATTTTAGTGCACTTCATAAGTGCATATCAATTTCATTCTGTTCGAAAGGCTGTAACATCATTAAAATGCACTTGCAATAATTTTTTCCCATTGGCCGTAAGGAAATGGGAAACTTTTGACTGTCCCTGTCATTAAAGTATACATCCGATTTTCATAAAATTTGAAATGACTTGACAAAATTTTGCAATAATTATATTTTTAAAATGTCAGACCATTCGGAAAGCTGTAACATCATTAAAATTCACTTGCAATATTTTTTCCCATTGGCCGTCATGTAACGGAAAACTTTTGACTGTCCCGGTCATTAAACTATCCATCCGATTTTCATGAAATTTGAAATGACTCGACAAAATTTTGCAGCAATTCTGTATTTAAAATTCAGACCATTCGGAAGGCTGTAACATCATTAAATTGCGCTTGCATTAATTTATTCCCATTGGCCGTAATGTAACGGAAAACTTATGACTGTCCCTGTAATTAAACTATCCATCCGATTTTCATGAAATTTGAAATGACTCTACAAAATTTTGCAGCAATTCTATATTTAAAATATGACACCATTCAGTGGGTAGTTTTAGCTCTGTTATATTCGGACAGACGAACTGAACGACGACTATAGGTGCTACGTATTTATACAATTACGAACGCACCTAAAAACGGGAAGATTGAACTATAATTAAACAACCAGTGGCAATCTCTCTGGAAACGGATTTCCACCTGATTGAGAGATTTTAAGGCCAAATCAGCTGCTGTTGAGACATAAAATGACGGTTTTGGTCTTTGGTGGTTGATTAACAAAGATCTGTAAACAACATTTGAAAATCAGCTTATATAAAATGAACTAAGCAAAGAGAGACATTGTAGAGACAGTAAAAAACTTATATATATATATATATAAAAATAAAAAAAAAAAAATTTATACTTACAGCTTTAATTCATAATATTACGGTTTTTGATGGTGGTAGGTTATGTTTAATTAATGGTTATATATATATATATATATATATATATATAATAACTTTTTATGGACACGATAACTTCCACAATTCTGCACAAATCTTTTCCAAACTGATACATAAAATCAAGGGGCATAAAATCTCAGTTAAGTTCGTTAATAGGCAAAATCAGACCAAGGGGTTGGAAATAGGGAGGGGTTTTGGGAAAAACGAAAAAACCACATAACTTCTTAATTATAATGCATATCGTTTCAGTTTAAAGTTATTATTACTTCTAAAAAATGGGCCCAAAATTTATGTATGGCTGATTTTTGATAAAACTAAAAATAGGCTCAAGGGGCCAAAAAATTGGGTTTTGGGGAGAAAAAAAATTCATAGCTTCATCAATTCTCAAGATATCAAATCCAATTAAATTTCTCTCTATTCTAAAAAAAAAGTAACTACCGCTGTCACCGCCGCCGCCGGTTTTGATTTTTTTGTGACCGGAGGCCTTTCTTCGTTAATATTAACAAAAATAATGCATACAAAAATATGAAAATCGGCGGTTTTATACAGAAATGTTTGATAAACACGCTGATGCAGACAGTTTTCAAATCGAAGAATTATTTTAAGAGTTATTTAATGCTAAAGTTGGACAAAATCGTTCCACTAAAAAAGTTTTATAGCAGCAAAAACTATACATGGCAGTGTAATCATTTTTAGATCATTTTATGCGTTAGAATTTGCCGGAGTGCAGATTGTATTAATTTTTTTTTATTTTGACTCATTTTTTCAGGTTTTATTTCTATTTTAAATTCAAATTTTCAACATTTCTAGAGATATTTTTTACAGATTTCAGAAAATTGTACTAATTTAAACTGTTGCCAACTGTATAAAAAGCGCAAGCAATAATGTTTGCTTCAAATTAAAAATTTATTTACACGTGACTATTATAAACAGGAAAAAAAACTTTCAAATTAGAATTAAATAATTACGTATAAAAAGCAGGAACTTATTAAAAATTACGTCATAAAAAGTATACACGTGAATTTTAAAAGAGAAAGAATATTGTAAAATAATAAATTCATTAACATGCGTTAGAAGTCTTAGGAGAAATTACGTCATATTTACGTCACATTATAGTTATTACATAAAATGAACACAAAATAATATTGCAAAAAAGTTTTAATTTAGAAATTGCGCTAGATATTTATTTGATATTTTGAGAATTAATTTAAAATGTCTCATTTAAAAGAACTTTCTTTTCGCTTTGTTAAAAAATACCTCTCTTTACTTAATTCCTTTTATATTAGCTGTTTTTGAAATGTTGTTACACGTGTATACGTCATCAAGTTATTTTTATTTCGACGTTTTATTTGTGTTTTTATTAATGTTGTACGAATTTATTTGTTCTTTCGTTAATAAAAATTATATCAATTTGTATAATTTGGCGAGTGGTTTGGCGATTTATATAATTTGGTGAGATTGGTCGACAGGATAATCAAGTAGTATCGCAGCGGATTTGGCGTTAAAATTCCCCAATCAAAGAGAAATGAATAGAAATTCGTTTATAGGGAGATCGCCTCAGTTTTTTAAATTATAATTCAATCTTTCGAAATCTTTTTAAAGCCGATCAAATTAGCGTGCATTCAGAGTGGACGGTGTCTGGACGGGGGTTGGCGAGCGTAGCTCGTAGGGGGCCGAGCCCCCTAGTATTATAAATTGTCTTAATATTATCTGCTACTTTTATATTAAGTTTTTGATAGGACCAATTCTAACCAAAAAAAAATTAAAAACGAAAACAAAAGGGGGGGGGGAGAAGAAAAAAATCCATAACTTTGTCAATTCACAAGATATCAAATCCGCATGAATTATTTATATATCTTCTTAATATTATCTACAACTTTTATATTGACAAGTTTTTGATAGGACCAATTCTTACAGCAAAAATAAATTAAAAATACATAGAGGTTAAAGAAAAAAAAAAATATCGTATAACTCAAATCCAAACTGCTTATTTTCTGACTCATTTTTAAATTCATTTTTGCTTGCTGTAATGGTCGATTTTTTGATAGAAGCATAATATATTTTTAAAAATTATGTCAAAATGGGCATTTTGAACCGAATTTCTCGAAGCGATTGTGTTGGAAACGAAAATATTGTCCTACTGAGAAAATAATTGTTTATAAATCAAGTTCTAAATAATTGGACGAAAAATAAAAACATAGGTCGCTTATAAATGTCTTCAAAAATCACGTCAGCAAGTTTCATGTTTTTCTTTTTAAAAATGAATCTGAAAATTTGTCAGAAAATTTCGAGTTGTTGAGCATGGAAAAATATTTTTTGAATACTGCCTTAACATGATTCTGATAAAACCAGCTCTTATATAAAAATGAAATTCAAAACTCGTCAAAAGCGGCCAGATAAAATTGTTAAAGTGGGTTTATCTCTAATCATGATTTAGTTTCACTTAACTTCGAAATCTACCTGGGCCTGTAGACCGAGCCGACACGGATTTTTTTTTTTATATTAATCTTGTGCATGTATGCTAATATCATTCTTTCTTTTAGCTCAATCTTTTTAATCTTTTAGCTAAATAAAGTAAATTTTGTTCTGTTTTCAATAAAATTTATTTGGAATTCTTATAGCAATTTTGAATTTTTTTAGAGTTTTTTATGCGTTTTTTATTGTTTTTCGTGTTCTGAGCCTTTTTTTTTTTTTTACATTCATTAAAGAAATCCAATGCCCACGGCCAGGGCCTGTTTACCGAATAGGCCCGTGAAGCCCGTGCTTACAGACTGAAATACAAAGGGGCCCCCAAATTTGCTTTTAAAAACTAATTTTTAGAAAAACAAAATTCACTTGAGATTTTTTTAAAAAAAATCATTTTTTTTCTCTTACGAAACTTTTATCTAATTTGTGAAACTCACTCTTTTGTAATGCAACCTCGCTATCAACAGTAGTGATGTCATTACGCAAGGAGGCAGAGAAAACACGATTGACCAATGGACCCTATCCAGGTGATGTCAGACGCCAGAGCTGGTGGTATGATGATCTGTTATTCTAGTTACTGCACCGGCAAAATACCAGTATGCGCAACACCGCTAGCAGACGACTTTAGCCTTGACCTAGGTTGAGTGTATACATTTTAACTGAAAATTTGCAAACTTAGGGAATTTTCTCGCATACAGAACAACATTTTGAATTTAGATTACAATATATTAAGTATATGCTGCTGCATCAAAGAATTTTTTTGCGGTATTTTTAACAGACAAGCATTAATAACTCACACTCCATAGAAATCTATGTTAAATACTGCCAGCAGACGAATTTTAGCCTCGACCTCTTGTGTTCCTTCCTTTATGAACTTAGCACATTTCACCAAGAGTAAAATTAACTGAAACCGTATTTGTATTTCATAGCGGTTTTTTTCGTTTTTGCATCGGCATGCTTGATTACCCATGATCATATCCACGTGTTCCTTTGCTTTTTTTTATATTATATATTTTCTAAAAGTCAATTTTCCTTTAAGACGCTGTTTTTAGCATACATAAAAATTGTATGGTTAAAAAAAATAATGGAAAAGAAACGCCAATACAAGTCTGGCAGTTCCAAGCGTAAACAGCTAGCTGAAAACGAGAAATGCCAAAAAAAGCTTAAGGACTCTATGCAGAATTTTCTTTTTGGGAAAAGATCAGAAACCCTCACGGAAACTGACCGGTGTGTGCCAAATGATGAATCTCCAGAAAACAAGGAATTTGCTGTGGATACTCCAAAGAGTAATATTGTTGAAATTCAAGGTAATATTTCCGATGTCAATATTGACGCTGAATATGGCATTTCAGCCTCAGCTGAAACTGATTCTGAACCACCAACATCAAATACTGGCCCTGGTCTATTTATAATTATAATGACGTTGCATTATGGCCTCCAGTCAGTGATACATTAAGAGAGTTTTTTATTTTAAATAAACCCTGCCAAAACATTCATTATGTAGACAATTCTACACGAACACTTGGTGGAAAAGAAAGAATGTGCTCACCTAATAATTTCTTCCGTGAGAAAAAGAATGGAGAAAAGATCCAAAGAGATTGGTTATTATATTTGCCTAGCAGTAAAGCATTATTTTGCTACATTTGCAAGCTATATAGTTCAAGTGACCAAGCTCTTTGTAAGAGTAGGTTTTCCGATTGGAGAAATGTAAGCAAAAGGTTGTCCTCCCACGAAAATTCGCCTTTTCATAGAGAATCGGTTTACTCATTTTCTCAGCGTTCGTCAGTAATTGGCCGTATCAACTGCAACCTTGTTGAGCAACTTAAAGCAGAAGGTGATTACTGGAAACAAGTTTTGTACAGAGTTGTAGCAGTAGTAAAATTTATATCACAGAGAGGGCTACCCTTCTTTGGAAGTAATGAAACATTTGGCTCTGTGCATAATGGAAATTTCCTTGGCATTATTGAATTGCTGAGCACTTTTGATTTATTTTTGGCTGAACATATAACTACTCATGGAAATAAAGGAAAAGGAAAAGTAAGTTATTTTTCTTCAACGATTGTAAGAGAGTTCATTGAACTGATGTCGAAAAAAGTGTTAGATGAAATATTAATGGAAATTAAAAAAGCCAAATATTTCGGACTTATAGTAGACTCTACTCCTGGCATAACACATACAGACCAACTCTCTTTAGTATTGAGATATGTTGATTTACAAGGGAATCCAGTTGAACGATTTTTGAAATTTATACCCATCCATTGCCATAGTTCTCAACATCTTCAAGAGGTTGTAGTTAATACTCTTGAAAATCTTGGCATTGATTTAAAGTATTATCGAGGTCAGTCTTATGACAATGCTAGTAATATGTCGGGGAAGTATTCAGGCCTACAAGCTAGGTTAAAAAAAGATTTTTCTCTTATAGAATATATACCATGTGCAGCCCACTCTTAGAATCTTGTCGGTACAAATGCCGCTGAGAGCTGTTCTTCAGCCGTTTCATTCTTTGGTTTAATTCAAAGTCTATACAACTTTTTTTCTGCATCAACCCATAGATGGGAATTGCTAAGTGAAAAGATAAATAATAAATTAACATTAAAATCTCTGTCAACAACAAGGTGGTGTGCAAGTGCAGATGCTGTAAAAGTTTTGAAAAAATATTACGCGGATATATTGATCCTTTTATCAACCATCTCTAAAGATGTTAATGAATCTGCAACTACTAGAAATGAATCGCGTAATTTATCTTCAAAAATGCAATCATTTGAATTTGCTCTCATGCTTGTTATATGGGATACCATACTGCAGAGGATAAACAGTGTGAACAAGACTGTTCAATTGGTAAACTGTGAAATGGCAGCTATTGTACCCCTCTATGAATCTCTGGAGAATTTTATAAAATGTGTGAGGGATAACTTTGAAAATTATGAAAATGAAGCCGAAATCTTGGCTGGTGCAAAAAATTATGAGACTAAGAGAAAAAGAGTTGCACCAAAAAGTAAAATGCTTGACGATAGTGCAAGTGTTAGCGTTCAGTTGTCTTCGAAGAGAGAAATTTTTGTATGAAACGCATTATGTTATATGCGATTCTATCATCGTGGAACTAAACAGAAGAAAAAATGCTTATTCTTTTTTAGAATCAAGATTTGGCTTCATGTGTTCTATAAACATGACAAATGAAGATATTAAAAGTGCAGCAAAACAATTTCTGGAAATATATTCTAATGATGTTGAAGAAGAATTCTCAGAAGAATTTTTACAATTCAGTAATTTTCTCTCAAAAGATTTAAAGAGTGAAGAAAAATTAAAAATGATAAAATCATTAGGAATTGAACATACTTTTCCTAATGTCGAAACAGCTTTAAGAATTATGCTATCGATTCCAATTACAAATTGCTCCAGTGAACGTTCCTTTTCAATGTTAAAACGTATTAAAAATCGTTTAAGATCCAGCATTTCTGAAAAAAATCTGTCTGGCTTATCTCTTACAATTGAGAGTGATTTGACAGGAAAATTTTCTTTTTATGATATTATTGAACAGTTTGCTTTAGTAAAGAGCAGAAAAAAACCAATGTAATGTTTTTTAGTGTAGAATTTACATAGATGTTTACATTATGCATTTTTAAAATTTAGCCTTAAAAAATCTTCATGTGCTTCTGTAGTAAATAAATTATTTTTTATTTCAAAATTGTTTCAAAAAGTAGTTGTCCTTGTTAGATTTAAATGCTATGATTAAAGTAAATAGCATAGCTAAGTATGGTCTTCCTATTTCTGATATTTCAGTTTTTTTTTTTTTTTTTTTTTTTTCGAATTTTAATTTACAATTTCTCATTTTTCAAAACAATATGTCATGATCATATAAGAATAATCATATTGCTTCTATTAATTGCATATATTGGCTAAGTGTGAGAGTAATGGTAATTTAAAAGTGTTTGTCATTTTTATAAATAAAAATTCTGGTTTTATTTATTATTTATCAATATTGTCTCATAATGTTCTGGAATTTACTAAAAATTCAGGTTTTATTAATATTATTTATCAATATTGCCCAATGATGTTCTAAAATTAACTGGCAAGCTTAGCTGAAAGAGCAAGGATGAATATTGATGATGTGGATATTTAATAAACATCAGAGTAAGGTAGGAGCCAATTTATTTTATCAATTTACATCTGCTTTATTTTGTTTATACTAATTATTTTTGAGATAGGGTGATTTTGATGATAGCAAAGTTTATGAATTAATGAATCTTAATCGTGTATGTGTCAGTTTTAAATGTACAATTTCGTTATTGATCATAATGCATAAATTCTCTTCTGATTATTCGGAACTATAAGCAACAACAGTTTGATTAAAAATGTTGCTGCTTGTCAGAATACAGATTTTTTTCATATATAAATATGATTGAACTTCTATAGATTTAAATGTCTAACTTTTTTTAAAGGAGTTTTACAGTTGTTGCAGGAAAGAAACATATTTTATTAAATATTTTAAATAAATGTAAACATTATTGTTATTTTCCAACATCAAAATTTGATTGTATTTGCTGTTAGTAATTTCATGTATCGATAATTTAAGTTGCCGAGGAATGTAGTTTTGAAAATTCGCTTTTGCGATAACAGACATAGGCAAGAAGCCTGCTATTCAAATATTTCATTGCTTTTATTGATATCTACTTTTTTTTTTTTTTTTTTTTTTTTTTTTTTTTTTTGCACAGATGTCTCTTCTCTTAGCCTGTATCAATACAGGTCTGATATACACTTATACTGCTATCAGCAGAGGAACTGTAAATGTGCTGTGGAAGATACCTGTTACAAAACTGTGTGTTGAATTCATAGAAAAGTCAGGTATTGTTGACGACAGTTCTTTATTTGAATTCTATTTCATTCAATTACTTTATAAAAATACAGATTTAAGTTGAAAAATATTCAGAGCCAACCTTGTTTAAAATAGCTAAGTGAATCATTAAAAATAACTTTGGTTAAAACCGGATTAACTTCAATACACCTGGAGCTTTTCAAAACAGCTTAAATTTAAATCATAGCTAAAACCGTTTTCTAAAAACATCGTAAAACTCAAACTAAATATCTTACTGTAACTTAAACTCAAACATATTAAAATCATAATGATAACTTTAAAGAAATGAACAGAAAAGAGAGAGCACGGCAATTGATTAGGGAAACGCAATTTATACCTTTGAACTGGACGATTCCATTTTACAAAAAGGGTAGATCCGAGAATAGTCGACTACGGAACGGCTAACGCCATCTATGAAACACTTTAAATTTAATGTCAGTTCTTTTAAATTAATTTACGTTATAGGAAACAATTAACATTATATTCCAGGTGATGAAGGTATTGCTTTTAAAATAAAGAAGTTCTATAAGCATTAAAATGTAGAAAGGAAAGCTATTAAATCAATATAAGTTTACGTAAAGTTTTAAACCCAAATTAGCCATAAGTGACAAGTAAAATCGGTTGAATAGATAACAATATACGTCCCATATTGGCACGATTTTTTTTCCTGGTGCCAATGCCATATACGCACCGGGTATTTAATTGGTGCAAAGTGCCATGATTTTACTTGATATGATTACCCGTATATAGATGATATGGTAACGAGGTTTTCACCAAATTGGCATCGGAAAAAAATCGCGCCAATATATGACATCTGTGCCCTTTTTTTTCTATAATGACAAATGCAAAGAATTTCCAAACGTTTCATAAGGAAACTGACTATTCTTCAAATTATTATTTTTTTTTTTACAGGACAAAATAAATAAAATGTTAGCAAATCATTTAATTGATGTAAACAATTGTCTTGTGTGGGTTATAAGCATAGCTTCAATAATGATTAAAATTTTAAATACATAATATCATACTAAAATGCTACATATTCAAAAATACTGAAATTTATTTAAAAATTTCATGCTGAATTATTAGAAAGTTATTTTGCTTGCTGGAATTTTAAATTCAGATAGTTTCTTTTTTTTTTTTTTTTTTTTTTTTTTTTTTTTTTAAGAGTATCCATTAATTTTAATTTCAAATGTTTAAGACTGTAACATGTGGTAAAAATAACAGAAAATTTAATGTGTATTAGAATATTCTATGTAACAGATGTGTTTGTCTTCTGCAGGAAGAAAAGTAAAATTTAACGTATGAAAAAAAAGTCAAAATTTTGGTGACATCCCATACCCAGACCTGCCAACTGCTACGAAAAAATCGTAGTTGCTACGATTTGGACCTATAAACTACGATGCTACGAAAATCGGTCTTAAACTACGATTTTTTGCAAAAAACACAAACGCATTTTTTGTTTCTAGTTGCGATTTTTATCCCACGCAGCATATTTTTCAGGAGTGATTCTATTATGAAATTTCCAAAATTTCAACGTATTCATTTCCGAAAATTAAAAAAAATCTGTTTAAAAGAAATGGCTATTAGTCTGAAAAAAATCTGGGCTGCAAAACAAATTTCTTAACATAAAACACCCTTTATGTATATTAACCAGGAGTGAATAGTGTTTCTGTAAATATTTATACAGGAATTCTCTTCCTTAGAAACAAGGATGCCATTTTAAGAATTTCTGTAAGGGGGAGGGGTGGTTCTTTGAGGGGCAAGGTCGCACGATTTGCGAATTTCGTCAAAAGTTCATGGTAAAAAATGCAGATTTCAACAAAAAATCGTGATAGAAAAATATAAATTACGATTGTGGGGGGGGGGGGATGTGAATATTTTGAAATGATCCCGTGAAAAAAATCGCGAATTTCGTCAAAATTTACTGCACTGGGCTAAAAGATTGGAACCAGACTCTTTTTACAAGTGTAAAAAAAAAAAAAAAAAAAAAAAAAAAAAAAAAAAAAAAAATCTGCGGAACGAAAAGAAACTCTAACAATCGTATAAAAAGTTTCAGAGGAAAATATTTACTATATTGAGACTGAAACCTTATTCCTTTTACGAATGTCAAAAGATGGCTGCGTAACACGAAAAACCAACCAACCAACCAACCTTCGGATTAATTTAAATTTTGTGTGCTACGATTTCTCATTTTCAAAGGTTGGCAGGTCTGCATACCACTGTTATTTTTGGCAACTAATAGCCTGCTATATTGTTTTGGGAGGGTTATAAAATTATTCAATCTCGCTTTTTACTTGTTTTTTTTTTTTTTTTTTTTTTTTTTTTTTTTTTTCACATCTTATATTATACAGATATTTTACGTTTGATTCTTTAAAATCAGAATTATTTCTTTAAATCTGGTATTCATAGCTTTAAAAAATGTAATAATGCAAGCAATATTTCTCTTTTATTTCATATTAACTGAATTTAATGATCTGATTTTCTAAAACTAGATGCTAAATTTATTAAAATCTTACCATGGTTTATAAATAACAAAATTATCTGATATTTTCAAAATAGTCAACTTACTGCTGATAATAAATATTTTCAAGCATATAATATAAATTAGAAACTAAAACATATTGCACTTAATAAGAAAACGTAAACAATATACTAAAACTAAAAGTGCATTTTTCTTTTCTTTTTTTTTACTTAGAACAAAATTAATGATCAACTAATTGAAAACAGAAACAATCTGCTTTATTTTTTACATAAAAAGGATTTTATGCTTTTTTATGTAAAGTTTAAATTTTTATGTAAAGCATTTACATAAAAAAAAAATGCTATAGGAGGATTGAGTATCAGCTATCAAGAAATCAGAAATTTATAAAACAAAATTTTAAATACAAAATATTGTTTTGATTGAAAAATTGTATATAAATGTAAGCTTATCTGATTTTTTATTCCCTATTATGCTATACAGTTTAAACTGAACTAAATCAATACCAGAACAGATTCTTTTCTAATGAAGCTGTATATATAACTGAGTATCTAAATTAGACAGTTTATATTTCAGTGTCTGTTCTGAATTATGTCCCTCATAATCTACAGTTAAAAATAAAAAAATGAAACATAAAGTTCAGAAAAGATATTTTTCTTCTTCGGCTTAAAAAGTCACTACCAGAGACAAAAATTCTTTATTTACAGAACAATGCAATCAATAACAGTTGGAAATTTCATTTGCACTTGTTTTGACTGAAAATATCAAAAATATCTTGCACTGTAATATCAAATATTGAAAATATCACACATCTTGATATTTTGAAAATAAATATCAAGTAATATGAAAATATCGAAAATACCAAAAATCTTGATATTTAAAAAATAAATATCGGATATATATATATATAAATTGATATGTATATCAATGAACCCTGAATCTTTCTTTTGTATACTTTTTAATATATCTTTAATTTTCAATTGTTTTTGTGCATGTTAATGTGTTAAAAATTTCGTTTTTGAAATTTGTCGTTATCACAAAACTATTAAGAAATTTTGTTTTAAAATATTGTGATAATTTTCAAAACTTGACTTTTCTTTTAAAGTAACTACCACTTTTATTTTGGAGTTTCAGGTTAGCGATTATGTAAAAAAATGTCATTTTTGCACGGTTTAGGAAAAGTGTTTAAACTTTAGCGCCGAGTGTATTCTGCAGGCTACAAACACATCTGTTCCTATTATGTTTAATATTAAAAATGCTCATTCAAAATTTTGATGGTAAAATATCAAATTATTAAAGAATATGGAAAATAATTTCATAAAAAAATGAAGCAATTGGTTGAGTAATAGGGGGGCCCCTGTATGACGTTGGGATTCCACTACTTCTAAGTCTTAAGCGGGCCCTGTCCACGGCAGTCTTGAATGAAATGAAGCTAACATAATTGTGATTTTTTATTTTGACACAAATGAAGTTATAATCTTCAGATTCGTTGTTCACGTTGCTATAGGAACTGTTTGACATTTCTCCAACTTGAATTTAATCACTGCAGCAGCAATTTACCAGAGAGTTATTTCTCTTTCAGAAAAAAGTTGTCAAAAAATCGCTACAAAATTCGAAAATATGCTAATAAATTCAGAAATAGTATATCAAAACTCGCAACAAATAAAAATTTCTCTATTGGGTGTAAAAATTTATTTATGGGCCTGTTTTCAATAAAGTTTATTCAGAATTCACTTAGCAATTTTTTGTTTTCTTTTTTGCGAATTTTTCTTTTTTCTAATTTTTATGTTTTCATTTTGCAAACTTTTTTTTTTTTTTTTTTTTTTTTTTTTTTTTTTTTTTTTTTTACATTCATAAAAGAAATCCAGTTTCAGTCATTTACCAATATAATGAATTTTGTTCTCTTTTCAATAAATTGTATTCAGAAATCGTACAGTGAATTTTGAATTTTTTGCAAATTTTTAATGTGATCTTTAATGTTTTTTTGCGTACCAAAGCTGTTTTAGCACATTAGTAAAAAAAATCTTATATCAATCTTTTAGCCTAATGTAGTAGATTTTCTCTTATTTTTAATAAAATTTATTCAGAATTCATATAGCTTTTTTTTTTTTCTTAGGCAATTTATTTATTTATTTTTTTTTTTCATTTTGTTGTAAATTTTTAACATTCATAAAAGAAATCTGGTTTTAATGTTTTAAACTAATATTAAGTTAATTTTGTTCTCATTGATTTTTTAATTTTTAGCAATTTTTAATTTTTTGCGTCCCCCCACGCGCACACACACACAAAAAAAGAAAGGGCTAAGAAGTGATCTTTTTTTGGTCAAATGAGCCATTTTGTCAAAAATAAATTTTTAAAACTAAATGCTCAAGATAATTTTTATTTTTTGAAAGTAAATTTCTCCATAAAAAGGCATTCACAAAAGTCCCTTTTTTTGGCCTTAACAGCTGATATTGATATTATAGAATTGGCCTTGTTATCTAACTAAAAAAAGTGGAAATTGCTCGTTAAACGTGGCAAATGAGGTGCGTTCGTACTATAACTAGTTTTATAAATATTTTTTGCACCGCATATTGTACTGAATGTATATTTTAGTGCACTTCATAAGTGCATATCAATTTCATTCTGTTCGAAAGGCTGTAACATCATTAAAATGCACTTGCAATAATTTTTCCCATTGGCCGTCATGTAACGGAAAACTTTTGACTGTCCCGGTCATTAAACTATCCATCCGATTTTCATGAAATTTGAAATGACTCGACGAAATTTTGCAGCAATTCTATATTTAAAATTTCAGACCATTCGGAAGGCTGTAACATCATTAAATTGCGCTTGCATTAATTTATTCCCATTGGCCGTAATGTAACGGAAAACTTTTGACTGTCCCTGTAATTAAACTATCCATCTGATTTTCATGAAATTTGAAATGACTCTACAAAATTTTGCAGCAATTCTATATTTAAAATATGAGACCATTCAGTGGGTAGTTTTTGCTCTGTTATATTCGGACAGACGGGCTGAACGACGACTATAGGTGCGACGTATTTATACAATTACGAACGCACCTAAAAACGGGAAGATTGAACTATAATTAAACAACCAGTGGCAATCTCTCTGGAAACGGATTTCCACCTGATTGAGAGATTTTAAGGCCAAATCAGCTGCTGTTGAGACATAAAATGACTGTTTTGGTCTTTGGTGGTTGATTAAAAAAGATCTGTAAACAGCATTTGAAAATCAGCTTATATAAAATGAACTAAGCAAAGAGAGACATTCCCTCTTGGAATTTTTTAACAACGCTATAAGAAAATTATATTATCCCCTTGATTTTCTCTTCCATTAATATGACGGGCTGAGGAGTCGTCGTCTATTTCTCGCGCCCGTGATATTGCCAGGCTGAAGATTCAAAACCGGTAAAAAATCTGAGACCACAAAAATTTAACTGGCATTTCCATATGAAGTCTTTGAAAATGCGCTTTCGAGTTTGGTTTGTATGATCTATGTTTGAGTAAATTATGAATTCTGGTGAATCAAGCATTTCTGATGATAAGATTTTAATTGATAGTCAATATTTTATGTCTGTATATTATCTATCTACCTATATATATATATTACGCTATCGTACGTGGCTCAGAAATCGCGATTATTTTTTAATTGTTTAATGGTAACAGCCGAATGAAACGCACCTCATTGGTTATTGAACAGCATTTAATGCATTATTGTACCTGTAAGGCCGGTTACCGTAAGGGGGGACCCTGTTCTGTTGCCAACACGGCGATATATCGCCAAATTTCGCAACCAAAAAGGGACGCCAACTTGGCGATATCTCTAATATTTCGCCAAATTCCCACAGACTTCCACTGTAAACCAATAGGGTTTGCTTGCTTGCAGAAAATCAACAAATTGAGATATTTTAATGCAACAAAAACTAATATTAGCTTAATGGATTATATTTAAGGGAGTCCAAGTAAATTAAAGTATGAATAAAAGTAACATGATACAATGCTTAGCATGCTTTCCCAAACATAAAGTTTTAGGGAGGCCAAACTGGTCGCCAAGGGTGTCTAGTTTTAAATATTATTTGTAAAGTAGAAAAAATTAAAAAAATAAGGATATTATTCGTATTAATTTGTATGGTGTAAAACAAACATTAAGGTGGAAAAATTCAGCATGATGGCTTTTCGGCAAATGTGAATTTGTTGTATAACATCTTTTTTTTTTTTTACTCAAATGTTCAACTAATTGTATATTTTATTTAGACATCTTATAATTACTCAATTTCTGCAATAAAACTGGGTTCTTTTTTTACGGTTTTTACCAATATTAAGCGATCCTTAAGGGGTTAAGTAAGATATTTTAAATGTATCGTTTTAAATATTATTCTTACCAAAATTTTCTTTCTCTTTTTATTATTCATGTGAAAATTATTTTGTTGTTACAAATGAAATACTATTATTTGCGCTGTCTTAAAATTGGCAACAATAGTTAAAAGATCTTTCCAAAATTTGCAATAAGTCTCTTACGTAAATATATTTTTAAGTTGAAATTGTTTGGCGATTTTATTATTTGGCCATTTTAATATGTCTAAATTCAGTTACACGAGTAAAAAGTTACTTTGAATCCATCGGAGTTGTATTTTAGTTTGTCTTTTTTATTGTTTTTAATTTGTTGTCATTTTTTGTACTTTCATTTTCAAAGATAAGTTTACATTTTATTCTTATTAATGTATCAGTTTTATCATTAAAATCTAGAATTGTAATTCACATTTCTAAAAATGTCGTAAATTGTGGTTAGGGAATTGTAGGAAATATTATCTGGAAAAGTTAGGGAGTTTTGTTATTCAAATAGAATGTGAACTCTGTAAAATGTGTAACTTTTAAAATATACTGTAATAAAATTTTAAAGTTTTATTAATGTTTAACTTTTTTTAAACCTTCTTAATTGCAAGCTTTATAACAGTTAAAGTCAGGGCTCGAAATGGAAAAATCCATGAACCAGAATGCTATTTCAAAATTATTGTCAACTAATTTTTATTTTTTATTTATTATTATTATTTTTTAAAGTACAGTAAAGTTCCGATTATCCTAATCCCGCTTAACCGGTTTATTTTTTTCTGATGGACTGATGGCTTCCATTATTATGAACCAACTATTATAAATAAAGTGTTTGGTGAAGATGAAAGAGCAGTCGTAAAAAGTTAGAACTCTGATTTTCTGGTCAGAGTGGGGGAAAAATGGCCATAATTTTTTTTTTTTTAATTATGGCCATTTTTTTTTCTTTAACCAGAAAATCAGAGTTTTAACTTTTTACGACTGCTCTTTCATCTTCACCTAACACTTCATTTATAATGGCTGTTTCATAATAATGGAAGCCATCAGTCCATCAAAAGAAAATGATCCATTCCAAAGGTATTCGATTCAAAAAACTATTTAATACTTTGAGCAGAAAGAAGAGGCTACACCTGTAAATTTCATAACACTAATAGAATCACATAGCTGCCAATTTGTATGGTTTTGTTACCTCTAAAGTTGAATACAAATTTTTGCCATATTGAATTGTTGACAATTGTTAGATTTCGGCGATTGAATTAGGCAAAATTTACTAGTAAGTTTTAGAGGTAAGAAAAACATCTTAGAAATTGGTAGCTATGCAGTAGCGTAATACTGCAGCAAAATTGACATTCAACAAACAAAAAAATATCAAGAGTTTTTTCAAATAAACAATTTCATTCCCCGTTTTTCTTTAAAATAACGGAAATGTACATCAAAGAAATGTTACTAATACCATAAAAATGAATAAAATTAGGTGAAAATTATATTTCATCTCCTTAATTGGTAACGATTTGTGTAAATCCGGTTTATCCGAGTTTTTTGCTTATCCGAGGTGAGCTTGGTTCATATAACTCGGCTAATCGGGACTTTACTTTATAGCAAATTTATATTTAACCGTAGAAAAACTAATTTTAAAAAATACATTCAAGATCGTAAATAATTAGAAAAAACATTACAGAGAGCATAATAAGCTATATGTTTGAAACTGTAATAATATTTTTAATAATTCCATGAATTGGAACAATATTTTCCATACTTTCACGAACCGGAACAATGTTTCGCACAATTTCACGAACCGGAACAATGTTTCGCACAATTTCACGAACCAGAACGTCGTTCCTGTTTGCTCCGGTACATTTCGAGCCCTGGTTTAAGTATGAATATTGGTGCATGTAGTAAAAGAAATGTGTACATATATAGCATAAGAAAACATTAGCTTGACTGTTTAAGTGTCTTAAGGCATCATAATTTTCTGTAACACTATTTAAGAGTGTGAATATTTTATGATCAATATTTTCACAAAAGTCCGTAAAGTAAACAAAAAAAAAAAAATGTTTATTTTTACTGTCACCTTTTAAAAAATATTTGGGAAGTACACTGAAAAAAATCGCAACTACATCGTACTTTCTTAAAGGAAAAGTATCAAATGCTGAATGTCAAAACTCCCAAGATGTTGCATGCAAAAGGAATTTCTGCTTCAGTCAAGGAATCCGTGTAAAAACGAGTCAATATCGATCATGATATTTATTAAAATCAATAGTTTTTCGTTATTCTGTTGTATATGAGCTGTTTGCGAATAGCCAGCTTATCAGGATGTGAAGTTCCCGTCGATTCACGAGCTGCAGGTGTACAATAGAACTACGAAAAATCAAGATAATTACACAAAAATCGCTATTATAGTGTCCCCTTTCGGCAGAATATTTCCAAATTCAGGGAGAACCTTCTTGTCATAGCCAAAAACATACACAAAAAATTTGGTTCAATTCTATGCATAAACCTCAAACACTTTTCAATGATACAATATTGAAAATAGCACAAAGATCGCTATTACAGCGCCCCCTTCCGGCGGATTTTTTCCAAATTAAGGGAGAACCTGCTTGCTATAGCCAAAAACTTAAAAAAAAATTTCTTTCAATTCTATGCATAACTTCATACACTTTTTAATGGTACAGTCGTGGAAAAAAAAGTAAACACCCCCTACTAACTCCTCAACAAATTATCGTAGAAGAAAGTTACTGGTGCCAAGCGATTGGATAAAATAAAGTCTACTTTTAAATGATTTATATTAGGCCTGGGCCTTAAATCGATTTAACTCTTAAATCGATTTAAAGCTTACATCGGAAATCCGATTTAACCATTGTCTTAAATCGATTTAAGCTAAAATCGAAAATCGCGATTTAGCTAATGTCAAATCGCGATTTAGCCAATGTCTTATATCGCGATTTAGCCATTATCTTAAATCGCGATTTAGCCATTGGCTTTAAATCGATTTAAAACAAAATACTGATTCTGAGCTAACATAATCGATTTAGGACGATCCGATTTAAGCAAACATCGCAAGCCTCCATGCTTTCCGATTTAAGAAAAAGACGATTTAATGAAAACAAGGCAAGCTGGTGTTAAATCGATTTAGCAGGATCCAATTTAAGAAAACGATGATTTAAGTAAGAATTGATATTTATTTATTTATTTTGTAAACAAGATTCAGAGTTTCTGAGATTGGAATGTGTATTTTTCAGAAATTAAGAACTTATATAGTGGAAGAAAGAAAAAAGTAATGTTTAAATCTTAAAATCCAAATTCATCGAATTTCAATTTATATGCTAATGCAATCTTTTGATGATAAATTAAGTTTTCACATATTTGAGTAATATTGCAATATGTATTTTTTATTTTCCAATATTCTGTAATTAATTAAAATGTTTTAAAGTAGAATCCTGCATTGTTTCAAAAGATTGTTTTCCTGAAATTCATTCAGCATTTATATGATTAAAAATAATAATAATAAAGTTTTATATTTAAAATCCAAACTCATCGACTTGCAGTTTATACTTTTATGCATTCTTATGATGAAAAATTCATTTTTTACATGTTTTAGTAATATTTTAACATTTATTTTTTATTTTCTATTATTTTGTAATTAATGAAATTATTTTAAAGGTATAGTCATGCATTGTTTCGTGTATCACTATTTGGCCGTGATCCACATGAAATATTTTTCTTTTACCACTAATATTTTTTTCCCGAAATTGATTGAATATTTATGGTTGGAAAAAAAAGAATAAAGTTTCATATTTAAAATCCAAATTCATCGAATTTCAGTTTTTATTTTTATGCATTCTTTTAATGAAACATTCATTTTTCACATGTTTGGGTAATATTTTAATACATATTCTTTATTTTTTTATTATTCTGTAATTAATTAAAATATTTTAAAATAGTCATGCATCAGATTTGACATCCGATTTCAATGCCAGTCACATGGATTGAGTATCGTGCTGAAATTCATTCACTATTTATATCCAAATTCATCCATTTTTAGTTTATATTTTTATGCATTATTTTCATGAAAAATTAATTTTCATATGTTTAGGTATTATGGGAATATTTTAGTTTTAATTTATTATTATTTTGTAATTAATTAAAAATACTTTAATAAAGTTCTGTAATGAGTCAAGTAACTTTATTTTTACAGCAGAATGAGGGAGGGCTGGAGGAGACATTCATTAGATTTTTCTGCAGATCTGCGATTTTTTGCTCTTTTGACATTTTGTTATCATTAAAAAGAGATATATTTTAAGATTATATTTTGTTATTAATCTTAAAGGATGGCAACAACCACGAAAAAAATCAGCAATTTCAGTGATGTGCTCCAAGGGTCACACTTTCAATCCTTCTCCATCCGCTATATAAATGTCAACATTTATGTTAAATAAATCTTATTTTAATCTAAAAGTTAAAAAGATATAAAATTACATCTTATTTCTCATATCTCCCCCCACCTTTTTTTTTACTACTTTTCTCATCATGATAAATGAATAGTTAAATTCATCATTGAAGTCTTTTAATATGCTTCTGTTTTACCTCAGTAACTTTTTAAATCTGTGTCTGTAAAAAAAAAAAAAGTGTATGTAGGCTGTTAACAATGAAGTGCTATTTGAGTGGGCTAGGGGAAGCCCCCCCCCCCCCTTAAGGAATTTAGATTGTAGCATGCATAACAAGTCAGACCAAAAAAAAAAAAAAAAAATATAAAAACATTTTCTTTTATATTACTTCTTATAGAATGAGTTTATAAAATGTATTACAATAGGTCACTAATTTTTAAAATGGAAAAAAAAACTAGTGTTTTGGGACATTCAAAGCTTTTTTGTGTGTAAAATATACCTCTTTTCAAAATTATTTGCAAATTAAAAGCCAAGTATACTAAATAATACAGGAGGGGGGGGGGCACATAAAGATCGTATTTTGTTACTAAAAATTAAAAAATAGGCTTCCATATTCTAAAATGTAAAATCGGTGTTAAATCGCGATTTAGCACTAAATCACGATGTTGGATGGATGATAAATCGATTTAAAAAATTTCTACATCGCCCAGTCCTAATGTATATATAATTTTCTTAGGGGGCCATCTACTTATTAAAACGAACCATAACTTTGTTTTTTTTTTTTTTTTCAATAGCAGTGCACAATTCTGACAGCATAAATGAACTCTACACCCGTCAATTAGCCTAAAAACAAATTTTTATGCAATTCATAGGATAAGTTTCCGAGAAATTAATTATTTTAAAACGAGCGTATTTTAAGGGCTGTATCCAAATTGAAGTTCCGTACTCGATTGTTAACCGAGAGAGCCCCCTTCTTGATCAAGGCACCTTAACCCCTTGGGGACGAGCGACACGTATACGTGCCGGAAATAAGCCTAAGGATCCTCGTTTATCCTCACCAGTAAAATTTTACTGTAAAATTTGTCTTATTTAATCCGAGCATTTTCCCGATTTGAATAGGCACAAACTTCTGTTTTTTAAAACCGGTAGCAAAGTAATAAACATTTCGTAAAAGGCTCCCGTCGCGAAGGGGTTAAGCACCACTCAAGCAGTCAATGAAGCCTGCTAGATTACACAACAGCAGAAGAAATTTCAAAATATCTAGTCACTTCCATCACAGACGGCCCCTTAAAACATCCTTTTGTTGTTTTTTAAGCATAATTTGAAAACTACTTGGAAGAAAATTGTGAAATTTTGGATTTCCATAAAACAGGACTTAATAAAACTAAATCCATCAAAAAAAAAAAAAAAAAAAAAAAAAAAAAAACTGTAGGTTGCAATTCATAATTTTTTCGAATATTAATTTCATAATTCATATCATAAAATTATAAAAATTGCAAATTCAACGTATTTATGTTTGGGTATATTAGTATTATTGCTACACAAAAAATTAGCACATTAGGAGCATAATTTCAGGAGATATAAATAAAAATATGAAAATGTAATATTAACATTAGAAGCACTCAATTTTGAATGTCTATAATTCAAAAACTTATCATTCAAATGACTTGAAATTTGGTGTCTAGGCATAGTTTTAACCGAAGATTTGAAATATCTCGTTAAAATTGGGTATTGCCATTCAAAAAAATAAAGTTTGGATTCGTTTTACTTTGTAGATGGCCCCCTCAGCAAATTTTATATACATCATTTAAAAGTAGACTTTATCTCCAATTGTTCGGTACCAGTAACTTTCGTCTACGATAATTTGTTGAGGAGTTAGTAGGGGGTGCTTACGTTTTTTTTTATTCCACGACTGTACAATGGCGACAGAAATGCGGACACACGAACAGACAGACATTTTCTATAAACATGTTTGTGAAGATTTCTGACCCCTAAAGCGTGTAAATCAGTCGAAAACCGGAAGTCGAAAAAAATTTCGATTACAATACTTTCTTCTATTGAAGATGGAAGAAAGTAAAAATCGTGTTTTCTCTATCAGTCTATTTTATTGGTAAACCTGCACGGATAAAACACAACAATCTGGGGAAAAAAAGAAAAAAAAAACTAGCTTTATTGTGTATTTCTGCCATTATAAAATCTTGGTTTACAATGGACACCAATTAACGCAGACAGACGTTTTTCGCGATTTCCCAAAATTTGATTTTCTGGATAAGGCGAGTCAGGGCCGAAACTAGCTTTTTTTGCACCCGGGGCAAACATGGATTTTGGCGCCCCCCTCTTCCACAAAGTATATTTACAAAGAGAATTTTACTAATTTTATAATAGACGACTTGCTTTAAAATTTAAAATATGTAATACTGAACTACGTAATCTACAGTGGTGGATCCAAGGGGGAGGTCCCTCTGAACATCGACAAAAATATTCTAAAGATCATTTTTAAAATGACATATTCAGAAGAGTCCCGAGCGTTAATACGGGTTAGGTACCCTTAGAAAGACCTCCACGAAGGGCACCCCCCCCCCCTCAGGCCCTATGTTCCTCGTGTTGATAATTGGCCGTCATAAACACAACCAACCAACCAGAAGAGTCCCGCCTAACCGAGTTTCCGCTTTCACCGAGTTATTTTCTTCTGATGGACTGATGGCTTCCATTATTATGAAACAGCCATTATAAATGAAGAGTTAGGTGAAGATGAAAGAGCAGTCGTAAAAAGTTAGAACTCTGATTTTCTGGTCTGAATGGGGGAAAAAATGGCCATATTTTAAAAAAAATATGGCCATTTTTTCCCACTGAGCCACTGGCCATTTAGTCTCAGTAGAGGGGGGAAGCACTGAGGAGGAAAATATAATACCTAAAAAAATATATATATATACTTTTTAGTTCAGCGTTACAAAAGCTCTCACACGTTACCCCACACGACATACAAAGAAAAGATTTAAGTAACTTAGCCCTTCTACAATTTTCCTAGATATATTTGAGAATGTTTAATAATCTGTAAATATATGGGTCAATAGTCTTTATTACTTCCCCCAATTCGAACTTTCCATTTTCTATAATTTACGAGTAAAATGGCTGTGACAGACACAGGAGTGATCTTATAATGGTTCCGTTTTTACTTTTTAAGTACGGAACCCTTAAAAGTAAAGGAGAAATAAATTTTTTGAATATTGTTTGATTAAGTTTCCGTGTTAAGTGCAATATGTTTGAGTTTTGTAATTTATATTATGCTATTTTTTATTGAAAATGTTTATTGTCAGCAGCGAGTCAACTCTTTTGAAAATATCTGATATTTTCGAACCCTGTTAAAGATGTCAAAGAAAACTGTTTTCAGATAATTAAGAGTCCACACTAGTCAGGCGGATAAACTCGAACGCTAATGTATAGTCTATGGGGCGTTATTTTCAAATGTCTCGCTTTGATTTTAATATCGTTAGATGATTGTTTTTGCATGGAATAGCTGAGGACAATCTGCAACCGGGCTAGTTTTTACTTTTTCGATTTTAGTTTCAGATTAAAAAAAAAAAAAAATTAACTTTCGAAACTGGTTCTGAAATTGAAACTATCCTAACATAAAGACATTCTAACCAAAATGGAAAAAGTAAAAACTAGCCCGATTGTAGATCGTCCTGAGCTATCCTATGCAAAAGAAAATTATCCAAAAATTTCTAAAATCAAAGCGAGAAATTTCAAAATAACGCTCCCATAGACTTTACATTAGCATTTTGCTTTTTTTTGCCGTGACTGAAGTGGCCTCTTAAACGGGTGAAATGAGGAATAGAGAATATATATATATTTCATATTATATATTTATTTCTTTATTACCATGTTTTTATTTATTTATTATCATTTTTATTTAATTTTTATTCCATTTTGTTTTTAACATAAACGTAAATTGGTAAATATGTCCTGAAATATCACGCCGGACCAGTACTACCCCTGAAATTAGCTTCGAAACAAAAATAAAAAATATTTAAGCAGAATGATTTTTGGAGTAAATTTTACTGATTTAAAAAATTTATTTCAAAACTATTTAATAAACTAGTGCATTAAGAAAAAGTAAGATTATTTTTTTCTTTTAATCCTTTTCCCACGAGCATGTTTCACACAATTCTTAATCTTCTAACACCAATAAGTGAGAAAATAAATTTTTGTCTAATTTAATTGCATAAATTCTGTGATTAAATAAGGCAATATTTTCTGTTCAAATTTACTGGCAAGTTTGAGCTCTTTATATGCCTCATATACGTCATGAAGTGATTAATGTGTAGACAAGTGATATACATAGACTCCCTCAAATCCGCACAGCTTGGGCCCAGAGGTTATGCGGATTTTAGAATTTTGCAGATTTCTGGTCATTACTTTGGACACATTTTTTAAACAGTTGAATGTAATAATGCAATCAAAATTATAGTAAAGACTTGCAATATAGTGAAATATTAACTTAAGTAAAGTAATAAACTAATAGTAAGATAATTTTTTAAATGATTAAATTATTAAAAGTAAAGGTCAAGTAAATAATAATGTATTATTAAATATGCATAATGAATACGAGATACATTTTCCTTGAATTATTCAATTAAACTTTCCTCATAAAGGTACCCTATCAAATTGACATAAAAATCATAAAATAAGGAAGTTTTATTTCAGGTCTAGCCAGTCTTAATAACCAAAAAACCTGGATTATTACATAAAATATATTTGTGAAAGATTGTGATTACTACAGCAATATCTTGATTTTTTTTTTTTTTTTTTTTTTAGAAACTTCTTTTAGAACATTTGTACATGAAAAACCATGACTTCACTCATATTGAGAATTGCACATTAAAATGCATACGGGATGATATAAAACTAAAAAATTCTGTAATTTTGCCTGTATATCTGAACTGAAAGTTTCATTGTTTACATGCGCGATGATGTGCGGATTTTAGTCGTTTGCGGATTTGAGGGAGTCTACTGTAATACATATAATTGTGGAGTTTTAAAATTTTCTTTTCATTTTTCTTTCAGATTTTTAAAAGTTAACCGTGCAAATTGTTTTTGCATTTATAAATAAAAGCAAGGACGATGAAAAACAAGGCTTAGAAAAATTAGTAATTTATTTGCTCAATATAACGTTATTCTAATGTAAATAGTACTTTAATGCTGTTGTATCTTAGTTTGTTAGCATCATAATACCATTAAGCAAATAGTGATATGAATTAAATACTGTGTTAGAATGGGAAATGATTTAAGGAAACATAATACATTTAGCATAATGGTATTCTAATATTGTACCATTTAACATGAAAGATAATATAATGAAAGCTGAATAAAAATGAATGTTTTTTTTTTTTTTTTTTACTATGAAAGACTTTATTTGTATCTTGTACAAAATAACAACCATATTAACAATATAAATACATCACTATTAAACATCAAATACAGATGTAATTATTTTTGTAAAAAAAAAAAGGTCATATTTTGTTATGTATGTTACAAATAATTTTCAAAGAAAATATAAAGTAATCAGGTTGTTATTGATGCTGAACAGAAAGCATAAAATAACAACTTAGTTAAAATAAAATAGAGTATGGAAAAAGAAAAATACTAGTATCGCATGCGAAATTAGCTTTAAAAGAAAAGAAGATTTCAAACATCGTATTTTCACACGCAATGGGGAAAAACTATATAAATGTCAAATATGTCCAGCATCATTTAAAAACACAGTGTATCTAAAAACAGTGTAGATTTCAGGGGGTGGCCCGGGGGGGTCATTCCCCCCCGGAGCAATGAGATGTCCCCCCCGGAAGATTTGAGATTTTGTGTTTTCAATGGTCAAAAAGTGCAATTTCCCCCCCGGAACTCAATAATGTCCCCCCCGGAGCCACAGAAATTCCTCCCGGAGAAAAGTGTCTGAATTCAACACTGATCTAAAAAGACATCTTGAAAGACACTTTAGAGAGAAACCGTATATTTGCTCTGATTGTCAAAAAGCATTTTCATAGATAATTTATTTAAACCAACTTCTACATATCATGTAGCGAGAAAAGCGTTATAAATATTAAATGTGTTAAACATTTAAGAATGCTTCATATCACACATACTGCGGAGAAACCATATACTTACCTTGAATGTGGTAAATATTTTTAAATGTAAACCAGCTTTGACTGAACATCTCACTATGCATACAGGAGAGAAACCTTATAAACGTGAAGTTCGCCCAAATTCATTTCTTTAAGCAGGACATCTGTATCAGCATCGTTTAACAATGCTGAAAAGAAATCTTTTATATGTGGAATATGTACAAAATCATTCGCCCGATTCGGCGTTCTAAAACAACATCTCGTAATACACACTGGGGAGAAGCTTCATAAATGTGAAGTTTGTCAAAAATCATTCGCAGGCGCAACAGGTCTAAACAGACATCGTTTAACACATACTGGAGAGAAACCTTATAAATGTGAAAATTGTCCACAATCATTTGCCCACTTAATTGTTATTTATTTTCTAACATTTTAGTTAAAATAATGATAATTATTTTACTATAAACATAACTTCTTTAAAAAAAACACACAAAACATTTATTTAGACAATCACATTACAGCAACTACGAATACACACTCAAAAACCATAACCACAACATCAATATTATCGTCGAACATCTCACGTTTTTCGTCTGAACCCAAAAAAATTAAATACATGGAGTCAGGAAAAAATGTCTATTGTTCAAGAGTTTATCTTATGAAAAAATAATTTAAATATTGTCATGTGACTTTACTTACAAATCCCTCCTTTCGCATGTCAATAATCCTCAGTAATTCCGAGACTTGTAATATGTTTTTTCATGACATCATAACTCAAATTCTTAGTCATTATATCTGCTTCCAGTTCAGACGAATTTACATATTTTGTTTCAATTTCTCCTTTCGCTCTTTCATCTTTTACAAAATGATATTTTCTACCTATATGTTTGTTGCGATTATTCACTCTTGGGTTTTTAATCCAATCAATTACAGATTGACTATCAGTACTGATTTCTATTGGACGCTTCACCATTTCTTCCTGTCTTAACTCTTCCAAGAGACCCATTAACCATTTTCCTTCACAAACAGCATCACATAAACTTAAAAGTTCAGATTCCATTGTAGAAAGCGCAACCAGTTTCTGTTTATTACTTTTCCATTCAATCAGTGATTCTCCTATCTTTACGATATATCCACCAAATGATTTTGAATCCCGTGTAGTACACCAGCTAGCATCAGAACAAAGTGATAATTGGCCCTTTTTATTTTTAATTCGAAGTTTGTAGTTTTTAGTGCCTTGAATGTACCGCAAAACTCTCTTCACTGCCTGTAAATGAATTTCTCTAGGATCTTTTGCATATTGAGACAAATTACTTAAAGTGAAAGCTAAATCTGGCCTTGTTCCTCTTACTAGATATCCTATACTTCCAAGCATTTCTAGATATAGTGTTTCATCAATTTTATTTTCATTTTCATATTCATCTAATTTTATTCCAGAAACACCAGGGGTTTTCACACTTTTACAATTTTCCATATCAAATCTTTCTAAGATTTTTTCTGCATACTTAGCTTGCCCTAGCAAAAATTCTCCATTATTTTCTTCAATATCAATACCAAAGAATTTAATGTTTTTCTTCAGCTCTTTAATTTTTGCTTCTTTATTCAATTTTTGTATCAATTTATTTATTAATTCTTCGGATTCACTAACGATTATTCCATCATCGACATATATTCCAACTGCAATAAATTTATTATCATTTTTATTAAAAAACACACATGGATCTGCTTTGCAGGGCTGTAACCCAATTTTATCAAATATATTAACTAATTTTTCATACCAGCATCTTCCTGCTTCTGGCAACCCATATAAATTTCCTGTTACCAATAATATTTTCCCTCCTTCAATTTGTAGACCTTCAGGCGGATTCATATAAATTGCAGTTTCTAGATCTGCATTCAGATATGCTGTTTCTACGTCGAAAAATCTAGTTTTGTAACCTTTCATCGCTGCGACTGCCAATAAAGTTCTAAATGATTCAGTTTTCATTACAGGACTATACGATTCTTGATAATTTGTTCCAAATTTAAGTCTTGATCCGTCGGCTACTAATCTTGCTTTATATTTTACATCTTCACCGTTTTCTTTTACAGTAAAAATCCATTTGCTTCTCAGTGCCTTCACATCTTTTGGTTTGTCAACGATTTTCCACGTTTTGTGTTCTTCTAATGAGTGTAATTCCTTTTTGATTGCTTCTATCCATTTATCCTTATCTCTAGAATTTAATGCATCTTTGTAATTCTTTGGAACTTCCTCGTGCACTAGATTCGCTAAATACTTTGGATTGGGTTTCCTAATTCGTGATGATCTTCTAGGTTCTTCAAACAACTTATTCTCATTAGTTTCTTTTTCTTGCTGTTCCTTGTTTTCATCAATTATATGATTTACTTCAGATTCTTCTGTCGCAGAATCATTCAAATCATCTGACAACGCAATTGCTTCCTTTTTCTGATTTAACTCTTCTTCATTTTCATCGGAATTATTATCTTCTTGTTCATCTATTACATTTTTATTATTGGTAATGTTGATGTATTCAAATTCATCAGTCATTTCTTCCTTGTTAGCTATATCTTCATATCCCATTTTTTCTTCTATAAATACTACATCTCTGCTTTCACGCATTCTCTTTTCTTTTAAATCATACAATCTGTTTGCTCGCCGATCTCTTGAATATCCGATAAACACTGCTGGTTTTGCTCTTACATCAAATTTCTTTTTATTGATATTATCGTTGCGATAAAAAGCTTTACATCCAAATACTCTCATATGCTTTACTGTTGGTTTATTATTTGACCATAATTCTAATGGCGTTTTCTTTCTCGTAGCTGTTGGAGTAACATTATGTATATAAGCAGCTGTTGATACTGCTTCGGCCCAAAAGGATAAAGGTAGTTTTGCTTCTATCAGCAATGTTCTTGCAGTATTAATAACAGTCCGATTAGCCCTTTCTGCAATCCCGTTACTTTGTGGACTATGAATTGTGGTTCTTTCATTCTGTATGCCCTTCCTTTTGTAATAATTCACGAGCTCTTCATTAGTAAATTCACCACCATTATCTGATCTAACCGCTTTTACTTTCTTGCCGGTTTCATTTTCTCTTCTCTCTATTATATTTATAATTCTTTCTTTTGCTTCATCTTTACTTCTTAAAAAATCTACAAAATATCTTCTACTATATTCATCTACTACCATTAGCATGTACTTACTCCCTCCCAATGAGTGTACATTCATTGGTCCACTTAAATCAACATGTAATCTTTCTAAAATGCGTGTTGTTCTTTCTATCACATGATTAAATGGTGTTCTTGTTAATTTCCCTTGAATACATATTTCACATTTTGTTTCTTCACCATTCATCTTTTCTAATCCCCTTACAAGATTTTCTCTCGACATTCTTTGTAAGTATACATAATTTATATGCCCAAGTCTTCTATGCCATAATTCTTTCTTTGATTCATTTGTCTGTAAACAAGATTCATTTCTGTCTTCATCTGTTTCTCGTACAGCTAAGTTTATTTTAAATGTATTATCTTCGAATGTTCCTTTAGCTATTAATTCGCCTGTATTCTTTTCATAAATGGCTGTTCCTTCATTATCAAATATCACATATTTTCCTTTTCTGACTAAACTTGGAACTGACATTAAATTTTCTCTTAAATTAGGTACGCAAAGAACTTCTGTAAGTTTTATTTTTGTTTCGCCACTTTTCTTATCGTAAGCTGTAACATGAACATTTCCACGATATTCCGCTTGTATTGATCGCTTGCTGTCAGCAGTTGCAATTTCTACATCTTCAGGTTTTCTTTCTACAACAATATCTTCTTTATGCGTCATATGCGAAGTGCAAGCTGAATCTAACATCCAGGTTATTTCCCTATTATTTTCAGATTCTTTACACTCATTTCTATTGAATTCATTTGACTGCAATGCATGTTCATTTGTAAAACATGTATATTCTTTTGCCTTCTTGTTTGAAACATTATTATTCTTATTATAATTCTTATTATTGCGTGAGTATTCTCTTACATCTTGAACTTTATTACTATAATAATTTTGAAAATTTTTCTTAGGTGAATACTCCCTATCATTTCGCGAGTGTGTCATATTCAATTTACTATAACAATTCCGCGCTATATGATTTGGCTTTCCGCAAGCAAAACATAAAACCTTTTTCTTTTCATTAGCCCTAAATGCTTTAGACTCGTTTTCTCGAAATTTATCATATTTTCTTTCATATCTCAACAAAGTTTCTCGCATTACTTCATAAGTTATATTTGGGTTTGATGATATCGCAGTTGTTACTTCGCTATATTTCTTTGGGAGCCCTTCTATAATAAATCCTATTAATTCGCATTCATCAATTTCTGTACCCAATTCTAATATTTCATTAGCTATCCCTTGAGCTCTTATCAAATATTCTTCTATTGTTTCTCTTTCGTTTTTCTCTATTCTCGCAAGATTAATTTTTAACTGAATTCTTCTCTGATTTTCAATTCCCGCATAACGCTTTTTCAGTAATTGCCATAAATCCTTAGCTTTTTTAATCCCTCTAACAGCCATCATTTGTTCTGCGGACAACGTCAATATAATTATACCGTAAACTTCATCATTCTTTTCTAACCATGTTTTATGCGCTTTCAAACTATCGGGATCCCCTTCATTTTTTACCGGTTCATCATTTTCGATAACATCAAATAAATGTTTTGATTTAATCAAAGCTTCAACTCGCATACTCCATAATGTATAATTTTTACTTGTTAACGGCTCTATTCTAGGAATTCCAAACATATTGGATTCACACATAATTAAAATACTTTATCTTCCAAACTATTTTTAAATGCATATAAAATTCTTACCTCTTAAATTTTTTCTATTAGCGGTTAGTCCAATGGAACAAATTCTTAACTTGTATTAGGCCTAGTTCATACAATTCATATTTATTTACTCTTCTTCAGTGGCGTACCCAAGGGGGGGGCTGATGGGGCTACAGCCCCCCCCCGAAATTTTCGAAAGTGATATAGAAAGGTGCTGATTTTTCGTCTTTCTTTTATGGAAATTTTTTTAATTTTTTTCCATTATACAGCGGACAAACCATTCTCATTAGTCCCATATTAGTCCACATTGACAACAAAGAAGAGAAAGGGGGGCTGACGGGGTTATAGCCCCCCCCCCTACTCCTCCCGAAATAGTCAAAAAATTAAATGAAGAAGTGTTTTTTTCTTACTTTTTAAAAATAAATCTGTAATTTTTTCTTCTGCCATACAGCAAAATAGCCATTCTCGTTAACACCATATTAGTCCAGGTTATATTAGTTAGGGGGCTGATGGAATTTCAGCCCCCTCCTCTCGAAATGGTCGAAAATGAAATGAAAAAATAGTGCTGAATTTTTTCTGTCTGTTCAAGATAAATTTGCATTTTCCCCCTATCGTTCAACAGACTATGCGCTTCCTTCGCTTTAGTTCCATATTAGTCCATATTGACACCAAAGAAGAGAAAGGGGGTTGTTCCATATTAGTGTACAGTGACATCACATTATACCCGAAAATTTAGAAGGGGGTTAATGGAGTTACAGCCCTCTCCCAAAAATTCGAACATGAAATGAAAAAGTTCTGATATTTTCCTTTTTGTTTGAGATAAATTTGTATTTTTCCTCTATCATTCAACAGACTAGCTGCTCTCTTCTCTTTAGATCCATACTAGTGCACAGTGATACCACATTATACCCAAAGAGGTGAAAGGGGTTAATGGGGTGTCCCTTTCCTAAATAGTTGAAAATGAAATGAAAAAAAGGCTGTTTTTTTCTTCTTGTTTGAGATAAATTTGTAATTTTTCTTCTGCCATACAGCGAAATAGCCATTCTCGTTAACACCATATTAGTCCACATTGACATCACAGCATACCCAAAGATGGGGAGGGGGCTGATGGAATTACAGACTCCTCCTCCTGAAATAGTCGGAAATGAAATAAAAAAATATTGCTTTTTTTTCTTTCTGTTTGAGATAAATTTGTATTTTTTTTCTCCTATTATTCAACAGACTAGGCACTCTCTTCTCTTTAGTTCCATATTAGTGCACAGTGACACCACATTATACCGAAAGAAGCAGAAAGGGGGTGATGGCTTACAGCCCCTTCCCAAAATAGTCGAAAATGAAATGAAAAAAGGCTGATATTTTTCTTTTTGTTCGAGATGAATTTGTAATGCACTTGTTTTCTGCAATACAACGAACTACACGTTCTGGCTAGTCTCATATCAACGCACAGTTACACCACAGTATACCCAATGAGGGGAAGGGGCTGATGGGGTTACTTACTCTTCGAAAAAATCAAATATGAAATGAAAAAAAAATCCAGTTTTTTTTCTTTCTTTTGAGATTAATTTTTAATTTTTTTCTGCGACGCAGCTATTCTGGTTAGTCCCATATATTAGTGCACAGTGATGCCCCAGCATACACCAAAGGATTCGATGGGGACGGGGGTTATGACGTTACAGCACAACTCCATTCCACCTCTGAAGAGATCGCAGTGAAATGAAAAAAGGGCTGATATTCCTTCTTTTTCAGATAAATTTGTTTTATTTTCTGGCATGCTACGAATTTGTTTTTCCTGTTAATCCAATATCCTCCTCAGTCCTGCGAGCAAATTTACTTGAGACCACAAAATCCATTTTCAAATGATTGAAATCACTGTTTTACTCGATAAATGAAAACATATATACTGAGTTCAAGAGACCTACAAATAAATTCGACCAATCTAAAAGTAGTTTAATTTAAGGATTTTTTTAATTTTTCCCATAGTCGGCGGGCGCCAAGATTGTCAATGCGGGGGTATGTTAATGCACAGTAACACTACAGCTAATCTCAAGTCGATTTCGTCTAAATCTGAAATCCGGTGCGGAAGAGTTGACTGTAAAAGTAGCTTATTAACTTTCATTTTTCAGTCGCATCTCCATGCCACACCAAAATATGGGGGTGCGGAGGGTTGAAGGGACTAAACCTCTTTTACCTGCCAAAACGGTCAGATTAAATGGTAAAAAAAGTTTACTTCTTACTTTTTAGATCAATTCAATTATATATGTATTTGTCATGCATCGCACTTGTCTTTCTTGTTAGTCCCATATTAGTGCATAATGACACCTTAGCTAATCCCTTCAGAATTTTGGTAAGTCGGAAGTCAGGCACACTATAATATGTGCGGAAGAGCTGACTGTGAATGATATTCATTAACTTTTGTTTTTAACACTCGATTACTTCCTCGTATCTGTAAGATACACAGTGACTTCTTGTTTGACTGCAAAGACATCTTTGGAGTTCGGTAATGTCCCCTCCCCCCACTTATCTTCCTATTATGTCTTAACTTTGCAGCCAGTATTTTTCATCTGGAACGGTTTAAAGTCCTTCTTATTACTTGTGCAATGCACAAATAATAAACAAAGTCTTTATTTTATATATGTGTATGAAAATATTTTGTGTATACAAAAAATATTTTGTGTTTGTTACAATATTAATTTATTGTTAAACAAGAACCGTAGCCAGAATTTACTTTCGGAGATTGCAAGAACAACTTTATAGATTTTATGTTATAATGACTTTCTTTTAAATGAAAGTATATAAAAAAAAAACCAGTAACACTTTTCAACAGATTTCGACGTGGGACGGTCTCAGGATCGGACCCGTGCCCTCCCCCCTTCCCCCCCAGATTTGAGTCTGAGTTTTAAAAAAAAATCTGAAATTCTCAGCAAATTTTCTGAAAGGTTATAGCAGAGGGGGAAAGGAGAGGTAATCCCTTCCTGCTGCTAATTATTTTTGTTGTAGTTTGGGTTAACTCTGTTTATATTCAGGTCAATTTCAGGCTGAGTGGGTTCGGGTTAACCAGATTTCTAAAAAGTTCAGCATATTATTTCAGTTTAAAAACTATACATATAATAATAAACACAGATATTTGTATGTGTTTTTAACGCGATCCTTTGATGAAATACAGGTTTTTATCACGACGCTTTGACGAAATTTGCATTTTCCCCGAACTTTTGACAAAATTAGCTTTTTTCCGCGACCCTTTGACGAAATTCGCGTTTTTTTTTTTCGTGATCCTTTGTCAAAATTTGCGTTTTTTCCGCGAGTTTTTGATGAAATTCGAGTTTTTTTCGTGAACTTTTGCCGAAATTCGCGTTTTTTACGAAATCCTTCGTCGAAATTTGCTTTTTTTTCGCGGCTTTTTTGACGAAATTCGTTTTTTTCTCGTCTTTTTGATAAATTTCGCGGCTCATTGACGAAATTCGCGTTTTTTTATGGAAATGGTCGTGTTTTTTTGTTTTTTCGCTGCTGTTTGACGAAATTCGCTTTTTTCCGCAGTCTTTTGCCGAAAGTCACGTTTCTTTGTGGCCCTTCTTTGTGACCATGCTTTTTTTTGCGATCCTTTAACGAAATTCGCGTTTTTTCCGCTTCCCTTTGACGGAATGCATACTTTTTTTAGCAATCCTTTGCCAAAATTTGCGTTTTTCTGCAGCCCTTTGAGGAAATTTGCGTTTTTTCTGTGGCCCTTTGAGGAAATTTACGTTTTTTCTGAGGTCATTTGCCGAAATTCACGTTTTTTTACGCAATCCTTCGTCGAAATTCGCGTTTTTTTTCTGTGGTCATTTGCCGAAATTCGTGTTTTTTAATGCAATCCTTCGTCGAAATTTGCGTTTTTCCCGCGGCTCTCTGACGAAATTTGCGTTTTTTTCCGTCTTTTTTGATGAAATTTGCGTTTTTCTGCGGCCTTTTGACGAAATTCACGTTTTTCTGTGTCCCTTTGACGAAATTCGTGTTTTTTCAGCTTCCCTTTGACGGAATGCGTGTTTTTTTAGCGATGCTTTGTCGAAATTTGCAGTTTTCTGTGGTCCTTTGACGAAATTCGCGTTTTTTCTGTGGTCATTTGACAAAATTCGCGTTTTTGCGCAATCCTTCCTCGAAATTTGCGTTTTTTCGCGGCTTTTTGTCGAAATTCGCGCTTTTTCTCGTCTTTTTGATGAAATTTGCGTTTTTCTGTGGCCTTTTGACGAAATTCACGTTTTCCCGTGTCCCTTTGATGAAATTCGCGTATTTTGCTATCCTTTACGAAATTAGCTTCTTTTTCGTAGCCCTTTGACGGAATGCGTGTTTTTAGCGATCTTTTTTTCGAAATTCGCGTTTTTTCTGCGGCCTTCTGACGAAATTCGGGTTTTTTCTGTGCTCATTTTGACGAAATTAGCGTTTCCTCTAGAATAATTTGACGAAATTCACGTTTTCTCCGCTATCATTTGACGAAATTTGACTTTTTTTTCGCGATCCTTTGGCATACTTCGCATTTTATCTGCGGCCGTATGGCATAATTCCGGTTTTTTCCTTGATCCTTTAAAGAAATTGGAGATTTTTTTTGCGAACGATTGACGAAATTGATTTCTTTTTTTTTTTTTTTTTTTTTTTTGCGAACGATTGACGAAATTGATTTTTTTCGGCGACCATTTGTCAAAAATCGCGATAATTTTTTAAGTCCAAATTTTCGGACTGATGAACGAATTTTTCAAATTTTCGGAAAATTAGGAACAAAGTCACCCTTGCACCCCCCCCCCTTCTGGCTACGGCCTTATTGACAAAAATGATTTCTGTTTATAACACAATGCAACGTGTTTCGTAAGATTTAGAACATTATGAAAATTTAAGTCAGCCCCCCCCCCCCCCCGAAATAAAATCCTGGGTACGCCACTGCTCTTCTTACTTGTACACTCAAAATATAAAATTCGCTTTAAAACCACGCTCTGCTACCAAATTGTTATTTATTTTCTAACATTTTAGTTAAAATAATGATAATTATTTTACTATAAACATAACTTCTTTAAAAAAAACACACAAAACATTTATTTAGACAATCACATTACAGCAACTACGAATACACACTCAAAAACCATAACCACAACATCAATATTATCGTCGAACATCTCACGTTTTTCGTCTGAACCCAAAAAAATTAAATACATGGAGTCAGGAAAAAATGTCTATTGTTCAAGAGTTTATCTTATGAAAAAATAATTTAAATATTGTCATGTGACTTTACTTACAATTCTCTCTAAAACAACATCTTGTAATGCACACAGGAAAGAAACTTCATAAATGTGAAGTTTGCCTAAAATCTTTTTCGCAATCAGCATATCTAAATAGACATTTTTTAACACATACTGGACAAAAAAGTTGTAAATGTGATGTTTGTCTAAAATTATTTTCAGATCCAGGAAAACTTAAAAGACAACTTCTTGTACACACAGGAGAAAAACTTCATAAATGTGAATTTTGTACAAAGTCATTTGTGAAATTTGATAATCTAAAGAAACACCTTTTAATACATACAGGAGAGAAACCTCATGAATGTGAAATTTGTTCAAAGTCATTTACACAATTAGGATCGTTAAAAAGACATCTTTTAACACATGAGAAACCTTATAAATGTGAAGTTTGTTCACAATCATTTGCAGATTCGGGTTGTCTTGAAAAGCACCTTCTAATGCACACACAGGGTCGTACTGGCCCACCGGGCAACGAGGCAAATGCCCGGTGCGCCCATCGTCACTTTTTTCTTTTTCTTTTCTTTTTTTTTTTTTTTTTTTTTTTTTTTTTTTTTTTTAAGCACTCATTTTGAAAGGCATAAAATTTTCATTTGGAAAATTAAGAAGTAATGCTTTTTATTTTTTAAAGTATAGCATAAGCAAACTATGTGTGATCAAAGACAATTAGATAAACCAATTTCGAGATAACATAAGTTATCGACAATCAGATATGCCATTGTTACACATTGTATCCAGGACCAGACTTTGTTTCAAAGCCTGTACTAATGATAAATTCTAAGAAAAATAATATTAAGTACTCACTTATTTAGATATACGCCTAAATAATTTCTGTTCTAGTAATGCTTCTAATAAGTGTCTAATAAGTCTGCGTCTAATACGTTTGCACATTTTCTGCGTCTAAGTATTTAGCGCCCCTGGTGTTGTGAGGTATTTTTGTATTTCTGCCTTTTGTGCAAGTATAAAAGACGAAACACTGTATAAGAAACATATTCTCATTTTAAATGGATTCATTCACAGAGACTTTGATAGTCATGGCGCCCTGGTCCAGATTTTATTCAGTAACCCGAAGAATAGTAACTTCTACATAAATTAATATTGGTATTAATGATGTATTTAGTATATTTTCTGTCAAATATTCAGCGCCCTGAGTGGCTGCCCGGTAGTTTGGTATTTCTGTTTTTTGTGAAAGTACAAAAAACAAAACAAAAAAAAATGCCAATTTAAGACAGGAGACTTTCATTTTAATCTCATTTGGTCCCTTTGTCAGAAGCGGCTTTGGTAATCATGGCGCCCTTGGACAATTTTTTTAGCGCCTCTGTAAAAATAAGTTAAAAAAACTAATATTGTGTTTTCGTAATAATGGCGCCCTTGGTCAGATTTTTTCAACGCCTCTGTAAAAATAAATTTCAAAAAACTAATATCGTGTTTTTGTAATCATGGCGCCCTTGGTCAGATTTTTTTCAGTGCCTCTGTAAAAATGCTTTTCAAAAAACTATTATCGTGTTTTTCTAATCATGGCGCCCTTGGAGAGAATTTTTTCAGCGCCTCTGTAAAAATAAATTTCAAAAACTTAATATCGTATTTTTTAATCACGGCGCCCTTAGTCAGATTTTTTTTTTCAGCGCCTCTGTAAAAATCCCTTTCAAAAAACTATCGTCGTGTTTCTCTAATCATGGCACCCTTGGACAGATTTTTTTAGGGCCTCTGTAAAAATAAGTTTAAAAAAACCAATATCGTGTTTTCTTAATAATGGCCCCCTTGGTCAGATTTTTTCAACGCCTCTGTAAAAATAAATTTCAAAAAACTAATATCGTGTTTTTGTAATCACGGCGCCCTTGGAGGGATTTTTTTCAGCGCCTCTGTAAAAATAAATTTCAAAAACTACATCGTGTTTTTGTAATCATGGCGCCCTTGGACAGATTTTTTTTTCAGCGCCTCTCTGTAAAAATAACTTTCAAAAAACTAATATCGTAATTTTGTAATCATGGCGCCCTTGGTCAGATTTATTTCCAGCGCCTCTGTAAAAATAACTTTCAAAAAACTAATGTCGTGTTTTCGTAATCAATTCGCTCTTGGTGAGATTTTTTCAGCGCCCTGTAAAAATAACTTTCAGAAAACTAATATCATGCTTTTGTAATCATGGCGCCCTTGGTCAGATTTTTTCAGCGCCTCTGTAAAAATAAGTTTTAAAAAACTAATATCGTGTTTTTGTAATCATGGCGCCCTTGGTCAGATCTTTTTTCAGCGGCTCTGTAAAAATCCCTTTCAAAAAACTATCATCATGTTTCTCTAATCATGGTGCCTTTGGACAGATTTTTTTAGCGATTCTGTAAAAATAAGTTTAAAAAAACTAATATCGTATTTACGTAATAATGGCGCCCTTGGTCAGATTTTTTCAGCGCCTCTGTAAAAATAAGTTTTAAAAAACTAATATCGTGTTTTTGTAATCATGGCGCCCTTGGTCAGATATTTTTCAGCGCCTCTGTAAAAATGCCTTTCAAAAAGTTATTATCGCGTTTTTGTACTCATGACGCCCTTGGGCAAATTCTTTTTTCAGCGCCTCTCTGTAAAAATAACTTTCAAAAAACTAATATCGTAATTTTGTAATCATGGCGCCCTTGGTCAGATTTATTTTCAGCGCCTCTCTGTAAAAATAACTTTCAAAAAACTAATGTCGTGTTTTCGTAATGAATGCGCTCTTGGTGAGATTTTTTTCAGCGCCCTGTAAAAATAACTTTCAGAAAACTAATATCATGCTTTTGTAATCATGGCGTCCTTGGTCAGATTTTTTCAGCGCCTCTGTAAAAATAATTTTGAAAAACTATTATCGTGTTTTTTTTAATCATGGCGCCCTAAGAGAGATTTTTTTCAGCGCATCTGTAAAAATAAATTTCAAAAACTTAATATCGTGTTTTTTAATTACGGCGACCCTTAGTCAGATTTTTTTCAGCGCCTCTGCAAAAATAAGTTTTAAAAAACTAATATCGTGTTTTTGTAATCATGGCGCCCTTGGTCAGATATTTTTCAGCGCCTCTGTAAAAATCCCTTTCAAAAAACTATCATCGTGTTTTTATAATCATGGCGCCGTTGGACAGATTTTTTTAGCGCCTCTGTAAAAATAAGTTTAAAAAAACTAATACCGTGTTTTTGTAATCATGGCGCCCTTGGTCACTTGGCCAGATTTTTTTCAGCGCCTCTGCAAAAATAACTTGAAAAAAAGTAGTATCGTGTTTTTGTAATAGCAAGCCCCCCCCCCCCCCACACACACACACATGCACATTCCCCACAAATACACACATAAATTGATGCCCTTAGTTCTACTAAAGGGGAGCATTCCATATTTTCTTAATGATAATATAAGTGTTAGACCGCCAAGTGCGCCAAGACTAATTCTTCACAAGATTTTGCAATGGAAACTTATGCAAATTTTGCTTTTGAAAGAAGAAAATGTTAATTTTTCATACCTATTTAAAAATTCGATAATATTTTTAGCATCCAAAAAAGCCAATATGTAAAAACGTTTTTTTTTTTTTTTTAACCGGATCTGTTTAACCTCTTTAAACTTCAAACACCACCCCGATATATGAATTGAAAAATACATATGTAATTAAAATAAATAGATAAACCGTTAAAATTGTAAAAGTCCTTTTACAAAAGAATGGATAAATATAAGTAAAGAGAAGTGCGGATGTATTTGGGTTCAGTTTTCAATGCTGTTAGTCAGTAACGTGGGAGTTACTAAGAAGACAAATTACCATTTCGGCGGGGTTTCAAATCGGTTCTATAGATACCCAGTGGTTTCTGTATTAATACCAGATGTGATAAATTATTATACCGTATTTTGGAGCTCTCTATCTTTCTGGAGAAAATAGAAATCGGTGGATGTGGAGGTATTTTCCCATGAAATACTAATTAATACACGACACATGCGCGACACGACGTTGTTGGTGGTTTTTTTTTTTTTTTTTGTGTGTGCGTGTGAGTTGCGACGACCATTGTAATTTAAATTTGGCTTATCTGAAATTAAAATAAACAGTAATTTTTAATTAAATATGACTTATTTCAGTGACTAGACGAGACAAAGGGTGGAAATTATGAAAAGCTCTCTCTCTCTCTCTTTTTTTTTCTTTTATGCTGATTATTTGAAGAGGGTATTCAACTTTTATCGTAGAAAAATGCTGATTTTTGATGATTGACAAAAAGAAAAAAAAAAAATCCTTAATGCACTGCATAATTATATAGAAACTAGGGGGCTCTGCCCCCTACGAGCTACGCTCGCTAACCCCCGTTCAGGCACACCAAAATCCAAAAAGCACGCTAACTTGATCGGCTTTAAAAGTATTAAATTAAAAAAAAAAGGTAGTGATTTTTCTGTAAACGGGTTTCCATTCGTTCTCCTTGGATTGGAGATTTTTAAGACCAAATCTGCTGCTGTTAAGAGATTCAATGGCTGTTTACGTATTTAATTAAAAAAATAGTTAAACATTTGAAAATAAGCTAATGTAAAATGAATTAAGTAAACAGTGTCCTTGTCTTCCGGTATTTTTTAACAGCGCTATAAGATAGTTCTTTTAAATAATTCATTTTAAATGTATCGTTTTAAATCTGACGTAATTTACACATTTTATTTCTCTTATTAATATTAAGGTGAAAATACTTTAGTTGTTAGAAGGAAATATTATTTGCGCTGTCTTCGAATTCACGATAATAGTTGAAAAGATTATCTCAAAATATCTCGCGCAAATATATTTTTTAATTTAAATTGTTTTACCATATTTTTTGGCCATTTTAAATATGATGTAATTTCTTCCCTTTACAAGTTTTAGCGCATAATAATTTTTTTATTTTAACATTTTGTTTCTCTTTTAAAATTCAAGTGTGAATATGGTTCTTATGACGTAATTTTCCTGCTTTTAACATGTGATCATTTAATTCTAATTTTAAAGTTTTTATTTCTGTTTACAATAGTCACGTGTAAATAAATTTTTAATTTGAAGTAAACATTATTGTTTCGCTGTTTATACAATTGGAAACAGTTTAAATTAATAACATTTTCTAAAATATATAAAAAATAATCTCTCGAAAAGCTGAAAATTTGAATTTAAAATAGAAATAAAACCTCAAAAAATGAGTCAAATAAAAAAAATAAATGCAATCTTCACACCGGGAACTTATAACGTATAAAATGATCTAAAAATGATTAAATTTTCATGTATAGCTCAGTGGTGTAGTCGAGGGGGGACGCAGGGAGACGGCGTCCCCCCACTTTTTTATTTTATTTCAAGCGTCCCCTTACTTTTTTTTCAAGGGGGACGCTAAGGGCGCGAGGGGACGCAGATCTTCCTGATTTATTAAATGTTTAAAATAAAAAGCACATTAATAAATTAAGAATTTTATGAAGTAAAGAATTGATTTTTAAAACTATTTGAGTTTTCTTTGAGTATTCAGAAAACAAACTGAAAGGAATTGGGGAGAAAGGGATATTTACTTGCCGTTTCACCATAATTAACAGTAGTGAAGCACCTGAAATACCGCGCTAACATTAGTTCCTTCAGATGCATACATTAGTTTTACTTGGAATTTTCTAATCGAAAACTATTATCCTCCTCCTTTTCCTAACATAAAGAGAAAGACCACAAAAACTCTTTGAAAAAGATCTTTATACACCGCAGTCTCCGTTTAAAAAATATCCAGATGTTTCAGTTTTGAAAGACTGGTCATGTTTTTCTCACATGGTAATTAACAACAGCATGTTTCCATTAGTCAGTAAATAAGGTATTTAAAGACGTTCGGGGTAATTGTCATATCTGTCACATACTGTTGGTTAGTAGGGGTCCTCAGATGACTGGTATGGTGTCTGCAATCGAATACAGAATAAATCAACAAAAGGGACACCAATGCAGACCGACAACTCCTGATATATTGCAGTGCCAAGAATCCCACAAAATCATTATCCCCCTTTCTCCTATCTTCCTGTATCATTCACATTGACAATTATTTATTGGTTTACTATTCGGAGATTACTTCTTTAGACAGGAATAAACTACAAGCATTGGATTATTTTGAATTCCAGCGAATATCTCTGAAGTATCTGTTTTTTAAATTCTAGCCATAAGTATTTTGCATCAAAATTTCAATTTTTGAAGGAAAAAATAACAATGAAACGATATAGGCAGCCAAAATTGGAAAGTTTTATAATTTCTTCGAAACGTTGGTCGTCGATGATAGTATAACAATGCCGTGATGATAGATACGAAATTATCGAGCACAATTGAAGATCAAAAGTCCGATGCAAGAGAATCGTAAGCATATTTTGAGTTTTGATCAATAATATTTTTAATTATATGCTATGTTATACCATGAATCTTTGATAAGAGTTCATATTTTCCAAATATCAATATGTTTTTGTATAAAATTATATCTTCTGTACAATGGGATGGAAAGGAAACAATGGGTGCCAGAAATGGTAGTTGAGCAGAATTGCCCCTCTTTAGATTTTCAAATTTAATTAACTAAATTTTCTTTCCCTCTCGAAAATTTCAAAAAATAACAAAGTTTGTTCTTCGCATAGGATTTAAAGTAATTGAACAGTAAAAGAAAGGATACCAAGAATTATTCATCAGGGAGAGGGCCTGTCCTCCTGAAGCCCCCGTAAAAGACTATTTTTAGTTCTGTTTTTCTTTTATGTTTGTGTATTTTTTTTTTCTAAACCACCGATTAAAATATATCAGGTGTGCAGAAAAAAAAATAGTAATATGTTTCACTTGTTCCTTTTGTAAATAAAAGCTGATAGAAGTTTAATTTAGGAGTTTTTAATATGCGTTTTATTTGTTATATTTCTAAAATACTTTGTTTTAAAATAAAGTATAGATTTTATTTAATAACGGCAATATTGTTTGAAAATGTCTGCAATCTCAATAAAATTTGCAGTAGCATAAACAATACAAAATTAAACTACAACATTTTAACACTTTCTAACATAGTTGAAAAGTTTATGACTTTGGTTCGTCATTCCGATTGCCCGTAAATAAACTTGGATTGCCACTCTATTTATATACATTATTATGATTTACTATTTACTACAAAGATTCTTTAATGAAAATGAAGTGTTTAGCACTTATAGTTCGTTTGCACGTATACATAAAAAAAAATATTCCGTTAAATTATGTCCTATGGAAAGAAAATTCTATATTTTGTATTTTAATGATGTTACACTACTTCAAACATAATGAAATTGATATACATCACTGAAGGGCACAATAACACGCTTAATATAGAATACGTATCGTGTAGCTTCTTTCGTTTATTTACAGGGATATAGAAATAAATTACAGTGTATTAATCTCGGTTTACAATAATCAGTGTTGAATTCAGACACTTTCCTCGGGGGGGGGGGGGGGGGGATTTCTGTGGCTCTGAGGGTGACATTATAGAGTTCCGAGGGGGATTGCACTTTTTGACCATTCAAAACACGAAACCTCAAATCTTCCGGGGGAATGTCCCCTCCGGGCCAACTCCTGAATTCACTAATGACAGTAATTGTTTGAGAAGCGTTTTTTGAAATTTATATACGTTATTGAGGAGGGAGATAACGTCATCCACAGAAAGCATAGGGAATATATCATATCAATTTTCTTTAACAGTCTATAAGCAACATTGTAAGATGTGCTTTTTCAATCTCAACTAATTTTTATTAAATTCTGTGAAATGAATTCTACAAATTATATGCAGTGCAACCATTCAAAATATTTAAATTGTGTGGGCGGGATTTAATGAAAATGCATTTTCAAGAGTGTTATTTGCTTTTTAGCACAACTAAGTTTTACTGTGTGAATATAATATAAATAAATTCATACATAGGACTGCACAAAAGACATGGATACACAAATATTGTCGTCAGTGAACGGTAAAAACCTTTTTTTAGTGAAAAGCGTTGTTCTATTTAATTAGACTTTTAGTTTTACTGTGTGGTATGCATAAAAAACAAGGATTATATTACTGAAGATTTTGCATGTTAACACTCACAAATTCTTCACACCCGCTTTCTAATGTGAATCATATGGAAGATTTTTTTTTTCTTGTTTGACTTTTAATATTTGTAAAAGGTTTTTTTTTCATTGGATAGCTGAGGCCAATCTCTACAAAAGCCGAATCTTTTTTTTTTTTTTTCCCGATTTTGTTTGTATTTTTTTTTTCCAATTTAGATAATTTTACTTTCGGAACCGGTTTCGAAAGTCGACCTATCCTCATAAAAAATGACTGCGAACAAAATCGAAAAAGTAAAAAACGGGCATTATGAAAATCGACCATGGCTATCCAATGCAAAAAAAAAAAAAAAAAAAAAAAAAAAAAAAAAAAAATCATTTAAAAATTTTGACATGCAAACGATATACCTTTTTAAAAACTTCTCCCATAGGATTACCATTAGTGAGCAAATTCAGTTCCCGTGAGTGAAGTAGTCCCTTAATGTCTTTAGGGGCTACTTCAGTCTAGACAGTAATTACTGAGATAAGGCTTTTAACTTTGTTAAGTATTTTCTAAAATGTCTATTAACGCATCGCTGTTCCTTGAATGAAAAAAATAATTATAATAAAATATTTTTGATAGTATTAGAAAATATTTCATATTCTATGCATGGCGCATGATTTTTATTCTAGTTAAAGTTGTATTTGGAATAAAAAATGTAAAATCGTTGTAACATAAATTACGTTTAATGAATTTCTTTTTTCATTTTGAATAACTGTGTACAAAAAAATAAATTAATTATTTATGTAAACAATATGTACCATTTTCAAAAATTTGAAAGAAAATCTTATCTATAGTACGATGTTTAAAACTAAAATTGAAGTAACAGATGTTATTAGTACTAAGAGGCGCAAAACTTATTTATTTTATTAAATGGGAATGTAGTAACAGATCTTACATTTTTCTATTACAAATGCTGAATTAAATTGCACAAAATTAAAAAATAAATATTTTAATTAATCAGAACACATTTATGAAACTATTGAAACTGTTAATTACACTGAAACCGAAAAAGATGGTATAACTTTTATTTAGTAATATAGTTTATTAAAGTTGCGTCTATGCATTTGTGATTTGCACCACGGGTGGATCCATCTTTCCTTGTAGATGAGGTGGAGTCTGTGTGTCATGTGCCTCTTTTTGTAGGGAAGGGTCATATCGGTATAATATTAATTTTTATATCTTACGATTTTTCTTCGTCCACAATTCCAAACTGGCTGTTTTATGACACGTTATCAAAGTTATATTTTCTGTTTGTAAATGCATAAAATTTACCAGTTCTATTCAGACAATAATAGTTAAAATAATGGATTAGGGAAGTGCTTTATATAACGTGGTCTGGTTCAAATATGAACACATTTTAAATTTTAAACACATTTAAAAAGTGCAGCAATTTTCGAAAATTACTTTTTAGTCCCCGGTATGCTTTTTCTTTCTCCCTGCTATTAAAGTGTCGTCTCAAAAAAAATAACTTCCGTTGTATAAGCCAGACGTAAAACAAAGCAGATGTATCATTGTACGGTTAAATACTCTACTGCAATTTTTTTAACTTCTAAGCATCGCATATTTTCAATTTTTATACCGTCGTATTGGGAAAAAAAGTACTTTTAAACGCAATTCGTTTGTAAACTGCATCTCAATTTATTTTTAAAATATTAATTCTTTTGTAGTTTTTAGCGCATTTGTTTAATCTTGGCAGCTCAAATACTCCATTTATGTTGAAAGTAAAGGAAAAATAGTTGGAAAATAGTAATTATATCTTTTTGTTGCCATTTTCCCATAACAACTTTTAAAAAATGTAATTAAAATACGTACTATTTTGAAAAACTATAGATGATTTCTGATAAAACATCGAGCTATTATAAACCAAATTTAATTTTAAGTATCTATATTAATATTACAAACAGATGAAGGCATATGAATCATTAGATAGCTGATTTTTTTTTGTCGAGTTTCTTGAATGACATCTCTTTTTTCGAGATTTGTGTATTATTCAGCGATAGTGACGTCATATGCGTACTTTATTATAGGTCATAGATTAACATACGAGATGGAACATTTATGGCGAAATCTGTAATGACAACAGTACTAGCGTTACTACGGACCGAAATTTACATATGTTGAAGAAATATGTTTAAGCTTTATGATTTGAATATCTATTCTTTCCAAACGAAGAAGAGGCAGATGATATTGTATTTACGCTTTATTTCAGTGGTGGAAAATTGGCGCAGAGGAGGAGCCTATTGACACCACTAATATTTTATAGTATTCTTCATCTTAATAAAAACTGTAATTAGATAAGACGAAAAATTCTACTAAAATTTAGTGGTGTCAATAGGCTCCTCCTCTGCGCCAATTTTCCACCACTGTTTATTTATTTAGCTGCTTTTTTTTTTTTTTTTAATCGTGCTTGTATCGTTGTTACTTTTAATTTACAAAACGATAATTAGAGTAATGATAAAAAAGAAAAACCCTAGAAAATTCTGTTAAGAACGGAAATGTGTAAGTTTATGAGATTAAATTGTAAAAAAATCAAATTTCAAAATCAAATTCAAAAAATCAAATCAAAAAATCAAATCAAAAAATTCAGGCATTGTGTTAATTTATTCATATCGAATAAAATTTTACTGAGTGTAATGTCGGTACCTCTATTTATTTTTAACTTTTAGATTTATATAATTCTAAAAATTTGGCGAAAGAAAATTTTCAAAATCTGTAATTTTATTATTATTTCTTATATGTTAATATTATAAATATTATTCAATTGGTTGAATGTTATTTACATTAAAAGCAATATTTTTATTTTATCTGTAAGAAAGTGAAAATGCGTAAATTTTAAAAGATTGTAACGATTGTTTAATACTTTAAACTTCATAAATTAATAAAACATCGGCTATAAAAATTTTCCTATTAAATGGGAATATTTATGAAATTTTCTGGGACTTGTAGAGTGCAATATTTCGTATAGTCTTATATTACACCATTGCTTTTGATATATAGCATTCAGGATTAAATGTTTACTTTGCTTTTCGTTGCACTTAAATTGTTCACGCATCATGTTAAATAAAATAAAAAAAAATGCGTATATCAGTACATGAACATAGAACAGATATTAGATATATAAAATAGAATATCTATTCTATATTCAAGTATCGGTGTAAGATTCTATTGAAAACGTAAACATGCAACATTAAAAAAAGAAAGATCCCAATGAGGTAGATATTCAATAATAAAATACTACAGGGATTTTACAATAATAAATCCCATTGTCACTAAAGGCGCTACGATCGCAATCGCATTACCATTACGCTCTATGGAAGTGTCCCATCTTGTATGTTAATTTATCCTGTAGATGTTGTTTAAGACTGGATAGTAAATGAAGAATTCTCTAGCTTATGCGGATTACGTCATTTTATATAAAATAAAAGCGTGTATTTTAAGTCTTAAAACTGAAATATGTTTTTTACTATCTATATTTACATACATATATATATATATTTTTATCGGGGGTGACACTAAATTCTGAAAGTGTCATTTCTTTTGTTCAGACATGAAAAAGGTTTCAATTTTTTCAATTCTACAGTAAGCCAACAAAAAAAAAGAACCTTTAATTAAATTAATTTTAATTAAATTTAATTTTTAAATTTAATTTTTCATTTACTTTTCAATGCAGTTGAAAATGTGAAAAGCAAGAAAGTTTGCCCTATGGGTGATGTAAGAATATGTTCGAAACTATGAGCGTCCCCCACTTTTTTTTCCAGGACTACACCACTGGTATAGTTTTTGCTCCAATAAAACTTTTTTAATGGGACGATTTTGTCCAACTTTAGCATTAAATATCTCTTAAAATAATTCTTTGATTTGAAAACTGTCTACATCAACGTGTTTATCAAACATTTCTCTATAATACCACCGATTTTCATATTTTTGTTTGCAACAGTTTTTTTAATATTAACGAAGAAAGGCCATGCTTAAGCATTCAAATTGGATGCCGATCTACCGGGAATTTCTACGCAGATTTTCATTGGTCCATTTCCAATTCAAAACTTTTTTTTATATATAGAAGGAAAAAGCTGACAAAATTAGAAGTGAAAAACAATTCAGTATTATTAAAGTAATCGTGCCGTGGTCATCTATTAAAAAATGCAATTTTGAGAAAAAAACTAGTTTCAATTTTATGTTATAATTATGATAGAATGCTTATTGTATTTTTTTTATTTTTTTTTACTTACATATAATTGTCTATTCCATATTCTGGCCACATAAAGAAGTCTCAATTCCGTTGATAAAGCCACTAAAATAAAAACTTGATTTTCCGAAATTTATAAGTTATGATTACGTGTAAATCCTTAAAGCGGTTCTCAAAAAAAAATTTTTTAACGTTCAATAATGTGAAAATTTCTGCTCATTTACAAACATAAAAATAGTGTTCGAAAGAAACTGAATTTCGGTTACCTTCCTAGTATCGACTGAAAACGAAAGCGAAATTGTTTTAAAAATAAATTCAATGTAACATAAACATACATATACGCATGTTATCTGAATAATGTTTTGCGTAGAAACGGCAGTACATAATTAACAAAATAATTTGATTGAAATAAAATTAATTAAATATAAGGTGCTATAAACATAAAAAATATATTAAAAAATAATTTAATTTAAAAATAACGAATTTAATCAATATTAGTAATAGCTTCTAGATTTATCTCCTTGTGAAAATATACAGTATGTACGGCTCTTTGGATGGGAGTGCCGTTTGGGGGAGGCTAGGGAGGGGCAGTTATAGTAATATTGAATATACGGCAGTTATTTTCGCCGAAACTAGGATTTTGGGCTGAAAACGAAAATGAAACCGAATATTCGGCCAAACTCCACATAAAAGAATGAGACTTGCAGGCTTGGTTATTGAAGTGATTTGTAATACAATAGATTCTGTTCTTTAAATTAATTACATCTTGAGTTAAAATTGATTGTTGTCTCATGACAACAGTTTTCTTTCTCTTCTTCCACTGTCGCGTCCGGAAATTCGGTTCAAAACGCCACATTTGGCAGCCTTTTCTGAAAGATCTTTTGTTTTTCTCAAAAAATATAAAAGACAGTTCGATTAAAAAGTTTCTGGTGGGCAATAAAAAATAATTGGTATTTTCAGCCAAGTAAAGCAGTCAGCAGTTATAATGAAATTTAATGAAAACCTTTAAAACAAAACTATCATGCAATAAAATTCAAGTAATACTACTTTTCAAAATAATACATTCAACGTAATACTTTTAAAGAATGTACTACTTTTCCAAAGATTTTCTGCCCCCCCCCCCCTACCCTGCGTACACACATGAATCGCAGTAAAAAAGAACAAAATCTTTGAAAAACAGAAACAACTCCATTATTGGGCATAGCCTTTGTAAGTTTGCTGATTTGAAAGCAGGGCCGAAATTAAGGGGGCCAGAGGGGGCATGTGCCCCGGGCGCCAAATGAAGATTTTGTTTGTCGATTTTTCTCGCATCTGCGTTTTGCACGGTATTGTTAAAATCATTCTGTCTGGCGTATGACAAACCATAGAAGAATCTAAAGATGATATGGCATAAGGATCCTGTATAAAGCGGAATTTTTTTCGATTCCGTTTCCGAGATTTTAATCAATCAATATTCCACAAAGCCAAGGACGGATTCAGCTCATCATTTAGAGGGGGTCATGGATTTCCTTTTTTGGGGTGGGGGGCGATCACATCCTCTTTATGAGAATTTTTTATATTGAAAGCTATTCCCAAATCCAAACTAACTACTTTTCTGATACTTTCGCGAAGTCATTTTCATTCGTAAATACAAAAAATTTGCATTAATATTCGTAAAAATATAAAATTAGCCGATTTTGTTCAGATACCAGGAAATTAGAGTTTCCCATTTTTTTTTATAAAGTCAAAGATTCATTCAGAAAATGTTGTCAAAGATAGCACTTTTAGCCAAGTTTTACGAGTTGAAACCACAGAAATGTCGTCGCAAGGGAACAATTGGCTGTCACTTCCGGAATTTCAGTTTAAAAAGTCTAATAATTGTCAACGATTAAATATGGCAAAAATTTGTGTTAAATTTTAGAGGTAACTAAACCGTACACATTGGCAGCTATGGGATTCTGTTAGTGTCATAAAAATTGCAGGTGAAGCCTCTTCTTTCTGCTCAAAGTATTAAATAGTTTTTTTCAATCGAACTTATACCTTTGGAATGGATCATTTTCTTCTGATGGACTGGTGCCATCCATTATTATGAAACAACCGTTATAAATGAAGTGTTAGGTGAAGATGAAAGAGCTGTCGTAAAAAGTTAGAACTCTGATTTTCTGGTCAGAAAAGGAAAAAAAAAAAATGGTCATAATTTTCTCTTTTCTGGTCAGGATGAAAAAAAAATGGCCATAATTTTGTTTCTGATCAGAATGGGAAAAAAATGGCTATAATTAAAAAAAAAAAAAAATCTATGATATCTTTTGAATGTTGAAAAAATAAAGAAATAAAACATATTTTTAAAATAATTCACGTAAAATAGACGTCACTCTTGAACTAAACAAAAATAACTTTCCTGAAATTTTATACACCATAATTAGTATTTGTATTCTAGAGATTGAATTATATAAAATATTATTGAATTGTATTAAATAATGTTTTGCACTTTTGAGTTTTGACCCAACGAAATTGTTTTTGTTTGTTTTATTTTAATATTTTATTTTCCATTTGGAGATAATTGTATGGAGATTGTTATTCAAATATTCGGGGTAAAGTTTGAATTAACTCATTAGATAAAGTGAGCGAAATTCGAAAATAGAGATAGCTTTCTTAGAAAAATGTGGTGGAAAAAAATACCTCTAAACTGGCAACACTGGTCTAACATCAGATTTTTTTTAAGTGCAATGTCTTGCGGGGAACTATTTTTGTGCATATTACATTTCTATAGTGTAAAATACTAATTTGGGTGACATAATTATTTTAGGAATAAAGTTTTCGCTATAGCAATATACTGGTATATATTTTTAAAGTGATTTTTTATACATAATTTATATAGTATGTGCGTGTGTATGTGTATGTATATATATATAAGCATTTGCGCCCTTTTGTAAGGCAATCGGCGCCCTTTTTATCCATTTTGCCACCGCCCTCTCAGTTATGCCAGTACGACCCTGTGCACACAGATGAGAAATTTTATGAATGTGAAATTTGTTCAAAGCCATTTGCACGATCAGGAAATCTGAGGAAGCACCTTCTAATACATACTGGTGAGAAACCACATAAATGTGAGTTTTGTGAAAAGTCCTTTACCCATTTAGAAGCACAAAAAAAAACATCTTTTAACACATACAGGTGAGAAACCTCATAAATGTAAAATTTGTCAAAGGTCATTTACGCAATCGGGAAACTTAAAAAGACATCTTTTAACACATACCAGAGAATCAGCTCTTTTTCTTCCTGAATGCTAAGAAAGATTTCCTGGGAAGTAAAATTTGGACCACACCATTCCTGAAAGAGAAATCATCGGAAGTCTGTGAAAAAAGTTTGCACAAGCAAAATACGTAAACTAACATGTTCTAAATTACATCAGACAGAAATCATACGTTTGATATGGACTGGATTTCATTGCCTTTTGTTTCTCTCTTTTTTTTTTTAGTGAGTCTTGTGGATGTATGCTAATATAGTGGCGAAGAGAAGGACGAATCTTATTTGGGTAAAAGTATGTTAAATACAGACTCCACAAAGTTCCTATTTTTCCTCCTTTCTCCTTTTTTAAGGACTCTTGCCTCCCTCCCTCATATTTTTCCCTTTTAAATGAACTGCTTCACTTTCTACATCCATCGATTTGCTGTCGTTATTTCTCCATCCCATTGATGGATGGTGCCGCGAAAGAGCAGAAATAAGCAAGTTGTGTATCATTAGCTCACTGAGAAAAATGACATTTTCAAATCTGAGTAAATCTATGTTTTCATTTTGTTCTGAAACTTTTTGTTTCAAATATGACGACCCAATTCTCTCAATTCTGAAATAACAGAAATACTCAGTTTCAAACAAAATTACCTTTCATTCGTTAAACGTAGTAAATTTTATCAGGGTAGTTGAATTTATTCATATTATATCATTTGTTATAATTTCAAACCAAACGCTCCTTTTAGTAATAATTTATAACATGAAATGTGGCGAACTACATTTTTATCGTGTTCGCGGAAGAACACTTAAAAGCCGTCGTAGTATAATTGCGAAAGCGTAAATTTTATTCTTCAACCTTCGAAATCGAAGAATGGAAGAATTCGTAAAGGAAATACCTCACAAGTGGGATTTGACAGCCATCAACAATATATAAATACAAACATAATGTATAATCGTGAATAAACATCATGAATTAAGCGATATGTGCTTATATTTGAGTATGCCCATGCTTTCAGAAATGAGTATATACATGTTTCAAACTTGAGTAATTTTGTTTCGGAGACATTTTGACTATGCGACATACTCAGATTTGAGTATTTTTTACTCAATTTTGAAAATGTCGTTTTTAGAGTGCTGTTTGTTTTTGACGTATGGATGAAGGAGGTGTTATCTTTTTGGGTGCTAATTATGAAGCTTTATGAATAAAAGGTAAAGTGTCATTATGACTTTTTGCCATAAGATTATTTCAGAAGCTGGGTTGAATAAAAGAATTTTGACTAAATTTTTCTGTGAAAATCCTAACAAAAAAAAAAAATAATAATAATAAATGCATCACATGAATTTATTTTAAGATTTAATAGAATATTTAGATATAAGGCAGCCATCGAAATAAAGCATTTTCTTTTTCTTTCTACAAGATTTATTTCCTTTCTAGTACTGAATGAGAAAATGTTGAATACAAGAAAATATCATCTGCACCTTGGCGTTCTTTGTAGGTTTTCTTGGTGCCCTTTGTAATATTCATCTTATACCTTTTCTTAAAAAAAAAAAAATATTTTAAAGGATCCTTTCTTCAAAATTATTGTTTTTTATTAGTATTATTATTAGCACGATTAAAGCTCCTTCCCTGCAAAATTTTTGAGATAGTTCCCCTCTCGGAAAAATCTTCTAGGATTTATGTATTTTTCTTTTGCTGCAAATTATTTTTACATAGATTTCTTGAATCGTAAGAACCGTATGCAGTGATGGAACAGCTGCGTCAATTCGATAATGTTGCGCATTTCTGCGCCAAAACAATCATTTTTCAACAAAATTGCGCCCAACTGCGCCAATTCGATAATAATTCTTGAGCCAAATCAGTCATTTTCCACCTAAATTTCGCCAAAAGATTGTGAAAACCATGCAAATTTGGTCAAAAGATCGCGAAAAACACGCGATGTTTGTCAAACGATCACGAAAAAAACCGTGAATTTTAACAAAGGATCGCTAATTTCGTCAAAAAACGAACAAAACGCGGTCAAAAGATCGCGAAAAACGTGATTTCGTTAAAAGATCGCGAATAAAACCCAAATTTCGTCTGAAGATCGCGAAAAACAAGCAAATTTTGTCGAAAGATGGCGAAAAACACGCGATTTTCGTCAAAGAATCACAAAAAAAACCCGTGAATTTTGCCAAAGGATAGCTAACTTCGTCAAAAAACGAACAAAATACGGTCAAAAGATCGTGCAAACACGCTACTTTCGTTAAAATAAAGCGAAAAAACCCCGCAAATTTCATCAAAAGGTCGCAAAAAACGCGCAAATTTTGTCAAAAGATCGCGAAAAACATGCAAATTTGTCAAAGGATCGCGAAAAAAACGTGAATTTTGTCAAAAGATCGCTAATTATGTCATAAACGAACAAAAAGGCGTCAAAAGATTGTAAAAGAAAACGAATTTCGTTAAAAGATCGCGGAAAAAACGTCAAATTTCATCAAAAGGTCGCAAAAAACGCACATTTTGTCAAAAAATCGCGAAAAACCGCAAATTTCGTCAAAAGATTTCGAAAAACTCGCTAACTTCGCCAAAGGATAGCGAAAAACATGCTGATTTCAACAAAGGATCCAAATAACGCGAATTTGGTCAAACGATTGCGAACAATACGCAAATTTGGTCAAAAGATTGCGAAGAATACGCATATATGGTCAAAAGATTGCGAAAAACACGCAAATTTCGTCAAGGGATTGCGAAAAAACGCGAATTTTTTTAAATAGTCGCGGAAAAACGCGAATTTCGTCAAAGAATCGCAGGAAAAACGCGAATTTCGTCAAAGAATCGCAGGAAAAACGCGAATTTCGTCAAAGAATTGAAAAAATAAAAACGTAAATTTCGTCAAAGAATACCAAAATGACATTTTGATGCTCCAAAATGAGCATTTTTGCTGCTCCAAAATAGTTATTTTCTGCTCCAAAGTGGCTTTTTGCTGCTCCAAAATAGTTATTTTCTGCTCCAAAATGAGCATTTTTGCTGCTCCGAAATGGCTTTTTGCTGCTCCAAAATGAGGCCCATGCTGTTCCATCACTGACCGTATGGTTACCATTGTGAGATATGTGCATCGTATAAGATGCATTGCTGTCAATTTTGCGCGTTTATTTATAGTATCTACCACTATTTCTATATAGTAATTTTAATTTCGTTTAATTTCAAACGTCCTGTCATTAAATGAAGAGAAAACTACTATTAATCTTTTCCACCTCAATCCACTTTGAAAAGTAATCAACAATAATTTATCCAATTAAAAAACATCAAATCCACTCCTATTTTCTGAAATGGCCTATCAGGAATACTGTGAGAAAGAAAGGGTTCATTAGATCAGGGCTGTTCAACGCGGCGCATACGGTCACCATGGCGCTCTTTGCAGGTTTTCTTGGTGCCCTTTCTAATGTTACTCTTGCAACCTTTTCATTAAAAAAATAAACATTTAACCTCTTCGCATTTGAGTATTAATGCAGTATTATTAATTATTACTGAATTATTTCTTCTCCCATTTTACTTCAGATCAAGATTTTTATTTTATTTGCATGAGTTCGAATCTTAGACTGCGAAACATGTCATTCTGATATCGAAATTGTAATTATGTTCAAGTACCATAAATAAAAGGGGACAAAATGGAGGTCCCCATTTGGGGACCCAGGGAACGAAGAGGTTAAAGGATGCTTTTTTCAAAATCAATAGGCGCAATTAAAGCTCCTTCCTTTCAAAATTTTTGAGATAGGTCCCCTCTCAGAAAAATGTACTGGGATTTGTGGTTTTCCCCCCTGCAAATTACTTTTAATTTGGATTTCTTAAATTGTAAGATTCATATGGCTACCACTGTGAGATACGTGCATCACATAAGATGCATTGCTGGCAATTTAGTGCGTTTATTTATAAGTATCTACCACTATCTCTGTATAGTAATTTTAGTTCTTTTAATTTGGGATATCCCGTCATAAAATAAAGGGAAAATCACTATTCCAAAATTGTGGTATGTATTTTGAATAAAAACATCGTGATAAATAGGTAACACTGATAAGAAGTTTGCACATCGCTGCTACAACTTACAGTGAGATAATGTTGATGCATGTTTTGATTCATGTGAATAATTGTGCACTTCATTGATTACTGTCAGTTAAGGTGCGCCCATGATTGCTGAAAGATTAGACAGACCTGCATTAGGTAGTGTTTTTCCAAATTTCATACATGTCTCACATATACTAATATTTACCTGGTAAATATTTAACCTCATTGGTATACTTCAGTGATTTCACTCGTATAGGTCTGTCGCCTCATATATGAACCGAGAAAAAGCTTCTCTCAGGGGCACATAAATTCAGATATGATCTGCACTGAAAAAGTCTGTAGTTGGCCATTCAAATAAGGATTTTTGCAATGGAACATTTTAAGCTAAATAATGCTATAAAAAGTGATAAAATATCTTTATTTAGATTAACAAACGTTTCATCGCACAAACTGTGACATTTTCAAAATCATTCATGATTGTTTTTACCACAGTTATTATTTTTTAAATTTTGTGAAAATATTTATACAGTCCTCAGCAAAAGTTTAGACACTGGTGATATTTGACCTTTAAATAACAAATACGAACACTTGGGCTATACAAATGGCTGTACTTATTTTTAAACATATTTTAAACATTTTAGGGAGGAAATAACGTTTTTAATGTCGGATTTTATTTAATTTAACTGAAAAATGTGAAATTTGCTTATTGCAAAAGTTTAGACACTTTCATGATTTTTTGGCAACTGTTCACAGAAAAACGCAAATTTCAAACTTTTGACGCCCCATGCATGAAGTATTTAAGTGCACCTCGCAATAGCATTGGTTAGTGAAGATGCCACGAGCTAGAAATCTTCAGTTAGGCGCGCCACACACCAGAGAGACATGCGACAATAATCGTGAGACATGAGGCAAATTCTGCTGTTCAAACCGGTTTTTTCTTTGTTAACAGGGTGAGATTGTCGCATGCCTCACGCTTTTCTGCCGCATGTCTCCCTGGTGTGTGGCGCGCCTTAGATGAAGTAATTGTAGCATGGAAGCTGAAATCGAAAGGGAAGGCTGTTGCAGAAATTTCAGCTGTTTTGAATCGTCCAAAGAAGCCGGCTATCAAGTACTGTCTAAGGGTGACTTTTTCAAAGCAAAATATAGATCTGGAAGGCCTCGCGTGACCAAAAAACGAGATGGTAGAAGGACCCATAAACTGTCATCTAGACAAATGACGATTGCTAGTCGCATTAAAAGTAAGTCAGAGCTTTCTGTGTCAACGAATACGATTTGTAGAGGAATAAAAGAAAGGTGTAAATTAGTTTTCATGAAAATGATAAAACAACCAGCCTTGAAATCTCACAACAAATTGACAAGAATGCAATGGGCTCGCAAAGATATGTCATATGGACCAAAGTGGTGTACTGTGATATTCAGTAACGAAAAAAAAAGCGGAATTTGGATGACCCAGATAGGGTGGAATACTATTGGCATGACTTGAGTAAACAGACTCTGGCTTTCTTTCGTCGTCAACAATGAGATGACTCTTTAATGATTTGGTCCTCACTTCTTTTTAATGCTCAAGTATCTCTGGAGATCCTCAATGGTTGCCATGCAGCGTAAGACTACTTACATACATTGGAAAACAATTTACAGCCATTTGGTGAACTTTTAGCTGTTCCAAAGTATGTATTTGTGCAAAATAATGCGTTCATTCATGTTGCATGCAAGACAAAAGTTGATTTAACTCACAAAATATTACTGTTCTCGACTGGCCCGCGTGTAGCCCTGATCTGAACCCAATCGAAAATGTTTGTGGCATCATATCTCGTAAGCTTTACGCAATTTTTTAACAATACTCCTCTGTTAATGAACGTCGAACTGCTGTTGAACGTGTTTGGTACGAAATAGACTTCCAAGTGATGCAGGATTTAGTTTCCTCACACAGTTTAGTTTCCTAGTCACATATTTGCACCAATTGCACATAATGTAGGTGTAGATCGATTTTAATTTATGGTTATTTTTCTGTAAGTAGACAGATTGTCTATACTTTTGCCACCATGTTAATTTTGTTTTTTTTTTGTCATTATTTATTTCGTAAAAGGTATAATATAAAATTTATTGTTTGTGAATAAAGGATAAGTCCCCAGTAATATGTAACAATTGAGTTATAACAATTCGTTACATACTTCGCAGTACAGAAGCATAATAGATCATTGTCTAAACTTTTGCTGAGCACTGTATTACAAATGATTTGGAAAATATCACCGTTTGTGCGATGATATGTTCGTTAATCTAAATAAAGATATTTTACCACTTTTTATAGCATTACTTAGCTTAATCTGTTTATAAGTGGTTATTACACATTTTGTTATGGAACATTTTATTAATTAGTATTTTTAAACAATACTAGATGGCGTTAGAGAGGGGTTGTCTGATTTTTTTCCATTCCGGAAAAAAACATCCTGGACGAAATATCATTTTGTTCATTTCGTTCTTTTAATAAATTGAAAATTCTAAATTAAAAATGCAGAATTTAACAATAATAAATATTGATTCTTCCCATTCTAGAAACGACTTTTATATCAAAATATCACAAATACATATTAATATGTGAAATATTTTGTGTGGAAATAAAAAACTAAGTTTCATTCATCTAGAAGCTTTTTTATGCAAACATGTTTATAAATAAAATTTATATCAATATTAAGTTATAATGTATTAAATAGCAATTGAAAAACATACATTTGCAGTAATTTTTAACTTGTTTGTCTGTCACATAGAGCAGTTCACATCACGTGACGTTTACCGTAGAACAATGAAAAAAGCTGTAGGACAATTAAATATAAAAAGCATTGATAAAGGTAGTGATAACTGTCCTACAGCAGCGTCAAAAACCTGTTCGTAACGTCACCTTGCACATCTCTATGGCAGTTCCATTGCAATTAATAATCAGTTTGGAAAATTAAACATAAAAAAAATTGAGAGATAAGTCATATGATGAAATAACAAATTGATGTTAATTAAGAAACTGTTACATTGAAATGAAACCTGTGCTTGTAATGACATTAATAATATATGCATAAAACATTCAGTATCTACACAGTTTACTCTACAAAGGGAACAACAAAAAGAAGTAAAAAAAATCATTAACGATAAAAAAAAATGTCTTTTAGTTAAAATATTAAATGCAAAATAACCAGGAACTAATAAAGAAATTAACAGAAATTCATTAAATGCATACTCAGGGTTTGTACGGGTACCGTTATTTTCAAAGTCAGATATGAGTATTTTTTATAGAAAAATAAATCTAGTTTAAACGGGCGAAATTTCGCTTTATTTAAGGAGAAATTTTTCATGAGGAAATACTGGTACCGAAGTATTTCTTAGTCTGGAAATTCAAGGACCTGTACGAACCCTGATGCTATGAAATTTTATTATTCAAGACAAATAAAGGTTGTAAAATATTTAATAGTCGTCAAATGATTCAGGATCAGGAAGAGGTTATTTGTCTTTAGAATTTAACATTTTATAAGCCATTACCAATTTTGTAGCAGTTTATAATCCAAGCCTATTTCTAATAGACAGGGAGCCGGCTGCACAAACCACCATCTCATAGAGTTCACGGCTGAAATTCCAGGATTAGTTAAAACTATTTGCATATTAAAATGCAACTGGTCTGCCAAGTCATATCTTGGTGGGAAAATACCTGCAAAACCTATTTTAGTAGTAGTTGACTGGTAGGTTTACCACTGTGTTTTCCTGCTCCCAGTCCTCTATGTTGTCATACCTTTGGGTGCAGGAAAGCACAATGATAGACCTACCGATCAACGACTAAAATCAGGTTTGCATGTAGTTTCCACCAAGATATGACTTGGCAGACAAGTTGCATTTTAATAAGCCAATCGCGTTCTGTCTAATCCTAGAATTTCAGCCATCAACTCGATGAGGTGTTGGTCTAAAAGCCTCCCGGTCTATAAGTTTGTTTTGAATCCCGGTGAAAGGGGAAAAACTACGTACAATATTTGCTGGTGGGGCTACGCAATGAAAAAGATGACGTGCAAAGTTTTAAATATTTTCTAAGTCACTGTATATTTTCAGAGATTCCCATCATTCTGCTGGTGATAGATTATTTATGATTACATCAGAAAAATATGTATCAGGAATTGAGATGCCTTAAAGGAAAATTTAACAATCAAGGGCAAACATGTTTTATCAATGTCATTCACCCATTTCCTTGCTATTTCTTCTTGGTCATTAATAAGCCCCTCACCCATGTATTTTGGATGCAGCATGTATGCTAAAATGTGAGCTGGTGTGATACAGTCATCAAATATTTTCTGTAAACATTTATTATAAATTCTAAGCTCTTTACATTTCAAAAGTGTCAGGAATTCATTGGTTACATCTGCAGTAGTAGAAGAATCTCTCTGTAGCACAGCGAGTGAAATACTGATGGATTTCAACAGACTAATTAGACATTTCGCTTCTTTATATAAAGCAATACTGTTATTGTTAATTATATTCCTTAAGTTTGTATCTATTTCTTCTTCATATTCATCAATAATTTTCAAGAAAACATCTTTGTTTTGCCCATACGTCTATAAACATTTTAATGTGACTATTACATCGAGTTTCATTAGGAAGTTGAGGCATTACACCACCATAAGAATTTAGAAACCTTTTAGCTACATGATGACTTCTGAAATATTTAGAAATTTCGATAACCTCTCCCTTAATAGGCTAATATTTCTTGTTTTGCAAATACCTCTTCGTAATAAATTGAGATAATGCGCTGCACACCCATATGCAATAAAAAAACTGCCATGACTTGAATATTTTTTCACCAGTTCTTCTCTTAGTTTTACCATTTTGCTTTCAATATCGCTAACAAAGATTTTACAGTATCACCATATTTTAACTCGCAATCATAGCTTCCTCGGCCAATTTTAAGCAGTACTGTGTGGTTTTATAATTATTTTCAGTGTCTACAACTGATAGAAAGAAAATATTTTCTAAGGAAGGAAATATTTTCTATCAGCGACACAGTTAGCAATAACTGGCAGACACAGTGCCATCACTAAGTCTTTTTATTGGTGGGGGAGACAACCTTAAATTGCCAAGTCAAATTTCAGTATTTGCCAACTCGTTTTATATATTTGCCAACTTACCGCAGTTAGAGAATGTAATATCGTTCTTATTTGTTAAAAGTTTAATAATATTCCCAAATGTGTGACACACTAACAGACTTTTTTCTGTTGTCTTCTCATTTGGATCATTTACATCGACATCACCAGAAGTGTTTTCATGCTGTATGTTTCTTTTTTTAGGTGAATTTTGAAGACCGATCTTCATGCACGATGGCTACAGAAATTGTGAAAAAGGGTACCTTGATTTTCTCCTGACTATCAGATTTCCCCGATTTCCTTTATTAACGATACGCATACGGTATTTTTTAATGTATGCTGATTCCTCATATAACACACTTATCTAGCTTGCTTATCTCATTTGGGAGAAAAACATAAAAATCCCACAGTCGTGTTTGTTATATTTCCTTAAATATTAGAATTATAGAATGTCATTTAAATGCTTATAAATAAAAATCTTCGTCATGGGAAAGCCTTTTCCCGAACAGCCAATGAAATGCTTGGATAATCCATAAGTTTCAGGTAGATAATACGTACGAGTCGCAGGCGATTTTTGTCGCTTGGAATTTTTGCATGTAATAACACTATTAATGTTTAATTCATGGCGTACGTAATGTAGGATCAACTCGGTGCGATTTTTTATGTCTCAAATTTTAGTCTTTGAAAAAATCATTTTCCAAATGGTCGTTGTAGTTTGTTAAATTGCTTTTTTTTTCCTTAACTCTTTTGCGAAGAGAGTTCTGCACATTATTCTTAGTTTTCTTTCACAGGCAATTGGGAAAAGAAATTTATGTCTAATTTAATTGTAGAAGTACTGTGATTGAAAAAAGAAAAAAAATCTATTTAAATTTACTGGCAGGAATAATCAAGAATTACGATAACGCTATATGTCACGTATATGTTGCAAAAGGGATAATGTATAGATGAATGCTATAATATATACAGTAAAACCTCGTTACAACAATATTTTAGGGACCAAATAAATATATTGTTGTAAAGGGGTATATTGCTATATCGAGGGCCTACGTATTTTGAGCTTTTAATAAGGATAATTTTTAATTTTAAGGTTTATACTACCTGAAAATTTATTTTTAGAAGAAATTAATTAGCAGAGTGTTAATAGTAATAGTTAAATACTACAAAATAAATAAATAAATAACTCGAATAAATTCAGAAAATAAGCACATAAATATTCACATACCTAAAAACCATTTTTATTGAAAATATTCGAATATTTTAGTTAGTTTATTCATTTTTTTTTAACTGTTAAGTCAACCAACATTGTATGCATTGAGTCTATTGCACAAAAAACATCTTTATTTGTCGACGAAAGGCTTGAAGAAAATGTCCGTAAAGACTTCACAGATTGAATAGCTTCCGCGGATGACAATAATGATTATGGTGGACCTGTATCATCATCATTATCCCCTCCATCATTATTTTCTATCTCAACAGTAATTTCAGACAGAATATCTACATCAGTAACTGCTGCGAAAACTACAAGGTCGTCATCTACTGTCAAATGGCCTTATACGCTAATTCCAGAGTTTTTGACGCTCCTTCCATCAAGTTGGGATAAAGATTTTTGGAGATTCAAAACACGTTCTTAATCATCTGAAAGATCACTATCTATGGAATTTTCATCACAATCAGATTTCTTATCTTCCATGACAGAAAGACAGGCCTTTTCCCAACAATTACGAATGGTTTTTTCTGTTACTTCCCAACAAATTCCAGCAATATTGTCACACCCTTCCTTCCGATTTACAGCTTTAAAAAGGCCTCTTATAGTAGGAGAGCTGTTGAACATTTTTGAGTAGGTATTTGAGGCACCCTGAAAATTTGTGCAACACTTCTTTTGTAATGCCTGAATACAAAATCGAATGTCTGGCTGAAGGATCGTGGCCCAAAAACTGTGCCAGACAAAAAATGGCACTTGACACGTGTCTGGCACAGGTTTTGTGCCGACTAAAGTGTCTGTCATTTTCAAAATATTTTTTTCTAAGCATAAATATTATTCTGTCTCAATCTCAGCGTGCCTCAAATACTGTTTTTGGGTAGTCAAAAAATGGCACTTGACACGTGTCTGGCACAGTTTTTGGGCCGACTAAAGTGTCTGTCGTTTTCAAAATATTTTTTTCTAAGTATAAATATTATTCTGTCTCAATCTCAGCGTGCCTCAAATACCTTTTTTGGGTAGTCAAAAAAAAATGGCACTTGACACGTGTCTGGCACAGTTTTTGGGCCACGATCCTTCAGCCAGACATTCAATTTTGTATTCAGCCATTACAAAAGAAGCGTTGCACAAATTTTCAGGGTGCCTCAAATACCTTCCCTAAAATGCTTAACAGCTCTTGGACTATTATTTTATTTTCGATGTTTACAAGTAGCGACTCTACCAACCGTTTTCTGTAATATCCTTTAAAACACTTAATTATACCCATATCTAGAGGCTGAAAAATTGAAGTACAGTTGGCAGGAAAAAAAACAATTTTGACATTTTGTAGTTTTGGAAATGAGGCGTGAGCACCGCAGTTATCTACCTACACAACGATTTTTTTCCTTATCTTCTTCATTTCTTTATCTAACTTTTGTAACCATTCAGAAAGAAAATTACAATTCATCCAAGCCTTTTTATTGGCTTAATATTCCACTGGAAGACTTTTCACGTTCTTAACCCCTTAATTCTCGCTCCCGAGATATTCTCGGGCTGTGTCTTTTACTCAAATTGTTTGATTCCCACCAGTTTTATAAAATAGTGAAATTGGCTATATTTTAGTATCGTTTTACCTGTCATTAAATAAGGTGAATATTTCTTTATCATAAAAGTGGTGCCAATAAGCAATTTGAATTATTCAACCGTAATTTAATTCGAGCGTTAAGGGGTTGAAGCATCTTGGCTTCAATGGAGGACCGATAACGAGAGATTGGATTTTATGTGTACCAATGCTATTTGTACACAGAAGAATAGTCAGTCTCAATCTCTGTTTCAATTTCTTCCCTCCATAACACTTTTCACATCTGAACGTTAATGTTCGATCGGGAAGGAGTTGGAAAAACAGCGCAGCTTCATCTGCGTTGTAAATGTCTTCAGGAGCATACTTTTTAAAGTTAATCGGGGCAGACGTTTTCTTTCCGTGAACTTCCTGGAAAGTTATTCCGTGACGATCCCGAAAACGCATCGTCTAATCATTGCTAGCTTTAAACGTTTCATTCGCTAGCATTACTGGAAATTTCCGTGCTTGTGCACATAACAAGAGTCCATTTATTGGGATATTTGTTGCCCTCATCTCTTGGAACCATTTTAAAATTGCAACATCAATGTTTTCCTTTGTCGCAGTTTTCAGTTGTTTTTGCTGTGCGTTATTTGTATTTAAATTTACAGCATCTTCGATCTACTTCCTCTTCTTTAGGAACGTTGCAACTGTATACTGCGGTAATCCGTATTTCTTAGCTGCATCAACCTGCTTCATTCCCTCACCAATATCGTTGATAACGTTTAGTTTATCTTGAAAGGATAGTTGCTTTGACCCTGCCATCTTAGGAAAAAATACACTTGTGAAAGGAAAAAAAATCAAAAAATCAAATGTTTCGTTTAGAACTCAAAACCACTAAAGACTGTAAAATCGTCCTCATGCCGTCTAAAAGCTTCGAACTCACTTTTCAGAATGTCACTTATCAGTACCCCCTTCCACTCTTCCTCTAGCGAATGGAAGATGACCAAACCAAACGATTTGGCCCCTCTTCCGTGACAAGGATGATGTATGACCAGACACGACCATCTTCTCCTCATAGAAGACGCTCGCTTGCCATCCTTTTCAGGATTTCGAAGGTCAGCGCTGAGAAGTGAGTTACACGTACATTTCAACTTCCTCATCAGACTTCCACCCATTTATTTACTAGAAGGGCCTTAGGCAATTAACATCTGGTTTGAAATCTGAACAATAGCCATTCGTACAATAAAGGGATAAGTTGAAAATCAACACTGAGTCTTCTGTTGCCAGAACAGACGGGAAAATGGCAAAAGAAAAGTTTTTTTTTCAATATTGAAAACCAAAATATCATTATAAAGAGAGAAAATAACGTTGAAATTTAAAAAAAAATCATTTTACAGGGATTTATTGCTCTAGAGAGTATCGCAATATTGAGGGGAGGTTAACATTAGTTTTAAAGCAAATTCATCGGGAGCACGGAATATTATTGCAGTAGAAGGAGTTATTGTTGTATTGGAAATCGTTGTAGCGAGAGTTTACTGTATTAGAATTAATAAGATAAAACACATTTACTTTTCAAGAAAAACGATAATTAAAACTAAAGAAATTTTATTAAGGTATACTGAAAACTCACATTGTCTTTGATACAATAAAAATGTTTACAAGTTTTGTTTTTTTTTTTTTCCCAAGAAACTACAGCAGTTGCATATAAATATTTAACAGATTTTGCTGGAAATTAATAAAAAGTTGTTTAAAAAATATATTTTCCTTCATATTAGATGTATGTACAAAAAAGCTTTATTCATTTTCATCAAATAGCATAAAAGACTGTTTTCTTTTTGCGTAGGTTACCAATTCCTGTACAAATAACACAAACTCAAACATGAACAGTAGAAAGATACATGAAGAAGGTCACATCAACATCATTTAGTCTGTCAGTGCAAAAGAAGAGACGAATACATAAAAACTATGTTGATATAGAAAAGTTATGCCAATTTTTTATTTAAAAAAATCGCAGTTCAATGCATAAATAAAACATTGTGCTCAGATGGTAGGATGGTTGGACTGGGCATGGGATGGATATGATATGCAGCCACCTCCATGTGGTAAATCCTGGATTGTTGCAAAGAGCTGCATTCAAAACATCGATTCGTTGTATGCTGCTAACACAGTGCCAGTGCAGCTTTTTTACCGAAAATTATCGATTTGTTTCAGTTATGTTGTTTTATTGTTTCAATATTTTAAATCTTTAATAATAAAGGTTTAAATGACACTTTTAAATCATAGCCAGTTCTACAATTTTATTTTATTTTTTTGAAAAACTGTCAATTTTTACCCAAAATTTCGACTTTTGGACCGAAAGCGCAGACCCAAGACATTTTTTTTTTAGTGGTAAAATTGCAACCAGTTGATCTACTGGTATAAAGGCAACTTTTGGCATTTTTTGTAACAAAAAAAAGGTTTTTTTGCTCCACAATACTGGACAGCGTACACTCAATTTAACTAAATCCATTTGAATTTCCTTTTAGACCAGAGGCAGCTCCACAGATTATCACCTCATTGAGTTTACGACTGAGGATTAGTTAAAATTCGATAAGCATATTAAAATGCAACTGGTCTGTCAAGTCCTATCTTGGTGGAAACCACCAGGAGACTCGATTTTAGTAGTGGATTGGTAGATTTATCTTTGTGTTTTTCTGCATTCAAAGGCATGAAAACATGGAGGTCTGAAAGCAGGTAAACACAATGATAAATCTACCAGTCAAACACTAAAATCAGGTTTGCAGGTGTTTTCCACCAAGGTATGACTTGGCAGACCAGTTACACTGTAATACACTTATCGAATTTTAGCTAATCCTTTTATTTCAGCCGTCAACTCGATGAGGTGATGGTTTGTACTACTGCCTCCCAATCTATTTGATCTAAATTCTACTATTACAACTTATCTGCGTACTGAACTAGGAATTTTACAATATCTTCAAAATTAACTGAACTGAACTATTTCAAAATATGTCTAAAAATACATATTCTTTATAAAAAATTACCACTTATATATATTTGAGTACCTATAAAATTTTTATATTATCACATATAGCTTAGTTTTTTGTTCAGAACATAGTGAATAATATGGAAAGAATTCAGAGAAAATGGTAAATGAAATACAGAGCCTTCCTCTTAACCGAAACTCCGCTTTAACCGGCCGATTTTTCTTCCAACATCAGGCAAAATTCAGAAAGGAAAATTTCGGTTCTCATTTTTTTATCGTTGATAAACTCAAATTTACATAATGTAGAATAATTCCAACTCCTTATAAAGGTATGTGACAAGATTTTCGATAATTTAATTTGTATTAAAAATTGTTCGTTATTTGTTCTTAGTGATAATTTTTATTTCATTTCAGTTAATTACTACTGGTATTCATTTCACAAAATATAGAAAATATGTACATTTTTAAAACTACACAAATTAAAAAACTAAATGCATCCTACGCATTTAATTAATTAAATATGCAGTTACTTATTTAATTTTTTTTGCTTCTCCGGTTTAACCGTCTTTTCTCTTAACCGGCTAACTCTCGGTCCAGTTTAGGCCGGTTAAGCGAGAGGCTACTGTATGTTTAAAACATTTTATGTAATGAAATTTATTGTACATGGAAATAGCAGAAAAACTGATCTTCCATAAAGTGCCTTTCAATTTTTCTTATCAATATTATTTATTTCATACCTATAAAATTAATCTAGAAATGTCAATTCAGGTTTATTAGAGTTTTTATATAGAAACAAAATGTAAGAAAACAAGTTGGAAATTGTTTGTCAAATGTGGCAAATGTAATATTCTATTACTGAATTGCGGATACTACTTGATTATCCCGTCGACCAATTTCGACAAATTATATAAATCGCCAAACTAATCGCAAAATTATACAAATTGGCATAATTTTTATTTTAAATAAGGAATAAATTAGTAAATGATTAATAAAAATACAAATAAATGAAAATGCAATTTAACAAATTACAACGACCATTTGGAAAATGATTTTTTCAAAGACTAAAATTTAAGACATAAAAAATCGCACGGAGTTGATCATACATTACGTACGCCATGGATTAAACATTAACAGTAATGGAAAATTGGCGCAGAGGCGGAGCCTATCGACACCACTAAATTTTAGTAGTATTTTGCGGCTTATCTAATGACATAGTTTCCGAGTTTTTATTAACGTGAATAATACAATAAACAATTAGCGGTGTCAATAGGCTCCTCCCCTGCGCCAATTTTCCACCACTGCATTAATAGTGTTATTACACGTAAAAATTGCAAGCAACAGAAATCGCCTGCGACTCGTACGTATTATATCCACCTGAAACTTACGTATTATCCAAGCATTTCATTGCTGTTCGGGAAAAGGCTTTTCCATCGTCAGATTTCCAAGAAATCTGACGACCCATTTTAAATGAAATTTATTTCTTAAACTTCTAAACATCCCACAATATTACTTTTTATATCGTGGTATAAAGAAAAAAATGTACTTTTAAATGCAATTTGTTTGAAAGCTGTATCTCAATTTGCTTCTGAGTTATTAATTTTTTTTGTAGTTTTTATTACTTTTCTGTCATAGTGGCAAAACTCTGTTGTGCATCTCTGTTGAAAATAAAGGGAAATACAGATTACTGTATAGACCAATCAGAAAACGAATAAAATGATGATTAAACCAATAAAAACCTCCAGATATGCTTTTGATTTCCTACCCTAACGAGGACAATAACCATTTTTCCAAATGGTTAATAAAACGTCGAATTAAAAATCACTTGATGAAGTAACAAACAAGTGTAATATGTTTAATGTCAAGTGAATGTGACATTGCGATAAGCCATTATTGGCATTTAATCCTATAGTTTGGCGATACTTTTTGGGTCGACGGGATAATCAAGTAGTAACGAATTGCGTAAAAGAAACATCCTTATAACTCCAAAAATTTTAATCATATTAACGAACAGTTTACTGCGTCGGATTAAGCGTCTTATTGCCAATTAAATTACATCTTTGAATTGAAATTTGGATGAAATACAGAGTCATGAAAAATCGAAGAGTGTATAAAATAGGATTACAAATATCTCGGCCACTAATTATCCGATTGACTTCATTCTTTATGCAAAATTTATGTTTTTTTTATTGTCTTTTATATCCACTCCTTAAAATAAATAATTTCGAAAATTTTTATATACCTTTTATCAGAATGAAAATTTCGAGACCCCGAAAAAAATAGTTCCAGATAATCGAGTTTACAGATATCCAATAGGCTTCTTCCCGTTATTACTTACTAAGTACACACTAAATTTCAAGTCTCTATCTCAATTTCTTCGGGAGATAGAGCGTTTAGTTATACACACATACAGACGAACGGCAAATTTTTTTTTCTAAAAATATGTTTTTCGGAATCTCTAGTGTCTGAAACATGTAAATCCGTCAAATTTTTTTCCCTATTTTTAAAACGATTACAAGAGTTACTCTGTACTATGTAATGATGGGTAAGTAAAATTAAGAAAACTTAATAGATGATTAAAATATTAAAAGTAAAGGTCAAGTAAATAATTTATAATGCACATATGAAAGTCCATAATAATAATGCGATTCATTTTTTAAAATTATTAAATGAAACTCGCTTCATAAAAGTACACTAATAATTTATGTTGAAATCGTAAAATAATGAAGTATTATTTTATGTTTAGTCAGATAACCTAAAAGATTAATACATAAATTTATTTGGTGAAAAGATCATGATCACCATTGATATCAGAACAATCTTGAATTTTTCCGGAAATAAATTTATACTTAATTCATGATAAACCATGAATTGAATTATATTAACCAGAATTAAAAATAGGGGAGATTGATATCAGAAAAATTTTGAATTTTTCCGGAAATAAATTTATACTTAATTCATGATAAACCATGAATTCAATTATATTAACCAGAATTAAAAATAGTGGAGATTGATATCAGAACAATCTTGAATTTTTCCGGAAATAAATTTATACTTAATTCATGATAAACCATGAATTCAATTATATTAACCAGAATTAAAAATAGGGGAGATTGATATCAGAACAATCTTGAATTTTTCTGGAAATAAATTTATACTTAATTCATGATAAACCATGAATTCAATTATATTAACCAAAATTAAAAATAAGGGAGAGTGGCTCACTTTGAGACATGGTACATCTCGGGGCATCTTTATTTTTTGCTCTAAATTTCAAATTAACTCTTAACTCTTGCAGATGCAGACAGATAGCAGCACAATCTAATTTTCAGACATGTTTTGATTCCATTGATGAAGCAGGCAAGAATTTATTAAGATTTTTATTTTGCAAACCTGTCTAGTAACTTTCATGTAAACGTTTGATAAGTTGCAAAGTGGAATTTAATTGAAAATATTTTGAAATAAAAGGTAATATAATGAAATTTAAAGCTTTCTCTATAAAACTGATGTATAACAGTTCTAGTGCTAAGCTAACAGCATGACATTCTAAAATTTCATAGTGAGCCCAGTAGCAGAAAATTCTTAAAGTGTCTGCGACAGATATTTCAGGGACCAGAAATTAATCTGCAGGTAAAATATTTTTACAACTGAAGCGTTAATTAATCAAACTATCACTTACCTGTAGTGTTTTTATGTCTTTTATAAATGTTTATTAATAATAAGCTTAAGTTTTTGTATTAAGTAATAAAGAACTAAACATAATATAAAGCAAAATAAAAGTTCGAAGAAAAGAATCTGCAAAAGAGAAATGAAAATCTGCGACCCCCGTCTCGAACTTTCTGCTACCAGGATAGTGAATATATGGTGCACCTTGGGATACAAGATATGCCAGCTAACTTTTATTTGAAATATTTTAACAAAAATATATTGTGTTAAAAAATTTTTTTATTTAATCTACATAACGGGTATTTATTAATAGTTATTATTTCTTCTTTTAAGAAGTCATTAGGCTTATCAATGGCAAATATTAAAAATTTAGAATAACAAAAAAAAAAAAAAAAAAAAAAAAAAAAAAAAAAAAAAAAATGCAGCAATTTATGCTGACAATATTCAGAATGCTTCTGAAAAAATTTTATCAGCTGAAATGTCTTTTCAGTTTAAGTAAATTTCTTTTCCTGAACAAACAATTCCATGTATATTAATTCAATTATTGAGTTTTTCAGATCTATTTTTAACTGTCCCTTGGGACAAACCACAAGTTTAATAAATATATATTTTTAAAAATTCTATAATGGATATACGATCAAAATAATGTAGACAAAGGTTAAAAGAATGGATACCATGTAAAAATTTGACAATTGATCAATATAAATAAAAGTGAAAAGTGAAAGAAAAAAAGTATCCCAAGGTGAGCCACTCTCCCCCATTAAAATACGTACAAAATGATATAAAAATAAAAAAGTCTTGAATTTTTCACCTACATTTTAACTGAAAGTTTCTTTGTGTTTGTCTGCAATGATGTTTGAGTTTTAGGCATTTGCAGATTTGAGGGAGTCTACTGTAATAGCTTAGCAAAGCGGCTATTTCAGATTAAAAATGAAGTCTGAAAAATAACCCAATTCATAGTGGACATTTTCTAAAAAAAATACATCAGTTGCCTGGGCATTCGCAATAGATACTAGAAGCTAATGAAGATCATATTCATTGAGGTTTGTATTTTATTTTATTTATTCCCTTTAAAAAAATGTTAAAAGCAGGTAGAATTTTTTGTATACCTAACATTTAGTATACAAAAAAAAAAAATATTTCATTTTGCAAATGGACAAAAATGCACATTTAACTCTTTATCTGCATTCTTTGAAAAGAATAAAAGAAACAAAATCACACAACTTTATGTCCTCTACGAAAATCTGCTACAGACAATACAATCAAAGTCCATTTCATTTTGTGGAAGAGAATGTGGTTATGTAAGTCATTCTTATGAAATTAATCTTCTGCTATGCAACTTACAAATGAAATATTATTCTTTTGAATACAATAGAATGTTATCATAAACTGGTAACTATGAAATTAATATTCTGCTACATACCTCACAAACAAAAAATTACTCTTCTGTATGCATGTGAAGATGATTATTTAAATACCTCTTATGGGGAAATCGCCTGTTGCACAGATTACACGCAAAAGGCCTTGTATGATAGAGAATGTGATGACTTAATCCATCCTTTGAAGAAAAATCTTTTTTGCACACTTCACAAACAAAACGTTTTTTTTCTGAATGCACAGAACTAGAATGAAAAATTAAAGCACTCTTATTAGCAAATCCTTTGTTACACACTTCACAACTAAAAGGCTTCTCATTTGTATGCGTAAGCAAATGTGTATTTAAACTAGACTTATGAGAAAATGCCCTGTTGCACACCTCACAAACAAAAGGCTTCTCATTTGTATGTGTATGAACATGATTTTTTAACGTCTTGAAATCAAAAAACCTCTTGTTGCATATCCCACAAACAAAAGTCTTCTTATTTGTATGCCGACGCAAATGCTCCTTTAAACGAGGCCCTGATGAAAATGCCTTGTTGCACACCTCACAAACAAAAGTCTTCTCATTTGTATGTGTACGAAGATGTTTATTTAAACAAATTTCCAGAGTAAATTCCTTAGTGCACACCTCACAAACAAAAGGCCCTTTGTTTGTATGTATCAATAAATGATTCTTTAAATGTCTCTTGTCAGAAAATGCATTGTTGCACACCTCACAAACAAAAGGCTTCTCATTTGTATGTATACGAAAATGACGATTTAAATAATATTTCGATGAAAACGACTTGTTGCATACCTCGCAAACAAAAGTCTTCTTTGTATGTGAACTAAGATGTTTATTTAAAGTATCTTTTAGAGTAAATCCCTTGGAGCACACTTCACAAAAAAAGCGCCATTTGTCTGTATGCAGATATAAATGATTCTTTAAATATCGCTTGTCACAAAATCCCTTGTTGCACACCTCGCAAATAAAAGGCTTTTCTTTTGCATGAGTAGGAAAATGACGATTCAATTTATTTCTTGTTAAGAATGCTTTATTGCACACCTCGCAAACAAAAGTCTTCTCCTTTGTATGTGAAATAAGATGTTTATTTAATGTAGCTTTTAGAGTAAATCCCTTGGAGCACACTTTACAAACAAAAGGCCATTTGTTATGCAGAAGCAGATGATTCTTTAAGGATCTCTTGTCACAAAATCCCTTGTTGCACACCTCACAAATAAAAGGCTTCTTGTTTGTATCCATGAAAAAGTTTGTATTTAAGCTGTACTTTGAAAAAAAAAATATTTCCACACCTTACAAACAAAATACCTCTGTTTTGTATTTATTAAAAAGTGTTGCTTAAGTTTTTTAGGAGAAAAAAAGAATTATTATATAAAATAAATTTCCTTTCCAAAAAGCCATATTAATGGAAAAGAAATGACTTCTCGAAGCTTCTCTTGAAAACAAATGTTTGACCATATGCACACCAACTGTATTTTCCTTGGCAAACATTACTGTTTGCATGTATGGTACCTTTTTTTTAGAACCTTTGATAGAGTACTTGGGAAATTAAATATATTACCATAAATATAAAAATGAAAACAGAAAATATTTTTACACGAGGTAAAAAAGTATGTTTATGATTGATTAAATTAGAAGAGAATACACATTCACTGTTGTAACACTTTCTCAGTTAATGAAGAAGTATTTATAGATGAAAATGCTAAGATCTCTTTAAATTAAAGCTTCTATGGGTATTATGAATAAATACTTTCTGCTTCTGCTATTCATTAATATGTAACAATTTGAAAGTTAGTAACAAACTGGAGATGAAATTCTTTGAGATGATAAACATGGGTATAATAGGTAACTAGGTTTGCTTTTTTGATAAAAAGCAATTTGATTATTTTTGCGAGTGAATCAGTTTATTTCCTTCAATTTACATCTAGTCATTTGTGAAGTGATTTAATTTTAAATTGCCAGAAGGAGCTAACAGATATACCTGCAATGAATAAAAAAAAATATATTAATAAAAGGCTTTTATATTGCATTGAGTATACATGAGTAATTTAGATCAATAGTATAACAATATGCAACAAACAATTTCTATAGTAATCATTTTAAACAATTTCAACCATGGCATGAATTTAATTTTTTTATTCTAAACTAGGGATGCACCGGATATTGATTTTGCCGGATATCGGATACCGGATATCCGAAGCTCCTTTGCCTGCCGGATTCGGATATCCGACACTAGATATGTTTTTAGTTATATAATGAATTATTTCTTTATATAACGCCATCTCAGAACAATAAATTACAAGCATGTTTCACACAACATTAAAACATTTTAAATGTATTGAAATATAATTTACAAAAACTATATCTCTTTGAATATCAGGGCTTGAAATTCAAGTTTTCCTCAGGAGGGGAGTTTCCCACCCACCATTTAAAAATGCAGGGTAGTTGAACTGTTAGAAAGGAAAAAAAATCTTTAAACCCCATTATTTCTTATGTGCCACTTAAAGAATTACATTTATACAGACATGACAAAATACCATTAAAATAATTTAAATTAACAACTCAAGATAATTATCCAAAATTTTTATTTTTATTAAAACAAAGGAACAGAATCAAGTTTTATATATACCATGTCTATCTTTCAACTTTCACCTAATGTTATGGGCAATTAACTATTGCGTTCCTAAATGAATTTCTTAATTTAGATTTTATTCCATTTTGCGTGATTTAGCCTCTTTCACAAGTTACACTTTTGACAAACAGCACAAACCAACTTTTATAACTTTAGAAATTATCGGAAACACATGGTTATGCTATGTTAAAAATTTTTAGAAAACTTTGCAAAATCTGATGTGCATTAATTTTTAACAGTAAGTTAAAAATGCATGAATAATGCATATCGGTGATTCTATTGTCAATATCCTACGGTGACTGTATGTCACTTCTGAACAAACTTGTTTTATTATATCCTTAATGGAATTATAGTCAAAACTGTAGTCCCTGGTATTTTCGTTAATTGAACTATGTTCTATGCATTGGAATTTTAAATCCATATCCAAAGTTTAAAAAAGAAATAGTCATTGATTTTTTCTATTACACGATAAAAGGTTGATTTCAAAAAGTCATGTCCTAATCTGTGAATTGCAAGAATCAACTAGTTTGTTATTTCTAAACATGTTTTTTTAAGTTCAACAAAATTTTTTTTTCTTCATGTGCACCACAAGTGTAATCTTATTTTGTTGAGTGCTGACTATTGGCCAATTTGGCAGGGCTCAGTCTCCGATGGCCATTATTGCCCTTTTAGTTATTTGCTATTTTGGGCATAGGGAAAAAACATTGCAAAATACATAAATCGGTCATAAAAAAATATCGCCGATTTCGTCAATCATGGTGAAAATAAATAAAAAAAAATTGTCGACCGGTCACAAGAAGAAAACTGAAGTGCAGGGGAAATCGGCAGCGGGAAAATATCACAAAATTCCTCAATCGATCTGTCACGAGCAAATATCGTGAAATTCCTCAGCCGGTCGCAGAGAAAAAACGTGAAAGTTTTCAATCGGATGCAGAAAAACAATCGTTACATTCATCAGTATGTCGCAAGAACAAACAGGGAAATTTGCCAATCGGTCACAGAATAAAATTGCTATATTTATCAATTGATCTCGAGAAAAAAAAAATTTTGAAATTCACCGATCGTTCTCTAGAACAAATTGTGAAATTCGTCATTCGGTCGTGGAGAAAAAGCGCAAAATTTTTCAGTCAGATGCTGAAAAACAACCATGAATTTTGTCAATCTGTCGTAAGAAGAAACTGTGAAATCGGCCCATCGATAGTAGAAAATACCACGAAATTTGTCAGTCGGTCCTGAGACTTGCTCGTCGTTTTACAAAGAAACATTTTCGGAAAATGATTTTTTGGAAACAGGAGCCGCCCGCTCACAATAGGGCATAATAAATAGGACATGAATCCTGCCATCCCGCTTCGAAATTCAAGCCCTATAATGTATATTAATAATATTGCATAAAAAATGTAATTTAAACATTAAAATATTCTGTTTATTTGTACAATGAAATGCTGATAATTGCTACTGGATTTGAATATGGGATTGACTATATCGATAATTGCTAATAATTAATTTGTACAATGAAATACTGATAATTTGTACAACAAATAACCAATTAATATGTGTATAATTGTAGAGTATTTTCACAAAGAAATACTACATACTTTCTTTTTATAATTTAAACATAAAATATCTACTAATATACCCATGATTAAAGAGTTATTTTCTCCAAACATAGGTTTAGTTGATGCCCTTTTTCTGTTTTAATTATTTAATATTATTTTAGCTCTAAGTCACGTTTAGTTTTATTTTAAGTTAAATTATTTTTATATTTAAAATTAAAAAAAAAATTACTTTTAATTTTAAATATTTATAATGAAGTTACAAAAACAATTAGTTGGATTTGCCAATCCCAAAACTTTCTTCTATCTCATACATCTTAATATTTCAAAAAGTAGTTCCAAATGTTAATACTTCAATATTATTAGTTCAATATTATACCAACTTTGATTTTGGTCTAAAATTTCTGCTTCAGTGAATTAATCAGAATAAGAATAAGTTAATCTTGATCATGATATTTATTAAAATCAAATTTTTTTTCGTTATTCTGTTGTACATCAGCTGTTTGTGAATAGCCAGCTTAGTAGGATGCGAAGTTCCCTTCGCTTCATGAGCCGCCAATATACAGTACAAAAAAAAACTGCGAAAAATTGAGAAAATTTTACAAAAATTTCTGTTACAGTGCCATCTTCTGGCGGAATATTTCCAAATTCAAGGAGAAACTGCTGGCCATAGTCAAAGATATACACCACAAAATTGGTTCAATTCTATGCTTAACTTCATACACTTTTCAATGGCAAAATAATGAAAATAACGCAAAAATCTGTATTATAGCGCCCCCTTCCAGCAGAATATTTTCAAACTGAGGGAGGACCTGCTGGCCATAGCCAAAAACATACCCCCGAAAAATTGGTTCAATTCTATACATAAATTCATACACTTTTTGATGGTACAAGAATGAAAGTGGCACAAAAATTGCTATTACAGTGCCCGCCCCCCCTTCCAGTGGAATGTTTCCATATTGAAGGAGGGCCGCCTGGCTATAGCCAAAAACATTCACAAAAAAATTGGTTCAATTCTATGAATAACTTCATTACGATGGCAAAAATCGCTATTATTGGAAATATCCCCATCCTGGCGGAATATTTCCAATTTAAGGAGAATCTGCTGGACATAGCCAAACACAAATACAAAAAATTTTGTTCAATTATATGGATAACTTCATACACTTTTCGATGGTACAATCATGAAAATGGCACAAAAATCGCGATTACCGTGCCCCTCCCTCTTCCAGTGGAATGTTTCTATATTGAAGCAGGGCCGCCTGGCTATAGCCAAAAACATTCACAAAAAAAGGTTCAATTCTATGCATAACTTCATTCACTTTTCGATGGTACGATGGCGACACACGGACAAACAGATATTTTGAATAAACATGAATTGGGATATCTGACCCCTAAAACATCTAAATCCGTCGAAAACCAGAAATCGAAAAAAATTTTATTACAATACTTTCTTCTAAAAATAGGCCTGTTTAATTGTTAAACTTATAAGAAAGAAAGAAAATTAATAAAGTCATACTTTAATAAACAACTTCAAATTTTGTTTTACACTCTGAAAGCAAAGGTACAATTTTCTAAAAGAAGTAAACGTAAATTCTTAAATTTATTATAAAGAGTTCAAATATCAATGTTAGGAAAGCTGGCAATTCTTTAAACTTTTGAGAATTACCTTTTACTCATGAATAGTGAACTTACTTTCATATTTTACATTATAAACAAAATTGTTCGGCATTGTTTGAGGTCAAACGATTTCTGTTATCATTATATATTCGCTTTGCTGCACTCTGCCGGATATCCGGTAGAGAAGTCGGATATCCGGTGATTGTGATTCGGATATCCGACGGTATTTCGGATGTTGAAAAATCAGCCGGATATGCCGGATATCCGTTGCATCCCTATTCTAAACATAAAAAATAACCATACAGACACCAAAAGCACTGTTAATTTTATTGCACATATTTTTAAATAAGCTGATTTGCCCGGGTCCATGAGAATTCGATAGAAAGTTATACATTGAAGGTTGGTCACACTCGACTTCTCAGAGCTGCCAAGTCTTCGGCTGTTTGGATACCAATATTTTAATACAGAAAATGTTGTTTTATTTCATTAGAACAATTGGGCAATTTAAAGGAACAACATTTTCTCTAAAATAACAGTGGTGTGCAAAAAGCCGGAGACTTGACAACTCTGAGACAGTCGAGTGTGACCCACTGCGCCAGCGTGAACGTGTTAAATAGAACTTGAGATATCATGTCAACCATGTTGAAAAAAGTAATTTTGAGCAAAAGATTCAGGCAGCCACAGCGGTCTAACTCATAGAATGGTACATTATTTCATAGAATATGCCTTCTTTTACTTCAAAATATATATTTTCAGAAGTTTGTTCTCAGAGCCATCGTGAAGACTTTTTATTGGTGGGGGAGAGGACCTTAAATTGCCAAGTCAAATTTTAGTATTTGCCAACTAGTTTTATAATTTTGCCAAGTTACCACAATTAGAAAATGTAATATAGTTCTTATTCTTAAAAAGTTTAATAATATTCCCAATTAGATTTGTAATTTTTGCAAAGTCTGTCAGAAATAGAAAATGTATTATAGTTTTTATTAAAGTTTTACACAAATTCACCAACTAAGTTTGTAAATTTGCCAAGTGTAACAGCATTCACGAACATTTGGGGGGTGGACGCTCCCCACCTTAGCGGGGCCCCTGTTTGTTCGGTTTTACGAGCAATTCTAGCTTCCTTAGAAGCATCAGAATCTCGTTACTTGGGACACTCAATCTGTTGGATAGCGAACCTTTGAGACCAATAGTAATTCCCATGACACTGAGAATATTTAAAATTAGTAAAAAGCCTTCACTGAAAATTAGGGATGCACCGAATAGTGATTTTGGCCGGATGCCAAATATTTGGCCTACAGGTGAACCGAATAGTAACTGTTAGGCCGAATTCCGAATATTCGGCTGACTGAAACTTTTTTATTTCAAAGTTTAAAGGCATTAGAATCTTAAATTTTAAAACAATTTTACATGACATTTAATACAAAAACTTACATTTTGATAAACAGGAGCAACAAGTAAACTTTATGCTGGAAAAAATCTACTTTGAGTTATTTAAGAAGAGGATATAGTTATAAAACTCAGAAAGAATGACTTTTCTGTTCCTATGATTTAGCAAGGAAGTTCTTAAATGCATCCTAGATCAGTGTCTGTCTGGAGTGGCAATCATTTTCAGAGATTGTAAACATAAAGGTTGTTTTTAAAATCTTGCAAAAAATTTTCGACAGGGATAATATGGTCAAGACAAACATTTTTTGAACAAGAAACAACATCTTAGCCCATTTATTTCATCAAAATTACAATGCATTCAATAAAAACACCGTTTGTGTAACTACAAGCCGAAAATGAATTTTTGTTCACAACTTTATCAATAATGGAGATATTTTATCAAGATTTGTTTCATATTGATTTTGCTTGTATTAAATGTGATGATATCATTGAAAATGACTGAATTTTGACCAGTGACAACGTATAAATACTGTCAATTGCATTCTGAATAAAGGAATGCCTAGCTCATAGTTTTTTAAATATGAATGGTTGCAATTCCCAGAACTTCTCATCAGATCATATTTCACAGAAATCAAAATAAGTCTGTTGAAAATATAGTTGTGATGCCTTGTTGAAGTATTGTTAATCGTGAATGAGTATTGTTAAAGTAACAAACGAAAATCCAAGTTTGACCTCGAGTGAGATGAGATACACTGTATTTATGGCTGAGTAAGTGGATTGCAATTATGTTTTCCTCGATAAAAATTGCCCGTCTTGATGTCTATTTTTAACCCTGAACGATTTTTTAAGTTGTTTAGAAACACCCTTTTTTGTTAAAAAGCATGAAACAGATTATTAGACAATGTTCAGGAACTTGCATTTGGTCATCATTAATTCCTATGAAAATCCTCATTAATGGTTAATTTTCATAAGTGATTACTTAATAAACAGCAAATAGTGTAAAAACATTCTCTTTTATTTAAATATAATTCTGTTTCTAATTATTCTGAATATCTCAAATGAAAATCAAATTTCAAATTAATTGCTTAAAAGGCACAAAGGCCAACCTAGTGAAAAAGATTCCATGCCAGGACTCGAACCCGGGCCATCAGTATAGCGCACTGATGTTCTACCGACTAAATCACATGGAACGATACCCAGCCTGGAACTTCTCACTATTACAGGTTACAAACGCAGCACAAGATGGAGCATCACAATCTGCACAAGATGCTGCATTTGTAGCCTTGCCAAACTGTAATAGTGAGAAGTTCCAGGCTGGGTATCGTTCCATGTGGTTTAGTCGGTAGAACGTCAGTGCACTATACTGATGGCAAAGGTTCGAGTCCTGGCATGGAATCTTTTTCACTAAGTTGGCCTTTGCGCCTTTTAAGCAATTAATTTGATTTTCATTTGAAATATTGTATGCAAGGCGAATGTTTCTGTCTGGAAAAATTCCCAAGTATATTCTGTATTATCTTATATAGTATATTGTATCTTGTGTATTATATATTCTGAATATCTTTATAACTTGGCAGTTGAAGTATAACTTGTGTAAGGTTTTTAAAAATAGGCTGTAAAAGATTTTTTATGTATTCGATTCAGCCGAATATTTTGATATTCGGCCAAAACTGAATATTCCACAGACTGAATAGCTTGATATTCAGCATACCGAATAGTTTACTATTCCGCCAAACCGAATATTCGGTAACATGGCTGACTACCAAATAGATACAGAATATTCAGTGCATCCCTACTGAAAATCCAAACAGCTATATAATTGAAGCTACACTTAGCTGAACACGAAAAAGTTTTCAAAAGAATACTTTACTACGACCTTCAGTTAAACGATTTTCAAGTGTTTTGGGTTGATTCTATTCATACATTTATATAATGCACATAGTAGAAACTCGATTATCTGAAGTAATTGGGACCGACCCTCTTTCGGAAAATCGAAATATTCGGATAATCGAGAATTCTTCAATTTAAGAATAAGGACAAATATACGCGCCATTTCTTATTATGGTAACAACTGCTTAATAAAAATAAAGCAATAGAAACAATAATAAATTACTTTAATTTTAATTTTGAAATTAAGTACCTTTTACATATTTCACAAGGGTTTGAAACAAAGTTTTGTTTGCCGTTTTGCCAAATGTGATTGCTTTTGCTTTTCAATTCAACATAGCAGGAAGTTATAAACATAGCAATAGCATTCATATAACAAAAAAATAACGGACAAGGGGACTTCAAATGTATATTTTTCCCCCATAATTAACAAAGCTATGTAGTGTTTATCATCTTTATTTAAATATGGATTTTGCACATAAGGAATGCGATAGTGAAAAAAAAAAAACTTTAAAAATGGATTTTTCTCACGAGAAATGTAATAGTAAAAAAGTTTTAAAAAATTGATTCCAGTTAACCGAGAGTTTCGGATAAAAGAGGTTCTACTGTATTTATTTATACCAAAAATGGTCAGGTAGCCGGGCATTGTCCATGTCTATTGTCTGATTTGCTCCGGCACGATGGCTTAGTTGCTGCGTCACTAAAAAAAAGCTATAACTAAATAAATAAGTGGAATTTTTACATTTTCTCTCAAGCATATAATATTAAAGATCTAAGCTTTTAGAATAGGAAAAAAAAAAAAAAAGAAATGATTTTTTCAAAATTCTAGACCAGAAATACCTTTTTAATTGTAAAGTAACTTACATAGAAAACAGGAAACCTAATTTTAACATATTGTCAAATCATATGAACATTAAAGGATTAGGGGAGAGTGGTAATGAATGGGACAATTTTTAGTTTTTAATTTTTTCTAATAATTTTTTTTGGCTCAGAATTGGCTCTTCAGCTACTTTACTTATTTGGTTATATAAAAAAGTAATAAAAATTGGATTAGGAAATGTCTATAATGAATGATAATAGAAAATAAAAATATAGAAATTTGGCCCATTCATCCCCATCCATGGGGCTGAATGGGCCATTGAAGGTAATGAATGGGCCACTAAATCAATTCAATGAACAAATGTGGAATTAATCTTTTATTCACCAAATATGATAAAATGAATGGTACTTAACATGATATGATCAAAGCATACTGAAATAGTAAATAATACACAATGCTTATCAAAATTTATGAACATCAAAAGCGATATTATTAAGTTACATAATTGTAGCAGAAAAATGACAAAATAATGAGATTATAAGAAAGAAAGAGCATAAAATATACATAAAAATAATAGATAACATACATTATGATTTAAAGAAATTTATATTTTTCATAATTAATATTAAACGACATGGTTGTAACAACCTATTAATTGACTATTTAGTGTAAATTCCTGGTGTTATTTATTCTACCCATCAGATTCAGAATATAAATAATTATTCTAGTTTTATATCAAATGAAAAATACTGGTAGGTGTGGTCAACAACTGGACAGTTCACCTTTATCATTTATACAATTTAACTTAAGTTTCTAATAAATAACTTATATTTCTTAGTAGGGATGCACTGGATATTGATTTTGCCGGATATCGGATATCCGAAGCTCCTTTGCCTGCCGGATTCGGATATCCGGCACTAGATATGCTTTAAGTTATGGTGTATGTTTATTTCTTTATATACTGTCAGAAAAACTCGTCAATATACACTGAATGATTCCTCATTTTTTTACAAATAATTTTCATACTCCTGGAAAACATGTTTTATCTGTGAATTCTTCACAAAAGTCTGAAAAAGAGGAGGAAATTCCGTTCATTCCTACCATGAATATGTATGTAGGTTCTATTAATACTAAAATCAGAACTTATTTTAATAATGAAAAACTAAAAATTCTATAAATTAGGATTCCTAATTTAATTAAAGAAAAAAAAAGTTTTCGAATTTAAAAATAAATAATTACTTTTGTCATTCATTCAAAAGTGCTCAAAACTTATTTTTTAAGGTTGAATAAGTTGAAAAAAGTTAAATAAAGTTGAATTTATGAAGTTCTTTATAAATAAAGATTCACATTTAAAATATATATTTTAAATGAACACATTTTAAAGAGAATTTAATTAAAATATTAAAGGGAAAAATCTATTTTATTCAAAGCTTTTTAAAGAAATTGATCAAGCTATATCCATTTGAAGCAAACATTTATTTACTTCAAAGTGGTTAGCGTAGTCATCTTGTAACATTAAGATAGCTGGTTCGACTCAACTTTTCACTCTCAACTTTTATTTTTCCCCAACTTTCTTCAATTGACATATATTTTACTTCCTGTAATGGAGAAAAAAAATCGGATATTTGTCAATTTCCGGGAAAATCCTGGTAGCACTGTTGCCAGGAAAATTTCCGTGATTTGAAGAAAGTATTTCTGAGAGTGTATAATGTCATCTCAGAACAAATTACAAACATGTTTCACACATAATTAAAACATTTTAAATATATGGAAGTATAATTTACAAAAACCATACCTCTTTATGTATATGAATATAAATAATGCTGTATAAAAATTCCGTTTAAATTTAAATATTAAAATATTCTGTTTATCTGTATAATGCTAGCAGATGTAGACAAATTTTAACCATAACACATTTATTAATATACCGATAATTGTATTTTTCACAAATAAGTACATACTTTTTTTAAAATTATTATTTAAGTGTAAAATATCTACTAATGTACCCGTGGTTGAGAAATTTTTTCCAAAGATAGGTTTAGTTGATGCCTTTTTCTGTTTTAATTATTTAATTCTGTTTTAATTAAGTCACATTTAGTTTTATTGTAAGTTAAATTATTTTTAGATGTTCATAAGTAAAAGAAAATTACTTTTAACTTTAAATATTTATAATGAAGTTATACATTCACTTGTAGTTTTATACAGTTATGAAACAGAATTTCAAGTTATGCATTAAAAATCCTTTATTAAAAATAATAAGTAAAAATTTTTTTTTAAACATACAAGTAAAAAAAAAAGATCTACTATTTCACTATTTTTAATTGCTAAAACTTAAAAAACAGTAAAAATAGATTTATTTGACTCTTTACATGTTTCGACTCTACCCGAGTCACTTTCAAAACAAATAAATAAAATTATTCTGAAATTGCACAATTGTTTTGAAAACGACTCAGGTAGAGTAGAAACATGTAAAGAGTTAAATAAAACAATTTTTACTTTTTAAAAAAGTTTTAGCAATTAAAAATAGCAAAATAGTAGATCCTTTTTTTGTTACTTGTATGTTAAAAAAAAATTACTTATTATTTTTTATAAGTTTTAATCTAACACCTTTTAGCAATTAAAAATAGTATATATTATTACAACATGTCGATTTGTTATTTATTTAAAAAATAGGTCTTTTTAATTGCTTAATTTAAAAGAAAGTAAGAAAATTAATAAAGTCATACTTTAATAACAACTTTACAAACATGTACTTTACAACATTACAACATTTGTTATTACAACAACTTTGATATTTGTTATTACAACAATTTTGATATTTGTTATTACAACATTACACACGTACAGTTACAACTTTACAACATTTTATTTTACAATCTGAAAGTAAAGGTACAATTTTCTAAAAGATATAAATGTAAATTCTTAAATTTATTATAAAGAGTTCAAATATTAATCATCTTGCTGCAATTAAAAAAAAAAAAAAAAAAAAAAAAATCAAAATAAGTTAAAAAATTGAGTATTTTTTTATTACACATTTCAAATCTACATATATTTTAGAGTTATAATATGTAAACTTTTTTTTTTTTTTGGCAAAAGAGTTATTTTTTAATTTAGAATTAGATCACTGGGGAAAAAAAAGATTGCGGAAATTGTGGATTGTGCAAATTTTGCTACTTTTACATTGCTTGTGGAAATCACAGAATGCGCAGCAAGAGGGTTAATATCAGGAAAACTGGCAATTCTGTAAACTTTTGAGAGTTATGCTTTATTATTCGTGGCTAGAGAATTTACTGTATTTTATATTTTTCATGATAAACAAAAGTTTTTCTGCATTGTTTGGGGCCAAACAATTTCTATTATCTGTATATATTCGCTTTGCTGCGCTAAATAAATGCTCTGAATTTACTGAGCTTGGTGGAGCAGATAAATATTTCAATACAAGAGGCTTCATTCTTGGAAATTCTTCAATTCTTTCCACCATTCAATTGGGATTTCACTTCTTTTAATAAGAGGAATACTGAAATATTTTTCCAATTCTTCTCTTTTCACATTGCTTTCTGCTACTGTCTTATTATCTTCATCTTCATTACTTTCATTAACAACAAACTCTGAAAAACAATCCCATATATCTTCATGAATTTCTGCTGCAAGATTTTGTTCCAATATTAAATTTTTTCTTGGATCATGCTCATCAATTTTATTTCCCACATCACCTTCACTGCCATTCATTTCCATGATGATCCATTTTTTTACTCTATTTACATCAATAAAAAAGAAAGATTTGAAACGAGGGTCAACTGCTGTTGCAATGCAAAATTTTTTTTCATTTTGTATATTTATTTTGTTATTATTCAAAAACCTATTTTCAAGCGCATCTTTTAAAGCCTGTTTCATTGTTTGTACTCCTTCATCTTTTTGCCTTTTTGATAAATAGGATTTAAGAGTGGCCACAGCTGGAATGACAAAAGATATTATCTCCTTGTCACTGCTTGCTTGTTTAGTGATCTCCTCAAACGGTTGGAGAACGCGAACTATATTTTCAATTAAAGCCCATTGATATGCAGTAATTGTTGGGATATCTGTTTCAGCAGAATATGCAGTTACAGACTGCCTTTGCTCATGAAGCCTCTGAAGCATATAATATGTTGAATTCCATCATGTGGAAATATCTTGCATAAGTTTGTATACCGGTAATTTTAAATTTTCTTGTATATCTTTTAATGAAGTTGTTGCAGCAGGTGAGTGCGAAAAATGAGCAACAATTTTTCGACATTTCGCTAAAATATCAATAACTGCTCTTTGTATTAATACGGCTTCGTTTATTGCAAACTGTAGAGTGTGAATAAAACAACTTGCACTATCTGTTTCCAGAAGACCTAAAATTATAATACAAAATCAATATTCAGGTTTGAAGTTAAAATATATAATTGAATGAAACTTCAGCAACCAGCCCTATATAACGACTGATTATAGCAATTTTTTTACTGTTCAATGATAGTTAAATTAACATAATAATGATAATAATATCAACTTACCTGTGGCAAGCGTAATATTAGCTGCATTGTCTCGAACAATGATATGTTGCTGTGCAGGAGAAATTTTCCAATACTCGAAAATTTCATTTAAGATGTCAGATATGTTTATTCCTGTGTGACTTTCTGGGAAATGTTTACAATTCAATGTACATATTCTTTGTTTCATTTCAATATGATCAATAAAATGTGCAGTTAAACTAATAAAAGATTTGTTGTTTATAGAACTATTCCATATATCTGTAGTGAAGGAAATATATACAGCCAATTTTAAATCTTGAAGAATGAAATGCTTTAACTTTTCATACAATTCTGGGAGAGCTTTATTTTCAAAATATGTTCTGCTTGGAAGAGGATAACAAGGTGCTAAATATTTTATTAATTGACTAAAGCCTTCTCTTTCCACAATGGAGAATGGTTCTGCATCAAGGGCCATTAATGTACCTAAAGAACAAAAAATGTTATGCATTAAAAAATTTAATATTTATATAAAATTTAATAAGAAATAAAATATGCATAGTGCATTTCATAAGGACTCAGCCTTCCTTCATCGGATGCAAAGAAACATGGAGAAAGATTACACTACATCAATTATTATTTTCAAACAAAAAACAAGCCAAAAAATTTAAGCCTTTCATAACAGCAATACAGTAGAACCTCGATTATCCGAAGTAATTGGGACCGACCCTCTTTCGGAAAATCGAAATTTTCGGATAATCGAAAATGCTTCAATTTTAAGATTAAGGAAAAATATATGCAATATTTCTTATTATGGTAACAATTGCTTAATAACATTAAAGCAATACGAAAATAGAAACAAGACTAAATTACCTAAATTTTAATTTTGAAATCAAGAACCTTTTATATATATCACAAGGGTTTGAAAAAATGTTTTGTTTGTCGCACTTTCGATTGCCTTTGCTTTGAAGCGCTATCACGGAGTTTTTTAATATTATTAGTTCATCAGTATCACAGTCTTTCTGCTGCTCCAGCCATGCCAAACCTTTTGCAAAACATTCAAAAGTTTCAGAATTGTTAATTTGTTCGTTTTCTTCGTTCCACTCCGCAGGTTACGGGAAGTCAAGTTAAATTCAAAGGGACTCTAAGAAGGAGATCGAAAATATTTATATGTAATCGTAGTTCGGAAAAGACCGCTTAAAAAAAAAAAAAAAAAAAAAAAAAAAGAAGAAGAAAGTTTCTACTAATAGATTTTACACACACGGAATGTGATAGTTTAAATAAATAAATAAAATTTAAAAATGGATTTCAGTTAAAAGAGTTTCGGATGAAAGAGGTTCTACTGTATAGCGTTTTCTGGATTTTTCTTATATAAATTAAAATACATTATGCAATCACAAAATGGCTTAATTTCCAAGAGCTGATAGATGATTTTTGGTAAATGTTTGAGGCAACACCAAACTTTGTGCAATGAATGTTTGTTTTACTACATTTGGGCGGAAATTGTGGTTGACGCTGAAATTTGGCTGTCGTCAAATTTTTCCTGCAGAAACACTTATTTTCCCCATAAAAGTGATCACATAAACTTTCACTTTACAAACTTTGATGTTGCCTCAAACATTTACCCAAAATCGTTCGACAGCTCTCTGTCTCTTTTACAAATTTTATTATAACAAAGTATACAAAATTTTGGTCTGACAGTTTAGAAAAATGATCATCATTTAAAGCAATGTAATTTTCAAAAATTCTATTTAGAAATTGTATTTTAAAAATGCAATTAGAATATGTTCTATGAATCACAGCAGCTCTTAAAATTAGTCTGATACTAAAATAGCAAAATATATTAGAAATTGAGAATTTAGATACCATTTTCTTTTAACATGCAAATTTCTTTATTAAATACCAATTTACTATTTTAAAAACATATATATATTTCAATTGGAATCATCTTCATTTAAACTTTTAAAGTAATCCTCCCTACCTTAAAACCATATCCAAATTTCGTGATCATTCAGGACATTTTAAAGAAACAGTAAATCATAATGCACTGAAAATTTTGACATAGCCCTGTAAAATTCTATGTGTGATATAATGACTATAGTTAAGTTAATGTATAAAAGCACACCTCAAAAACACATCTAAATTTTGTGCGATCCAAAACATTTTACAAAAAAAAAAAAAAAAAAAAAAAAAAAAGAAAGAAAGGGGGAAATGATAATATTAAAACTTTTGGTGTATCCTTATGAAATTTATGTATGATACAATGACTATTCTTAGTACATAAAGTAATATTTCCTACCTTAAATATCCGAATTTTGTGGTGATTTAAGGAAACAATAAATGAGTAAATTTAAGTACCAAAATAAGAAGTCTAGAAACATTTTAATGATTTTTTTTTCTTTTTAAATGTTTGTCAAAATTCAATAAAAATTCTACATGTGTAGTGTAGAAACATTTTTAAAACAAAATTTTTAACTCTTAATCATCAAGAGAAAATCTAATTAGACAAGATTTTAAAATTAATTACAGTGGGTGATCGGTTATCAAACTTATTCTGTTCCAAAACAATGGTATCTAGCCGAATTGTTCTTTAGCTGATCATAAATTTTGTATTTATTTGTATGAGAGTTCAATTAATTCGTTCTTAAAAGCTGAATAATATATAAGAAGAATCGGTACTACTTAGATATCGCGTCGACCAATTTCACCAAATTATATAAATCTCCAAATTATACAAATTGGGATAATTTTTATTTTAAATAATGAAAGAACAAATAAATTAGTATGACATTAATAAAAATACAAATAAACGTCGAAATAAAAATCGCTTGATGAAGTAAACACATCTAACTTGCTTAAAGTCAAGTGAATGTGACATTTAATCTTATAGTTTGGCGATAGATTTTTGGTCGACGGGATTACTAAGTAGTACAACAAAACTAAAGCTTCCCTTTATAATAAGGTTAATATACATCGTTATTTAATACGAACGCATCACATTTTGATGGCTTTGTCTGTGTTATGGCATATTTAAAAGTGGGTAAGTGTGATCACAGATCGCACAGAGGGTTTCGTTTAATATTCCTTTCAAAACACTTTATCCTTTTGAAAAATCTGTTAGTTCCACATTTTGCAACCTGAGGGGCACTCTATTCTAAACAAACCTCTATCCGAACGAAACTCAGTTTTACATACTATCCGTAGATATATTAGTCGAGGGGATTGAGCCCATAGCACCCGAGATAAGTAGGCGCCCCTGGCAGTAAAAAGTGGAACTAAAATATGTAAGGCTATGGTGCATAATATGAAAGAATGGTCACAGGGGTGTCGGCAAAAGTTGGAAAAGTGCTCCCCGGGTGAAAAGGGCAGAGGTTAGAAAAATTGCTTAAAATACACAAGTTAGAGCACGGAGGAGTAAATAATATAAGACTTTTTGAAAATTTTATGATTTGTCATGTAGTCTGAGGTATTTAGTCGAGAAGTCTGAGGTCGTATGCAAAAATTCATGTATCCATCTAAATTAAGGGCTCTCTTAGAAAGAATTCCTTAAAATACATAAGTGGTAGCTCAAAGGGTTAAACGTAAGACTTTTTCAAAATTTTAGGATTTGTCATTTGGTCTGAGGTGTCCAGCTATAAGTACGCAAAATTTCACCCCTTCAACCTAATTAGGGGCTCGCTTAGAAAGAATTGTTTAAAATACACATTTCGGAGCCCAAAGGGTTAAATGTACGACTTTTTCAAAATTTTATGATTTGTCGTATGATGTGTGGTGTTCAGCTATAAGTATGCAAAATTTCAAGTCTCCAACATGTATAGTTTCTGAGAACGGGCTCTGTGACAGTAGACAGACGGACAGACAGAGGAGCGAGACGAATAGGGTTTCGTCAGATGAACGAAACCCTAAAAATAATAAATGATGACCTTTGTAAAAACTTTTAGGATTACATTCATTGACTACAGTATTTAAATCATACCAATTTGTCACTTTGATCTTTCAAAAACTCCTTAATTCTCTAAAAGGGCGTTTTACTGCAAGGTCCGATAAAGCTCAAGTGGAGTCTTTAGCTTGTTAATAATTTGTAAACTAAATTTCAATTAAAATAATTAATTTGCAATTAAAAATGTTTTTTCAAAAAGGGATACAAAATATAAAAATTAATGTTTCTGATCTGTTCATTCTAATTTGGAGGCCCTAACCTCCAGTAGTCCAGATATTAATTAAGTCATACATATACAGCAATTAAAATGTTCTCTAAGTTGGCAATAGACACAATTAAATACAGCTTGACAAATCTGAAACACAACGTTGCTTCTTCCTGGCTTTGTTTTGTGAGGTGTTCATTAACCGAATATGTGTTTGTTATCCGAACATAAAAATCTCTCGCGAAAGTGTTTGTTAACTGATCCAAAGCCGCCTCAAGACTACAAGCCAGACACGCCCTTCATCACCCCACATGTGACGTCACAGCCCGGGGCTGGCTAACTGCCAACGCGCCAGCCCCGAACATTTGAATTTTGTATCTTCCTATTTTACGTGCACGTGCGTTTTACTTAGCCTAATAACATATTTTTTCCAAGGTAAGTTTTATTTTCAAATTATATTTATATGCTATCAGCACAAGTTTTATTTCTTGTGTTCAAAATTTTTTATTTTTAATTTCTTTGAAATAAATTAACTAGCAAATCCTAGTACGATTCTATCAATAATACCGTATCTCAAAACGAAAGATATTATTGTAGTTCTGTTTCTTTCCACATACAGCAATAATTTAAAATGGCAAGCATCCCTAAATCGTGTCAAGACTTATATCATTTAATTTGTATCTTGTCACACCATCCTGTCTTTATAATTTGTTCTGTTTTCTCTAATTCATTAGAGTGACCTTTAATTAACGCCCATTTATTAAAAAACATTTGTCGTGTGAATAGTAACTCGGGTTATTTTGTATGCAGAATTAGTTGGACTTTAATTTGACAACAAAATTATGTATTTATATATATATATATGTATTCATACTTAAAAATTTAAATATTCTAGAAATTTTCATAAAAGTCGCTGTGAATACATAGCATTTTTATCTTGTTTACTTCTTTTAAAGCAAACCCCGATCGATATACTTGTATCAATTTATTGTTGTTTTTTAATCTTAAACGTTTGCTATCTTAATAAAAATTCTTTTTATAATTTTTTGTTAAATTATAAATGCTTATGTACTGTGTAAATAGAGCTATGGGGATAATGTTTTTGAATCTCTCTATTTTTGCCACAACTGTAAACAATTTATTTACAAGACTAGAGGAAGGGTTGTTAGTACCCTTATGCAAAACAGTAGTCCCCCCCCCCCCACACACACACACCTTCTTCGCAAAAATCCTATGTGTTTTCATATACATTTTAATGTTTAATTAAATAAAATTATTATTCTATAATTATAAATTTACTTTTAGATCTAGTCAGGAAATACTTTTCATCTCATAAAAATTGATTATTTTAAGCTTAAAAGATGTGAACAAACATTTAAGAACCCACACAACATTATTTTGGAAATGAAATATTTTCGTGGAAGGTTTTTGTGTTTTTCGATGTTTTTTTTTTTTTTTTTTTTTTTTTTTTATCAGCTATTACCTAAACATTTGAGGAAAATGAACATAAATTAGGAATATTTTAATTCCAAATGATGAAAGTCTTTTCTTTCTTTCTTTTATTTTTCTCTTCATATGTCAATACATTTAAAAAAAATCTATTGCTTGTACCTTGCATAATATATCAAACTAATACAAAACTAAATAATAATTTTCTGTTTCATGAACTTGTGTTGTTTTAGTATTATGACAGTTTTATGTTTTTTAATTTAATGGATTTTATGTGAAAATTACCCATTTCTGATAAGTAAAGTTTACAGTATGAAAATTTATTTATAAGAATACTTAATTTCATGTATACTTTAATTTTACTATTTATTATATGCAGGTTTCAAATCACTTAATATTTAATAGGATATTTACTGTATAATTTCAACCCCAATTAAAAATAAAAATAGAACACAACTTGAATTTATTTTCATTTAACATTCACTTTTCTTCCACTTTAATTTTTAAATGTGGGTTTTGGTTGGCACACTTATTGTTATTTATTTATTTTGAAATAATTGAAAGCAAAATAATTCAATTTATGTGTTTAAACTGCAAATTTATATATATATATATATATATATATATATATATATATATATATATATACATATATATATATGTAATAATGTATAATGTCTTGTTTTGAATATATACCAAATAGATAATTGATATTGTTTCTAAATTTCAAAGTAGAATAAATAATAAAAACTGTCTACTAAAATAAATTTAATACTTGGAATTTTTTTTTCATTAACGAACGAATTTTCTTTAATGTATCTTTAATTCTGATGCACATTTTCATTGACACAGTGATATTATTTCATAAATATTGTTTTTGTGTTATCGTTATTATTGTTTTGAGTGATCGAAATTGATTAAAAAGCACTTAATTAGCGTCTTTAAACTATAAGTTTAATTTTTTTCCCCATATGCTGTGATAATAAGTTGAAATACGGAGGAAAGAATTAATGTTTTAAATAACGCATGTGCTCTCCACGGCTGATCTAAGCCCCGCGTCGTGACGTCACGAAACCTTGTGTTTGGCTTGTAGTCTTGAGGCGGCTTTGATCGATTCCCCTCTGTTGATATGCTTATTATTCTAAAAAATAATAATAATAATAATAATGCTAAAGCATTGTTTAGCTTTCTATTAATTTACTTTTGTAATTTTTAAATCATTACTTTTATACAGAAAACAAAATTTTCATGCACTAAAATTGAAAACAGAAATAAACTTTAAAAAATATATGAAATGAGTACTTACATATTTTTGAAGTAATAGCTTTAGATCTAGAATCATCTAAACTCCAGGTTTTGGTTTTCAATAATGTTGATTCTAATGTCATTTGAACAGATTTATCTTCTTTCTGAAATATTTTTGGTGGATCATCAACATCTATTTTACTAGAATGTCCAATATTTTTCAAATTCCCATAAATAACAAGATGCTTAGATTGCAGATGGTTCCACAATGGTGTGGTAGAATGGGATTTCAAAGATTTTCCACGCACAATATATTTCTGTGATGATTCTGAAGAACACAATAAACATATTGCTTTGTTGTTATCTTTTTCACAGACTTTAAAATGATTCCAAATTGGTGATTTAAGATTAGCCATATTTTGATGACTCAAATTAGTATTTGACCACTTTATTTTTTTTAATGTATCAGATCTTGAATCACACACATCTCAGAACAGAATAGAATCTCATTCGAAACTTCTGATGAAACTACAGCAATAGTTTCAGTTCAGAGTTCAGATTACTAACCAAAACTTCAGTTTTGATTGGATGAAATCAAAGCAATTGGTTTTAGTTCTGGTTCAAACCCAAACTTCTGTTTTAATTGGATGAAATCAAAGCAATTGGTTTTAGTTCTGGTTCAAACCCAAACTTCTGTTTTAATTGGATGAAATCAAAACAATTGGTTTTAGTTCTGGTTCAAACCAAATCTGCTGTTCTCATTGGTTGTGGTTTAAAACTTCAAATTGAAGTTGTGGTTTTACTTACTCTCTTGAGGAAAAAAGAAATTTTTAATCTACTGTTTACAATCTCTACTATGTTTTACTATTAAATAAAAAAGAAAAGTGCCCAGTTAAACTGATGGCATGAGCTCACAGGCTATTCACACTAATTGTATATTATACTCTTATTTCAAAGAATAATGCTCCTTGAAAAATAAATTAAAGGGGGATTAGCCCCCCGTTTCCCGTCTTTATACTTAACCATTGAGCCTCCAAATGCCGTCAGGGATGCGCTTTATCGAAATAAACTGGTATACCAAATTTGAAGCAAATCGGATAGAAAACCCCATTTATCTAAATTAAGGGGTATTAGCCCTCCATTCCCCCTTTAGACTTAAACAATGAATCTTCAAATCTAATGAGGGAAGTGCCTTATCAGAATTAACTGGTATACCAAATTTGAAGAAAATGTGATAATTCTGCATGAAAAACTATTTATCTAAGGGGGGATTAGCCCCCGTTCCCCCCTTTTATACTTAACCAATGAACCCCCAAAACTAATCAGGGAAGCGCCTTATCAGAATGAACCTAGAAAAAAAATTTGAAGCAAATTGGATATTTCTATCAAGACTCAAGAGTTATCGCGTTATGTACGTGCGTACATACATACATACATACAGAACCGGCGGGCACATTAGCTCTTAGGCATTGATAGCCTGTGAGCTAAAAAGTTACTTGAATTTCAATTCTTAGAAAAATACCCAACAACTTTATTAACCACTTCACCGGCAGCAGGTATAGGGAGTGTTTTTAATCCCCCCCCCCCCGACTAATCTCAGGGAAAATGTTGAAGTGGTTAAGAAATACATTAATAGTAAAGAATCTATAAAATTATTTTGCATAATGTAAAATCTTCTTGATTCCCTTTTTTTATTTTATTTTTATGACAAAATTGGAATCTCAAAGCAATTAAATTGTAATTGCTCTTAATTTTTACTGATTTTTAAAAATCTCCCATAATATTGTATAATATTCATTATTGTTAGTCATATATTAAAGATTGGTACAGAATGATACCACATCGCAATTTGACTGCATATGATAAGCCACATCAGTTTTAACAGTATCCCTCTGTTTTATGTATCGCTTTTATCAAGGATGTTCAAATACAATTTTTCATCTGTCCTATGGATATTATTGATAGAATTTCTGTAGTAGAGAGCCGGATATCCGGTAGAGAAGTCGGATATCAGGTGACTGTGATTCGGATATACGATGATACTTCGGATATTGAAAAATCAGCCGGATATGCCGGATATCGGATATCTACCGGATATCCGTTGCATCCCTATTTCTTAGGGTGAAAATGTGCAAATTATTTTTTAGACATCACTATAAACCTTTTCCAACTAGAGAGTAATTTAATCTAAATCAATTACAGTCAGTTATGTTTCATATTAAAGAGAAAATCAGAAAAAAAGAAATAAAAACCATATTTTGATGATCAGGGCAAAGGTGGCCCATTCATGACCATGATATAGAGGCCCATTCAGCCCCACCTATACTTCTGGAATATATTCAGGTATTTTTTTAATACATTAAATTCAAATAACATCTAAATACATCCTAAAATTAGTTTACAGATATGCAAAGACTTGCTGATACACCTATCTGCAATGAAATAATAGATACTTTTTTTAGTTTATTTATTTTACTGAAAAGGGAAAAAAAGTTACTTTTCAATCAGATTCTTGACCATCCTACTCTAGTCGGAAAATGGCTTCTCCCAAACAATGGAAAATTTGATGAGTTTGGTAGAACAAACAGCTTCATCTATTGGTGGCATCTAAAATAATTTTATACAAATACTTTTTCATATTTTGTTAATGGCCCATTCATTACCACTTTCCCCTACTTGCTTAAAATGGGTTCCATTTATCTGCAGTAGTATCTTTCCAATTGAAAAGTGTTTATGAATTTGGTTTTTTGTCCACGATCCCCGGAAGCAGAACTTTCTGTGTCAGTCTGCAGCAAAGTAAAATTTATCTACGACCTAAGAATGCTAGACTAAGCTTACTACCATAAGAAATAATAAAATCCCATAAAATAAGCAAAATTTGCATTTATAAAGAAAATATAATAAAAGATATAACATATACCATAAATCTAGAGACTTAAAGTAAATTTCAGCTATTTTTTAAGACCAGCATTTCTTTTTAAGTTGGTGGATTAATCTGCAAAGTTTAAAATAATCTGCGGCGCCCGCTGCCGTGGTGCACTGTTTCTGCTACTGGGCCACGATCTAACACGGATTGCCATGAAATTTCTATGTCATTAAATTTTACTATAGAATGTTCGGTATTGAAATTAAGTGTGTAACATTAATAATTAGTTTACAAGGATACACAAAAGAATTATATATTACATTATGGTCTATGTGAAAAAATCCTTTATTTCAAATACAGTAGACTCCCTCAAATCTGCACAGCTTGGGACCAGAGGCTGTGCGGATTTTAGAATTTTGCGCATTTCGGTCATTGCTTTGTTTACACTTTTTAAACAGTAATTTGAATGAAATAATGCAATAAAAACTATAAAGAATCCTTGCAATATAGTAAAATATTAAAATAATTAAGTAAAGTAATAAACTAAAATGATAAGAACTAAGATAATTTTATGATTAAATCATCAAAAGTAAAGGTCAGGTAAATAATTATTAATGTATAATTAAATCTGCGTAATAAAGATAAGATACATTTTCCTTGAATTATTGAATGAAACTTGCCTTATGATGGTAGCCTATTCATTAATATCAAAATCATAAAGTAAGGAAGTTTTATTTCAGGGCTTTACATATGCGATGATGTGCGGATTTCAGGCATTTGCGGATTTTAGGGTTGCAGATTTGAGGGAGTCTACTGTATTAATAATTTTAAATCTCAGTAACTTTAAATATAAAATAATTAAACAGATAAAGAATAAATTTCAGCCTATAGCTAATATTAAATATAATGATAAAGTGAATATATAATATATTATGTAGAGTTTATTTTAAAGTACAAATTTGTAATTTATATTAATGCAAAAAAAATCATTTAAAAATATTGAAATGCAACCGAGATATCTTTATCAATTTCTTCTATACAGGGCTCCCAATACATTTTAGCCTCCTAAAAGGGGGAAAGGGGACCACTATTATTTTAAAAGGGGACTTTGGGAGACCATTTATATTAAAAAGGGGGACTTTGGGGGACCATGTCTAAAAATACTGCACCAAGTTTTCCTAAATATGCAAACAAATTTTTAAAAATTACCCCCAAAAATATGTTCATTGGCTATCTTTATAAAGATGGGTCACTATTAATTACACTCAGCTAAATATTCTACTGAAAGGAGATAGGAAGTATTCCAATATTCAGTACTCACATTGATAATTCTCCTTAACCCCTTGGAGACGAGCATCTTTTACAGAATTTTTAATCTTTAATCACCGGTTTTTTTAAACAGAAATTTTTGACTAATTGAATAGGGAAAATTGTAGAATTAAATAAAGCAAAATTTACAATAAAAATTTACTGATGAGAATGCTTTAAAATGGATTCACACGATGATAGTGTACTTTTTTTGCGCATGTTACAAAAATTATAATAAGTACATAAAAATAAATAATTTCATGATTATTTTTGATAATTTTTTTTAAATATTATTTTTTTCCTTTCAAACATCAAAAATTTAAAAGTTTCACGGTGTTCCGCAACAACAGATAATGGAAACAATAGCCTGATCTATTATCTAATGAATCATGAAAAATCCAGCTAACCAAAAACTGCCATTCTGCATTTCGTGCAGGTTTTTGTAACCACAAGTAAAAATATCACTTTTTTAGTCGCTTCAAAAGCTATGACATTTATTACTTTTCACAGTAATTTGGCTGGCAAACATGTTTGAAATTTTTATATTATTCAGTTTTGTGATAGATTATTAAATATTATTTTATAAATAAGTATTATAATCATTGGCGTAAAGGAATTTGATAAGCAAGATTAGTAACAAAAAAATGAAAAGAATTCTCTATCATCGATACAATATAAATGCATTTTCTTACCTTTATAGCTAATAATTTTGTGTATTCTATCGTAATTAGAAGAATTATCTTGTCTATTGCAATCTTTGCTAGATCACACTGCTGAGCGTCTTCTATTAATGCAAAAAGAAATTATTAAGAATCTGACTTCCAAGAACATTAGCAATCTGAATTTGATTTTCAAGTGGGGATGTGATAGTACATCTGGTCAAAGTACTTTTAAACAAAAATTTATCGTTGATGATGGTAGAAATTAGGTTCAAATAGCTTTTTTCAGTTCTCTAGTGCCACTAGAACTTAAGTGTTGCGAATAATTCATAAATCGTTATCTGAAAAAATTCGAGGTCTTCATCTCCTTGATTTTTTAGGCCCATCAGAATCCATTTTTTTTTGTACCAAAATGCAGAAGCTACTGCCAGTGAAATGGATTATATTACAGATAAGAAGAATAAACTTATTACTTTTAAAACAATCATTGATAGAAAATAAGTAGGCATTAATTACAAACTAGCTTTAACGATGATTGATTGTGAATTTTCACTGTCAGTAATTTGTCAACGTTGATACCTATATCAGGCAACTTCAGGACAGTTTAATAATCTTTATGACATATTCAAACTAAAAGTGAATGAAAGTCATTTACAATTCGGGACGTCCACGTCACATGCCTGTATAAGATCTTTTGAGTGTAGATTGCATTTGGCATACAAACCGGTATAAAGGAATGGTAAGTGTACACTCCTGACGAGATGAAAAAAATTAAAATTGCAAAACAAAATTTACAAAAAACATTTCGTTTACAATTAGGACTTCCAGTTGATAAATCAAAGCTCGGATTTGGAAGCACAAATGATTACAATACAGCTCGTAGATTTTTTGAAAATGCAACTATTTCTGCTTCCATAAGGAGCGTAGACGAAGATTTGATCCAACGATTCGACGTCATATTACAAGTAATTTCTTAACATTCATTTGACCAATTTCGTGGATTATTGCTCAGAAACAGCTTGTAAATTCGTCAAATTGTATTCCTAGTTCTATATGCCAACTTCAGTGCACGAACTACTTATTCGTGGCACAGAAATAATAGTTTCCTCATTATTGACTGTTGGCAAATATCGGGAGACGCTCAAGAATCATGCAACAAATTGATCAAAAGGTATCGAGAAGATTTCTCCCTAAAATGCAGTAGGACGTAAACAGTGGAAGTTTTTTTGCGGCTTTTAATGTTATCAGATCCTTCAATTGAAGCTTACATAAATTTCCATTGAAGAAACTAATATCCTTTCCCCTAGAGGCACAGAAACTTCTGTAAAATATTTCGACACCTCCCCTTCTGAAGAGTCTACTTAGTATACTACAGATGATTCAGAACATGAATTTTAGAATATCCTTTCGTTTTATTTTAATAATATATTGATATTAAACCTTGTTTATTCTATTTTTCATTAATGTACTTAATTGTATTTAATAAATAAATATTCATCATTTAATTTCGATTAAAAACATCTTAGTTCCTTGAAAACACCTTGAAACGTTTAACCTCGAAACTTTTTAATTTCGAAACTCGAAATATTTTATTTAAATCTAATTGTTTTTATTTTTAATTCGCCAGTTTTTAAAATTTAATTTTTGAATCTTACTAAGCATCCTCAAAAGTACCTGTATACGAAATTTTATTAACTTTCAAATCATTTAAATATTAAGTCCGCCATATTGGATCTGCCATTTTGTATTTTGGAATTTTAATTTTAGAATCAAGATCAGGATCCTGAAAAACACCTGTGTACGAAATTTCGTGGCATTTAAATAACATTTTCATATTTTGGCCAGCTTTTTGGGATCTAGGCGAAAATGATTCAATTCCCACCACTAAATTTTTAGTATTCTTCGCCTAATAAGAATACTAATAAAATTAATCGGATCATATACTAATAAAATTTAAACGAATAATACTAATAAAACTTATCGGTAGGAATCGGGCCATTGACACCTAGATGTTTACACCCTTGGTCATGTTACATTTTTCTTACCTTAAACCGATCGCAGCGCCTCATTTTTCCCAAGCGGCCTTTGTTTGAATTTTTTTTTTTTTTTTTTTTTTTTTTTTCACCAATCAGTTTTTCATGGTTTGATATGTATATCCTCCAAATATAAAGACGTTACATGCACTGATTCTCTCGCTAGAGTGTCCCAAACAGGGATACTTTAATCTGAACCATACTGTATATTTTTTAATTGGAACATACAACTTATGCATCAATAAATATTCAAGCAAGGTAGTAGTTTGAAAAAACAAAACTTGTCTAATTTGAAATCTTGGATAATTTGAATTCTTTTACCAGTCCCTTGGACTTCGAATTATTCAAGTTTGACTGTATATGCATATGCCCCAAACAAATTACGTCAACCCTAACGCTATCTTTTAGCCTTCTGCATTCAAAAAAGTAAAAAACTTGAATGAATGTTTCAGGTTTTAAATTGCACCGGAGACCACCAGAGCCCGGCTCCGCCACTTCTCTGATTTTAGTAAATATTTAAATACTGGCCAGAATACACCGGAGCTTAGTGAAATAGCGCTCCCGAAAAAACCGAAGCGCTCGAACTCAGTCTGTCTGTAAATTAAAAATTTTATTTACTCAGGTATAGAACAAATAAAATAACTCTTCCCCCTTTTTAATGCTATTTTGATCAGAATAGGAGAAACAGAAATCGTGTTTTGTTTATCCTACTGATATTTGCAGATTTATGTCGGGCATTTATTTTGACGATATGTATATTAGCGCCATTCAAGAGCGTGAACAATGAATTTGCTTTCAGTTTGACTTTCTTTTCTAACACTAGGATACTTTTTAATTGGATCATTTATTTATATTTTAGATATCTAACCGGAAAAGAACATTTTCTTTTTTAGTCAACGTACATCAGCTTGAGATATTATTTGTTTGAGGTTTTCAGTCTTCCATAACGAACGAGTACGAAAATAACGTTAATGATTTTCTATTTATTTTTCATCATGAATGCGGCTCTGCTGTGCAGATTTACAAAGTTGTAAGTAGTAGTCATTTGTAAGTAGATATAATAGTCATGTATTGTTATTTTTATAGTAAGCAATAGAGCAGCGTTTCCCCTTTTTCTATAAAAGCATCGAATCTTTCCGATCACGGTGTCAAATATTTAATTTAATCTGATTTTCAGGGACTCATCACGAAAGATTGTTCTACAAAAGGAATCGATTATAGTTTAAGATATGCAGCTTTTATTGGAAATTGAAAAAGTTGTTTGATTCTTAGTATTAATTTCTGTAAATTTCATTCATTTTTTCATAAAAATGTATAGCTGCGAACTATCCCTTTTTTGTTTTAATACTACTTTCGAATCACAATCCTTATTTTATTTACTGGCAGAATCCTGCGATTAATTTATTATTAAAATTAGGCAAAGATTTCTATTCGGAAGGAGTGATAACTAAAAAGTGGAATAATTGACAGCTAAGTATATGCAGAAATATTTAAAAAAATTATTTTGCTAAAGAAAAAAAATGCTTTAAATTTTGCAAATAATGTATGAAATATAAATATGCAGATTAGAGTGATGGTGATAAGGGGGAAGGGGTGCTACGGTTATTAGTATTCGGGCAAAATATTGAGGGGCCTCACAATGAAGTCTTGCCCTGGGGTTTATTGTTACGCCCCTGATCATAGGGGGGAAATGCGAGCTTTAAGACCTGCTTCCTCAGAAACTACCAGAACGATTTTGATGAAATCCGGAATCCCTATTCACTGGATAATGCTCAGACAGTTTTTTTTCTGCGACTAAAACTTCTTATTTTAGAGCAATGACAATTTTTGAGAAATTTTCGGTTTTCAGAAATTCTGAAACTAATTAATAATTTTTAAAACTGTCTACCACATATGATCTTATATTTATACTCTACAAACAATTTTTTAAAAATAGAAATCACTTAAGTACTTTAGGCGTTAATGGGGTTTTTAGCTGAAAAGTACAATTTTTCGAAAAGCTACAAAATTTAGGCACTTCTAATTTGTGTGAAGTTCTTGCAGTGTTTTATCAAACACATGAATTAAAGTATATATAAACACTTGGATAAAGTTTAGTTACATATAACAAATGAGTATAAAATGCTAGAGTAAAATTAATGTGAGAGGGTGTAGCATCCTAGTCGTGTCTTCCCTAAGTGTGATTAGGCGTGGTGTTCCAGTCTTGTTTTCCCTTAGATTTTTACAATTACTTCTAATGGTCAGAAAAATAAAAAAACTGGGCATACCAATGGCTTCAGGAAGGTTCAAAGAATTTTTTAAGCCATTTAAAAAAACTTTTTTTCAAAGAATTTCACTGATGTCTCCCCTTAATATTTATAACAGCAAAAAAATGATTTGCAATAAAATATAAACACTAAAAATTAATTCATCTAAGAAAGTATCAAATCAATTGTTAACAGAGTTGCACACAAGCAATTACAAAGTATAGTGCATTTCTTAGAATTTAACACGGAGTAACAGTGATCAGTGAATAAATGAAAAGAAAAGTGTCCAGTTAAACTGATGGCATTGAGCTGACAGGCTATTCACATTAAATGCAAATTATATGCTTATTTTGAAGAATAATGCTCCTCGAAAAAAAAATTAAGGGGGAGATCCCCCCCCCCCAACTGTTCTTTAAACTTATCCAGAGCCTCAAAATCTCATCAGGGAAGCACCTTATCAGAATAAACCGGTATATCAAATTTGAAGCAAATCTGATAGAAAAACACATTTATCTATATTAAGGGGGGTATTAGCCCCAATCCCCCCTTTTATACCTTACCAATGAATCTTCAAATCTAATCAGGGATGCACCTTATTAGAATAAACCGGTATATCAAATTTGAAGGAAATCGGATAGAAAATCCCATTTATCTAAATTAAGGGGGGGAATTAGACCCCCTTTATACTTAAACAATTAACCTCCAAATCTAACCAGGGAAGTGCCTTATCAGAATTAACCGGTATACCAAATTTGAAGCAAATCTGATTATTCTGCATGAAAAACCTATTTATCTAAGTTAAGGGGGGATTATACCCCCGTACCCCCCTTACAATTAACCAATGAATCCCCAAAACTAATCAGGGAAGCGCCTTATCAGAATGAAACAAGAAAAAAAAATTGAAGCAACTCGGATACTTCTATCAAGAGGTATCGCATTACGTACGTACGTACAGTCGTGGAAAAAAAAAAAGTAAACACCCCCTACTAACTCCTCAACAAATTATCGTAGACGAAAGTTACTGGTACCGAATGATTGGAAATAAAGTCTACTTTTAAATGATGTATATAACATTTGCTTAGGGGGCCATCTACATATTAAAACGAATCCAAACTTCATTTTTTTAAATGGCAACACCCAATTTTAACGAGATATTTCAAATCTTCGGTTCAAACTATGCCTAGACACCAAATTTCAAGTCATTTGAATGATAAGTTTTTGAATTATAAACATTCAAAATTTAGTGCTTCTAATGTTAAATTACATTTTCATATTTTTATTTATATCTCCTGAAATTATGCTCCTAATGTGCTAATTTTTTTTTTGTAGCAATAATACTAATATACCCAAACATAAATGCGCTGAATTTGCAATTTTTATAATTTTATGATATGTATTATGAATTATGAAATTAATATTCGAAAAAATTATGAATTGCAACTTACAAATTTTTTGATGGATTTAGATTTATTAAGTCCCGTTTTATGGTAATCCGAAATTTCACGTTTTTCTACCAAGTAGTTTTCAAATTATGTTTAAAAAACGGTAAAATGATGGTTTAAGGGGCCGTCTATGAGAGAAGTGAGTAGATATTTAGAAATTTACTCTGCTGTTCTGTAATCTAACAGGCTTCATTGACTCTTTGAGCCGCGCTTAAGGTGCCTTGATCCAGAAGGGGGCTCTCTCGGTTAACAATCGAGTACGGAACTTCAGTTTGGATACAGCCCTTAAAATACGCTCGTTTTAAAATAATTAATTTCTCGGACACTTATGGTACGAATTTCATAAAAAATTGTTTTTGGGCTAATTGAAGGGTGTAGAGTTCATTTATACTGTCAGAATTGTGTACTGCTATTGAAAAAAAACAAAGTTATGGTTCATTTCAATATGTAGATGGCCCCCTAAGCAAATTTTATACACATAATTTAAAAGTAGACTTTATTTCCAATCGTTCGGTACCAGTAACTTTCTTCTACGATAATTTGTTGGGAAGTTAGTAGGGGGTGTTTACTTTTTTTTTTCCACGACTGTACATACATACATACAGAACAAGCAGGCACATTAACACTCATGTTTTGATAGCCTGTGAGCTAAAAAGGCATCCTGCAAAAAGAGTACACAGGAAAAAGAAGTTAAAAATATTAATTTTCCAAGGAGATATTTAAAAAATATGAATGCATTATACATCCATAGGCTTAACATTAGCGAGGTGATTTTCAGATCTCACTGACTAATAGAGTTAAATAAAATCTCTGATTAAAATTATGTTTACTTGTCCCATTAAAAAGAAAAATGCCCAGTTAAACTGATGGCATTGATCTCACAGACTATTCACAATAATTGTATATTATACTCTTATTTCAAAGAATAATGCCTCTGAAAAAATAAATTAAGGGGGATTATACTCCTGTTTCCCCTCCCCTTTTGTACTTAACCAATGGACTTCCAAATCTAATCAGGGAAGTGCCTTATCAAAATAAACCGGTATACCAAATTTGAAGCAAATCGGATAGAAAAATCCATTTATCTAAATTAAGGGGGTTTTGGCCCCGCGTACCCCCTTTTACACTTAAACAATGAACCTTCAAATCTAATCAGGGAAGTTCGTTATCAGAATTAACGAGTATACCAAAATTTGAAGAAAATCTGATAATTCTGCATGAAAAATCCATTTATCTAAATTAAGGGGAGATTAGCCCCCCATGTCCCCCCCCCCTTTACACTTAACCAATGAACCCCCAAAACTAATCAGGGAAGCACCTTATCAGAATGAACCTAGAAAATTTTTTGAAGCAAATCAGTTATTTCTATCAAGATTTATCGCATTGCCTATGTACATGATGGATATAAATCAAGCTAATTAGCTGTGATAAAAGTAATTTCCTCAGTTACATAAATAATGCGTCGATTCAACTCAGCCATAAATCTTTTCAAATGTGAAAGATGTATTTAACCTTGAAAACCTTGATAAAGATAATGACTTGTTGAGTGACTCATAGACATTAAACTGATTTATTATTATTATTATGATATTGCTATTACAATTATTATTACTGATTTATTATCTTATAATGTAAATATTTTTTCATTCTGAAAATGTAGTTATTCCAGAGAAGAGGGATGAAAAATGCTCTCTCTTTTTTACAATTTAAACAATGTGAATTAAATAGCTTAAAGTGTTACCACTGCTTATTCATTTGAGATAACAAATCGTCTACAATATCTTAATTTGAGGGAGGCATGAAAAGCAATTAGAGGATACAATCTTCAACTAATTAAACTATCGTCAACTAATGCATATTGTATTCAAATAAATTGTGGATTTACACCGAAATGGATAAGTATCCTGAAGAAGGGTAAGTCTCAATTTTATATAACTTACTCACGCATTTTTCATCAAGATTATGATTACTGATCACTGAATAAAAATAAATAAATTAAATAGCCTCCACTGAAATCTGAAATATCAGATATTTGATAAATAAACTTTTAAATTTTCAAACAGAAAAGTTGGAAGAACTTTTTACGGTAACACGTAAGTAATCAAAAGTTAAGAAAATGGCAGCTTCTAAAGATAATTTAGCAATTGAAAAACTTACAGCTACAAACAACTCAATTTGGAAATTCAAGGCCGAAATGATGTTAACTAAAGAAGACTTATTTCATGTAATTACGGAAGAACCGCCTAATCCAATTACGGACGCTTGGTCCAAAAGTGATAAGATAGCCCGTGCTCTAATTAATCTAACAATTGATGATAGTCAGATTACTCATGTTAAAAATTTACAGACAGCCAGACAAACTTGGCAAGCTTTGCGTGAAATCCATGAGCGACATAATTTGTCTAGCAAACTTTATCTCTTAAGAAAACTTTACGGGATTAAATTAGCGGAAGGTGGCAACGTTGTTAATCATATTACAAAAATAATGGAATTAGTAGATAAATTAGCGGCCATAGGAGAAGTTATAAATGATAACCACATTTCTGCACTGTTATTATGCTCCCTACCCCAATCTTATGATACTCTTATTACTGCCCTTGAATCAAGAGAAGAAAACCAACTCACACCATCATTTATTAAGTCTAAACTTATTGACGAATATAACCGACGATATGATAATAATGAGAGAACAGAAAATCCTGCCAGAGCATTTAAAGCACAGAAAAATTACAACAACAAAACAAGTAATAAATACTGCTCCAATTGTCGGATGAGAAACCATTATACCCAGGAATGTTGGCATAATAAAGCCAAAACACAAAATACACCACAAAATCAACACATTAGACCAAACAAAAAACATTACTCTACATCACTAGTTTTTCAAAAGAGTGAAAACAATTTTAGAAGTGAACAAACACCAGAATCAAACCGTAGGTACAGTCACTCTGAAAATGAAAACAATACATGGAGGGCAAGCGAAAATAAAAATTACGCCTTTATAACACAAGGAATAGAAAACAAAACATTTATAGTAGACAGTGGCAGCTCAAGCCATATTGTGTGTTCAGAATCAATGTTTACAGAAATAAAATCACGCGAAAAAACAAATGTAACCATCGCAAACGGAAAAAAACTTATCAGTTACGGGTCAGGTGACGTAAATATAAACACGCGAACATCAGACAACAAAGTTCATGAAATAACACTTAAAAATGTATTACTAGTACCTGAAATCGAAACAAATTTATTATCGGTTAGCAAAGCGACGCAAAATGGATGTGAAATTATATTCAGAAATGATAGATGTATGTTCAAACTTAACGGAGAAATATGCTTAGAAGCGCGAAAAGTAAATAACCTATACGAAGTTCAGTTGGCATTCCAAAGCTATGCAAACATAGCACAAAGCTGCAACAACAAAAATTGCCTAGAATTATGGCATCGTAGGTTAGGACATAGAAATCTAACATCAATTAAGGAAATTACGCAAAAGGAATTAGCTACAGGAATCCAAATAAACAACTGTAAACATAACATAGATTGCGAACCGTGCATTAAGGCAAAATTAACTGATGAACCCTATCCAAAAATTGCAGAGTATAGAGCAACTAAAAGGCTCCAGCTCATTCACTCCGACGTGTGCGGATCTTTTCAAACACCGACAATAGGGGGGAAATCATACTTCTTGACTTTTATTGATGACTACTCACGATTTACGATCATATACCTATTGTCTAGAAAAAGTGAAGTTTACGAAAAACTTAAAGAATTCATCGCGTTAATTAACAACAAATTTGGAGAAAAACCGAAAGCAATTAAAACAGATAACGGAGGGGAATTCACATCAGATGAAATAGAAAATTACCTCAGGGCTAATGGGATAAAACATAAACACCAGGGTTCGCAAAAACCCGGGTTTTTCTGAAAAAACCCAACCCACATGGGTTTTTTCATGAAAAACCCAATTTTCCCCGGGGAAAATCGGGTTTTTTCAAAAGTATAATATATGTGCAATTTACATTATTGTATACTATGTTTTCTATATATTATATACACTACACATAAAAAAATATATTTTTCTCTTATATACAATATAATTGTAATGCTATTTTACAAGTTATAAATTGTATAAATTATATGAATTTAAATTAATTAAATGTCAGTTTCTCACAAATTTGTTTTAAATATAATAGAAGATATAAAATTGTTAATTTTCTTTAAATCAAATAATGAATAGAATATTAAAATTTAAAATGTATAAGTAGGAAGAAAAAAAGGAGTAAACTAGTCGGATGTGCCAATCCCTAAAGTTTCTTCTATCTCACATGTTAATAATTCAAAATTCGCTATCACAGTACCAAAATTAAATGACAATCTATGCCCATCATGAGGATTGTAAAATATAGATTCGTTGAATTGGATGCATTTAACAAGGAGATATAAGTATCACCTGTTGTGCAATTTACAACAAAACCTAATCAGTAACAGTTTACGTCAACATCTGACTGAATCTGAAGTTTGATGAAAATCCATGCATTATTAGTTCTTGAGATAAAGCTTTGGCAAAAAGTGAGATAAATGCAGCACAACAGCACCACTGTTGGGCGATATACACCAAAAACTAATCAGCACCAGTTTATATCAAGGTCTAACTGAATCTAAATTTTTATTCAATTCCGTACATTAGTTCTTGAGATAAGAGTTATTGATGAAATCGCGAAAAAAGCAACATACTAGCACTACCTGTTGGGCGATATGCACCTAAATTTCAATAAGCAACAACTTAACTTGTAACTGAATCTGAAGTTTTATGAAAATCCGTGCATTAGTTCTTGCGATAAAGCTATTGCAAAAATTGAGATAAATGCAGCATAGCAGCGCCACTTGTTGGGCAGTATACACCAAAAACTAATTAGTACCAGTTTACATCAAGGTCAAACTCAATCTAAAGTTTTGTGAAATTCTGTGCATTAGTTCTTGAGATAGAGCACACACAAAATTTTTTTCACATACAGACAGACATTTTCTAAAAACCATCAAATCGTCTTCAGGACCTCTTTAAAACGTACAAATCCATCATAAACCGGAATTCAAAAATTTTCACAAATCCAATACTTTCTTCTTCTAAAGGTCGAAGAAAGTAAAAATACATATTTTTTATTTCCATGAATATAGTTGATTTGAATTTTTTATATAAAGACATTCTTATGATATAACCTTTACCTATAATTATGTACTATGTATGTTGCCTACTAGGTTCTATGTTAGTAAAGTATTTCAATGTGCTGAAATACATTTTTATTTTACTTCAGATGTGTATGTAATGGCTTTTATATATTAATATTTTTTTCAAAATTAACTGAAATGACTTAAATTCAGTAAATGTATATGTTGTTTAAATTTTAAATTATTTCTGTAAATTGAAAAAACCCACATTATGGGTTTTTCAGTGGGCTTTTTCAAGAGGGCCCATTCTGAAAAAACCCACCGGGTTTTTTTCGAACTGGGCCCACCTTTGCGAACCCTGATAAACACACAGTTCCATATTGCGCAAGCCAGAACGGTGTGGCAGAGAGGAAAACAGATCGTTAGTTGAAATGGCAAGGACAATGTTAAGTGAATCAAATTTACCATTAAAGTTCTGGGGGGAAGCAATTTGCACAGCAAATCATTTGCAAAACAGACTACCGACAAAAGCAAATGAAAAGACGCCATACGAGTTATGGACAAACAGACAGCCAAACTTAAGTTACGTTAGGGTATTTGGCTGCAAAGCCTTCGCATATATCAGTAAAGCCAGAAGACAAAAATTAGACGATAAAGCTATAGAGGGAATTTTCGTCGGATATGATAATGAATCCAAAGGATATAGAATATATGTAGGAGGAAATGAAATAAAGATCGCGAGAACCGTTAAATTTCTCGAAAACAAATTTAAATATAGAAACGAGAAAGTAGAAAACAAACCAAAACAAGATGAAAATCGGGTTAACGAAAACTTTGTAGAAATAGAAATTTCAAATAGCAATGAGACACCATCCACGTCCAATCAACCAGTAGCAGAACTTAGACGATCAGAAAGAATTAATAAAGGTGTACCTCCTGATAGGTTAATATACATGGTTAAGAACGAAAACGCTACTGAACCAAAAAATTATGAGGAAATCGAAAACATGGAAAATTTTAAGGATAAACAAAATTGGATAGATGCAATGAAAAGCGAAATGAACTCCCTTATGAAAAACAAAACTTGGTCAATTGTAGAACCTCCACCAAATAGGAGAATAATAGGTTGCAAATGGACCTACAAACTAAAACGCGACAACACAGGAAAAATCCAAAAATATAAAGCACGTTTAGTTGCAAAAGGATATTCACAAAAATTCGGGGAGGATTATGATGAAACTTATGCACCAGTCGTGTCATATACAACAATAAGAGCATTATTAATAACAGCATTGCATCAAAATTTAAATGTAAAACATATCGATATTAATACCGCGTTCTTACATGGAGAGCTTGAGGAGGAGATATATATGTCACAACCAGAAGGTTTCGCTAAACCAAATGAGGAAAATAAAGTATGTAGGCTAAACAAAGCCATATACGGACTTAAACAAGCCGCGAGAGCGTGGCATAATAAAATCACAGAAACACTAAAAAAGATTAATTTCAGTCAGAGCAAATTTGAGTCATGCCTTTTTACGCGAAAAAGGGGCGATAACACAACATACATAATAACATACGTAGACGACATTTTAATTGCTGGAAAAGACGAAATAATAGAGGAAGTAATCGCGAGCTTAAATAAAGAATACGAGCTAAAAGATTTAGGTGACATCAGTAACTACCTATCTATGAACATTAAAAAAGTAAATAAAAGCTACATGATAAATCAAACTCAGAAAATAGAAGAATTAATCAATAAATTTAATTTGCAAGACGCAAAACCGTGTAGCACACCCATGGAAACAAATTACACACGCTTTAATGATGAGGATAACATTTTACCAAACAACACATATTACAGACAAGCCATAGGAGCACTTCTATATCTAGCAACTATAAGCAGACCTGACATCTGTGCAGCAGTAAACATTCTTAGCAGAAGAAATGAATCACCAAGAATGAAAGACTGGAATGCAGTAAAGAGAGTGATAAGATATTTAAAGACTACAAAAAATTATAGTCTAGTTCTGAGCGGAGAAAAGAAACCGATACTTGAAGTTTATGCGGATGCAGATTGGGGAGGAGATGTAGATTCACGAAAATCAACGAGTGGGAACCTATACATGTTAGGTAGAAATCCAATACAATGGTCGACAAGGAATACAATACAATGGTCCCAAATCCAATACAATGGTCCTGCATTGCATTATCATCGGCAGAGGCCGAGTATGTGTCAGCAGCAAATGCAGCAATTGAAATAAAGTGGCTAGTCAACCTACTGGAAGAATTAAACCTAAAGCAAACCTTACCTATAGACCTATATGAAGACAACCAGTCCACGATCAGTACATACAAACATACAGAACCGGCGTGCACATTAGCTCTCGGGATTTGATAGCCTGTGAGCTAAAAAAGCACAGCATAACAGCACCTCTTGTTGAGTATTAAAATTAGATTAACTATCAGGGTTGCAGGGTTGCAAAAAAGCCGGCTAAAATTTAAAAAAGCCAGGCCGGCGGCTTTTATTGGTTTTAACCGGCTTTTTTTGGGCCAAAATTGGCTTTTTTTGGCCAAAATTGGCTTTTATACTGAGAATCATTTTAATTATAAACGACACATTTTAATGTGTTTTTTAATTAGTTTTAAATACATTTAATTGATTTAGAAATCAATATAACCCAATTTTTCAATAATGTGAAGACATTAATATTGGAATAAAAGGCCATACCAATTGCTTTGTCTGGTTTACACTGACCTTAACACCCTTCTTTTTTTTTTTTTTTTTTTTTTTTTTTTTACTGTTTTATATTATTAAAAAGGACAATGGTTGCTTAGTTATATATTTTATTAACTAATTTTAAGGGATATTAATAATTCAAGTCTTATTTTATTTCTCGTAAACATTTATTTAAAATCGCACATAAAGTCATTTAATAAAAACATCATTTCTCTCTATTAAAACAGTATTATGAATTACATATACATTAATTTATCCATGAATATGCACTATTTTAAATAGCAACTAGATTTTCAAAATTCTAATTCAACAGGTTTTATTTGGAGATTTTTTTTTTTAAATTGTTCTCTTTATTTTATGCACTTACATGTACTAAAATTTCCTCAAATGTTATATCCTTCCTAATTTCTCTTTCAACATTGTTCATTCTATGATTTTAATCTGTCCATATGGACATATCTGGAATAAGTTACATAACAGCTTAGTAGCAGAAAAACTTTACATATATCATTTTTATAAGTTATCAGAATATCGATTGCTTATTATTGCTCAAGTATTATATAAGATAATTTCAGTTATTAAATACACATAAGCTATTTAGTTTTAATCAATTTTAAAAGTAAATATCAATATATGTAAGAATGTTTCTATTTTAATGTGTGACATTCTCTTATTCTTTTATATAATCTTTATAATGTGTGGTATGTGTAGAGCTATGATAAAGAATTCCAAACCAATACTTTAGAGTCTAATTTAATCTATTCTTCTAAATATTCATAATTTTTTTTTTCAGACATAATGCCTTCACAGTTACATTTTAGCAGTTATAAGGTCTTATTTATTTTACAAAATTTAATGGAAGTTTATATTTTTTTAGTAGAAAATATATAAGTGTATTAAAAATAAATTAATCCAAATTTTATATGAATTATCTATAAACCACCTTTTTGGAAAATAAAAGCCGGCTTTTTTCAATTAAAGCCGGCTTTTTTTAAGTGGTTAAAACCAAAAAAAGCCGGCCGGCTTTTTTTGGCCTGGCTAAAAGCCAGCAACCCTGCAGGGTTGCAAAAAAGCCAGTTAAAATTTAAAAAAGCCAGGCCGGTGGCTTTTATTGGTTTTAACCGGCTTTTTTTGGCCAAAATTGGCCTTTTTTGGCCATAATTAGCTTTTATACAATGAAGCATTGTAATTATAAACTACACATTTTAAAGTGTTTTTAATTAGTTTTAATGACATTTAATTGATTTAGAGTTTAATAAGTAACCCAATTTCTCAATAATGAGGACATTAATACTGGAATAAAACTTTGATGGTTTTGCTAGTGATTTGTAGTCAGAATTGCAAATATGTCAGCTAAATTTTAAAAGGGCCATACCAACTGCCAATTTTTTCATTTTTACTGCTTTATAAAATTAAAGAGGACAATGGTTACTTAGTTACACGTTTTATTACTTAATTTTAAAAGCTATTAATATACAAGTCTTATTTTATTTCTAGTAAGCATTTAAGATTATACATAGTCATTAATAAAAACACCATTTCTCACTATTAAAAACATTGCGAACAACATATGCATGAATATGCTTAACAACAAGCTTTTCAAAATTTTATTTAGAGATTTTTTTCTTCTTGTTTAATTGCTCTATTTTTTATACGCTTATGTACCACTCTCCTCAAATATTATATCCTTTCTAATTTCTCTCTTAACATTTATAACTTAATCTCTCCATATGGACACACAAGAATGTTTTTATTTTGATGTGCTATATTTTGTCATTAATTAAATATAATCTTTAAAATGTGTAGTGTATGTGGAGATATGTAATATGGAATTTCAAAATACCAGTTTGGAGCCTAACTTATATTATTTTCAATGTTTATATATATATATATGTATTTTTTTTTTTTCAGACATAATGCCTTCACATTTGCCTTCTAGAAGTTATAGACTTATTTATTTGACAAAATTTAATAGAAATCTATAATTTTTTTAGTAGAAAATATTTATAAGTGTATTAAAAATTAATTGATCCAAAATTAAAACAAATTAACTGTAAACCAACTTTATAAAATAAAAGCCGGCTTTTTTAAGTGGTTAAAACCAAAAAAAGCCGGCCGGCTTTTTTTGGCCTGGCTAAAAGCCGGCAACCCTGTTAACTATTGATTAGATATTGTCAATTATTAATTCAAAACATAAAATTTAGTTCCTTTCTACTACCCAATAAAAGTTTAAATAAGCAATAATGTTCATCGGAAAAAGCATAGTATGGCAACATTAGGGTTGGCTGGGTGAATTAGTCCTCCAGATTCGTCCTGAATGACTCAGTAGGTAGGGCATTGGCTGCTCCAGCCAAGACATCCCTGGTTCGAATCCTGGCCTGGACTACCCCCCCCCCCCATTTTTTAATTTACAACTGATATGATTTATTTACAAATTGAATATAGTATGGAACCATTTATCTGGAAACCAGTTATCTGGAATGATATTTCTGATAGACTGATTTCAGAATCTTTGCAGAAAAAGGTGTCATACATTGCCAGTTTGACATAGGCTTTGCTTGAAACAACTGTATAATTTGATGACAACATCTAGTATTTTTTGTCATCACACTTAGTTGTATTTTAGATGTTTTAATTTTTATGCAGAGGAAACAGAAGAATTTTTGTTCCTAAGGGATTCCCATAAATTACCTTCTTTTAAACTCAGGCTAACTTTTGATCTTTCTTGCATTAATTTTTAATCCAAGTAATCTAATACATAATTTAAAATGAAAAATAATGCCACAACCACACATATCCCACAAAACTTTTCAAATGGATGCTGCTTTAATGCACAACCAGTTAACCAGAAAAAACAGTTATCTGGAATACATCTGATCCCAAGCATTCCAGATAAATGGTTCTGTACTGTAATTGGATTAAAAATTAATCTAATAAAGATAGAAATTTGTCTGTGTCTTTTTGTTGATGAGATCACTGTGCATAGAGCTAAACGATTTGGCAAGAAGGTAGCTGTATGCGTAAAGTTATAAACATAGAGGCCAATTTTTGAGCTTTTATGAGTAGTTTTTTTAAATGTAATTTTTAGCCTCTTTTCATGTTTTATGGCAATTTTTCTAAATTTGTAAAAGGAATCTGGTTTAAATTTTTTAGCAGAATGTAGTAAATTTTGTCCTCTTTACAATAAAGTTTATCTGGAATTTATACGGTGATTTTTGAATTTTTTGCAATTATTTGTTTTTTGGTATTTTGCAGTGATTTTTTGACATTTATAAAAGAAATTCGGTTTAAAACTTTAAACCCTAATACAGTAAATTTTGTCTTTCCACGGTTGTATCCTCTGGTTTAAATTGTTAGTGATAAAAAGAAGAAAAAAAAAATCACATTCTGCAAGGATTTTTTTCCCCTATTTGTGAAAAAATTCCGGATACAATGTTTTAGCCCTACTATAATACATTTTGATTTCTCTGATTTTCTGAAATTTTAGTGATTTTTACACAGTGACTTTTCACACTAGTGAATGGGATACAGTTTAAATTTTTTAGCCCAATTCAGTAAATGTTGTCCTCTTTTTAATAAAGCTTATTACAGCAATTTTTGAATTTTTTATGAGATTTTTTGACACTTGTGAAAGATTACAGTTTCAATCTTTTTGCAGAACTTATTAAATTCTGTCCTCTTTTCAATAAAGCTTACAGCAATTATTAAATTTTTTATGTGATTTTTTGACATTCATAAAAAGATTACAGTTTCAATCTTTTCTCAGAACTTATTAAATTTTGTCCTCTTTTCAATAAAATTGAATTCCTATAGCAATTTTTGAATTTTTTTTCTTTCTTTTTTTTTTTTTTTTTAACATTTTATGGCAATTTTTTGAAATTCGGTTTCAAACTTTTAGCTTAATGTAGTAAAATTTTGTCTTCTAACTTGAAGTTTTAGTGATTTTAATGACATTTTTAATGCATATTTTAACATCTTTTCACATTGTGTGGCAATTTTTAACATTCAAGAAAGAATTCCAGTTACAATGTTTTAGCTTGCTATACTAAAACGCAATATTTGAACTTTTGTGATTTTTAGAGTTTTGCGGCGATTTTTCCACATTAGTAAATTTCTTAAAGCTACAGAAAGGGGACTAACGGGACCAAAATGCATAAAAGGGGACTTTGGGTGGAAAAGGCGGACTATTTGGGAGCCCTGTCTATAGGATTAGCATAAGCAAATGGGTCTTTTCGGTTCACTGAAGTAGCCTCTTCTCGGTTGCATTTCAATATTTTTAAATAATTTTTTTTGCATTGGATAGCTGAGGTCGATCTGTACAAAGGCTGTTTTTTGCTTTTTCGATTTTGTTTACAGATATTTTTAGTGAGGACACTTTCATTTTTGGAACAGGTTTCAAAAGTGAAAACATCCCCATAAAAAATTCTGCAATCAAGATTGAAAAAGTAAACAACAGCCTTTGTACAGATCGATCTTAGCTATCCAATGCAATAAAAATCATTTAAAAATATTGAAATGCAACAATGCAAAGAAAATCATTTTAAAATATTGAAATGTAACCGAGATATCTTTATAAATTTCTTCCTGAGGATTAGCATTAGCGAACGGGTCTTTTCGCTTGACTGAAGTAGCCTGTTCTCGGTTGCATTTATATATTTTTATTTTATATATATATATTTTTTTGGCATTGGATAGCTGAGATTGGTCTGTACAAAAGCCGTTTTTTGCTTTTTCAATTTTGTTTACAGATACTTTTATTGAGGTCACTTTCATTTTCAGAACAGGTTTCAAAAGTGAAAACAGCCCCCATAAAAAATTCTGCAATCAAGATTGAAAAAGTAAAAAATGGCCTTTGCACAGATTGATCTCTAGCATTAGCGAATGGGTATTTTTGCTTGACTGAAGTAGCCTGCTCTCGTTTGCATTTCAATATTTTTAAATGATTTTTTTTGCATTGGATAGCAGAGACCAATCTGTACAAAAACCGTTTTTTGCTTTTTCGATTTTGTTTACAGATACTTTTAGTGAGGGCACTTTCATTTTGGAACAGATTTCGAAAGTGAAAACACACCCATAAAAAATTCTGCAATCAAGATTGAAAAAGTAAAAAACAGCCTTTGTACAGATCAAACTCAGCTATCCAATGCAATAAAAATCATTTAAAATGTTGAAATGCAACAATGCAAAGAAAATCATTTTAAAATATTGAAATGTAACCAAGATATCTTTATAAATTTCTTCCTGAGGATTAGCATTAGTGAACGGGTCTTTTTGCTTGACTGAAGTAGCCTGTTCTCGGTTGCATTTCAATATTTTAAATTTTTTTTTTGCATTGGATAGCTGAGATTGATCTGTACAAAAGCCATTTTTTGCTTTTTCAATTTTGTTTACAGATACTTTTATTGAGGACACTTTCATTTTCGGAACAGGTTTCGAAAGTGAAAACTGCCCCCATAAAAAATTCTGCAATCAAGATTGAAAAAGTAAAAAACGGCCTTTGCACAGATTGTTCTCTAGCATTAGCGAATGGGTCTTTTTGCTTGACTGAAGTAGCCTGCTCTCGTTTGCATTTCAATATTTTTAAATGATTTTTTTTGCATTGGATAGCTGAGATCGATCTGTACAAAAACCGTTTTTTGCTTTTTCGATTTTGTTTACAGATACTTTTAGTGAGGACACTTTCATTTTGGAACAGGTTTCGAAAGTGAAAACACACCCATAAAAAATTCTGCAATACAGATTTTAAAAGTAAAAAACGGCATTTGTACAGATCGATCTCAGCTATACAATGCAAAAAAATCATTTAAAAATATTGAAATGCAACCGAGATATCTTTATAAATTTCTTCCTGAGGATTAGCATTAACGAACGGGTCTTGTCGCTTGACTGAAGTAGCCTGTTCTCAGTTGCATTTCAATATTTTTAAATGATTTTTTTGCATTGGATAGCTGAGATCAATCTGTACAAAAGCTGTTTTTTGCTTTTTCAATTTTGTTTACAGACACTTTCATGTTCTCAGCTATCCAATGCAAAGAAAATCATTTAAAAATATTGAAATGCAACCGGGATATCTTTATAATTTTCTTCTATAAGATTAGCATTAGCAGACGGATCTTTTCAGTTGACTGAAGTAGCCTCTTCTCGGTTGCATTTCAATATTTTTAAATAACTTTTATTGCACTGGATAGCTGAGATTGATCTGTACAAAGGTCGTTTTTTACTTTTTTGATCTTGATTGCAGACTTTTTTATGAGAGTGTCTTCACTTTCGAAACCTGTTCCAAAAATGAAAGTGCCCTTACTAAAAATATCTGTAAACAAAATTGAAAAAGCAAAAAACGGTCTTTGTACAGATCCAGTTTTTTCAATTTTATATTAACCTATCAACAATATTTAACCATTGGCGACACTACTATTTGGCGAAAAAGGAGTTTTCTTGCTAGAAAAAAATCCAAGATGGCAGACCCTGGGATAATAAGACATCTAAGCCAATTTTCGTATATGAATTTGATATTTAAAAAAATCTTTTTTTTCACATATTGTGTAGTGTAGTAAGGCTTTTCTATTTCTATTTAGCGCCTGTCTTTATATTTTAGGGGTGTAGGGTGGCGTTATGATAACCAAAAAATACTTTTAACTACTTGGTTTAAATGGAAATGAATATGCATTTTGAAAGATGTAAGCAAATTAAAACTTACCGGTTTCGATAGTTACAATTTTAATTTATAACGCCAATAGCAATCTTATAGATTTACTTCTCAAAATTTATATTATAAAATTTATAATTATATAAATTGATGAAATGTTCAAAAAAGATTAAAGCAAGCAAAATTACTTTCTTTTTTCAAGAATTATAATAAAATTACACACATAAAAATGGTACATATCATTAACAGACGCGATGCACAAAACACTGGAAATATTTCATGAATCATTCATTATATGTGAATCATTCTCCATGAATACAGTACCTCAATGGAACAAAGTATAAAGCGCATACCAGAACTGTGAATCGACAACAGATTGGAAAATTAAATCAATTTTGTGCAATTGTGGAATTCTTTTTTTCAGTTTGATGGATGGATGTAAATGCAAAATTTTACGTCTTTTTTTAACTTATAGAAGAGTTTTTTAAGGCGAAGAATTCACGAAGGATGAATGATTCATCTGGTGCATTACTGAAAACTTTGAGCGCTTTTCGGCCTAAGACTCTAGTTTTCACATTGATTAAGCCTAATGATAGGATCAATGTAGGTCTAGTTTTCGCCATTCTCTTCCTTCGGGTATTCTGTGTTTTGGTCTGCTTATTTTGAATCATAAGTTGAAAATGAATAAATCATAGGATGAATAGGAATGAATCATAACTGATGAATGAATCATAACTGATGAATGATTCATGCGTTTGTTGACTTATGTGATTGTTATAAGGGACCAATTTTTATCTTTAAAATTTTATTATAATTGTTTAAAAAGCTACCAGTTTTGCTTGCATCAATCTTTTCTTCGTCTTAAAATAACTTCAACTCAGTTGATTGTGTGTTGATCATTTTTAACTTCGGAAAACGGTAAGTTGTAATTTTTTGCGTTGTTAGGATACATATTCGTTTTGATTTAAAATTATTAGTTAGAAACATTTATTGGTTATCACAACGCTACTCGATGCCAGCCAAATATAAAAGCAGGCACTAAGTGTAATTAGGAATGTCCCCAGTAGCAGAAAGTTATGATTGTGTCTGCGACAGCAATTTAGTGGGATGAAAATTGTCTGCAGGAGTAGCGTGTTACATTTTCTTATGTACAAACATTATGGGTGTTAAAATAAACAGCGTTCTTACTGATTAATACCAGGGGTGATTCTGAGTAAAAGGAAAAAGAAAAAATTCTGAAATTCACAGCAAAATTTCCGAAATGTTACAACAGATGGGGCGGGAGGGGGGGGGGGGGGCAGGGAGCGAAAATCCACTACCGGCACTAATTATGTATTTTTCTTGCGCACTTTTGATGAAATTTGGGTTTTTTCTATCTTTTGAAGAAATATGCCGTTTATCTAGATCTTTTGACGAAATTTGCTGTTTTTTCGCGATCTTTTGACGAAATCTGCTGTTTTATTGCGATCTTATGAGGAAATTCCTCGTTCTTTTTTCGCGATCTTTTGACGAAATTTGCCGTTTTTTCGCGATGCTTTGACAAAAAGTGAGCCTTTTTTCGCGATCCTTTACGAACTTCGTGTTTTTTCCTCGATACTTTCACGAACTTCGTGTTTTTTCTGAGATTCTGTGACAGAAATTTGCGCTTTTTTGGCACCTCTGGGACAAAATTCACGTTTTTCCCGGGATCTTTTGATGAAATTTGCGTTCTTACAGCGATCCTTTGGCAGAAATTTGCACTTTTTGCGATTTTCTGACGAAATTCCGCAAATTTAATTCCGATCTTTGGGCATAAATTTTCCTTTTTTCACGATCCTTTGACAGTAATCTGCGTTTTTCGTGATCCTTTGACAGAAATTTGCGTTTTTCGCGATCATTTTACAGAAATTTGCGTTTTTTCGCGATCGTTTTACAAAAATTTGCGTTTTTTCGCGATCGTTTTACAGAAATTTGCATTTTTTCCGCGATTGTCTGACTAAATTCGTGTTTTTTCCTCGATCCTTTGATGAAATTCAAGTTTCTTCCGCGATTTTGTGACAGAAATTCGCGTTTTTCTTGCGCCCCTGGAACAAAATCCACGTTTTTTCCGGGATTTTTTGATAAAATTCAATTTTGTACAGCGATCTTTTGGCAGAACTATGCGCTTTTCGAGATCTTCTGACGAAATTCCTCCTTCTTTCCGCAATCCTTTGTTATAAATTTGCGTTTGCTCGCGATCCTTTGACATAAATTTGCGTTTTTTCGCGATCGTTTAACTAAATTTGCGTTTTTTCCACAATTGTTTGTCTAAATTCGCGTTCTTTCCGCGATCCCTTTACTAAATTCGTGTTTTTTCTGTGATCCTGTGACAGAAATTTGCATTTATTCTACAACCCTGGGACGAGATTCATGTTCTTTTTCCGGTCTCTTTTGACGAAATTCGCGTTTTTATAGCGACCCTTTGGCTATAAATTACCGATTTTTTATGCGAACAATTGTCGATTTCGCGATATTTTTTGTCAGAATTTTCGTACTGTTTTTTTTTTTCTTTAAAAGGAAATACTTTTTTTTTTCAAGTTGGCAAATTTATCTGCAAGCTCCAAAATAAATCTGCGACGCACGTCGCGCGTTTCGAACTTTCTGCTACCGGGGGAATGTCAAATGTGAATTGGTAAGCCTAGCGATTTGTACACTACGCGCTATTGGAAAGAATGACTGCTTTTTAAATATCGTATAGGGGAGAGTGGGGAGGAATGGGACACTTTTTACAAAAATAAGAAAATCAACTTTGTTTGACACAAAAATTTCAATTTATAGAGTACAAAATGAAACACTTCCTAATGTCTTTGAACAATATAGAAACATAATTTGCAGAAACAATTTTATAATTAAAGAAATTGTAAGTTTCAAAATGTGTCTCATGTCTCCCCACTAACAGGGATTTATGGGAAGCTATAAAACAAAACTATAAGGCACAAATAGTCTAGTGTTGGCCAGGGGTGCAGAAAGTGTTTCTGCTCTCAACATTTCCCCCAATCCACATGAAAATTTCCCCAAAATTTTACGGTATGTTATAGGTAAATGCTGTATTATAGTAGGTATAGAAAATTTATTTTTCCAATATTTCTCAACTTATGCGCAAGTACATATGGCAGTGGTGATTCTGTGTGAAAAAAAAAATTCTGAAATTCACAGCTAATTTTCTGAAAGGTTACAGCAGAGTGGGGAAAGGGAGGAGGAATCCACTCCCAGCACTATGCTTTTTTCACGGACCTTCGACGAAATTTGCGTTTTTTTCGCGATCTTTTGATGAAATTCGTGGTTGTTTTGTGATCGTTTGACGAAATTTGCTGTTTTTTTACCATATTTTAACGAAATTTGTGGTTGTTTCGCGATCTGTTGACGAAATTTGTTTTCATTTCACGATCTTTTGAAGAAATTTGCGTTCATTTTGCGATTTTTTGAAGAAATTTGCGTGTTTTTTTCGCGTTCCTTTGACGAAATTTGCGGTTGTTTCGCAATCTTTTGATGAAATTTGCGGTTGTTGTGCGATCTTTTGACAAAATTTGCGTTTGTTTCGTGATCTTTTGACAAAATTTGCGGTTGTTGCGTGATCTTCTGACGAATTTCGCAGTTTTTTCGCGATCTTTTGACAAAAATTGCGGTTTTTTTCGCGATCTTTTGACAAAAATTGCGGTTGTTTTGCGATCTTTTGACAAAAAATGCAGTTTTTTCCGCGGTCTTTTGACGAAATTAGTGTTTTTTTCGCGATCTTTTCATAAAATTTGCTTTTATTTCCTGATCTTTTGACGAAACTTGCGGTTCTTTCGCGAACTTTTGAAAAATTTGTGATTATTTTGAGATCTTTTGACTAAATTCGCGGTATTTTCACGTTACAAAATTTGCGGTTACTTTGCAATCTTGTGACGAAATTAGCGTTTTATCCGTAATTCTTGGACAAAATTCGAGGCATTTTTATGTTCGAATTTTCAGATTGATGACCGATTTTTTTAATTTTCGGAACCAAATGACTTAAATTTTCTGAACAGAATCACCCCTGATATACGGTACATATTATTCTGATCAATTTTGTGAAGGCCACCATATGGATCTTTTTATTTGTAGTGAAATTTTTTTTATCTCAGAGAATTATGGAATTCGTTGTTAAAATCGAAATCAATTGTAATGTTTCTGTAAAATTTCCCCAGTTGGTTAAAATTTCCCCCGATCCTAGATCGCCGGATCGGACATATTCTGCACCCCTGGTGTTGGCTAGGTTGTACAACCTAATAAAACTTGTAAGTTCATAATGTCTGTGCCACAGTATCAAATTCCAGTATCTTCATCACTGGAAGGAAAATTCAGGATTATTAGACATAGATGACATTAAAAAATCATCAGTTCAATTTATTTACATTTTGAAGTAAATGAGTATATTCAATATTATAATTAATAATAATATAAGTTATTGTCCCTCTAAAAATATATGCATAATAGAAATTTACATTTATCTTATTAAAATGAAGGAATTGGACTTGTCCTATTTCTCCCCACTGCTTTCTTTTACGTTAAACTTCCTGTATAAATAAAAATATTGCTTGGAGGCTTAGTTTAAATTATGGATAATATACAGTATAATGTTCCATAAATAGGGAAACTATTACATCTATGCATAAGCTAGTCAGTAATATACAGAAAGCATAAAAAGTATATTAAGGAAATTTACTTTTGATTCTTGAAATAATCTTTTACTTTATGCAATTGTAAGCTTATGCAGATCAAAAACTTTTTTCAACTGAAGATTGGGCTACCATTGCTTCATCTAGTGTGTGATTGATGAAATGCCCATTCCACCCCTCTCTCCTCTACATATAGGTACAAATGTTTACAAGTAAAACAAAAATGCATTTTGAGATTAATTCATGAAGATGTTTTATTAATGTTGATTAGTTATTTCATATGTTATCATTCATCAGCCGGGTTGATGCAAGTTTTTTTCTTGGGGCCCATTTTGTGAAAAGGAAAAGTTATTTTTGTGAATTTTATTATATTTTTGTGAAAAATAACATTTTGTAATGAAAGTTGAAATCGAGTAACTCAAATTCGAACTAATCATTTATTAACAAAAACTTATTTAAACCCTTATGCTACGTTTTTTTTTTCTTGTGAACTGGTTTTATTTTCAAATCACACATTTTAAAACCTAACAAAATCAGGGTTTGTGTTTTTGACGTCAAAAACTGGTTTTTGACATGACAGTGGTAAAAACCATGTTTTTACTAGTTTATTCCGTCAGAAACCTATCATTTTCGATTTTCCTCCAACTTATAGTGTAAGTGTAGTGTACAATACATTTGTAGATTGTTTTTTCCTTGTTGTTATTATTATTATTCACAATTACTTTGTTAAATTTATATACAAACAAACCTGTAAGTCCTGATTTCAAGTGAAAGCTCTTAGACTTAAAATTTAACACAACCAAACAATATTTAAGAAAAAACAAAATAAAATAATAATTTATATACATATACAATACATACTATAGTGTTTTTTGTTGTTGTTGTTAACTTTAGTGTGAAATATATATAAACCTTATAGACAAACCATTCCAGCACTTATATTTTTAGATATAAATTTATACCTGAATAGTCATGAAATATTTTTAACCCCTTGGAGACGAGCGTCATATATACGCTCGTGATTATTCCTACCAGTTATTTTTTATTGTAAATTTTGCCTTATTTAAACAAGGCATTTTCTCGATTCATCTAGATAAAAAATTTCTGTTTAAAAATACCAGTGATAAAAGATTAAACATTCTGTCAAAGACGTTCGCTGCAAAGGGGATTAAATCGAAATTTATTAAAGCTACCATAAAGACAAACTATTTATGTCCTATATACATTTTACTTAAAATTATGTAGGCATTATTTAAAGTGAATTGAAAGAAATAACACATTGCATATTTTTATTAGATACATATGACTGTATGAATAAAAATCTTTTACCTTTAAAATCATTATTAAATTTAGAGAGATTCTTAAATGTTTTATTTATTTTTTTTAATGCAGTTAAATTTTTAATTAATGGATCTTTAGGGATCTACATTTCTGCTTAAAAATAATATTTACTCTTTTTTTTTTAGTTTAAGAAATAATAAGACTAAAATAAACCACTTAACAAAAATATAGTTAAAAATTGAGTTTTCACATTGTTTAAAGTTTAATATTGATTTGCAAATTTTAATCCCTACAAGATTTAACTTTGATGAACAAGTCTTATTCCTTTCTCCTAAAAGACGTAAATTCTCAGCTATTAAAATATTTTATTTCATTTATTGCTATTTAGAAATAAAAATAATCAATGAACAATTTGGATTTAACACTTCAGAGACGTATATGTATATTCTAATGCAATTACTTCTTGTTTTTCTTGGATGGATAAATATACTTTACAGTCTCTTTGATATTGAATATTTCATGATGTGAAACAACTTAATACTAAAGATAGAATGAAAAAAAAATAATGTAAAAACAAACTACTACTAAAAAATGGGTTTTTGACATGACGGTAAAAACCGTCATGCGTCAAAAACTTGCCAACCCTGAACAAAATAAAAATAATAAATAGTAGTAGTAAGTTTTTATGGAAAGGAATTTTGTGAAGAGGCCTGTTTTATTAAAAGGAATTTTGTGAAGGGGCCCATTTTGCTAAATTGATTTTTGAGAAGGGGCCCATTTTGTTAGATTTTTGTGAAGGAGCCTGTTTTATTAAATTGTTTTTTGTGAAGGGGCGCCAAATTTTGCCTGGATCGACCCCTGTTCATAGAAAAATTTAAATATCTTTAGTGTCTGTTTTCTTTTTATTTATTTCTGGTTTTTTTTCTTCATTTAGTATAGCAAAAGCACTTTTTCGTTATAATGGCCCTCCACAATTATGATTATGGCCTTGTTGTCAGCAAACTTTTTTTAATAGAATCGTACAGCCGCTATAGACTCTAAACATACAGAAGGTTCTATAAGTGGTTATGTTGCCAATTGGCATACCATCAGCCTACTTTGGGCTACTTTTTCCTGGTTCCACTCACATTTCCATTATTAAAAAATATATGTGATTTTTCAATGCCGAAATGGAGTTGTAAACAATTAACATGAAACAATGAAGCAAACTGTATGCTTTTAAAGAAGAAATTTCTTATTTTTTAACTATTTTTAAAGTTTTGGAACAAGTTAGCCCCTGCCGGGGGCTTCTTTGGTCCATTCACTTAGTTTTACATAAAATGAATACATTTCATATGCAGACTTGTATAAAACCAAAAACTTTCTGTGCACGGAAATATTGGGTCAAAAACTTTCTGCAAATTAATTTAATGTTTAATAAAATGTGTTATATTATTTTGACGATATTAATTAAAACAATAGTTTTAAAGTAATTACCATTTAAATTAAAAATTAATTGATATTAATTAAAGAACAATTTTAGTTAAAAAAATAATAAAGCCATCAAATAAATTTACACTTCCTTCATGAAAAACCACAAGTTTAGTCATATTATTTAGAGTTACTACATATTAAAATACATACGAATGATATAAAAAAAAATTCTGTAATTTGGCCCTTACGTCTGAATCCATGATAAGTAAAGGTGAATTCTTACCAGTTATTTTGTCAATGCATTTAGAAACAGCCCAATCCTTAATATTGTAACCTCTTCGCACAAAAAATCCGTTTTTGGAGCAGCAAAAATCTGATTTTGTAGCAGTAAAATTCATTTTTGTAGCAGCAAAAATCTAATTTTGTAGCAATAAAATTAAAATTCCGCTTTTGGAGCAGACTGAAATTCTAATGCTAATAAACTCCTAAAAATTAAAATGATTGCTATTTTGAAAATATTTTCACATTTGAAAAAATACTTACTCAGATAAAATTTCTCCACACATTTTGCTAACTTTGTACATTCTAAATGACAATTGGGTACAGATTGCAATAATGAAAAATTAGCAGCGAGAAGAAAAAAAAATCAGTTTATCAGCTTTAAAAAATATTATTTTAGAGCAGCAATTCTAACTAATGAAAGAAAAACCTATGAATACAGCATACAGGACTCCCACTCAACTTTTGTAGTAAAAAATGGTAAAAGGGGACTATTTTTTTTTCAAAAAAAGGCACCAAAAAAGACCATATATTTCGCATAAAAAGGAACCTTTAGGGACCTAAATTCAGCAAATCACAAAATAAAATAAACAAAATCTCCGCAAACATTTCACGAAATTAGCTTGTTTTTCGCGATTCTTTGACAAAATTCATGTAATTTCACTATCTCTTACCAAAATTTGAGTGTTTTTGCGATCTTTTACCGAAATTCCAGAGTTTTTCGTAATCTTTTGAAAAAAAATTGCTTATTTTTCGCGATCTTTTGACGAAATTTGCGTATTTATGCGGTTTTTTGACGAAATTCGCGTATTTTTGCGATCTTTTGTGAAAATTTGCGTGTTTTTTGCAATCTTTTGGCTAAATTTGCACATTTTTCAGGACCTTTTGGCAAAATTCGCGCGTTTTCGCTATCTTTCACGAAATTCGCTTGTTTTTCGCGATCTTTGGACGAAATTTTCGTTTTTCGCGATATTTTGACAAAAATTGTGATCTTTTGAAGAAATTTCCAGGTTTTTTGCTATCTTTTGACCGCGTTTTGTTCGTTTTTTCGCGAAACTAGCGATCTTTTGAAAAAATTCACGTTTTTTTGCGATCATTTGACGGAATTCGTGTATTTTTTCGCGATCTTTCGACGAAATTTGCATGTTTTTCCCGGTATTTTGACGAAATTTGCTGTTTGTTTCGCGATCTTTTGACGCGATGAAATTCGCGTTTTTTCAGCAATCTTTTCAGGAAACTAGTGTTTTTTTCGCGATCCTTTGACGGAATTAAATTTTTCCAGCGTTCCTTTGACGAAATTTGCTTTTTTCTGCGATTCTTTGACGTAATTATCCTTTTTTTTCAGAATCCTTTGAAGAAATTCGCGTTTTTTTCGCGGTCCTTTGACAAAATTCGCGTTTTTTCCGCGATGCTTTGAAGAAAACGGTGATTTTTTCTGCGAACGATTGACGAAACTGTTTTTTTTTTCAGCGACCATTTGTTGTAATTCGCAATATTTTTAAGTGATATTTTTTATGCCTGAATTTTCGGGCTGATGGCCGATTTTTTTTAATTTTCAGAACCTAATGCCTTAAATTTTCTGAAAATTCGAAACAGAATCACCCCTGGCAAACAATAAATAAATCGTACATAAAAATGGGAAATAATTTTAACATTTCAATATTTAAAAAAAAAAGTTACAAGAACAAAAATTACTTTTTTTTTGTTTCCCCCCCCCCCCCAAGAAAATTTTCCGCAAAGTTCCGAATTTTGCGGAAAATTTTCCGCGCACGGCGTGCGTCTATATTATACAGCTCTGTTCATATGTAAATGAATAAACTTTTATTGAAACTCCCTTGCAATAGCATTTGCCAATAAATTAACACTGTAAACTCGATAAACAATTTTTTTAAAAAAACATTTAAACACAGTAAAACAATTGTTAGTATGAAAGAAATGAGAAACAGTTTTCGTCATGTTATCCTCAGCAACTGGAACAAAAACAATTAATGTAACATTTTGCTGTAGTAACATTTGAAAACAAATGTCACTTAAAACATGTTTTAACAGATTTGGTTGTATAAAAGGCTATTCTAAGTATTTGGGGCTGTTTTCGGATCAAAAAAGGCCTGGCACAAAGTAGCCCCGAAATACTAGTTTTCACGTTAGCTTTCTGAAAACGCGAATATTTCCTTCAAAATAAAAAGTTAAAGGAAAAACTATGATTACACATAGGTTACAGTATAGCACAAAATTAGCACTCGCCAACCGTCGAGTAACACTTAAAACGTGGCGATTAACTTTATTGTCCTCACTCGCCAAACGCGATGATTGAACGATACCAGGGAGGAAAGGGCTGAAATTCGTTCGGAATTTACAGCGTCCAGATCGGCGATTCTCCAGTCTGAAAATTCGAACATAATAATATTGCCAATTTCGACATGGTCGCCGAAAATAATCAGTTTCGTCAATCGTTCGGAGAAAAAAAATCACCAATCCGTAAAAAAATCTCGAAAAAACGTGAATTTCGTCCACAAACCACGTAAAAAACACGAATTTCATCAAAAAAGTAGCAAAGAAACGCAAATTTGGTCAAAGAATCGCGAAAAAGAATAATAAAATTCTTCAAAGTATCGCGGAATAGCGCAAATTTCGTGAAAAGATCGTGGAAAAAACGCAAATTTCGTGAAAAGATCGCGAAAAAACGTAAATTTCGTGAAAAGATCACAGAAAAGACGCAAATTTCGTGAAAAGATCGCGGAAAAAATGTAAATTTCGTAAAAAGATCGCGGAAAAAACGTAACTTTCGTTAAAAAATCGCGGAAAAGACGCAAATTTCGTAAAAAGGTTGCAAAAAAGGCAAATTTCGTGAAAAGATCGAGGAAAAAATGCAAATTTCGTGAAAAGATCGCGGAAAAAATGCAAATTTCGTGGAAAGATCGCCTAAAAATGCAAAATACCGAAAAATACCGTTTCGTCAAAAATACCGAAAAAAAGGAACATTTTTTCAAAGAATGGTGGAAAAACTCACAAATTTCATTAAAAGATTACGAAAAAACGCAGATTGCGTGAAAAGATCGCGGAAAAAACGCAGATTTCGTCAAAAGATCGCGGAAAAAATGCAGATTTTGCCAAAAGATCGCGAAAAAACGCAGATTTTGCCAAAAGATCGCGAAATCTGTTAAATGGTTGCAAAAAAATACATATTAGTTGGTGGGAGGTGGGGGGGGGAGGGGATTCCCCCTCTGCTCCTTTCTGAAAATTTCCTGTGAATTTATTTCATTGCGATTAATAGTAAAAATAAAATATTCAAGATTTTATTAAAATAATTCTTAAAATATATTTCAATTTTCTTGTCTCTTTTATACATTGCATTAAGTCTAAATATCTTCAAATATGTGTTTGACTTTTATTTTGAAAGCAGTAATATCTTGGTTATATTTTTTTGTTAGATGTTAATGCCAGCTTTTTTTTTTTTCAGTTGAGTGTAATCATATTGAGTGGTATGTAAAATATATTAGTAAATTACAATGTTGTGAGTTAGAAAAAACAATTTTGTATGGAGTGTACATAACTTTGTTACTGGCCAGTGAAAAAAAATCAGTGCAGTGGCCAGTGGGTGAAAATGTTAATTTTGACCTATAGGTTACAGGTTGCTAAAGATAATATTTTGACACTTACCTTATTTGTAGCTCTTATCCAGATTGTTTCACTACAGAAAGCTTGGAGAGTTAAAATCTACACACGAAAACAATTGTTTACAAACACATCCAGTGTTGTCACTAAAAGAATTTAAATTACCCCCAAACTATTCAAATACCCTATAGTATGATATAAAATATATTTCAAGGGCAAATCTCTAAATTATCTTCTATTGTTTGTTCAATACAAAGAATAAAATCTTTTTTTATGGGATAGACCAAAGTAACCTTGCAAGGACCAAAGTACCGGTTAACAGTATTTTATTGCTCAGCACAAACTTAATTCCATTTTTATAACCTGATTAGTTTTTCAGATGACGACCATGACATACCCCGTACGCCGTTCACTACACAGTAATGGTTGCATATGAACCAGATTGATCTGTGATATGTGACTGATATAACAGGACACTGGTCGAAGGTGTGTTTTATGACACAAACATTTTACACCGCATAGTCTGGTACTATATAGCCCTTCACCAGCGAAATAAAGCCTGGAGGTCAATTGTAATATATTTTTTATTTTTAAAACTGACATTATTATATTAAAATAAAGTTCATATTATAGAATTTTTTAGCCATAGCCAAGTGTCTAAACACAACATTAGAATAAAAAGTTTGCAAGAATTGTTGAATTTTTGCATAGAAATTAACTAAAAATTGTTTTGTAACCATGTAATTGTATGGTGTGTTTTGAATGCTGTGTAACATAGTCAAATCTCAATATCTTGATTATCATATGGAAGATGGGGGAAAATGAGACAAGAAATTATTTAGTAATTAGACTTAAATTTCAGAATAGCAATGTATAAAATGTTTAACTTGTGAAATATATTACAATCAAATTTTAAAGTTTTTTTTTTCTTTTTAATGTTTTTAATTGCAAGCTTTATAGAGGTTTAAGTATGAATATTGGAGCATCTCTATAATAAAAGCATAAGTCATGTGACTGTCATCAACAGTTCCGGGTTGACCGTTTCGCTTTATATAAGTCAAGCGGCCAATTTGGTAATTTAATGTTAGCCCTCAGGAATACAAACAGAATATATTAAACAGGATTTTTTTTATTTACTATATAAATGATGAAATAAATAAAATATTTGTATGCATACTATCACTTCAAATTTTAAAAAATAATTTTAATTGATGTATCAATCATATAGATTAAAACTAGGGGGGAAACTAAAAAATTGTCACTATTGAGAAAATATTTAAAAAAAAAATTCTTTGTTTACATTCATTCATACAGTGAGGATTAACGGTACTCTACTGTAACTCTGTTCTAAAAAACAAAAGTAACTAACGCTATCACCGCCGCTGGTTTTGAATTTTTTGTGGCCAGAGGTCTTTCTTCGTTAATATTAAGAAAAATATTGCATACAAAAATATGAAAATCGGTGATATTATAGAGAAATGTTTGATAAACATGCTGATGCAGACAGTTTTCAAATCGAAGAATTATTTTAAGAGATATTTAATGTTAAAGTTGGTCAAAATCATTCCGTTAAAAAAGTTTTATAGGAGCAAAAATCATACATAGGAATTTAATCATTTTTAGATAATTTTATACATTAGGAGTTCCCGCTGTGCAGACTGCATTTATTTTTTAATTTTACTCATTTTTTGAAGTTTTATTTCTATTTTAAATTCAACGTTTCAGCATTTCGAGAGACATTTTTTACAACTTTTAGAAAAGGGTATTATATTAAATTGTTGCCAAATTTAAAAACAGCGCAAAGAAAAATATTTCCTTCAAATTAAAAATTTATTTACACGTGACTATTATAAACAGAAAAAAAAACTTTCAACCGAGAATTAAATGATTATGTATTACAAGCAGGAAAATGTTGATAATTACGTCATAAGAATTATATTTACACGTGAATTTTAAAAGAGAAAGAAAATTGTAAAATAATAAATCCATTAATATGCGTTAAAAGTCTTAAATGGAGGAAAATGCATCATATTTAAAATTGCCAAACAGTTTGAATTTAAAAATATATTTGCGCAAGACATTTATTTCATACACTGTTAAAAATTTTGCAGCATTCTGGCAGGTCATTCGACCGTTTTTTGAAAAAACGGTTTCATAACCACAATTTAACTATATTCTGACCATAAAATGGCTAATAATATGGTCAGGATAGTGTTAAAATTACGGTTGTGTAACCGTTTTCGGAAAAAACGGTCAAATGACCTGCCAGAATGCTGCAAATTTTTAACAGTGTATTTTGAGATAATCTTTTTAAACTATTGTTGAGAATTCTAAGACAGTGCGAATAATATTTCCTTTCTAACAACAAAAGTAATTTCACGTGAATGTCTTATTTAAAAAAAACTTTCTTTTAGCGTTTTTAAAAAATACTGGAAGACAAACTTTATGTTTACTGAATTCATTTTATATTAGCTTATTTTCACATGTTTCACTGATCTGATTTAATAAAAGACGAAAACAACCCGTTAACAGGGAGATCGCCACTGTTTTTTAAATTATAATTCATTCTTCAAAAGTTCAAACAGTAAAACAATTTTTTTGGTTATTTTTACTGTCACCTTTTTAAAAATCTGGAAAGTATAACGAAAAACAAAACCACAAATGCAATACATAGTACTTCCTGAAAGGAAAAGAATCAAATTCTGAATGTCAAATGTTCCAAGATATTACATAAGGAAAGAATTCTCGGGTACTTTTGAGTTGGAAATTAAGCCGAAAAAGATCCTAAGTAATTGTTAAGTGATGTGACGGAAAATTTTGAAATTCCAGCTAGTAAAGATGTCAAAGAAAACTGTTTTCAGATAATTAAATGGGAGAAATAGATTATATTTATGAGGAATTGAGAATATATATATATATTATAGGTGCAGATTCCCAAAAATTTCAAGGAGGCAGTTGACAGTGGCTCCTAAACTCAAAAAGTCCAGTCACCACTTTGGCTCCTAACCAAACCCTAGTGGCCACATTGTGAAACAAACTCATAAAACAATAGTGGTTATATGAAAAAACAACAAAAAACTCAGGAATTCAAAATTAAAAATAGTTTAATTAATAAATACACATGTACAACAAAACACAGACTAATTACAACAAATGTGTATATTTAATTTAATCCTAAAATTCTTGAAACTTTGATATTAAAAAAGCATAATATAAATCTGGAAAAATCAGAAGATAAAGTTGGACAAGATACAATTGAATAACAAAACATGTATAAGCTAAGCATAAGCAGTCATGATAATGGAAAATATTAGGAAAACTTTATTTCTGATTTTGATTTTGTCAAATAAAAGTATACACTGAAGAAAAAAGAACAAAAAGAAAATGAAACTCGCACGAAAAAAGACTTAACGCGGGGTATATTCTTGCTCTGTAAATGTTTTCTGCAAGTGCGAGATTTATTATAAAATAATCTTACACATTCCTAAAATTTTTTATATATTCGGAATCCTCTATACTCGCGACTCCATGATCTAAAGCCCTTAAATAGCCTCCATCTCATCGGGAACTTCGGAATGTCTCGTGAGCCGATCTGCAGTACAGGAGTAGGGGAGAGTGTTGTACCTTGGGACAATTTTCACATTTTAATTTTTTACTTCGATGATTATTATCAGATTTAAAATTTAAAGGCAACATTTCAATACACCAACATATTTCTCTATAATATAATTTTAGAAATTCAGACAGTTTGAAAATAAAAAAAATGCCATTCATTTAAAGTAGGGAAGGCAAACTGTCCCAAGGTACAACATCCTGTTGTACCTTTGGACATACTGCATAATTCAGGGAGTAGGCATATAACTCATCAATAATTTTGTACAATAACTAATACAATATTTTGTACAATAACTAATACAATATTTTGTACAATAACAATAACTAATTTTATGCCAACAAACAAAACCTTTTTTTTTTTTTTCAAGGGAATAGAGAATGAAACTCAAGTTCAAGATCCAAAATGAAGTTGAGTTGTTTTATTTATTGCATTTCACATGATTTGTGAAATTTTCTGTAAAATAAGTAATAAACATACTTTTATTTATCCAAATTATTACGAACCACGTATTTCTTGTACCATTGGACATGTCCCAAGGTACAACATATTTTACTGTCCCGAGGTACAATCACCACACGGTTTAAATAAAATCAAAATGGCAGTAAATCTAGAAGAACTATCATTATTTTCTCATACCCAAAACATTTAAAAATCTTCTCTTTTATAAAAAAATAAATTGCAGTTGACTTGTTGTAGAAATACATAGGAAAAAAATGAAGTCAGAATGGAGGAAAATATTTACTTTGGACTAATGAAATTAATTTTTTTCACCTAGCTGTTAAAATTCAATGCTTCTGATGTTGTCTGTTATTATGATGAGATCTGTTGGTTATAGGTCACTATTAGAAATACACAAAAGATAACTGTTGCCAATAGTTTATTAGAAATTGTCAATGTCCCAAGGTACAACACTTTCCCCTATTTATTTCAACTCTGGATTTCAGACGAAACCTTCGAAAAAATTCTTACTTTTGTTGGTGTCCAAAGGAGAAGCGTTACCATTAGCGCGCTCATGTGTCAAGCTTCGCAGCTGCTAATCTTTGTAGTGGAGCGGACATGCGCAGAATTATATTCGAACATAATGTTCGGCAAGAAAGCAGTACATCACAGGGGCAGAGTTCACGACGGTAACTGAGATCGCAAAAATTCTCTGAATTTTTATCAAGATCATACTCGATCTTGGTCAGCGAAAACAGTAGGTGCTTTTCAAATTGCAAAAGAAAAAAAAAATCAAAATTCCGCGACGGGGATTGGGAACACTGGAAATTGATCTCTAACGGCTAAGACACTGAAAATTAGTCGCCACAGCAAAAAATGTAGTCGCCATGTGGCGACTGGTGATCGTAAATCTGCACCTATAATATAACATAATATATATATATATATATATTATCATGTTTTTATTTATTTATTATCCTATTTTTATTTATTTATTATCGTCGTTATTTATTTAATTTTTATTGTAGTTTCTTTTTAACACAGTACAGCCAAAGACATTTTCATGTACAAAATCAACTGAATCGACTGAACAGTTTCTGAGACATCTCATTATAAAAAGAAAACAAAAATGCCTTTTATGTTTTGAATTAATTATGTGTGTAGGTGTTACCAACACTTCTTTAAATTGTAACTTCCTAAAATGTTTCACTATCAAAACATCATTTTCATGACACATTCTAACCATCGCAAAGATGAAGGAAAGGAAAAATAAAATAAGGAAGTAAATCTAAAAGCATCAGATTTGGTCTTAATTGTGCAAATCATAACACAAGCCTGCAAAATTTGTGTTCTGTCACATTGCTTAGCTTTTGATAATTGATTCTTACGCATTTTGTAGCGCTGAATCCGATAATGACCTTCATTTTTTACCATCACATCAGGATTTTTTGCAAATTTTGTACTTTTTAATTTTGAAATTTACGATTTGCGAAAAATTTTGACGTGATGGTTAAAAATAAAGGTTATTTTCAGATTTAGTGCTAAAAAGTACATAAAAATCAATTATCAAAATTTAAAAAACACAACCATCACATCTATTTTATAGTATCAGAATTTTGCTATTTTTTTTTACTTTGAAATTTACGATTTGCAAAAAATCCTCACTTGATGGCTAAAAATAAAGGTCATTTTCGAATTCAGCTCTAAAAAATATTATATAAAAATCAGTTATCATAAGTTAAGAAACACAACCATTTCCTATATCTTTCAGTATCAGATGTTTTCTATTTTTTTACTTTTTACTATTGAAATTTACGATTTTCAAAAAATCCTGGCGATGGCTAAAAATGAAGGTCATTTTCGGATTCAGCGCTAAAAAATACATAAAAATCAGTTATCAAAAGTTAAACAGCAGAACCATCGCAAGCTTGTAAATTTGCATAAATGCATCTCATAAGATTCGAATGAATAGTAAATATCCAAAGTGATAAAAAAAAAGTTTAACCTCATTATAAATATATAATGAAAAACTTCTTGTTCAATTAAAAAGAATGTATAGTATATGCGCTTAAAAAAGTTGGAAGTAACTTTTTATGTTTTAAAATTTTTTTTTCCTTTGGCAAATGAGAAATATAAGCATTTTTTTTTTTTAATTAAGAATTGTTTGAAGATATTTGAAACACATATTACTTAACAAAACATAATATAACAAAAGAAAAAAAAAGTTAAAATTAGTTTTAAAACAAAATAAAAATATTCAAGCAGAATGATTTTTGAAGTAAATGTTACTGAATTTAAAAAAAGTTATTTCAGAACTATTTAATAAACAAGTGCATTAAAAAAAAGCAAGATTTTATTTTTATTTTTTTGTTCTTTTAATCCCTTTGCAATGAGCATGCTTTACAGAATTTTTAATCTTCTATCAGCAATAAGTGGGAAAATAAATTTTCGCCTTAATTTAAGAAATTCTGTGATTAAATAGGGCAAAGTGTTCTGTTCAAATTTACTGACGATTTTGAGCACATTTTATGCCACATATACGTCACGAACAGATAAATGCTATAATATACATATGATTGTGTATTTTTAAAATTTTCTTTTCATTTTTCTTTCAGATTTTTAAAAGTTAACCACGCAAAGGTTTTTCGCATTTATCGATAAAAGCAAGAAAGATGAAAAAGAAGGCTTAGAAAAACTGGTAAAGAAGTATCTTTTTGCTCAGTACCACATATTGTAATATAAATAGTGCTTTAATGTTGTTTGTTGTAGTATCTTGGTTCGTTAGCATCGTAATACCATTCTGCCAATAGTCATATGAAGTAAATACTGTGTTAGGTTGGAAAATGATGTAAGGAAACATAAAAATACTTTTAGCATAAAGTGTATGCTAATATTGTACCATTTAACTTAAAAGATAACATAATGAAAGCTGAATAAAATGAATGAATCGTTTTCTTTAGTATGAAACACTTTATGTGAATCCTGTACAAACTAACAACCATATAGAATAAATGTATGACTTTTAAATATCAAATACAAGTATAATTATTTTAAATGTAAAAAATAAAGAGTCATGTTTTCTTATGTATGTTACCAATAACTCTCAAAGAAAGTTATTATAAAGTAATAAGGTTTTTATTGATGCTGAACAAAAAGCATAAAATAACAACTTAAAATAAAATAGATTATGGAGAATGAAAAATACAAAGCTCACGTGTGAAAGTAGCTTTAAAAGAAAAGCAGATTTGAAGCATCATATTTTTTTCACAATGGAGAAAAACTATATAAATGTGAAATATGTCCAGCATTATTTAAAAACACGGTGTATCTAAAAAGACAGCTTCAAAGACACTCTGGAGAGAAAACGTATATTTGCTCTGTATGTCAAAAAGCATTTTCAGAGAAAGTTTATTTAAACCAACATCTACACATCCATATAGGAGAGAAGCGTTATAAATATTAAATGTGTAAGGCATCATTTTTACATACACAACATTTAAGGATGCATCATATCACACATACTGCGGATAAACCACATGCTTGTCTTGAATGTCGGAAAGCATTTTACATGTAATCCAGCTTTGACTCAGCATCTCACTATGCATACAGGAGAGAAACCTTATAAATGTAAAGTTTGCCCAAAGTCATTCCTTCTATTAAGGTCTCTAAATCAGCATCGTTTAATACATACTGGAGAGAAATCTTTTATATGTGGAATATGTACAAAATCATTTGTACGATTCAGCGTTCTAAAACAACACCTCGCAGTACACACTGGAGAGAAGCTTCATAAATGTGAAGTTTGTCTAAAATCATTCGTAGGTGCAACATGTCTAAACAGACATCGTTTAACACATACGGGAGAGAAACCTTATAAATGTGAAAATTGTCCACAATCATTTGCACGATTATTCTCTCTAAAACGACACCTTGTAATACACACAGGAAATAAACTTTATAAATGTGAAGTTTGTCTAAAATCTTTTTCGGAATCAGCATATCTAAATAGACATCTTTTAACGCATACTGGACAAAAAATTACTAAGTGTGATATTTGTCTAAAAACATTTTCACATCCAGGAAATCTTAGAAGACATCTTCTTGTACACACAGCAGAGAAACTTCATAAGTGTGAATTTTGTGCAAAGTCGTTTGTGCGATTTGAAAATCTAAAAAAACACCTTTTAATACACACAGGAGAGAAACCTTATGAATGTGAAATTTGTTCTAAGTCATTTACACAATCAGGATCGCTGAAAAGACATCTTTTAACTCATGAGAAACCTTATAAATGTGAAGTTTGTTCACAATCATTTGCAGATCAGAGTCGTCTTGAAAAACACCTTCTAGTACACACGGATGTGAAGTTTTATAAATGTGAAATTTGCCCAAAGTCATTTGCACAATCAGGAAATCTAATGACGCATCTTTTAACACATACTGGTGAGAAACCGCATAAATGTGATTTTTGTGAAAAGTCCTTTACCCGTTTAGAGACACAAAAACTACATCTTTTAACACATACAGGGGAGAAACCTCATAAATGTAAAGTTTGTCAAAAGTCATTTACACAATCGGGAAACTTAAAAACACATTTTCTAACACATACTAGAAGGAAATAAAACAGATCCCCTCAGAAGTAAAATTTGGACCACTGTACCTGAAAGAAAAATCATCTGAAGATTGTAAAATAAAGTTTTTGCAAGCAAAGTACGTAATGAAACATGTTCTAAATTACACCAGACAGAAATCGTATATTTTATATGTACTGGACTTAATTGCCTTTTCTCTTTTTCTCCTAACTCAATTTTTATAATTAGTCTTGTAGATGTATGCTAATATAGTGGTGACGAAAAGTATAAGGACCGATCTTATTTACATAAAAGTATATTAAATACAGACTCATCTTAAGTTGTTATTTTTCCTCCTTTCACTTTTCTTTAGAACTCTTGCCTTTCCCCCCTCCCTTCTATATTTCCCCCTTTAAAACGAACTGCTCCAATTCTTACGTCCATCAATCTGTTGTCATTATTGTCCACTGGGCAGATGGTGCTGTGAAAGGGCTGAAATAAGCAGGTTGTATGTCATTAGCTGGCTGTTTTTGACGTGTGGGTGGAGGAAGTGTATATCTTTTTGAACACTAATTTCAAGCATTATGAATGAAAGGTAAAAGTCCTATGACTTTTTGCCATAAGGTTATTTGAAAAGGTGTGCTGAATGAAAAAAAAAATGACTAATTATTCTGTCAGAATCCTAACAGAAAAAGAAATGCATCACATGTACTTGTTTAACAATTTTAAATCTTTGAATGAAAAATGTTCTGATTCCTACTAGTTTATAAGGTTCGCTCTATGAAAATCAACAATGATGGGATTTTTTTTATTATAACCAGAATTTTAAGAGGGAGTTTGAAGAAGGTTCGTTATATTCTTTAAAAAAATATTGTGCTAATTGTAAAATCATATGCTCTACGACTAACTCTTTTTTTATCACTTTGATCTGCGATTTATATTTCCTGTTAATAACTTTTAAGGTGTTTCTTAATATAGTAATAATCAATCAATATGAGTGTAGGGGAGACCAGGGTACAGTGGACCTAAGTACACAGTGGACCACCCCTTATAGTTTAGTTATTTTTAAAGCTTTTCTTTTAGGCTAATTGACAAGAGCACTGGATTGATTACTTATAGCCTTCAAAACACATCGTTAGCTCAGAATGAACCCTTTTATCCTGACTGGTTGTTTTGAGCTCTTAAAAGTAAAATTTTTCATCATCATAGTTCTCTTTATTGAGTAATTAAAGGTTATGGATAAATAAGATAAAACAACTTTTTTGAAAAGGTAAGACACTGGTCTTTATTTAATTTAAAAGCTTATATGCTTAAAAGAAATTCTTAAATAATATTTTTATGAATATGTATTGAACTTCAACATGGGGCACAGTGGACCGTCCACTGCTGGGGTACAGTGGTCCACAATGAATACTGCTCCTGTAATGAAGAATTTTCAAAATATTTAATAATTACTTATTCTCTATAAAGAAATATTGTTTTAAAATAGTTATTTAACTATAAAATAAAGTAAACAAAGAAAAATGACAATTTTTTAACCCTACAATGCATAGATTAGCCATTTGTCACATTTTAAATTTCATGTTATTATGTTGTTCAGATTATAATGTAGCCATCTGACACTTTAGTTTTCTCCTAAATTATGGATAACAGTTCACATGTGATTTTTAAAATAAGTTTTCTTGTTCAATATAGCAGTTTTTTTTTTGGGGGGGGGGGGGAGGAGAGAAATGAAAATCATGCATTGTAGAGTTAACATATTAAGAAATATTTTGTTTTGTATTTACTGCCTTTGAAAAATATAACTGTAGCCTAATAAGTAATAGATGACCTCACTGGATTGGTTATTTATAACTTCAAAGCACATGGTTAGCTCATAATAAACTATTTTATCCTGACTATTTTAAACTTCTAATAAATTTTTCATCATCATATTTGTCTTAATGTTTGCTGATTTTTTTGTACTTAATTAATAACTTGTTTGCCATCACTCCTGTATCTTATATTGTTATTTTCAAAATATAATAAATTTTTTGATAATTCTTTAGTTTTATATGTTTTTTGTTTCAAAACGCTACTTGCAAATTTGTATTATTAAATTATTTTGGAGGTAAGGGGGAAATAAAAAAGATTTAGATTAATTATAAATAGATTTATATTGTATTTTAGACAATAACTAATAGTGGACCACTGTGTCCCAGTGGGTGGACCAGTGTATGTAAAAACATTTTTTTTTTTTTTTAATGTATTGAAAATTATGTTCTATGAAAATTATGAGGCATTATGAGCATGTAGAAAGGTTTAAAGAATATTCAAAAATATTTTCAGGTAGATTGGTCTCTCCGTTAAAGAGAAAAAAATGTTAACTGCAAAAGTGGACCACTGTACCCTGGTCTCCCTTACACAAAACTTTTGTTAGGGTTAAAAGTGTGGTGGGCTACATTCTACCACAGAAAAGAGTTAACACTTGTATATTGTTCTGAATCCATGCAGTTATTTATGAAAATCTTTAAGCAATTTTTTAGATATTTTATCGTTTCACCGTGATATTTTTAAATACATAAACGAAATCCAGATTCTGTCTTAGCCCACTGGTTCCCAACCTGGAATACGTGGCGGCCTTGCCATGTATGTGAAACGTACTTGAAAATAATATCGGTTATGGTGGAAATCACAAAAATGTTTAAACTAAAAACACATAAAGAAAATTGATAGTTTTGGTTTACAAAGTCCGTCTCGTGCGTAAGTTCAATATGTTATACTCAAAATGAGGGAAGAGGCTCACTGTACCAAATAATTCATTGATAATGCAATATCAGTAGCTCCGCCCACTGCTAAACATATTGCATGAGTACTTATGTATTTTCACCCATTTTCCCGAAAACTCCAATTAGTCATCATGCAATATTCTTTTCTGTTTCCATTTTGATTATATGTATATCAGGATACAATGTTGTTATCAATAATCATCGTAAGATGGTTAAAATTTCATTTAATGCTACATTGATTTTTCTAAATGTTTGGCTAATATTATGAAAAGCAATATTAATATTAAATGCAAGATAAAAAAAATAAAATGATAGAAATGTCAACGGAATTTTTATCGATTTATTATGAGGTTGTCATAAGAAGATTACCGTAATTTCCGGCGTATAATCCGCGGATCAAATAATTCTGTTTGAACCCAGAAATTTTATTTAATAATTGAAGCCAAATATTTACCGCGATATAGAAAGTTGCATTTTATTTTTAAAATTTTCTGGGTCAAAAAATGATTGTTTGATCCGCGGATTATACACCGGAAATTACGGTACTAATGAAAAAAAGCATGTTTACGTAATCTAGATGGGGGAAAGGGGGCGTGTTCATAAGAAAATGGGGGGTACGCCGAAATGAAAAGCCTAAGAAAGAGTTATGTGAAAGAAAAAAGGTTCGGAAGCGCTGTTTTAGTCCATTAAAATAAATTTTCGATTTTTCGATTTAGTGATTTTTAGCATTTTTTTTTTATGTTTTGCAGCTTTTTACTGTTTTTATGCTCTATAGCGATCTTATAAAATTCATAAAAATCTGGTTTGAATCTTTTATTACAAAATAATAAATTTTGTCCTGTATGATTTATTTAAATTTTTTGCGGCTTTCAGCATTTTTTTTTTCTCACTTTGTGGTGATTTTTCCATTTTAGTAAAATGAGCATGTTTCAACCTTTTAGCTCAAATAAAAATAAAGCACATTATGTCCTCTTTTCATTAAAATTTATTGAATTCATATAGCAATTTTAATTTTTTTAGAGTTTTTAAAAATATTTTTTATGCTATTTTTAGTGTTTTTTCGTATTTTGGGGCAATTATTTTTTCTACGTTCATAAAAGAAATCCTTCCCACGGCAGTCTCGAATGAAACGAAGCTAGCATTATTTTGATTTTTTATTTTGACACAAATGAAATTATAACCTTCAGCGTCGTTGTTCGCGTTTCTATAAGAACTGTTTGACATTCTTCCAACTTGAATTTAATCACTGTAGAAGCAATTTACCGGGGAGTCATTTCTAACAAATTGTCAAAAAATCGCCACGAAATCCTAAAATTGCTAATAAATTCAGAAATACATCAAAACTTGCAACAAACCACAATTTCTTATTTTTTCTGATTTTTGTGTTTTTGCATTTTGCAGTCTTTTTAAAAAGAAATCTTTTTAAAAAGATTTGTAAAAGAAATCTAATTTCAATCTTTTGCCAATTTTTTAATAAAGTGTATTCGGAAATGAATTTTGAATTTTTTGCAAATTTTTGTGTTTTTATTTTTGCGTACCGTGACGATTTTATCACATTAGTAAAAGGAATCTGGTTTCAATCTTTTAGCCTATGTAGTGTATTTTGTCTTATTTTTAATAAAGCTTATTCAGAATTCATACAGCGACTTTTTGTGTATTTTGTATTCACTTTGAAATTTTTTTGCGTTTTGTTGGAAATTTTTAACATTCGTAAAAGAAATCCCGTTTTAATATTTTAAACCAATATAAATCAATTTTGTTCTCATCGATTTTTGAATTTTTAGCGATTTTTAATTTTTTTCTCCAAAAACAGAAAGTAAAAAAAAAGGGGGGGGGGTGACCTTTTTTTTTTTTGTACAAATGAACCATTTTGTCAAAAATAAATTTTTGAAACTAAATATTGGTATAAGCTCAAGAGAATTTAATTTTTATTTTTTGAAAATAAATGTCTTCATAAAAAAAGCATTCACAAAATCCCCTTTTTCTGGCCTTAACAGCTGACAGTGCAAAAATAGAATTGGTACTTCCTTGTTATAGGAACGTTGGTGTCATAATTCCTCATATGTATTTTCTGGGGGCTCTGCCCCCTACGAGCTGAGCTCGCCAACCCTCGTTCAGACACTACAGGACTGAAAACACGCTAATTTGATCTGCTTGGAAAAAAGTGCAAGATTCAATTATAATTAAACAACAAGTAGCGATCTCCCTGGAAACGGATTTCCATTCATTTCCATTTGTCAGAGAGATTTTAAGGCCAAATCAGCTGCTGTTGAGACATCTAATGGCTGTTTTCGTGATTAAACAAGATCAGTAAAATAAGACCATTTTAAATGTATATAAGTACCCGTAGTGATATAAATATTAAATAAGGCTTTTAATAAATATTAAATATATTAGTAAATATTAAATTTATACTTAATTTAATAAATAATAAGTAAGACATTTTAAATGTATCGTTCTGTTTTAAATCTGACTTATTCGTACGAAAGTTTTCTTTCTCTTTTTAATATTCACGTGAAAACTTTTTTACTAATGTAAATAAGTGCGAGTAGTAAGTCAAAATTACGTCCATTTCTAATCATATCATATTAAATATGTAAATAAAGAGTTTTTAATTTACTTTTAATGTGTTTTTATAACGTCTTTTAAGCAGATAAATATTTTAATATTATGATATAACTTTTTTACTGTTACAAAGGAAATACTATTATTTTCGCTGTCTTAAAATGGGCAACAATAGTTAAAAAGATCTTTAAAATATGCATAAATCTCATGTGTAAATATATTTTTAAATTTAATCTGTTTGGCGATTTTTTTTTATTTGGCCATTTTAAATACGATGTAATTTCCCCCATTTACCGCACTGCTTTTACCACATATTAATGTAATTATTATTTTAAAATTTTCGTTCATTATGACGTAATTTGCAATCATTTCTTGCTTTTAACACGCGATCGTTTAATTCTTATTTTAAATTTTCCTTTTTGTTTTTGAAATGTTTTTGTTTTTGTCACATTGAAATACATTTTAAATTGAAAGAAAATAGAATTCTTTGTGCTATTTTTACAATTGGCAACACTTTAACTGAAACATTAATTAACTAAACTTTACACTCACTTTAACTAAAACAATTGCAACACTTTTTCTAAATATGAAATTTTTTTTATTGAAATGAAGAAAATTTGAGTAAAAAATTGAAAGAAAAACTCTCAAGAAATGAGTCAAATAAGTGCAGTCCGCACGCCGCGCCGCAAGCTTGTGAGTAGCAGTCGAACCCGTTTACGACACGTTTCAAGAGAGTGGACAAAAGTCGCTTATTAAATGTGATTTGTATAATGTTGCAAGAACTGGACTTATTTATACATTTAATCTTATAAATGAGCTTTAGAGCTTTCATTTATATGTTTATGGTCGAAAATTGTGTCTTTCAAGTACATTTAGATTACAATTTAATTATATTCCACTTTAACTCATTCTTTCTTTTTATAGGACCGACTGAAGTAATAACGGAAAATAAATATGGGTTCCAACATGGCTTTATTATCGATTTATACGTTGCAACCAAAAATAAAGCAGCAAAAATAATTTTCTTACTAGACTAATTTTTTTAACAGAAAGAAAAAATATTAAATATTTGAAGCCCAACCCAGTTTTTAAAAATCATAGTTACTGCTTGTAATAATGAGCGCCATTATAATATATCCCTTTTTAATATAAGAAAAAAAAAACACATCCTTTATTAATTTTTGTGTAAAAAATAGTGTTATATTGTTAGCATAGCAAAAAGGGAAGAAAACATGAAAGGATTATCCAATCACAGTCGTATTTGTTTAATCATTACGAGCTTCATTTTTTGTTGCCTATAGCATGCAATTTAAAACATAGTAATGATATAACGTATATTTAAAAACTCATTAACGGGTATGATCATCTCTGATCATAATAGTTTTTATGATGTATCTGAGTAACCTCAATTTGTCTATATCTCTCTATTATAGCAAAAACATACACAAAACGAGAAACAAAAAATGTTAAGATGCGGGATCAAAGAATTGCAATTTTGCTAATTCAGGGAGTTTTTGTTTTATTCAAATATCTACCGCTATTTCCGATTTGTAATTTTCTCCTTAATTAATCTGTTATTAAATAAAGTAAATAATACTATTTAGGAGCAGTGTTTCCGAATAATTCCCGAAATAAAAAAAATCTGCTGAATCGGCAATGTTCGAGAAGAGAGAACGAACCAACTTATCAATGAATTTGCATCTTAAGCATGATTTTTTTCCTCAGAGGACCGAAAATTTATCACGCATTAACCCCTTGAGGGGCGGTGGTATGTTTATGAAACCACTTAATTTTAATTCCGAAAAGCCACATTGGCACCAGAATTTTGGTAAGAAAAATTTCGGTTTATTATGTGTGTGAAATATAGCTGTTGTTTTTTTACAAATAAATTTGTTTTCAAATTCCGGTGTCATTCATTAATTTCAACAGTTTAGCAATGGAAATGCTTTGCCCCTGAAAGGCTTAAGGGGTATCAAGACTCTTAAAATTTGAAAAAATGGAAAAAAATGTCTTTTTTTTTTTTCATTTTTTGAACATTTAATATCTTAAAATGTATATGATTTTAAGACACAATTTTTATAGAGGTGGAAGATATAAGTATGTTCTTTTATTTCAAGTATTTAAAAAATTGCATGATGCAGAATTAGCATTTACAGGGAGCCCCAAACAGTCAGACATTTGACGAGCAGAAAATCGGCATAACAGATTACGCGTAAGATTACAAAATAAATTTTGTAACAAGAATGAAAATTTTAGTGCTTACTTATACTTCCGATTATAATAATTACCCCGAATCTAAATAAATTTGTATTTAAAGCATTTTTATATTTTTAATGTAAAGTTGTATTATCTACTGAAAAATTCAGAAAATTGCAACAGTATGATCACCTTTAAAAATATTTTTTTGAACAATAAAAAGGAAATTTTTGGTTCAGTTTATACAGACAAACATGAAACATATGTTTTGAAAATTTCATGAAAAAATATTCAGAAGTTTTTGAGATATCCTGCGCGTTATACCCAAAAACGTCATTTGGAGAAAAATGACTTCAAAGATTCGGAAACGCCGCTTCATCTGTGGAGCGGGAATAATTTTAAAAGCCACAACTGCTGTTCTAATGGGAATTTTTGTTAGATTAAAAATGAGACTGAAGGTAAATAACAATATTCACATTCAATCACAAAATAAAGATAAGGTAAAGCTCCTTACCTTTTAATTGTAGATCGTCCACTTCGAAGCAGGTAAGTTTCTTCAACATATCCAATGAGAAAAAGTTGATTAAATCCAAGAGAAAACTGAAATATTCAGCGATGTGTCACCTATAAGAACTGGTGAATTTATTTTATTAAAAGATTGTGTATCCTTTTTGTGTGATATATATTTCAGGAACATTGTGAAGATTCTGGTTTTAAACTATATTTTATCTACGCTTATAAATACAAACTGGAGCATACATTTTTGCTCCCTTCTCATTACATTGCAGAAAACACACTGAAGAAATTATAACATACACAAAAGGATTATTGATAAATGATTAAAATAACAAATAAAATGAATCTTAATTATAGATATGAATAAAATACTTAAAGTCATAAATTAAGAAAATAGTTCTTTCATGTGTCACAATAATAGTCATTTAATTTGAATGTTTTGTTTCTTATCCACATATTCACAAACAGGAAGTAATCTTAGTCTTTATTTATGATAGCTAAAGTGTTTTTTGAATGACAGGAAAAAAAACAGTTTATCTTGATTAATGATGAGTTTATGTAATTTTGAAAGAGATTAGCTTGTCTAACATGATTGATAGTGTTTATTTAATACTGAAAGAGATTAGTTTTTCTAACAATTTTAAGGAAACAATTATATCAAAATGTTCAGAAAAGATAGGAGTGTAACACCTAAAAAAATTAAAATTTCCAAAATTTTAAAGCTTTAAAGAGTCTTGAGACCCCTTAAGCAGTATAGCGTATTAACCGTTCGCATATTAAGCCTGATATTTTTGATTTAGCATTATGGTTGATGTTCAAGGAATCAGAAAACATGCGGGATCGCATGTTAACCGAACTCGACTGTATATCGTATTAAAAAAAAAAAGATTAAATTCTTATGAATAGTTTTTTTCCAATAAAACTTTTTTAATGAAACTATTTTGACCCACTTTAATATTAAATAGCTCTTAAAATAATTCTTCGATTTAAAAGCTGTCTGATTCAACCTGTTTATCAGTCATTTTTCTATTTATATTACCAATTTTCATATTTTTGAATGCAGTAGTTTTCTTAATATTAGCGAAGAAAGATTTCCGGTCACAAAAATTCATTTACGGCGACGTTGACAACGTTAGTTCCTTTTTTTTTTTTTTTTTTTTTTTTTTTTTTTTTTTTAATAATAGATACAAACAGAAGAAATTTATCTTATAGATGTAATTAGAAACATTTTTTAATGCACTAGGGCAGGCACGACGAACCTTTTTGCAAACTCGTGCCAAAAATTCACACGCAATTTCTATTAACAAATGTCACGTTCCAAACATTTGTGCAGCGTATGATGTTTATACGAAACACTGTTTATAAAATCCGTTTGCTTTCATGCATTAATAATTAATAAGTGATATTCAAAACCGAAATGCGATTTCTCTCTAATAATGGAATCAGCCATTAAATTAATGAAATTTTAATTCGTAAGTATGATTTATTTATTTAGTACGTACTGTAATAAGGGGGAAAATGCTAATTTTTGTTTTAGTAATTTTTAACTTAATATGCATCATCTAACAAGGGAACCACTTTAGGTGTTGCTCGCACCTAGTATTGAAACCTGGTGCATTTTAAAGCTCTATATTAGGAAGTTTGGGAATCGATAAAATTTTTTTGTTAAAATAATATTTTTTTTTATTTTACAGCAGATTAACTTTCTGAAAATGCAATTTTCGAGACCACTTTTCGGGCTGTTACAGTGAAAGTTAAAAAAAAAAATAGTTAAAAATATAAATTAGTCAATAATAACTATAAAATGTTGAAAAAAGTTTTAAAATTAATTCAAGAACCTACGAATTTGATAAAAAAAAAAAATACAATATTATATTTACATATTTGGCGGGGAAAGATTGGCGTCTTTTTCTTCCCGTACAGTTTTCCGGCAACCCTAGCTCAGTGTTTTCGCTACGCACCGTGTTGTAATGGTTTGGACGTAAACCTATTACAAGTATAAAGCTAGTGAAAATTTTGAAGTGCGATATCTGGCGACTTAACTCTCTTTTGGTGTAAAATTAACAAATAAAAATCCAATAATGAAAAATTATAAATATAAAAAAATATATAAAATATGATTTTAACAAAGAATTTTTATCGGTTCTCTAACTTTTATGAATAGGGCTACAAAATGCACCAGGTCTCGATTCTAGGTGCGAGCAACACCTAAAGTGGTTCCCTTGTAAGTTATAATTATCCAAGTTGTTTTAAACAATGTATTGATAAGGTATTGGTGAGATTTTTGCTGTTGTACATTCGATGAAAAATGCTTTATACCTTGTTCATATTTTGTTATTTTTGTTAATATATATATCAAAATTGGGTCCATTTGCCCATTTATTGCAGCGGCTATCTAACTTTATTTATCTGAAAAATACAGATTTTAAATTCATATAGAAAGGCAAAGCGCATGTCTAAAACATTACAATGCATCACAGGAAAAGGAAGTTGTCAAATTTAAATCGAAAAAATTTTTATTTCACTTGCCAGCGAAATTGTTATGCGTGCCATAGGTTCGCCAACCCTGCGACTAGGGGGATCTGTTCCCTACGCGCTACGCTCGCCAACCCCCGTTCAGACACCGCAAAATCTAAAAGCACGCTAATTTGATCGGTTTTAAAAATTTTCCGGAAGAAAGCTGAGCAAGATTGTATAAAAAAGAGCTTAATTTATTCCCCCACCATATAAGGAAAGGGCACTCATTTATTTGAGCAGTGTAGTATCTACCACTATTTCTGTATAGTAATTTTAGCTTCGTTTGATTTCGGAAATCTCGTCATTAAATAAAGAGAAAAGTATATTCCAAAATAATGGTACGTATTTTGAATGAAAAAATCGCGATAAATTGATTAACGCTGGTAAGAAGTGTTGTCATTGCTGCTGTAACTTACAATAAGATAATATTGAAGCATGTTTTGAGTCATATGAATAATGTCGCCCTTCATCGATTGCTATCAGTTAAGGTATGCCCCCTGATTACTGAAAGGTTGGACAGGCCCACATTAGGTAGTGTTTTTCGAAATACAGTAGAGCGTCAATTATCTGAACATGTCGGGACCGATTCTAGTTCGGATAAATGGACAGACAATTTATGTTCCTGACTATACTAAAACCTTCACACTTTATTCAGGATTAAGACTGGCAGCACCAGTTAGTGCTGGAGTGTTTAAAAATTGTTTTTTATTTGGGGTTTTTTTTTATCTTAATTTTTTTTGCTTACTTTTTTATCATTTAAAAATTTCTTTTTCTCTTTTTATCATTTTCTGAACGCCAAAGATTATAATTTAAGCAAAAAAGCTTTCGATTGTTGCTTGCTTCAAAGAAGACATTCTTTTCAATGCTGCCATATCTCGAATTCTTCTTAAATACATCAGTTGAATTAGGATCAGCTTTCTTCTGTCGTTCGAGCTATTTCATAGCTGTTTCCAAACATTCAAAGGCTTCGTTATGTGACTAAGCCAGGTTATTTTCAGAGCATTCTTTTTCATTTTCTTTAATTTCTTTTTCATCTTCAACCTCATCATCATTTAAAATCTGATATCCAGAGTCATGTACGTCACTATTTAACTACTCGTTAATTACATTTTATTCATAGCTTAGAATTCTTCCCATCTCCTTTATTGTTTTACATTCCTCATTTTCTGATGCACTATCAGTTTTTTCTTTATTTAAAATTTTATTCCAAGCCTTTTTTAATGTTGAGGATTTTACTTGATTCCAGGAAATAGCAGCCATTATACTACAACAATTTTTATGGTATCTTGGGAATCGGGCTCTTCTGTTTCTTCTGATAAAAGGGGCATTCTTAACATTTGCTTTCTATAAAGTCGTTTGAATGTCTCTATCATACTTTGATTCACGGGTTGGATTACAGATGTAACATTAGGTGGCAAGAACTTTACCCAAGAAATGAGAGAAATAAGGTATTTTAGATAGTTGGAAGTTCGGTTAAAAAAACATTTTGAGAGAAATACGCTATTCGGATAACTGGAAGTTCGGTTAAAAAATTTTTTTGGAGAGAAATAGATTGTTCGGATAATCGGAAGTTCGATTAATTGTAGTTCCGATAATCGGCGCTCTACTGTACTTATTATACATATCTGACATATACGTGTATTTACTTGGTTATATTTAACCTCATAGGTGTACTTCAGTAATTTCACTCGTTCACGTCCTGCGCCTCATACATGAACCCCAGGGCTCCCAAATGGTCCGCCAACTGAATACCAATATTATTTTAGAAAATTTTTCTTTTTAGATTTTTATTACAAACCGCTCCTGAATCACCTTTAAAAGTTGATTCTAGCGCAAACCTACCATAAAATTTTCTGTTAAAATTTATTGGTATTCAGTTGGCGGACCATTTGGGAGCCCTGGAACCCGGAAAAATTTCTCTCAAGGGCACATAGGTTCAGATATGATGCGCACTGAAAACCTCTGTAGTCGGCCATTCAAATAAGAATTTTAATAATGAAACATTTTATTAGTATTTTTATATAGTACTAGATGGTAATTAAAATTCATATAAAAAGCACAAATAAATGTACTAAAATTACTTGCAAGTGCATACATATAATATACAATTATTTAAAATACATTAAAATATCTTTAAAATGCATTAAAAATCCAAAGCATTTCCAGCCATCACATGGCCGTCATGAGTTGGGATTTAAATGTTGTTATTAGTTTTCTTTGTGCTTATTCGAGTATCATCTAGAAGAGATCATTGTAACTTAAAGGTTGTACGGTAGAAAATATGCCAGATAAAGGCATTGAAATTTCCAATAAAACAAGCTTTCATTTATTATGCAGCAATTCTTTCCTGGATATCGTATAATAGTGAATCACTACAAGCTATATCTTTATTAGTAATTATTTCAATAGACTCTCTTGTAAATAATAATTTCTAATAAATCGAAAACTATCTTTCGTACAAATAATACTAATAAATCGAAAATTATCTTTCGTACTAAAAATTACCAGAAAGCTATTATAAAAGAATGTATTGAAAATGGCCTGGAATTTCAAATATATAATTGTTGCAAAATTTTGTCGAGTCTTTTCAAATTTTATGAAAATTGGATGTATAGTTTAGTTACAGGGACAGTCAAAAGTTTTCCGTTACGTTACGTCCAATAGGAAAAAATTATTCCAAGTGCATTTTAATGATGTTACAGCCTTTCGAACAGAATGAAATTGATATGCACTCATGAAGTGCACTAAAATATACATTCAGTACAATATGCGGCGAAAAATATATTTATAAAACTATTTGTAGTACGAACGCACTTCATTTGTCACGTTTGATGCGCAATTTCCAACTTGTTCTCTTTTATTAACACTGCGTTAAAATTGATTTGAAGGTGAAATAAAAATTATTTTGGTACCATGATTTTGTAGAATATTTTACTAATTTTAATAAATTTTATTACAAATCAAATTTGTCACGTTTGACGTGCAATTTCCAACTTGTTCTCTTTTTCTAACACTGCGTTAAAATTGATTTGAAGGTGAAATAAAAATTATTTTGGTACCATGATTTTGAAGAATATTTTACTAATTTTAATAAATTTTATTACAAATCTATTCAAATAAACTAATGCATTACAAAAATAATTTTTTTAATTTCTTTTTAGGTGCGTTCGTAGTTATATAAATACATAGCACTTATAGTCGTCCTTCGGTCCGTCTGTCTGTCCGTTTATAACAGTTTATACGTCCGCATATAACAGAGCAAAAACAGCCCAACCGAATGGTCCGAAATTTTAAATATATAACTGTTGCAAAATGTTGTCAAGTCATTTCAGATTATATGAAAATCGGATGGATAGTTTAATGACAGGGACAGTCAAATTTTTCCGTTACATTACGGCCAATGGAAAAAAAAATATTGCAAGTGCATTTTAATGATGTTACAGCCTTTCGAACAGAATGAAATTGATTTGCACTTATGAAGTGCACTAAAATATACATTCAGCACAGAATGCGGTGAGAAAAATATTTATAAAACTAGCGCTTCATTTGCCACGTTTGACGTGCAATTTCCAACTCCTTTGCAAACAGAGTCCTTCACTTAATCTTAATTCTTAATCTTCTTTCACAGACAATTGAGAAGAAGAGAAACTTTTGTTTAATTTAATTGAGGACGTCAGTTTCAAAACTCGCCTTATCCAGAAAATCAAATTTTGGGAAATCACGAAAAACCTCTGACTGCGTTCATTATTTTTCATTGTAAACCAGTATTTTATAATGCCGAAAAAACACGCAAAACTAGTAAATAAAAACTTGTGTGGAAATCTAAATCACCAAAAATCAACGTTTAAACACGCAATAAATACATTAGGTGATGTGAATAAAACCAGACGTATACGTTTCGTGAGTTCCAGGACTCGTATCCTCAGTGTATAAAATCTATGTATAAAAACAGTATACTATTTTTATACGTAGATTTTATACACTGAGGATGTTAGTCCTGAAACTCACAAAACGTATACGTCTGGTTTTATTCACATTACCTAATGTATTTATTGTGTGTTTAAACTTTGATTTTTGGTGATGATAAAACTAGTTTTTTTTGCAGATATTTTTTTAAATGCAGGTTCACCAATAAAATAGACTGATAGCGAAAACTCGATTTTATTTATTTATTTTTTTTTTTGGATAAAGCGACTTTTGAAACTTACATCTTCAGTTGAAGAAGTACTGTGATTGAAAAAAATAGAAATTTTCTATTTATATTTACTGGGAAGAATAATCAAGAATTATGATAACGTTATATATCACATATATGTTATAAAACGAGTAATGTATAGACGAATGCTATAATATATATATAACCATTATAGAATATTATAATTCATCATCAATTTCAAATAAAATTTATGAATTGAGTATCAAGATATGATACAAACTTTATACATATTAAATTTGGATCAACAATTATTAAACCACTAACTAATCAATAATGAATTTTTAAGAAACTAGATCCAATCACTTATAAATGAAGTATTAAAAAATTATAACATTTAAAATTGGCGAAAGGTCAATATTAACAGTAAGGTGAATGCATAAAAAGAATAAATAAATAAAGATAAATATGTAGGAAATCATAAATATTTGAAATATTTTGTCAAGCTATTTGTAACATGAAAAAAGACCAGAAAAAATGAATCATTGACATAACCAATAAATCCATTGTACGAAATGTAGTATCTCAAAATTGAAAATACATAAATTCAATAAGAAACACCACAAAATGAATGCAAAAAGGGAGAACTATCAAGAATAAAAATAGAACTTATGATTCGTAACTCGTTTTCAAAGGCAACATTACGATATCATAAGTAAAATATGATTAATTTCTGAAATACAAATAATAAGTAACCGCTTAAATGGATATTTCTACCATTGCCCGATTAATCGTAACCAAAAACAGAAATATATTAATAAATATATATATAAAATTTGGACAGAATGAAGCCATGCACAATAAAAATAAAACATGCGAGTTAAAAACTTACTCATTAATAGAAACAGATAATATCTTAAATTTCAGAATTGAAACAAAATCATGTGTCCCACCAACACAGCAAATACTCTTACACGTGTTATATGAATGAGTTAATAGCGTTAATACAGTTAGTGAGTTAATACAGTTAATAGCGAATTCTGACAGTTCAAAATCAGCATATTAAGGGAATAATTATATTAATAATATAAATATAACAATTATTAAGTATATTGTCGCAATAAAACTAAACATAATAAATTATTTTATATGCTATTTAAAGGATCTAAGAGGAAATTTATTATAAAACAGGACTGCAGAAATACAGCATTAAATTGAGAGGTAGGAATCAACGAGATTTGTAGAATCTGGCATCACTATATATTTTTCTAAAAAAAGGGAATGTGAACAATTTACAGTGCTGCCGTCTATTGATGATTGTTCAAGTTATAAACTATTTTAAATTAATAGTGAGGAAGGAAAATACTTTTAGTGCTGCCATCTGTTGTAGATTATTTAAATTAAGTACGGAGAATTATTTTAAAATCCTGATTAATTTTTACAAGTTTCTGCAAATCAAAAATCCAGTTCTTAATTTTAAAAAACCCAACAGCACAACATTTTTTGTTTAATTCTAAAATAGCTAATTGGAATATTGATTACAAATAATCAGCATCTATAATGTTTTCATCATTATGTTTTCATAACTTGCTTTAAATTGTAATTCGGCAAAGAAAAAATAAATAATATAAAAAATACTAAAATAAAAATTCACACTCTTTCCTTCCCTTATAATTTTTTTTTTTTTGGGGGGGGGGAGCAGATAGAATTAAATATAACATTTTTACATGTTTATATATATACTAGCAAACCCCGCGGCTTTGCTCGCGTAATAGTTGAAGTACGCCAAGTGATATTTGCATGGTTATTTTTTATTAGAAGAACACTTTTTGGAATAATTAAAAAATTACAAATTATGCCACAGTTTGACGAAACTACATTATAAAAGGGCAATAGACAGAAATGAGATTTTAATTAATAAGAAGAACTAAAACTAATTCCAAATAAATGACAATTTAGAAAATGTTTTGAGACTTTTATGCTCATTTCATACGCTCATTTCAGTATTCATTTAAAGATTTGAATTTTTTAGAAACCATCTTAACACATTTACATCTTAAAATTAACCACCATGTCAAAAGTCCAAGCTACTTGTCTAACAGTCTACCACCTCTCTGGTGTCAGTGGCACAAAAATAAAATGCCGAAACAGAGTTGAAATAGAATGTCTCGAAAAATATTAAAACAGAGACTGTCATCTTAATTTGCCAACATTAACATTGAAATCTGTTGGTATTTCCTAATATTCTATAGAAAAATTAATTTAGATGTTTTTAAAAGCTTTCTTGTTGTGCCTGCCAACCAGGTGGTAGTCACACCGGCATCACGATTAAAACTGTTTTGTTGAAACAACTAAATTTTGTAATACAGCTCCAACCAAATAGTTTGGTCAGAATGATCAAATTTTGGTTGGATTAACCAAAATATTTTGTTAATTCAACAAATTATTTCGTTGGTCCAAGCAAAATTTGGTTATTCCAGCCAAAATATTTTGTTGAGCTATATTAACTAAAATTTAGTTAATAAAGATATATAAGATACACAAAATGTAAATACATTGCTTACAGGTGTCAAGTATAATAAAATCCTTTAAAAACACATTAAAGTCATTTAAAATCCATAACGTTTTCGACCGACACTTACTCGGTCATCCTCAGTGAAAAACTGACAGCTGTTTACACTCCGCCTCTCAAGCCTTGTCCGGAACAGACCATTTCATTTCAAGGTTGGATTGGAATATAAGGGGGGGGGGACAGAAATGCTATTTCATCAAAATTTTACAGGTTTATTAACTATGTATTAATTCTTTTCAGACTGCGTGGATATCATATGATAATATATCGTTACAAACTATTTCTTTATTAGATATTATTTCCAGAGATTCTCTTATGTTAGCTTCTTGGTGATTGTTTGCATAGAAAATAATTTTGGCTCTATTTTCCATACAAGTAATCACCAAGAAGCTATCATAAGAGAATCTCTGGAAATAATATCTAATAAAGAAATAGTTTGTAACGATATATTATCATATGATATCCACGCAGTCTGGAAAGAATCAATACATAGTTAATAAACCTGTACTATTTTGATAAAAGAAATAGCATTTCTGTCCCCCCCCCCTTATATTCCAATCCATTCTTGAAATGAAATGGTCTGTTCCGGACAAGTCTTGAGACGCGGAGTGTGAACAGCTGTCAGTTTTTCACTGATGATGACCGAGTAAGTATCGGTCGAAAACGTTATGGATTTTAAATGACTTTAATGTGTTTTTAAAGGATTTTATTATACTTGACACCTGTAGGCAATGTATTTACATTTTGTGTATCTTATATATGTTTATTAATAATCAAGGTGAATTGTGCACTAAAATTTCAACTTTCTATTAAAATTTATTTGTTTCAACAAAACAGTTTTTTCCGTGTAGGATCAGGGACTATCACACTTGTTTCGCAACCAATAACTTCTGTAATCGGTTTATTATTTCCTGAGATTCCACAGACATCGTAATTTAGGACTCTTTTAGAGTGCTTTTTCGCTCCTTCCCTTCGCTTCACCCCTTTTTAATTTCGAATTTATTTTTGACTGTTCATAGAGGACATTTATATTTTATAAGTAACTACCGTGCTATATTGAAAGTTTCTATCGTCTTCAGTAGAGCAGAAATCTCAATTTAGAAATTTTTTTGCTCCTGCAACCCTCTAGGGGTTGTACCGACGTAAAATATAACTTATGTTTTAGCAGGTTCTATCGCCATCAATTTGCAACCATTATGTTTGAAATAGGTTTCGTATTTCATACGATTGCATAAAAATCGTAATTTAGAACGCTTATAGAACGCTTGTCGCTCACTTCATCATTTTAAATTTGTAATTTTCTTTCGACTATTCTTAGAAAGCATTTGCATTTTTGAAGTAATTACCATTCCAAATTTAGCCCTCTTAAACACAAAAAAACACAATTTAGAACATTTGTTGCTCCTGTAAACCCCAGGTAGTAGTGAGAACAACGTAAAATATAGGCTATGTTGGAGCGGGGACTGACACCATCAACTTGAAACCATTACTTCTGAAATCAGTTTATATTTCCTGAGATTGCGTAGAAATCGCAATTTAGGACGTTTTCAGAACGTTTTTCGTTTGTTTTCACCCCATTCTAATTTCAAATTTTTAAGGAACTCTTCTCAGAGAGCATTTACATGTCATAAGTAGTTACCATGCCAAATTTCAAGTTGCCCGCCCCTTCAGTATCACAAAAATCACAATTTAGAACGTTTTTAAAAATGCAACCACAAGGTGGTGACGCCGACATGAAGTAGATCCTATATTGAAGCAAGGGCTGTCATCATCAATTTCCAACCATTACTTTTGAAATCGGTTGGGTACTTCCTGAGATCGCCATTTAGAACGTTTTTTAGAACACTTTTCGCACATTTTCACCCCTTTTAAATTTCGAATTTTTTAAGAAATGTTCTTAGAGATCATTTATATCTTGTAAGTAACTACCATTCCAAATTTATGTTTCTAGACCCTTCAGTAACACAAAAATCGCATTTTCGAGCGTTTTTGTTTGCTCCTGCACCCCCTTTGGGGGCAATGGCACCGACATAAATTGTAGTCTATATTGGTGCAAGGGTTGTCACCTTCATTTGAACACCATTATTTTTTTAATCGGTTTGGTACTTCTTGAGACTGCGTAAAAATCGCCATTAAAACGTTTTTAGAACGCCCTTTTGCGCATTTTCACCCCGTTTAAATTTCAAACTTTTAAAGGAATGTTCTTAGAGATCATTTATATTTAATAAGTAACTACCATGCCAAATTCCATGTATCCAGACCCATCAATAACACAAAAAATTACAATTTCGAACGTTTGTTTGCTCCTGCACCCCCTTTAGGTGTAGTGGCACCGACATAAAATGTAGCCTATGTTAGAGCAAGGATTGTCACCTTCATTTTGAGACCATTATTTTTTAAATCAGTTTGCTACTTTCTGAAATTGCGTAAAAATAGCCATTTAGAACGTTTTTTAGAACGCCTTTCGCGCATTTTCAACCCTTTTTAATTTCGATTTTTTAAAGAAATGTTCTTAGAGGTCATCAGTATCTTATAAGTACCTACCATTCCAAATTTTATGTTTCTAGGCCCTCCAGTAACACAAAAATCGCATTTTCGAGCGTTTTTTTGCTCCTGCACCCCCTTTGGGGGTAATGGCACCGACATAAATTTTAGTCGATGTTGGAGCAACGGTTGTCACCTTCATTTTGAGACCATTATTTTTTAAATCAGTTTGCTACTTTCTGAAATTGCGTAAAAATAGCCATTTAGAACGTTTTTTAGAACGCCTTTCGCGCATTTTCAACCCTTTTTAATTTCGATTTTTTAAAGAAATGTTCTTAGAGGTCATCAGTATCTTATAAGTACCTACCATTCCAAATTTTATGTTTCTAGGCCCTCCAGTAACACAAAAATCGCATTTTCGAGCGTTTTTTTGCTCCTGCACCCCCTTTGGGGGTAATGGCACCGACATAAATTTTAGTCGATGTTGGAGCAACGGTTGTCACCTTCATTTGAACATAATTATTTTTTAAATTGGTTTGGTACTTCTTGGGACTGCGTAAAAATCGCCATTTAGAACGTTTTTTAGAACGCCCTTTTGCGCATTTTCACCCCGTTTAAACTTCGAATTTTTAAAGAAATGTTCTTAGAGATCATTTATATATAATAAGTAACTACCATGCCAAATTCCATGTATCTGGGCCATTCAGTAACACAAAAATCGCAATTTAGAATGTTTTTAGCTCCTGCACCCCTTTTAGGGGTAGTGGCACCGACATAAAACATAGCCTATGTTGGAGCAAGGGTTTTCACCATCATTTTGACGCCATTATTTTTTTAATCGGTTTGGTATTTCTTGAGATTGTGTAGAAATCACCATTTAGAACGTTTTTTAGAACGCTTTTCGCGCATTTTCACCCCTTTTAAATTTCGAATTGTTTAAGAACTGTTCTTAGAAATCCTTTATATCTAATAAGTAGCTGATACTTCAAATTTCATATTTCTAGGCCCTTCAGTAACACATAAATCGCATTTTTAGAAGGTTTTTTGCTCCTACACCCCCTTTGGGGTAGTGGCACCGACATGAAACATAGCCTATCTTGGAGCAAACGCTGTCACTATCATTTTGACGCCAATATTTTTAAAATCGGTTTGGTATTTCCTGAGATTATGCAGAAACTACCATTTAGAACGTTTTTTAGAACGCTTTTTGTGCATTTTCACCCCTTTTAAATTTCGAATTGGTTAAGAACTGTTCTTAGACACCATTTATATCTTATAAGTAACTTATATTCCAAATTTCATATTTCTAGGCCCTTCAGTAACGCAAAAATCGCATCTTTAGAACGTTTTTTGCTCCTGCACCCCCTTTGGGGTAGTGGCACCGACATAAAATATAGCCTATATTCTAAGTTGGACTAACACTATCATTTTGATACCATTACTTTTTTAATCGGTTTCGTATTTCCTGAGATTATGTAGAAACTACCATTTAGAACGTTTTTTAGAACGCTTTTTGTGCATTTTCACCCCTTTTAAATTTCGAATTGTTTAAGAACAGTTCTTAGACATCATTTATATCTTATAAGTAACTAATATTCCAAATATCATATTTCTAGGCCCTTCAGTAACGCAAAAATAGCATTTTTAGAACGTTTTTTGCTCCTGCACACCCTTTGGGGTAGTGGCACCGACATAAGATATAGCCTATGTTCTAAGTTGGACTAACACCATCATTTTGATACCTTTACTTTTGGAATCGGTTCGGTAGTTCCTGAGCTTACCTCCGACAAATAAACAATTTTTTCCTCTTTATAATAGGAGTATAGATAATGCATATATCATATAAGTATTAGAGTGCACTATTTATAAAATAAAATATATAGAAGTAAATTAATATATAATTATATATATTATATGATTGTGCATTTTTAAAATTTTCTTTTCTTTTTGTTTCAGGTTTTTAAAAATAAATCTTGCAAGTTGTTTTTACATTTGTCAATAAATCAAGGAGAAAGATAAAGAAGGTTTAGAAAATTAATGAAGGTGTATATCTTTGCTCAGTATGAAATTATTGTAATATAAATAGTGATTTTATTCTTTCTTGAAACATTTGTTTGTTAACATTCTAATACCATTCCATCGTTAGTAATATAAAGTAAAGAATGCATTAGAGTAGTAAAATATTCTAGGACACATAAAAGTACTTTTAGTACAAGGTGTATGCCAACATATCAGTTAGCCCAAAAGGTAATCTTAGGAAAGATAAACTAATTTTGAAAAACCTAACCATATTAACAAGATAAATGCATCACTTTGTGCGTCACAAATGATTTTCAAAGAAAGTTAATATAAAGTAATTGGGTTTTTAATTATTCAGAATAGATAGCAGAAAATAACTTCAAATACATTATGTAAAAGAAATACACAAATGTCATGTATAGAAAAGAAATTTTGAAAGAAAAGCAGATTTGAAACACTATATTTTGACATACAATGGAGAAAAGACCATATAAATTGGAAATATATCCAGCATCATTTAAAAAAACAAAACATCTGACATGACAGCTTCGAACACACACTGTAGAAAAACCATATATTTGCTCTGGATGTCAAAAAGTATTTTCAGAAAAAGTATATTTAAAAACCAGCATCTCCTTATACATAAGGAAGACAAGCCTTATATATGTAAAATGTCTCAGGTATCATTTTTACATTCGCCACACTTAAAAAAACCTTTTCTCACACATACTGAGAAGAAATCATATGCTTGCCCTGAATGTCAAAAAACATTTTCATTGAAACCAAGTCTGACTTATCACCTCCATATACACACTGGAGAGAAACCTTATAAATGTGAACTTTGTCAAAAGTCATTTGTAATATCCGGACATCTAAAACGGCACCTTCTAACACATACTGGAGAGAAACCATACAAATGTGAATTTTGTACAAAGTCATTTGCACAATCATTTACACTAAAAAATCATCTTTTAACACATACAGCAGAGAAACCTTTCAAATGTGAAGTTTGTCTAAAGTCATTTACACAATTAGGAGCACTAAAAAAACATCTTTTAACACATAAAGTTGAAAAACCTTTTAAATGTGAAATTTGTCCAAAGTCATTTACACAATCAGAAGCTCTAAGAGAACATTTCTTAACACATAAAAGAGCGAGGCCATATGAATGTGAAATTTGTCCAAAGTCATTTGTGGTATCAGGACATCTAAAACAGCACCTTCTATCACATACTGGAGAGAAACCTTATAAATGTGAAATTTGTCCAAAGTCTTTTTCACGATCATTTACACTGAAAAAACACCTTTTAACACACATAGGAGAGGAACCTTTTAAATGTGAAGTTTGTTCAAAATCATTTGCACAATCAAGAGCTCTAAAAGAACATTTTTTAACACATATAGGTGAGAAACCTCATAAATGTAATGTTTGTTCGAAGACGTTTGCAAAATCAAGAGCTCTAAGAAAACATCATTTCACGCATAAAGAAGAGAAACCTTATAAGTGCGAAGACTGTCCAAAGTCGTTTCCACATTTGGGAACTTTAAAAAAACATCTTTTTACACATACAGGAGAGAGACCTTTTAAATGTGAAGTTTGTCCAAAGTCATATGTGGCATCAGGGCATCTAAAAGTGCACCTTCTGACACACACTGGAGAGAAACCTTATAAATGTGAAATTTGTACAAAGGCATTTGCGACAATAGGAAATCTAAAAACACACCTTTTAATACATACTGGAGAGAAACCTTATAAATGTGAAGTTTGTCCAAAGTCATTTTCAAAATTAGGAGTGCTAAAAAGACATCTTTTAACACATACTGGACAGAAACTTCATAAATGTGAAATTTGTCCAAAGTCATTTGCAGATCAATGGAATCTTAAAAGACATATTCGTGTACATACAGGCGAGAGACTTCATAAATGTGAAATTTGTGCAAAGTCATTTCCAGATTCAGGAAATCTAAAACAACATCTTTTAATACATACTGGAGAGAAACCTCATAAATGTGAAGTTTGTCCAAAGTCGTTTACACAATCAGGACAATTAAAAAAACATCTTTTAACCCATACCAGAGTAAAATAGCATTCGCGTCCTGAATGTAGAAAAGATATCCTGAGAAGTAAAGTTCGGATTACTACACCCGAGAGAGAAGTTATGTGAAATTAGTAAAAGAGAATTTGCATAAGCAAAATAACCTAAAAGAACGTGTTCAAAATCACATCAAAGGTAAATCATATTTTGGACAGTACTATAACTAGAGCTGAAGGGTCGTTCTTGTTGCCTCCATCTCGGTTATTTTTAAAATAAGTCTTGTTGATGCATGTTAATACAGTAATGAAAAGTGTAGTGTCAGAAGGAATAAATGAAGTAAAAAAGATCAACTATTTTGTTCATACTTACAAGGTGAGGTTCCAAAGTCGTTGACACAGAATGCAGTGAACGCAGAGCCCGATCAAGCTGAAGTTGGGCCCAGGGCCTGTTAAAAAGTTACCTCCCCATTCCCAGCGACACTTTCAGAAAAAAAAAAAGTAGGTTTATTTGATGAGTTGACAAAGTTGTTTGGGTGAAAGTTTCAAGTTTACAAAAAAAATTTAACTTACAAGAATAATCAAGAAAATGAGTTACCGTCCACTTTCTTAAATAAGTATTTGTATAATTCACAAATATCTATGATCCACAGTTTATGTTGTAGAATAAATGAGGACGTCTTTTTCAAAACTCGCCTTATCCAAAATCATAAAAATTGTGTTTTCCCTAACTGTTTAGTAATCATTTTAAACTATAATTCTGACATTGTAAAATCCTCGTTTATATTGAAGCCAATAGACACAGTATGCAGTTTTTGGCATTTTCCCCAAATTTGATTTTCAGGATACGGCAAGTTTTTAAAATTATAGGTACTCTCAAATTGAAAACGACTTTTACAGAAAAATTAAATATGGAGGTTTTTTAATAACATTAAAACTTTGTTTTTACGTCAGGGACCAAAATATAAAATGCAAACAGTGGAAAACCTTAAATTGTGAAAAAATACACACAAATTGGTGGGCCCAGGGCCGAGGCCCCGGAGGCCCGTGCATTTATCAGGCCCTGAGTGAATGTTTGTGTATCGATAGAATACTGTTATTATATAAATATATAAAAGCCATGAAGCGCAATACCCATGAGGTCTTGAGAAAATAACTCTCAAGGTTTACGTCACAATTTATATTCGGATAAATTTCTATATTTGGCAAGCGGCTCAGCAGCATGGTTGGCAGCATTCTGGATTAAGGAATTTTCTTTTCGAGTTCGAATCGCAGTCAGACTTATTTTCCGCTACAAAATTTTTTATTAATTATTTTCAAATTACAATTGAAAAAAAAATGTATAATAATAATTACGATTTATGAAAAATGTAAATTAAATACATGTTTTGTAAAATAATTCCTTTTTTATTTATCAAATTTTACATGTCTGCATACTTAATGAAAAGTAAATAAAATAAATAGACCAATTTATATTTCTATAAATCAGAAAGCATTGTTGTTTTTTAACATTATTTACATATATTTAAATGAATACAGTAGCCTCCCTCTTAACTGACCTCCTCTTAACCGGAACTCCGCTTTAACCGGGCGACTTTTTTCTCAACATGAGGCAAAATTCAGGGATGACGGTCCTGGGAAATCAGCGTATTCTTTCGAGTTCAAGTGCAATCCCTAGGGGAAGCAGGCAAAATTCAGAAAGGAGAATGTCATTTCTAAATGGATACGTGTTGACCTGCACCAGTGTTGAATTCAGGGTGCGGTCCTGGCGTGGGATACTGTCACCCCCCTCCCGGAAGATTTGAGATTTTGTGTTTTTAATGGTCAAAAGTGCAATCTCGCCCTCCCCCCCCCCCGGAACTCTATAATGTCTGATCTATCTGCAAACTGTTTTGTACAAGTATTTAAAAAGCTTGAGGAATGCGAACAGATCACCGTAGATTATGTGTCAGAGTTGTTTGAGTCCGATAAAGATCTCGAGCATGAAACATTATTTGACGAGGATATAATTAGGACTGTAACTGGTGTTGTTCAATACGAAGACGATCCTTATGATGATCCAGTTGAAGTTGACTCTGCTGAAATTCCTCATATACGAAAGGGGTGAAAGCATTAGAGTTGCCGCTACGCTATGTTAAGCAGAGGCTAACAGCTTCCTAGCTTAAATTTATGGTGTTAAAGAGATCCAGAGATTATGCCGCAAAATGTCGGACATTTTGGCTTTAACAGAAAAATGCCGCTGATTTCTTTATGGTTGATTAGCTTAAATATACATAACGCAGAACAATGTCAACTTCTTATAAAGGTGTGTGACACGATTTTCAACAATTTAATTTGTGTTAAATATTTTTCATTATTTGTTATCAGTGATAATTTTCTTTCAATTCAGTTAATTGTAACTAATATTCATTTCACAAAATATAAAAAATATGTACTTTTTAAAAAATACAAAAATTGAAATGCTAAATGCATCGTACGGGTTTAATTAATTAAATTACGCAGCTACTTATTTAATTTTGTTTACTTCTCCGCTTTAACCGGCTAACCCTCGGTCCCGTTTAGGCCGGTTAAGCGGGAGGCTACTGTAATGTACTATTTTCAACAGAGAAATAAATCAAAATGCGTGATATAAAAACGCAAATAAATGTATTATTTTAATTTTGTTTCATTATGCAGATATTTCGAATATTTCATGATTTATTAGTTTTTAGATTTTTAATATGATTATTTAAGATCCGGGATTCTTGATTTTGTAATTAGAATTACTGTCTACATAATAATTATTTTTAGCAATTCAATTTTTTTTCTACATGTTAATAATTCAAAATGAATACGAAATATGTTATCACGGCTCCAAAATTAAATGACAACCTCTGCCCAACATGAGGATCCTAAAGGTATATGTTCATTGAATTGTGTGCATTTAAAAAAGAGATATAAGTATAAAAGGGACGCCTGTTGGACAGTAGAACAAACAAGTGTAAAACTAGAAATAATAGATGAAAAAATTACAAAACAACTGAATAAAAATTAATTTACGAAGCGTTCACATTTAAAAATTCAAATTACACTGACACCGTATCAATTATGTGAATTTTTGTAGATATTTTGACACCTTTTATATATTTTGATTGTTCCGGTTTAAATATTATTTTAGTAAAACACACCTCATTTTTTGATATTTATAAAAAAAAAAAAAAAAAAAACTGATACATCTATTCATAGTGTAATATGCCATATGAAGGAACTTTTATATGTAGAATTTTGTAGGGTATATCTAAAATTGACTATTTGGTCATGTTTAAGCTAAAAAATGTTTTTGAATTATCTAAATGAGGTACTACTTTTATGAAATTAATAAATCTCCATGCGCATCACGGAAGAAAATGGGTAGAAATTAAACTTCTTATGACTCTTCTGCATACCACACGCACATATAAACATGCTTCATAACATATGCATTTTAAAATTTAAAATTGGAGTAAACATGGTGGCCAAATAACAATAATTCGAAAGAGAACTCCTCCGTGGAAGAAGTATGTTATGAGGGGAAAGAAAAATAGTTACTTAAAATGGATAAAAGCGCGAATCCGGAAATCTTGCTTGTGAATTATGTTATCCATACAGTCTCGGTTATAAACAAATATCACTCCTTTTTAATGAAGTACTAAAATACATTATAAAATATATCAATTCTATCAGATGTAGTACAGAATGTGAAAGAGATTTCAAAAAATTTTACTAAGGTAAAAATGTAGACTCTTTATCAGTTTTAAATTTGAGGTAAATTGCCAAAAAACAATGAAACATTCGTAGACATAAGTGCGAAGATCCATGGCTCATTGCATTCATAGAAGTTATGTTAAAAACACGCTTGTAATAAAAAATTATGATTTTGATAAATTAAAGAATGTGAAATAACTTATCAGAATTAATGCTATTTTCGAATCCTTTCGCGAAAATAGAAGTTTATTTTTCATTTAATAAGATTTATATGATATAGAGAGGAGGGGGGACATCATGATTTTAGAGATGATTAGGTGGGGTGCAGCCAAAAAAGGTTGGGAACCACTGATCTACAGGGTGGTTATAATTAAACTTCCTCTATAAACGGCATCCTACAGTGCAAACGGGTGAACGGGATGCTAAAAAATTGGTATATAGACTACACACGAGATGCATTTAATTATCATTTAATTTTGGTACTGTGATAGCGAATTTTGAAGTATTAACATGTATGAGATAGAAGAAAATTTTGGGATATCCAAATCCGACTAGTTTAAAATAGGGGATCAAAACCAGACCTCCCAGTTTACAGAAAATAGGGGAAAACTATTTTTGTAGTTATATATATGTGTATATTTAGATTGCCCACTACCCCAACACAAAAAAGAATTTTTATTTGAAATGTAACCGAAACTTTTGTATGAGTTAACAGCGAAAGAAATCACCAAAGATTTCGTTACTTACAGCAGTCCTTTTTAATTTTGATCATTTCAGTTGTTTAAGCGCGTATTTCGATTACATGTCTATTAAATTTCTGATTTTTTTTATTTCTATTATTTTATTTTATAGAATATGAGCCTGAAACAAATGTTGAACTATCTATATTATCTTACGGACAAAATGATTTAAGTTTCATAATCGTCTGCTTTTGATAGAGATAGATAAAAAAAATATGCTTGAAAATTAATTTTAAAACCATGTAAAATGAGTAAATTCCGATACCGTTTTCAAACAAATTGCATTTGAAAGTACATCTTTTCCCTTATTCGACGAGTGTAAAGATTGAAAATGTGCAATATTTAGAAATTTAAATAATCACCGTAGGGAAAATTGCAAAACCGACATTTCATCATCAAGTGTTGCCATTCGCAAAGTGACGTCAGCAGTACGCACAGACACGTTTCTCCGTTATAATATAGATCATTATCAAATATATGGATCATTGAGTAATTTCTTATTTCATAATGCTATCTTTAGTTTTTTTTTTTTTTTTTTTTTTTACTGCAACAAGATTATGCAAACCGTCAATTTCTTCATTATTTTTTTCTCACTTACATTTGCTACTTCTTCGTGTACCTATGTATTGCATGAATATGTTTGCACCTATTTAACTTTTTCTGCGAATCTATGCAGGAGCATGTGTATGAATGTATGCATATTTTGCAATAATTACAAATTAAACTGCATCCTTCGCAAAGATTTTCTTCTTTGTGAACAATACATTTTATATCCTAAATTTTCTTTCAATTGAACACTGCACTCAGTTGAATTACTTTCATAAATCATTTTTATTATTGACACTTTGCAGATGTTGATTATAGAGACGTGCAAGGTGACGTCACGAATAGGTTTTTGTTGCTGCTGTAGGACAACTATCGGTACCTTTAGCAATGCTTTTTCTATTTGTGTGTCCTACAGCTTATTCAAAGTTTTACGGTAAAAGTCACCTGATGTGAACTGCTCTATTGATATCGGCAATCTTGCCACAGTTTGCACCATTCACAAGTTTTTGGAATTTTGCACAAGTTAGGTCTCTAATAACTTTTAAAAGTAAAGATATACATTCATAAAACGCTGGTAATATAACTCCAGAAAAACGCTGATATGTATATACATATGAATAATTAAAGTTGTAATTTTTTCAAACTGGGCGATAAAGTGACCAGGCCTGGATTCGAACCAGGGACCTTTTGACTGAAGCCGCTCTACCAAATGAACTATCCCGGACGCGTATTTCAGAAGTGCACATTCACAAGACGACCAGCAGAAATACTGTCCTCTGATTAGTTAAACGTATCTCGTCACTACCGGCAACCCATTTTGTTTTGTTTACGTTTGCATTATGGCAGAAATGAGAAATGATTTTAAAAGTATCGGCGGTGATATAATAAATATCTTGTCACCTAATTTCGACTTTAAAGTTACTGAAAGTGCGTATGTTTCCGAAAAAAAATTCTCTTGTTCATTAAGAATAAAATTATCTGCTGAACAGGACTTTCAAAAGTGGCTGACTGATTTTCAGAGCATTACAAATACGTCCTGGAATTTGCGAAAATCGCGTCAGAAAGAAACTTCTAGATTTGCTTTTTCTCGTGATTATGAATGCCATCATTCAAGCTACAGGAAAAAAAGGTAATAAAAATATTAAATATCAGAGATGCACCGAATACTTAATATTTGTTACAAGTTCAAATGAATATTCGGTCGAATACCGAATTTAATAAAATGATATATTGCTAAAAATTATAAGTAATGACATAATTAAAAGCTTTATATACATAGAATTTTATATAAATGGGGGGGGGGGGTGGAGGGGAATCTTATTTTAACTTGATCCGCAAATAAGAAAACTATCATTTTTGTTAAAAATAATCACGACAGAATATACTTAATATTCGATTATTTTTAAATGCTATTTTCTAATAGTTAATACGTAAAATGCTATAAGGTTGAAATAATTCCCCTGATGGCTAATGGAAATATCTCTGAGTTTTATTGTTCATGTTAAATGTGTTAAAAATGTCATAGAATAAGTATTCATATATAGATAAAATAAATAATAAAGACATTCTGTTTGGTTAAATTAAAAAATATATTTTGTGCCAATTGTGTAAAACTGATTGTAATTAATTCTAAGGTTTTAATATATTTTAATAAAATCCGCATTTTTTTCACTATTGTTGCAAAACATGGTTGGTGCTTAGTGTTAGAATTGGCACTGTGTAGGGCTCCTTTATTACAAGCTAACTCGTCAAGCATTTTGTTGCCTGCTTACTGTTTGTCACTAATTCTTGACTATGTGTCGAGAAGTGTTTTTTAATTCTTTGTCATTGCAGTTTTCATTTCACGTGCAATTTGCCCATGAATGTATTGGGTGCAATAATTAAGGTGTTAAATGATTATCAGATTAAAATCATTAAGTTGTTCAGCATAAAACTGAGATTTCATATAATTAAAGAAATGCGGAATATATTGTTTATAAATAATTAGGAACATAGATCGGAATTGAAGAATTTTTTCCCAAATACTGCGCTAACTTAATTACTTTATACACAACAGTCTTAACATAAACAGTAACCAAATATTCAGTGCATCTCTATTAAATATTAGAACAAGGTTTTAACTTAAAATTTTGATTTGTATTTTAATTAATATATATTTATTTAGGTTGAAGATGGAATAAAGAATAAAAATAAAAAATGTGAAGCAAAGTTAATTGCCAGAATAAAACATAATACCAAACATGTTATGTATAAGGATGAATTTGCACAGCAAGGCTACCTTGGAATAGTAACCATTAATTTCATGCATTCACATGCAGTTATTAACGCAGAGGCATGGATGTGGCTGAAAAGGTCACAAGAAATGAAAGAAATATTCATCAACTATTTTAATGAAGGTAAGATATGTCCTAATTTATAAGTATATAATTAAACTAAATATTTTTGGGGGAATAGCTTTATATCATTTGGTTGAACTTCATAATTAAAAATCCATACTTTATCATATATTTCTAAAGGAGTAATTTTTTTAATTAATACAATAAAGTTATTTTTATTGAATTTTATTTTAAGACAATAATTTAAGAAGCTATATTGTAATGAAATTTACAGTTAGAATCTGTATCTTATAAGTTCCTCTTCTATTCTATGTCCGTGTGTCATTATTTATATTTAAATTCCTATTTTAATTTGTGGCTAGTTCAATGGGTTTTTTTAGTGTAATTCACATAGCTGATAACTGCTATGCATTTTTGGCTACCATTCTTTTTTAAAAGATTTATTCAATTAATGATCAATCTCTTATAAAATAGGTCACATTTTAACATTCTAAAATATACTAGTAGTCTAAAATCATAGCAATTTTAGCTTATGTGACATCAGACTTAGATAAAATGTAAAACTGTCTGCAAACTTAAATAATTTCTTAAAAATTTTCTGCAAAAAAACTCTGCGACCCTCCCAAGTCCTATATTGCCGCTAACAGCAAAAATGAAAAGTTATAAGCGAGTGGAGCGCCACTAAGCAAAACCACTATAAAAATATTAATTAACAAGCATTATTAAAACTTGTCAAGAAATGTAGTATTAAATGGTATGCTTAATACAGACAACTAATGAATAAAAGGAAAAAATATTTATTAAAATGTGAAATATTTTAATCATTAACTTATATAAAGATATCAGTTTATGATTGCTCAACAAAATTGTTATTTTATTAATCTATAAAATAACTGAAATACGAATAAATGAATGTCAAAATAAAAAGTTATTAGTCCATGAAAGGAAGAGACGAACTCTTACTCATCAGTTTATATACTGTTTTTGAGACAAACCATTCTTTAATATTGCGATTCGTTCTTAAAAATTTTTTAAACTTTTTTTTCCTGCAGTTGAAAAATAGTCTGCAGACCTTCTCAAGAGTCTGTGACAAGCATCGCACCGATTCTCTGCCCGGGGTCTTGATATATATATATATATATATATATATATTTATAAAGAAATTTGTAAAAAAAAAACCCAACAAAACTGTCTGCAAATTTTGAAAATTTTCTGCGAACGGCATTCGCGTGTTCGTCTATATTATCTGACTGTGTGTGACATACACTACAAGTCATGGAACTAGCCTAGTGCAAAGGCAAACATGCCAGTATTTTTGTTTTCCAACAAATACTATACTGTAACTGAAACGTACTGAGTTATATATCTAAACGCCCTCACAAAATGTTACGAAATCAGCATTTACTGCTAACCAATACAAAGAGGATGTGTCTGCAATGCATCTCGTATATGTGAACAAAAAGGAGGTAAAAGTTATAGAAAAATGTTGATTGTGTTGCGAAACTTAGACATCACAATGCATCTTTCGTTTATAAAGTCGTAACTGGATCATGTAAGAATAACTAGATTAAACACACATGGAAAAACTTGATTCTGTGGCAAGAACAAAACAACAGCATTGGGGTGGCAGGTTGCGGCTGATCTGCGAGTTTATGTAATGAGAAAATTACGTTTGAGCTTGGGTGTTCTTAAAATGCATTTGGATTTTTTTTTTTAGTTTAGGCCTTCATGAATCAATGATTTGTAACCACAAATACATAACAATTTGTAGCGTTAAAATAATTTCCTTAACAAAAATGACTAAAATTATTCTCATTTTTATGTTAGAAGTATCATTATTTTTCAAATTATATTCAAATATTTTTCACCATCAAAGTAAATAAAGAAAATAATATTTAACTGTGACCCCACCCCCCACCCCCCCATCAGTAGTATTTGTTTTCCATCTCAATATAACATTATGTACATTCAGGGGCCGCAACTACTTTTTTGTGCCTGGTGCAAACATGGCTTTCTGCCCCCCCCCCCCTACACACACACACACTCTCCTCCGCAAAGAAAATTTACAAAGAGAATTCTTTTACTAAGTTTCTAATAGCCAACTTATTTTGAATTTATATAATCATAAAATAGTTAATACTGAACTACGTAATCAACTTTGTTAAATAATGATTCATTAAAACCTTGAAAAGGGAATCGGAAAATATTCCGCTTTATATAGGTTTCCATCTTAGCAGGTATATCGATATTTTTTCTGTTGAAAATATATAACTTTTTTCATTTAAGACAGAATTCAGTTATAGACAGATTTCATTTTCACATATTTTACAGTAGTTGTTGTAGTATTGCAATTGAGACGTTTAAAGTCACAGTGATATAAATTAAGGGACTACATTAGTCACGCTATAGGGAAAAACTGGGAAATTTCATTAGCAGCCGTAGGACTAGTTTTTTAAGTGGCCACTTTTTTATTTAAAAATGCTAAACAGTAAAATTTCTATAAGTATTAATCTAAGATTGAATAGCCCAAATAAATATGTTAATATTAAATATGTTGGAATAAAAAAAGTAGGATCCTTGATAAAATGCAAGAAAATTTTATTCTCTCCTTGTAAAAAAGTGGCCGCTGATAGGCAATTTTCACTAGCCACTTTTTTTCATTTACTGGCCCCGTGGCCGGTGGCTAGTGCTAATTTTGCCCTTTAAGTCATGCGAAGGCATTCAAAAGCTAATATTAAAACTATGGAAACGTTCTTGACAAATATTTCGCTTACGTTTTATTTGTTTAAAATTGTTTTTTCATGAGATACCTGAAGTCAATATCTAATGTTGTGCTTTTATACTTTTCCGTATCATGTTGGCTAAATTTTTCTTTATATTCTGACACTTGTATTTTGAAAAACTGTTTGGAACTGATTCTGAAATTTAAAGTATGCTACCAAATCGAATGACCTGATATTAAAAAAATGTAACCCAAATCGAAAAAGTAAAAACGCCTCAGGTATCATAAAAAAAAAATAATAATTCAAGCAAGAATTCTGAAAAGAATGCTCTTGTTGGTTTAACATTAGCGTGTGAGTGTTTGCAAAAATTCTCAGTTTAAACATAAAATATAACAGTAATATTTGTAATCTTTATTTTACTCATATATATGAAAGTTTTAGTATAACATATATGTCAACTAATCTTTTATTAGGGTTATCACCTGCTGGAGCAAGAATATATCATGAAGATATTGTTACCGAGGACAAAATTGAAAATATTTGTAACAGCAGAGTAAATCCCCCTAAAGCATGGATTTATCAAATACATGAGGAATGGCTTAAAGAAAATTATGGGAACTTAAAGAACAGAGCAAATTTCTTTGAGTAAGTTGTGTATGTGTTTGTTATATGATTTTGCTTTGTCATACAAATGCCGCTTAGTAGGTAAATCAAAACTCACCCAATGAAAACGTTTTAAGCTCTATATTAAATATTAACTAAGGCAATTATTTCTAATTTTCTTTTTAATTATACATATTTAGTATTTATATTTCTTTATTATAATAATCTTCATGAAGGTGCATCAATCTTGAGAATGATGACATTTTTGAATATATTTCCCATCAAGAAGTTACTTCCAGTCATAAGTCTTGTTTTGTATCACATGTACGACAAAGAATGGCGAAAGTGTGATTTTTTGCACAAAAGTAATATGATTTTGATGATTCTTTTCCTTAGAATCAAAACTGCAGCATAAATAACTTGAAGTTCCAATTTTGTTTCTCCTATTTCGACTTTCTAGAACATTCTGTTTTTAATCCTGAGGAAAACAATGCGGTGAACTCTATTTAAGAAAAAAAAAAAAAAAAAAAAAAAAAGCAGCTTAGATGTAGAATTGCCAGATTATTTGTTTTCCCTGTAAGTTGTACGTTTTTTAGAATTGTTTAGACCTATCGTCAAGTATACGTTTAAATTTGTCCTGTACGATGATTTCTTCCGTTTTTTTCTATAACATCTTACTTTTGAAAGTTTGAAGATTTTTTTTTTCTTTTTCAGTTTGCTTCAAAAAGTCACCCTTTGCTAAAAAAAAGTTATACACATGCGCATCAAATGTATAAACAGCTTGTTTCCAATCGAGATGACAAAAATCTTCGAAAAGTTGTGTAAATATTAATTGTGAATCCACAAACTCTTGGCTAGGATTAGATCATATGAACTTGATATTATTATAGACTATAACTGCATCTACATTATAAAATTTTTTATTTAGTATATCTGTATGTTATGTTTTAAGATTAAATTAGATTTATTATCTCCCTTTATGAAATACAAACATTTTTGTAGGGTGTCCATTACTAAAATTTTCATGATCATCATTGAATTATAGGATGTTTTGACTTATGTTTGTTCTTAGAATTGAATTAGTTTTTCATTCTCATTCATAATGGGGTATATGACTGCAAATTTAGTTAAACAATGTTAATAGAATAATGTAATACAAATAAATAAAGTTTCAAAATAATGATTAAATCGATTAATTAATAACCTCTTTTTAAACAAACTTGTTACTGAAAGCAGTACTGGCTAGGGCTGGGCGATGTCTAGAATTAAATATCATGATAAATCAGCATCTTTATATCATGATATTCCAATATTTCGATTTAGGAAAGTGCCCCCCCCCCAAGGGGAAGAAAAGTGGTGGGCGGACCAGCGGAAGTGCATAAAATGATAAGGGGTCACGGGCCTTTGCAACGATATGTCACATGAGGGGTGAGACGGCAAAAGTTAAAAAAAGGCCCTCCCATGGGGGGTGGGGGTGTCTAGTGGGGAGAGGGACATTAAAGGTGCATAACATGAATAAGTGGTCACAGGCCGTTCCAACGATATTTCACATGACGGGTGTTGGCAATTTTAAGAAAGTACCACCTTGGGAGGGCAAAGTGGTGAGTTGAGCACTGGAAGGGCATAAAATGATTAAGCAGTCACAGACTTTTCCAACGATATGTCACATGATGGGTGTTGGCAAAATTTGGGAAAGAGCCCCCCAGGAGGGGGGCAAAATGGTGGGCGGAATACCGGGAGGCCATAAAAGGATTAAGCGGTCACAGGCCTTTGCAACGATATGTCACATGAGGGGTGACGGCAAAACTTAGAAAAAGCCCTCCTGTGGGGGGGGGGGGAGTGGGGAGAGGGACACCAAGAGTGCATAACATGAATAAGTGGCCACAGGGCTTTCCACCAATATGTCACATGGCTGATGTCGGCAAAATTTAGCAAAGTGCCCCCCCCCTCAGATGTGGAAGTGGGGGAGGGTCACTGGAGGTGCCTAAAATGAATAAGTGGTGACAGGCCTTTCCAACGATATGCCACATGAGGGGTCTCGAGCCAAAGTTAGAAAAGTGGGCATGGGGACCTGACTATATAATTATTATTTCATTTGTGTAATTAAATCCACTGTTGTAAATAAAATGTTATATTTCATTTCTTTATCGCCCTGATTCACACATTGTTCAATAACAAAGAGCAAATATTCATCAACACTGCTGAAATCTAAATACCATAATGAAATGAAAGCCATGGTGTCTGTAGCATACAAAGCATACGCTCAGAGATTCAGCTTACACCGTCAATACCGTAAAATATATATATCATCTGCTGTCAGCGATCGCATCGAAAACTGCATGTATGATATTTATCACCCATCGAAATGAAATCACATACCATTAGTATCATTAACACCGAACCTGAGGAGTCGGTATTTAACGACTTCACTGGCGACGGGTATAGGGAAACAGTGTTTTGGGGGCAGCCGTTGAAATGGTTAATATCACGATTTAGACCTGGGGGAATCTAGAGAACTCGAAGCCGAAGAAGCGCTGCTTAATGTTGCGGTTTAATAAAGAATCATGATAATCGCGGTTTATATCACGATTATGATATTCATGATATACCGTTTTCTAGGGTTTTTTAATATCGTTATCACGATTTGCATTTTATATCGATTTTATAGGTTTTATTGATATATCGCACGGCCCTAGTACTGGCACATTCGACGTAGTTTATTATGATATGAAAATGGACGATAGCGTGATAAAACCAAAACTAACTAGTGTCAGTCAAATTCTTTTGGGGTTTATTTATTATTTTTTTTAGATAAATCTGACAACTCTACTTAGATGGTATATTTCTTTTCCTGTACTCTTCAAATATATTTTTATTAGTGTTAATCGCTTTTCTTTTTTTTTTTACTTTCAGGATAGCAAAACAAAAAGCCCAGCTTTATCAAGAAAAGGGATGTAAATTTATAATTAATGAAGATGAAGATTTCTCTATTGTGTTCTTGACACCATTAATGCAGAGACAAATAGAAGTTTTGGAACAGAGCTCTTTTTTTATCGACACAAGTTCGTCGGGCGATCAACTTAATACTTCACTGACTTTAATAATGGTCGCAACTAAAGCTGGTGCTGTTCCTGTTGGTGCTGCTTTACATTCGAATCAAAGAGAGGAGAGTTATACAAAAATATTTAGTTCCTTTTATAGTCTTTGGGGTGAAGATAGTTTGACAAAAATTGTCAATTTTATGACAGACGACTCCAGTGCATTAAAAAATGGGCTTAAAAATATTTTTCCTAATATTAAGCAGCTGCTATGCCATTTCCATTTAATGCAAGCGTTATGGAGGTGGCTATTCAGTGCCAAGAATAATATATCGCCAGAACATCGAATACACCTTTTGAACTTGTTCAAAGGTGTTATTTATGCAAAAACACTTGATGACATGAATGCGAAAGAAGAATTGTTGAATGATAGTATAGCGTTACTGTATAAAGAATCTTACTTAAAGCATGTAAGCAGAATTCTTTTACGAAAAGAAGAATGCTGCATGGCATTACGCCTCTGTATTAATAATATGCAGCATAACACTAATAACTATGCTGAAGCAACATTTCGTGTACTTAAAGATATAATACTAACCCGCTTAAAAGCATATAATGCTATTGCTTTGTTGGATTTCTTAATAAATGTCATGGATAAATATTATTCGAGAAGACTAACAAATGTTGCCTTCGGACGGAAACTTCTCGATTTATAATGTATGATAGAATTGTATCTAAAGCAAAAGATGTGGTTGAAAAATATGCAATTGAAAAAAAAGAAGTTTTTCTAATAAAGAATGACACAGATGATAATTTTATGAAACTGGTATTGGATTTTGCTCCTGTCTTGCAGCAATGCAAGGCACATTTTGCAATATAATTTATCTGTATTTCCAAATGCTCCAACATTGACATTAAATGAGAAAAAAGTGATGATATATGTTGCTAATAAATCAACAGACTTAGATGATTCTTTTTTAAAAGGAATGATGGAAGATACAGAAAAAATGGATATGACTGATGAAAATTCTGATAAAACAGAAGATGGTGAAAATTTTAATTTAACACCTAATAAGAGTATAATTGAAGAAAAAAAAACAAGATTGTATGAAAGAAGATAACTTGAATATAATAAAAGAATTCAAAGAAGAAATGGAAAGAATGGGAGTATTATTGGAACAAAATAAGACCGATGATAATTTAATAAGACAAGCAAAAAAATATCTTTCAAAGGTTAAGCAGGTACAAACAGGTACGCAATTGTATCATTTTTGTACAACTTCAATTGCAAACCTATATAAAGTATCTGGAAGGAGAATCAGGGTTCAACCCACATCTTTAGCACGAAGAAAGGTTACAGCACCAAAAGGGAGTTTATGTAGACGTGCTGGTAGACCTGTTTTAGCTGTAAAAAAGACAAAAAAAGCTGCACATTCTTTGCATAAAAATATAATGTTAAACAGATCAAACGCAAAGAGTCATGGTGATGGACATTAAATATTTTTGATTTTGATTCTTTTTTTTTAATGATTTAAAGCAGTTAGAAAATTGTATTACAGATAGGTAAATAACACTTTTCTTGTATTTAAGTATTAACTAGATCTCTGAATTAATGAAATACTCAAGACTGTTCTTCGAAGAAATCCAGCTTATCATCAACTTAGTCACAGAAAATTTTATGGCTTTATATCATTGAAATTTTCAGAAATGTTACATACATTTCTGATAAACAGATTAATTTTGCAAATTTAATTGTACATTTAATACATATTTTACAAAATAATATCAAACTTAACATTTTATCTCAAAACCCTAACTGACAATTTTTCAAAAAGCACATTTTTTAGAGATTAACACTGTTTCATAGCGTATTTTTATGTTTCACCGTTAAATGAAAAATATAATTTTCTTATAAGAATTTTCAGCAATATCTTTGAAAGTTTCAAGCCTGTAAAGCCATAATTTACATGTTAGAGTACATACAGAAAGATAGAATTTTTTAAAGTAAATCCTTATAACTAATTTTATCGTGAATTGAATTTTTTTTTTTGAAACTTATTTAATTTTTTCAGAAAAAATTAAGTTTACGGTGCATGTAAATAAACATTCATCACTTTGTTTAGCAACTAGAAGTTGTATGTCATCAGTGCGGCACCGCTGTAAATCACATTTCCCTCATCAATAAACCTAACTTATAAACATATTGTGCATTATTTAGAGAATTATATTATATAGAATTTGTCATAAAGATCTCTTACTGACTCAACTTTTGTAATATTACATTGACAATTTTGAATTTAATTATATAAACATCCCGATTTTTTTTAATTTTTTTTTAACTGTCACAGTTACAAACTGATATTTTTATTGTGTTCAACAAATTTAAATGCTAAAGCTTAAAATTTATATTAACATAATGATTTGATATTATAAAACATATACTTTTAATAGCTGGCTATAAGTCTTCAATGAACAGAAGATCTATTTAATTGCATTTATATTGAAATATAGAGAATTTCATTTAATGTTATTATATTTTTCCAATTCCTTTATTTACTTATGATAAAATTTATGTGAAAACGAATAAAATATTTTTATAAGTTATGCAATATTAATAAAAAATGATTTAAAACTTTTTCATCTTGTTATTTATCAATTGTAATTGAATTATGTAAATAAAATTCAAAATATTTAGCATTTAACCAAAGAATTATGTTTATTATACCATTTTTTGAGAAATATTAGATTATTCTAATTAATATATCTAGAACATTTTTTCAATAGTGTAAAATATGTTCTGGATCTATTTGTTCTAATTAGGGAAAGTTTAAAGAACATAAAACTGAAGAAATAAAAAGATCTTAATAAGTAAGAAAATCTATAAGTTCTAAATTATCAAATTAGAACAACTGCAACTGAAGAGGTGAAAATTAATTATTTCTAATTTTATTCATCATAATGCATTCTTCTATAAAAAAGTATTATAATATTCGGCTATTCTAATGTGAACAGTGCATGTAAACAAAGGATAGGATTTATGGTTTGAAAGATCTTTTTCAGAAGAAAGAACTCAAAAATGTCCAAACTTGAATCACAAAATTTCCAACTTGAATGATGTATGAAAATTTTTGACAGCCAAAAGAAAGGTAGGGAGGCTTCCTCTTCCTGCCCAAGGTGATGCTTCTGACCTGCACCATTCTTATTAGATTTACTGAATATTCAAATAAATATGATAGAATCACAGTCAATCAGCGTTGTAATCATAAAAAACGCAGAGAGTATATGCTATAGGCAAAAAGCATACGATAGAGTCATGAACGTTCATGGCTAGGATATACGCTGTAGCTTTATTTGAGAAACAGAGCGTATAACATAGGTTCTTAAAAAAATCCAGATGGTATATGGTGTATATTTCCGTATACAGGGGTGTAGTGGAGGGTATACAGAGGTACATGCTGTATACCCTCTGGATTTTTTTGAGAAGCTCTATATACCCTCTGTTTCTCAAATAAAGCACTGGCGTATACAGTATCCATGAATGTTCATGACTAGCGTATACCTTCTGATTTTTTTATGACTACATCACTGTCCGTATATCCTTCACTACACCTCTGCAGTCAACTTTGTCATTTATACGTATATGCGATTTACTTCATACTACAGGGTGAATACAGACTATGCTGAAAGTTCCTCATGCATGGGCATTGCGGGGAGTAAAGTAAAGAAGTGTAGCCAGTTTGAATACAAGTGGGGGAAAAATAACTGATAATGTAATATTGTCATGATTGAGAGTAATGATTGTTTTTTAACAAGAAAGGCTAATTTTTTGGAATAACCAGATAAACTAGTTTTAATTTACTAAAGAATTCTGTCTTCATCAAGAATTTAATTTCCTTGAAAGTAAAGTAAATGGAGCCAATTTGAATACAAGTGGAAAAAAATAAAGGCTTACAAATGATAATGTGATATTGGCATGGCTGTAAATAATAGGTGTAGTTTTTTATTTCTTTTTTAAAGAGAAAGGCCATTTTTCTGCAACAGACAGATAATAATAAACTACATTTAATGTACTAAACTATTCTATCTTCATCAAGAATTTTATTTCCTGAAATCATGTTAATCTGGTACAATTATGTTTAAAAAGGTTATTTAAAGTGAAAGGTTTAATGTAGAGGCTTAAATTTAAACTATTAAAAAAAATGTTTAGAATGTTATGAGATGTAATGCCGCATTGCTTATAGATGACATAAAAGCAAGCATATAGCATATAAATAACTAACTTCTGAGTACAAACTAAACACATAAAAAGGTTTTAAATTTTATACCTTAATTTAAAAAAAAAAATCTAACATGTTATTAGTTAAGAGATTTGTCAATAGATGCAGAACTGCTAAATGAAAGTAAACTTATTAATAAAATAAGTGACATTCAATAAAAAATAAGTGAAATCAATTTGAATAAGAGCTTAAAAAAAAAGAAAAGAAATAATGCCTTAACTTATGGTGTGAAAGTCACACGATAATAAGTAATGGAAGCATTTTTTTCCCCCTTAAGTGAAAGCAATGCTTTTTTTTTTTTTTTTTTTTTAAGAATAGATAAATTAAATTATTTTTAGTATACTAAATAATTCTATCTTCATCAAGAATTTCATTTGCAGAATCGCATGTTACTGTAGTACAATTATGTTTAAAAAGTCATTTAAACAGATAATTTTAATATATTAAAAAATATTCTGAAATTAAAAGTAGCATTGCTTATCGGCGACATGCAATTGGCATGGAATTATGAAAGATGACATGTAATTGTATGTAAATAACTAATTTCTGACTGCAATTAAAATTTACACCTTAATTAAAAAAATTATCCTATCCTATTGTAACTATTTTTTACCGGGGGGGGGGGGAGTAAAGTAAAGAAGTGTAGCCAGTTTGAATACAAGTGGGGGGAAAATAACTGATAATGTAATATTGTCATGATTGAGAGTAATGAGTGTTTTTTAACAAGAAAGGCTAATTTTCTGGAATAACCAGATAAACTAGTTTTAATTTACTAAAGAATTCTGTCTTCATCAAGAATTTAATTTCCTTGAAAGTAAAGTAAATGGAGCCAATTTGAATACAAGTGGAAAAAAATAAAGTCTTACAAATGATAATGTGATATTGGCATGGCTGTAAATAATAGGTGTAGTTTTTTATTTCTTTTTTAAAGAGAAAGGCCATTTTTCTGCAACAGACAGATAATAATAAACTACATTTCATGTACTAAACTATTCTATCTTCATCAAGAATTTTACTTCCTGAAATCATGTTAATCTGGTACAATTATGTTTAAAAAGGTTATTTAAAGTGAAAGGTTTAATGTAGAGGCTTAAATTTAAACTATTAAAAAAAATGTTTAGAATGTTATGAGATGTAATGCCGCATTGCTTATAGATGACATAAAAGCAAGCATATAGCATATAAATAACTAATTTCTGAGTACAAACTAAACACATAAAAAGGTTTTAAATTTTATACCTTAATTTAAAAAAAAAATCTAACATGTTATTAGTTAAGAGATTTGTCAATAGATGGCAGAACTGCTAAATGAAAGTAAACTTACTAATAAAATAAGTGACATTCAATAAAAAATAAGTGAAATCAATTTGAATAAGAGCTTAAAAAAAAAGAAAAGAAATAATGCCTTAACTTATGGTGTGAAAGTCACACGATAATAAGTAATGGAAGCATTTTTTCCCCTTAAATGAAAGCAATGCTTTTTTTTTTTTTTTAAGAATAGATAAATTAAATTATTTTTAGTATACTAAATAATTCTATCTTCATCAAGAATTTCATTTGTCAGAATCGCATGTTACTGTAGTACAATTATGTTTAAAAAGTCATTTAAACAGATAATTTTAATATATTAAAAATATTCTGAAATTAAAAGTAGCATTGCTTATCGGCGACATGCAATTGGCATGGAATTATGAAAGATGACATATAATTGTATGTAAATAACTAATTTCTGACTACAATTAAAATTTACACCTTAATTAAAAAAATTATCCTATCCTATTGTATCTATCTTTTACCGTGTTTATAACCGCGTATTTATAGGCGGCAGAACTGCTCTGTGAAAGTAAACAAACATTTGCTTGCTGGTAGTGACGAAATTCATTCAACCAATCGGAGGACAGTATTTCTGCTGGTCGCCTTGTGAATGTGCACTTCTGAAATACGCTCCCCGACAGGCTTACGTAAATTTTGTTGGTCCTGAAAAAAAAAAAAAAAAAAACGCAACCGAACGAAAATCATACAATCTTATTAAAAAAATAATAATGAAAATCATTAAATGTTTTAGTCAGTTTAAATAATCTGAAATAAAATATCTAATTAATTAATAGTTTTATAATTTTTTTTATGTACTGTTGTTTATTTATTTATTTTTTTTTTGTGAATTATAATTTTATATTTTGTTATGCTGAAAATTTTGGATAACTGCAAAGTAAGTTTGGTTTATAATCTAAGGAGGGGGTTGTCACTCAAAGGGTTAAAGGGACCTAATACAGTTTTATCTTGCGGAGCAGTAAATTCTCATGCTTACTGGTCCTTGGGACCAGTGACTTTTTTTATCAATTCTAACGCTGTGTAAAGAAAATCTTTTACTTCATATTTTTCAGTGAAGATTTTAGTCGAGGGGAAAATTAGGAAGCCAACAATACATTTCATAAAATAATGTCTGCGATCACCTATGTAACAGAAAATGCTCAAAATAGTCTGTCGTGCAACAAATGACTGTACGAGCCCTGTTTAACGGCGGTTTGCATTTGTATAAGCATAGTACCCATATATGTGAAGGTGTTAACGTTTCTGTGAAAAATTCAGAAGTTTTTTGTTTATAGCATACAGGAGTTTCCAACCAAATTTATCACTACTTTTCAAAAATATGAAAAAGAATAGTGGAAATAGTATACTGCAATTTAAACATGAATATATTTAATATTTGATGAAATATGGGCATTTGTATGAAATATTTTATAACTGCGCATGTGAGGAATATTCCGACATTTTTATTTCATAATTTGGTACTCAGCTATTTAGGTCAACTCGTACAAAAAATCCAGTCAAATATTGTGACATCTCAAATAAGATACAACTAGCTTTTTGACAAATTTTGGAAAATCCCTTATAATAAAGCTACTTTTAAAAAGCAACTCACTATATCGCCTTTATCTTAAAGTTAAACTTACACTAAGTGCAAAATTACTTAAAAGATGACACAGTACTTAAAAATGTTAAATTATTTTAATACCTTAGTATACTTTCAACTATAAAACATAGTCTTCTTCGGAGGAATATAAGAAGTATAACAGTTATTGATTGGACGCCTAATTTTCAAAATCCACGTAGATGGTGACGAAAGGAGTGAAAGTGGAAGTTAATTTATACATCCGGAAACATTGGGAAAATAAAATAAAACATGGATATAGGGAGGTGGAAAATTACTTGTTTTTTCTTTCTTTAAGCAAACTGAGCCAAATTCTGGGTATGTTGTAGGACAAAACGTCATTACAAACTGTATTTTCTTTAGTAATAATTTCTATTGATTCGTGGATAATTAAATCATGATAATTCTTTGAGGGATATAGAATTTTTGCGTTTTCGAAATTAACTTGTATATTCTGCTTCTGGTTAAGTCTTGACAGGGCTGTTGTAGCTCGGTTATACTTTAAATCTCTCAAATGTTCTTTAATACGAACTTTAAGTTTACGCGAAGTGTCATGCCTATGTATTCGAGATAAATATCTTCAGTTTTCACTGGAATTACATATAACCCAGAAACTTCATCCCTCGGGATCGGGTCCACTTTGGCACTAATCAGATCTTTCAGTTTTGCAGGAGGAGTGGCGACCAAGTTTACGAGTTCGGCTTTATCTTTCTGAATTTTCGCGATATTTCACTGGATTTTTTTATATGAGTTGCTTGCTCTAAATTATGAAATAAAAATTTTGGAATCTTTCACACAAATTATTTCATACAAATGCTCATATCTTATCAAACACTTAAATTAGTTTAAATTAATGGTATACTGTTTCATAGATTAACATACAAGATGGGACATTTACGGCAAAATCTGTAATGGCAACAGTACTAGCGTCACTACCCTGTGACGCCAACTTATAGGGGCCCATGGGGCGCAAGCCCACCCAATATTTTAATCTCTCTGCACATCCAATTTCGTAATTTAATTCGTAATTTATTTTTTTATCGCTGAAATAAAATTTGATTCTATTAAGGTTGTTCTCAAATCCAAAGGGTCAACTTTCTGACATAAGTTTTAATTCATTTTTGTTCGGAAACGCATAAAACTAGCAGGTGTTGTTATTCAGAAACTATGTCGTCGAACTGTTTTTTTCCGTTTTCTTTTAAACGCAATAGATTTTTCAGAAAATACTTTCAAAGCGGACGTTTTGAACTGAACTTCCGAACGAAAGAAGAAAATCCAGTCAGTAAGCAGGAGAGAAAAATGCCGTGTCACGTGATCAAAATCGCTTATAATTCAACAGGTAATTGATGGATCAAAAAAGGGAAAAAACAGTTTGATTCCAAATCGTTTCCCTGGTCAGGCTTTCCAATTTTATATTTTTCCGTTAAAAAATGAAATTATAAATGCGTCAAAACGCTTTGCGCTTGTTGAGCAGAGCAGGTGAGAACAACCTTAATGTTCTCAAAATAATTTCGTTTGAAAAATAGTAGGACATCCATTAGACTTACAAACAGGAGCACTGAAAACCCCTTCAACGGATGTCTAAAATGCCTCACAAAAACAAATTTTCTGCATATTTTGTAAACTGTTTTAATGTCTTGAATCGATAAAGCACTTAGGTAACTAAAATGTATGCTTTTCTTAAAATTTAGTTTTTTTTCACTTTCAATAGTTAGCAATTTCAGTGTTATTTAAAATAAATATTAATGTATGTATAAGGAAGAAGTAATATAAGTGTATAATTTAATAAAATTATTTATAAAACTAAAATTAGATTATAATAATTTAAAAATATGGTTAGAAAAAACATAATTTAATTTCGAATTATCACCTTTAGTCACTCGCTCCTCCCCGCTCTCTCTCCACACACATACACGCCAAGAGGGGAAAATATCTGTGTTACTAGCTGACACGACCGGCGTTGCCCAGGAAGAAAATCTGTGTTACTAGCTGACACGACCGGCGTTGCCCAGGAAGAAAATCTGTGTTACTAGCTGACACGACCGGCGTTGCTCAGGAAGAAACTCTGCCAGGACTGTCATTGAAAAATATAACACTGGAGTGGGCTTCATAAAAAAAACACTGAATAATATTTATTTGGCACAGATGTCATATATACACCACGTCATCTACATTATTAACTACATACCCACAGTTATGCTCTGGAACGTTTAAATCAGTATTTTGGATTTCAGAAGCAACCCGTTCGCCTATGGCACGGTTATTAAGCCTATTTTGAAGATCGCTCATGCTCTGTGTTTGACGCCGTTCTCGATCCAATCTATTTCGATTTTCTCTTCTTAATGCGGCTTCTTGTTCACTTTCAAGCATTCGCCGAGATCTTTTATGGGCATTTCTAACGATATATTGTGAAGTTCCATAATTGCAGCAAAAGAGAGAACGTAAATAAATAAACGCGAACCGTAAATAAACCGGATTACCTCCGCCTAAATCCTGCCAAATGTCTTTTACACACTAACCAATGAGAAGTGTGTCGCGGACGTTGCCATTAAACAAAAACAAATAATCGCGATTTCTGTGACCCGTACGTTAGCGTAATATATGTGGATGCGGGTTGCGCTTTCCAAAACATCCTGACCGCAGTAAGAGGGTGCAGCTAATTCCCATGAGAACTAACAAAGCTTGCAATTTCTAAAAGACAATAAACCTGATGACTTAGTGATTTTGAATCTTCAGCCTGAGAACGAAGGCTGAAATTAACTTCAGAGTTCGGTTGCGGGCTGACTTGGGAAGACGTCCATAGTCAGACTCCGAGAGCGCGCCGAAGTATTGAAGGCCGGTAGATTGCCGCCCCCTTTATCCCCTTAAAACCTGAATATAATTTGTATGTGTCCTGTAAATATAATTCATGCCTTACTCCACACATTAAAATCGTGTTATTTCTACACCATCGAGTCATCAATGAGAAGTCTTTATCACCAAAGGTCAATTGAAGTCAATTCCACATATATATATATAGATTTTGCTCAAAAAATTTTGAGCCCACCCAATATTTTTGAAAAGTTGCCGCTACTGTCACTACCGACAAGTGGGAAGAATTAACAAGCCTTCGAAATTTACCTATGTTGCAGAAATGTGTTTACGCTCTATGTTTTGAATATCCATTTTTCCTAAAACGAAGTAGAGGTAGACGATATTGTATTTATACTTTATTTATTTAGCTGCTTTTTTTATTGTACTTGTATCGTTCGCCTTTAAATTGCAAAATGATAATTAGAGTAATAACATAAAAGAACTAGTTGGATGTGCCAATCCCAAAATTTTCTTCTATCTTATACATCTTAATATTTCAAAAACTAGTTACACATGTTAATACTTCAATATTATCAGTTCATTGCTATACCAACTTTGATTTTCATCTTAAATTTCTGCTTCAGTCAATTAAATGAACTAAAAACGAGTTAATCTATATCTTGATATTTGTTAAAATTAATAGTTTTCCCTTATTCTGTTGTTATCAGATGTTTTTGAATAGCCGGCTTAGCAGGAAGTGAGTTCCCGCCTTTGCACGAGCCGCCGATGGACAATAGAACTACGAAAAACAAAGAAAAGTATACAAAAATCGCCATCACAGAGCCCCATTACCGCGCGATATTTCCAAATTCAAGGGGGACCTGTTGGCCAAAGCCAAAAACAAGCACAAAAAATTTGGTTCAATTGTATGCATAATTTTATACAATTTTCGATTGTACAATAAAGAAAATGGTACAGACATCGTAATTATAGTGCACCCTTCCAGCGGAATTTTTCCAAATTCAGGGAGGACCTTCATGCCATGAACAAAAAGAAACACAAAAAATTTGGCTCAATTCTCTGCATAACTTCATACACTTTTCGATGGTATAATATTCAAAATGGCACAAAAATCGCTATTACAGCGCCCCGTACCCGCAATTTTTTTCCAAATTAAGGAAGGACCTGCTTGCCATAGCCAAGAACTTAAAATAAAAATTTGGTTCAATTCTATGCATAACTTCATACACTTTTCGATGGTACAATATGCAAAATCACTATTACAGCGGCCCCTAGGGGCAAATTTTTTTCCAAATTCAGGGAGGTGCTGCTTGTCATATCCATAAACTTAAAATAAAATTTGGTTCAATTCTATGCATAACTTCATACACTTTTGGATAATACAATATTCAAAATCGCTGTTACAGCGCCCCCTACCGGCGAATGTTTTCCAAATTCAGGGAGGATCTGCCTGCCAAAGCCAAAAACTTAAAATAAAAATTAGGTTCAATTCTATGCATAACTTCATACACTTTTGGATAGTACAATATTCAAAATCGCATAAAAATCGCTGTGACAGCGCCCCCTACCGGCAAATTTTTTCCAAATTCAGGGAGGACCTACCTGCCATATTTAAAAACTTAAAATAAAAATTTGGTTCAATTCTATGCATAACTTCATATACTTTTGGATGGTAAAATATTCAAAATCGCACAAAAATCGGTATTACAGCGCCCCCTACCGGCAAATTTTTTCCAAATTCAGGGAGGACCTACCTGCCATATTCAAAAACTTAAAATAAAAATTTGGTTCAATTCTATGCATAACTTCATATAATTTTGGATGGTACAATATTCAAAAATCGCTGTTACAGCGCCCCCTATCGGCGAATTTTTTCCAAATTGAGGGAGGACCTACCTGCCATATCCAAAAACTTAACATAAAAATTTGGTTCAATTCTATGCATAACTTCATATAATTTTGGATGGTACAATATTCAAAATCGCACAAAAATCGCTGTTACAGCGCCCCCTATCGGCGAATTTTTTCCAAATTGAGGGAGGACCTACCTGCCATATCCAAAAACTTAACATAAAAATTTGGTTGAATTCTATGCATAACTTCATATACTTTTGGATGGTACAATATTCAAAATCGCACAAAAATCGCTATTACAGCGCCCCCTACCGGCGAATTTTTTCCAAATTCAGGGAGGATTTGCTTGTCATAGCCAAAAACTTAACATAAAAATTTGGTTTAATTCTATGCATAACTTCATACACTTTTTGATGGTACAATGGCGACAGACACACGGACAGACGGACACACGGACAGACAGACATTTTCTATAAACATGTTTTTTGGGATCTCTGACTCCTAAAACATGTAAATCCGTCGAAAACCGGAAGTCGAAAAAAATTTCGATTACAATACTTTCTTCTATTGAAGATAGAAGAAAGTAAAAAACCGAAAAAATCCTGTTAAGAACGGAAAGTTTATGAAATTAAATTGTAAAAAAATCAAATTCAGGTATTGTGTTTATTCATATCGAATACAATTTTATTGAGTGTAATGTCAGTACCTCTATTTATTTTTAACTTATAGATATTTTTCCTCATCTGTAATTTTATTATTATTTCTTATATGTTAATATTAGAAATATTATTGAATTGATTGTACGTTATTTACATCAAAAACAATATTTTTAGTTTATCTGTAAGTAAGTGAAAATGCGTAAATTTTAAAAGGTTATTGTAACGATTGTTTAATACCCTAAACTTAATAAATTTATAAAACATTGGCTATAAAAGTTTTCCTACCAAATGGGGATATTTATGAAATTTTGCAGGCCTTGTAGAGTGCAATATTTCGTATATTTTTATTACACCATTGCTTTTGATATATAGCATTCAAGACGAAATTTTTGCCTTGTTTTTCGTTGCATTTAAATCGTTCACGCATGATGTAAAAAAAAAAAATAATAATAAATAAACAAATAAAAATGCATATATCCGTGCATGAGCATAGAGTAGATATTATATAAAATAGAATATCTATTCTATGTTCACGTATCAGTGCAAGATTCTATTGAAAACGGAAACATGAAATATTAAAAAAAAGAAAGACCACAATAAGGTAGATACTCAATAATAAAAATATTACAAGGATGGGAACTTTCTTCCCCACAGTCACTAAAGGAGCTACGATCGCAATCGCATTACCATTACGCTCTATGGAAGTGTCCCATCTTGTATGTTAATCTATGTACTGTTTCTACTGTTCGTCAAGCATGTTCTTTAGATACTTGAAGTTCAAGGACAATTCGTAAAGAATTTTGGTAGATATTCGACAAACCATGCACAATAGAAACAGGGCTGCCACAGGCGACTATTTTTTAAGTAACTGTCATCACTTTCTCAAAACGGAAATCCTTAACACACACATTGACAACATTTCCAACAGAAATACACTTCAAAATTTATATCAGGAAAATACTAATGCGAAATGAATATAAAAACAGTCGCTTGTGGCAGCTCTGTAAAAAACAACCAGCGATTGTAGCTAACTTTTGGGGGCCCAGGGTGTTTTCTTAGATTTAAAAATGACCTTTCTTTATTTCTATAAATGTAAAACTAAATTTTGATCTACATTAATTTTGCATTGTTTTTTCTTCACTTTTATATATTTTATAGGCATATTTTTATGTTCGAAGTAAATGGTTTTTATGAATAATTTCATATATATGCATTCATATCCGGATAACTTTTATAGATCAGTTATAAATTCCTTTGTCTTTAACAATGACATGTTTAAACAAGAAAGAAAAAAAACCACGCGTCAAGCATAGATTATGAAACACTTTCTAACACATTCAGGATAATGTAACAAAACTGCATCGTTTAAAAGTTTTAAATATTACGTCTAATTGAACAGTATGGAAACGCATAACACATTTCACAACCTAATTTCAGCTGTTCCCATCCACAATCGGAAAATTATTCAAATTTTTTCAGCAGCCCTGTATATGATATTTAGATTTGAATCTATTAACTACATGCATGCCAAAATTTAGTTCACTTAAGAGATACATATACATCAGTTGAAAATTTACCTTCAGCAATTTCCTCTAATAAGGAGAACGGTACGTGAATACTTTTGTGCAGCCCTGTATTTGAGGTATAGAATTTATATATAACGAGTAAGATAAAAAAATTAATTAAATTTAAAAGCGCATACCGAATTTTAAACCGTACACTCCAGCAATTATGACTCAAAGACATTACTGTACTGTAACCGATTTCTTTTGTGTGTTTCTGTAAATGAATAAACAATGCTATGAATGCCCTGTTCTAGCGTGATCGTAGCGAAATTTAGTGATTTATATCAGTTTCAATACATTCGAAATAGCGTAATGTCATTAAAATACTCTGCAAACGATTTTTCCCCATATACCATAATATAATGGAATACTTTTGAGTGCCCCTGTAAATGAACGATTAATCCTACATACTTCATATACAATACTAAACATGCTTTGGTGACCCTAAATAACCTTTATGAATTGCATGAAAATCCGGGTATATTTACGGGAGTTAGAGCGTGGGCAGACGGACAGACAAACCGAATGCATAAATACTTTTCAACTTTGTTGGAAAGTGTTAAAAATGAAATTCTTACAACTACTCGGTAATGGTTAAACTGGCCGAGTACAGAGTATTTATCGATTATTTAGTACGGATCTAGTATGTTTCGCGTACATATATATTAATTTTGAAGGTATGACATTCTCCCATTATGACAATAGATGACAAAATTTTAAGACAAACGTAAACAGCCCAAAGCGACGCCAATTCGGAGTAGAGGCGAGGGGCAGAGGCGATCATTAAACAGTTGAGAATTTCTTTAACCCTTACCGGCGCGGAGTAATTCTGTTTATAAACTGGTGAAATAATGGACTGACACCGGAATTTATAAACGAATTTATTAGAAAATATGAACTTGCTTATTTTCACTTACATTATAATAGGAAATTTTTAATTAAATATTCTTGGTGCCAATTGTAAGTTTTGGAATTAAAATTAGGTGTCCTTCTTTTAAGGACACCGCCCTCGAAAGGGTTAAAGAGTCGTTATTCAAAAATGTTTGGCGACATCTACTGTAAAATGACATTTAGGCTACACCACACACCAACTATTTCCTTTCAAAATGAATGCATTGAATATTTTTCAGGAGTAGGATTTCAATTCAAATGTTATTCTCAAGAATCTTGCAAATATTACTTTCTGATTGTATTTGTAAGAATATGTTGTTGTAAATATCGTTTTTTAAAACACACATATCACATAATTAAGGTTCCTTTCCAGTATGTAAATAAGGATGTAGTCTTAAACTCCCTGCCAATGTTAATGATTTCGGACGCATTTCAGATTTATAAGGTTTCTCGCCAGTATGTTTCAGCTGATGTTGTTTTAGATTTTTTGCTCGACCAAATGATTTTGGACACCACATTGATAAGGTTTCTCGTCAGTATAGTTTAGCCAAAGTTGTTTTATATTTTTTGCTCGACTAAATGATTTTAAACGCATTTCACATTTATATGGTTTCTCGTCAGTAGAGGAAAAGGTCCAAATACCGGCTAGGGTCCAAATACCGGCTACTAGGTGTTCTGAGAACTGAGCGCAGCGCAGCCTAACGGTGATAGGCACAGTTTGTAACTTTAATTGAGAGAAGAAAGTTACGAAAACTACGCCGCTGAAGTCTGTGTTATTTACAAATAGTAAATGCAAAAGTGTCGAATCTACGTAATCTGGCACATCAAAAGTTTTTCAGATATGTGTTTCTCAATTTTTTAAAATATACTCATCGTATATTGGCTTGAATTGTTGTTTAAGTTATTTTCTAGATATATTCAGCTCTCAATTGCCACGCGCACATTATTGGTATTTTATTATATAAATGCGTAATACCGGTTTTAACTTAAACATAGCAGTGGTGCGAATACCGGCTACCTAGAGTAGTCTAAATACCGGCTAGCCGGTATTTGGACCTCTCTCGGTTGCTCTGCCTGAAGGGTTGGAAAACAAATTAATTTAAATAGTTCCCTAATTAATAAATTAATTTAAATGGTTCATAAATAGTTCCAGTCGCATTTCGCAATATGAAAAAAGCAACCATGGCTGTAATTCTTCAGGGCCGACACTGGTTAACGGATCACTTTCCAAAAAAAACACTGTTGGATACTACAAATTTGCCTGTAATAAATGTGAAATGAAATAAAAAAAATGACGGAGTAAACCAGGCGAAAGAAGCAGAAATTTGATTTTAACCCTCTTGCTGCGCAACCCGAGACTCGGGCAACGTAATAGTAGCAAAATTTGCGCAACCCGAGATTTCCTCGGGGATGCATTTTTTCCGTCTAATTAACCCTCCTTGATTATTCCCACCAGTTATTTTTTTATTGTAAATTTTACCTTATTTAATCGGAGGATTTTCCCGGTTAAATTAGACAAAAAAATTTGTTTTGAAAAGCCGGTGACAAAAGAATAAAAATTCTTAAAAGACGCTCGTCGCGAAGGTGTTAAATACGCAATTTTTGAAGCTATTGTGATAAAACAATTTCGCAGCCAGAGGGTTAAAATTGAAAAAGGAAAATATCCAACAGAGGAAGATGATAAATTTGTGTCTTCTGCATGGGTGGTTTATCTGTGGACAAGGATGGGGGAGGGGATTCTGGGTTCAATGTTAAGAATGCGATATGTGGGCTGATAGGGACTATACTGACGCAGAGAGTGATATTATGCTTTTGATTTTTTCAGATAAAATAATTCTCATTCCAATCAGCAAGCTTTTTTTTTTGTTTTACACGTTAAAAAACAAAATTAGAAACATAATGGGAAGAAGACTGTGAGAGATAGTCGTAAAGAATTTTAGAAATTTGACAAAAATTCTTATTTATTAAAAATTGCGTATTTTTCTGTGCATAAGAAATGTTATTAATCAATATAATTTATTAAAATAATATTCTTATTGCTTAATAATTGTCATTAGCTCTATTTGTGTGATCTTTTGGAAAGAAAACTTAGGTAGCCGGTATTTGACCCCATTTTAAAAACTCAAAATTTGAAGACTTTCAGAATTTTGCTTTTTATAAATAGAAAACGCCTTTTAAACTGATTTTTTTTTCTCTAAACATGTGTAAAACATGTCAAGGTACCTTGCTGTCACTTTTTTAAAAATTAATTTTGAAAATTGTATTATTTAGATTGAAAACAAAAGTGGCAGCCGGTATTTGGACCTTTTCCTCTATGTTTTAGCCGACGTTGTTTTATGTGTTTTGCTCGACCAAAATGGTTTCGGACACATTTCGAATTTATAAGGTTTCTCGTCAGTATGTTTTAGATTTTTTGCTCGACCACATGATTTTGGACACATTTCACATTGATAAGGTGTCTCTCCCGTATGGATCTGGAGGTGCTTGCTTAAATTTCACTGATTTGCAAATGACTTTTGGCATTCACGACAAACATGTGGTTTCGCTCCAGTATGAGTGAGGATATGCTGATTAAAACTATATTTTGCTGAAAAGCCTTTTCCACATTCAGGACAAACTTGCGCTTTCTCTCCAGTATGGATCACACGATGTATTCCTCACATTTAGGAATCAGCAAAAGATTTTGAACTGATTTCACATTTTTCAGATTTCTCGGCAGTGTAACGTGTGTCGGCATATGTTGTTTTAGATGCCCTGCCTGACGAAATGATTTTGGACACAATTCACATTTATAAGGTTTCTCTCCCGAATGGATCCGGAGATGTTTGTTTAAATTTGATTTAAGTGAAAATGACTTATCGCATTCATTACAAGCATATGGTTTTTCCCCAGAATGCGTGCGACCATGCAATCTTAAATCTTGCATCTGCAAAAAGGATGCTTGACACATTTCACATTTATGAGGCTTCTCTCCCGTATGTACCTGTAGGTGCCTGTTTAAATTTGATTTTTTTGAAAATGACTTTTGGCATTCATTACAAACATATGGTTTCTCCCCAGTATGCGTGCGACCATGCGATCTTAAATCTTGCATGCACAAAAATGATGCTTGACACATTTCACATTTATGAGGCTTCTCTCCAGTATGGATAAGGAGATGTTTATTCAGGTTTCCTTTCAGTACAAATGCTTTCTGACATACAGAACAGACATGCGATTTCTCTCCAGTGTGGAATAAAAGGTGTTTTATTAGACTGTCTTTCAATACAAATGATTTTAGGCATACTCCACAGTAATATGGTCTTTCTCCAGTATGAGTTCGAGCGTGTTGTTTTAGAATTCCTGGTTTTGTAAATGTTTGTGGGCACATTTCACATTTATAAGGCTTATCTACTGTATGGGTAAGTAAATGTTCATTTAGATATTTTTTCTCAGAAAATGCTCTATGACATACATGACAAACATGCGATTTCTCTCCAGTATGTATCTTACGATGCATTTTTAAATTTCCGGCCTTTAGAAATGATTTTTACATATATTGTACGAATATGGTCTCTCTCTAAGAGTATATTAAAACATGAGTTTTTTAAAATTCTTATTTGTGCAAATAAATGTTAGCACATTTCACATTTATATAGATATTCTCGTATGGATAAAGCGATGCATGTTTAAAAATTATATCACTGAATATACTTTGAGCATTCCATATAAAAATATGATTTCTATGCTGTGTATGTTACAAGATGGTATTTTAATTCTCGCAATTGTAGAGTTTTGGTTTTGAAGAGATTTTTAATTTATATCTCTTGCCCGTGCAGTTGCTCATTTATTTATTTTGTTGTTAAAAATTACTTTCTTTACGTTTTAGAAGAAAAGTTAGATTTAACTACCTTTAACTGTAGTATATGATAAAATATGTTGGTTCAGAATTCCTTTATGCATAGAGGATTTTGGATACATTAGTAAGTTTTTTAATCTTAGAAGACACAAGATGATGTTTCTCACCGAAAATATTTCATTTTATATATATATATATATATATTAAGGACAAGCCCACGATTGCTGTATTTCTTTCAGATTTTTCGCCTGTACAAATGATTCTGAATAAATTTCACATCTGTAAATATTTTTTTCAGCATGAAAAAGATTTTACTTCATTTCCCATCCTTTAAGAAATTGGGAAAGTTTTATTAATAGCACTGTCAATTGTTGTGATAACTTCTATATTTGTTATAATGATTTCCAAAAGCAAATCTCTATTTTTTCAGATTTTTCGCCTGTACAAAAGATTCTGAATAAATTTCACATTTATAATTATTTCCCGAGCATGAAAAAGATCCTACTTCATTTTCTATCCTTGAAAAGGTTGTTGAAGTTTAATAATAGATCTGACAATTGTGATAAATTCTATATTTGTTATAATGATTTTTCAGAAGCAAATGTCATATCATTCTTGTATGTACTTTTTAGAAATATCCTTAACATTTAACGTTTACCTTGAATTTGTAAAAAGACGCATATTCATATTTCATCTTCATGTATACTTAATACCACAACATTTTCGTATGTTCTCAAACCAATATTGGTAATGCGTTCGACTTTTTTGCACTTTGTTACTGAAAATGAATCTCTGTTGAATAGTTCTCCTTCAGATTCTTTATGTGTACATGGCTTTTCCCCAATAACTGAACTTACTTTCTATTTTTATAATTGGTTTAATGTTTACCCTTTCGACATGATTTTATAAGAGATATATTATCAATATCTCCAACAGCCAAAAATGACTTCCGATATGAGTTATGAACGTGGCATAGTCTGTTTTATGAATTAATCTGTTGTATTATCTTTTTTTCATATTTCTCTTGCATAATTTTCTCTTTGTTTTAAAATTAACAATTGATATTTAGAATTTTTGAGAAATAATATTCACAATAAAATTGCAACTGTTATTCATTCTAATTTACTGGATTATGTTAAAAAATATTCTTTCAAAGAAATATTTTCGTTGGAACAAGATTTCTGATATCTTTCTATCTTAACCTGTCATTATTGAATATTTCAGATTTGCTAAGTATTTAAATGTAGGATATATTTATTTAATTAGCAAGATTGGAACCAAGTCTTTCTTACAAATAAACGTTTTCACAAGAAAAAAAAAACTCATAAGTTTTTGAAGACATCAAATAAATTTCCTGTACTGATTGTCATAATATATTGATGAAAAATTAAAACAAATGAATTTTCTTAATATATCCTTGATTTTTGTTTCTGTATAATGTATTGCTTCGGGTGTTATTTAGTATTTATTTTATATACAAATGGGTGCTACAATAATTTAAGGGAAGAGAAATACGGCATTAGATAATTTATACTTTAGTACAAATTGAATTTGGAAAACAAATTATCTTTTATATTTCCTCACTTGTACTCTACACACTGAAAAGTGTCCAATTGAAATGTTGAAAAACCTGCAAGAGAACAAAATGGAAATTAAAAGATTATATACAATATTGTAGCTTTAACAAAGTAATTATTAAAAAGTTAATTTTTTTATACACATTAAATCATATAAATATAATTCATATAAAACTTAATGAAAAATCTGTGGATAAACACGTTAAAAATCTCTTCATGTCATTTTCTTTTACTTATTTCTTTGGACAAATTTTAAATTCAGTATTTAATTTTAATAAGCTGCTTTACAAGGTACAGTCGTGAAAAAAAAGTAAACATGCCTAGGGGGCTATCTACATATTAAAACGAATCCAAACTTCATTTTTTTTCAATGGCAATACCCAATTTTAACGAGATATTCCAAATCTTTGGTTCAAATTATGTCTAGACACGAAATTTCAAGCCATTTGAATGATAACTTTTTGAATTATAAACATTCAAAATTTAGTGCTTCTAATGTTAAATTACATTTTCATATTTTTATTTATAACTCCTGAAATTATGATCCTAATGTCCTAATTTTTTGTGTAGCAATAACACTGATATACCCAAACATAAATACGTTGAATTTGCAATTTTTATAGTTTTCTGATATGAATTGTGAAATTAATATTAAAAAAATTATGAATTGCAACTTGCAGTTTTTTTGATGGATTCAGATTTATTAAGTCCTGCTTTATGGAAATCCAAAATTTTACATTTTTCTTCCAAGTAGTTTCCAAATTATGCTTAAAAAACGGCAAAATGATGGTTTAAGAGGCCGTCTACGATACAGTGCGGCGCAAAAGTTTAAGCACAACGCAAATATTTTAATAAAAATAAAATTATACAACGAAATGCTTTCAAATATCCACTGTAGGTGAATACTATGATCATAAATATATATCTGAAGTTTCGGAAAAATTCATGTTTACGAAAATCAGAAATTACAAGAAAACAGTTTTTGTGATGTCGCAAAAGTTTATGCACAAATGAGATTTTATGCAAATATCTACTTATGATACAAGATATACAATAATCTACATGATAGGTGGAGGATCGGCGAGACTTTTTTCCTAGAGTATAAAATGTAGAGATCGCAGTACGAGTTATATCAAAATGTCGAAATCTCTGCCGCTCTCGTCTGAAGAAGTTGTAGAAGTTTGGAAGCTGAAAGTAAATATTTTTTGCAAATTTCACTTATTCTAAATCGGTCTAAACATTGTGTTTATAGTGTTTTGTAACGTGGAAAACAATTCAAAAGTGTATCTTGCTCAGAAGCGTCGAGTAAAATCACATTTTGTGAGGATAGAAGAATTAAAAGATTGGCTTTAACTAGCTATTTCTCTCTTAACGAGATAAAAAAATTGACTTGTCTCAAAAATATCACATGGCATCATATGCAGACAAATAATAGAATCAGGATTCATCGAAAAACAAAAATTATCTAGTAAGCTTTTTCTGAAACAGTGTCACAAACAAGTAAAATTTGAATGGGCAAAACAGCACATGTATTATCGTGACGAATGGATTAGTGTTATTTTTTCTGATTAAAAAAAATGGAATTTGGATGGTCCAAATGGCTTCTCATTCTTTTGGCGTGCCTTGTGGAAAGATTCGAAGAGCATATTCAGCAGGCAGCAACGTGGTGATTCGCTCATGGTGTGGGGCACTTTTGGCTGTAATGTACAAACGTCCCTTTGCTTCCTAAATGGCAAACAAAATTCACAAAAGTATCAGGAAACTCTGATGGAGCATTTGGGAACGTTTGGGGAACTCCTAGGTGGTCCCAACAGGACCTTTCAGCAAGACAACGCATCAATACTCACTACCCGTTGCACAAAACAATGGCTTAGATCTCAGAATATCAGTGTGATGAACTGGCCAGCACTCAGCCCAGATCTCAATCCTATAGAGAACGTCTGGGGAATCCTTTCACGTGACGGCTACAAGAATGAGAAGCAGTATTACCCAGTGCAAAAGCTCAAATCAGCGACCGAGGAAGCCTGGTACAAACTCGCTCCCAAAACCTTCCATACTCTCGTGTTATCAATAGAAAATCGAGTATTCAATCTCATCAGGTGCAATGGAAGCGCCATAGACTACTAAAGGACTTTTGAGCCTTGTGAAATGCATATATTTCGTTTTTGTGGATAAACTTTTGCGACATCACAATTTTTATTTTTCTATAACTTATTATTTTCCTTACAATGAATTGTTTCCGAATTCGAAACATGAATTTGTAATCAAATTGTTTAGATACAGTAAAAATTTCAAACCATTCCGATGTATATTTTTCATTTTATAAAAATATTTAGCTTGCGCATGAACTTTTGCGCCGCACTGTAGAAGTGACAAAATATTTAGAAATTTCTTATGCTATCCTGTAATCTAACAGGCTTAATTGACTGGTTAAGGTGCTTTGATCAAGAAGGGAGCTCTTTCGGTTAACAATCTAAAACCGAACTTAAATTTGGATACAGCCCTTAAAATACTCTCGTTTTAAAATAATTAATTTCTCAGAAAGTTATGGTACGAATTGCATAAAAATTTGTTTTTAGACTAATTGAAGGATGTAGAGTTCATTTATGCTGTCAGAATTGCGTACTGCTATTGAAAAAAACAATGTTATGGTTCCCCTTAATATGTAGATGGCTCCCTAAGCAAATTTTATATACATCATTTAAAAGTAGACTTTATTTCCAATCGTTTGGTACCAGTGACTTTCTTCTACGGTAATTTGTTGAAGAGTTAGTAAGGGGTGTTTACTTTTTTTTCCCACGACTGTGCAATTTTTTTTCAAAAATGCTTATTTTATTTTTTGTTTATTAAAAATTTGAAATTAATTTCTTAACAAACTAACATATATTTTCAGTTAAAAAGAGAGTGTGCTCTTAATATTCATACAATATAAATAAATATGGAAATAAAATTTTTGGAAAGCACAACATTGGTTCCTTCAAGAAAATTCATTTCTCAACTATAAGAAAGTATTGGGCTAGTAACCTAAAATTTCTAGGTTTTGATATATTAACATGATTCAGGATGGCTTGAACATGATATGGCTACTTTTGGTAACGTATTCTATGTCTACTTTTAAAAATTATACAAATATTTGCTAACAGATAAAAAGATGTTTGTGTGTCTGTGCGCGACGGCTAGAAAAATCCACCGCACCTACAGCAAGGTCAGACTGGGCGAGACCAAACGGGCCAGAGGTTGGATATTCAGAGGGTGCAAGTGTTTTAACCAACTACGATCTTTTTAACAGCTTGCATAGCTTGCACATGTTGTAAGGCTGACAAATGCGCTTAAAATCACGTCTCTAATATCAATTTAATATTTCATGTAGAAAAAGAAACATGTCACAGTGATGTCGGATATCCACTACAGCGCATTATTTAATCAAAAAAATCGGAGATGGAATGCATAAAAAATTGTGATGACCCCTCGAGGATGTGTAATTTCTCCCTTGAAAGATGGCAAATATGGCATATCTCATATTAAATACGTTAAATCTTTCTTATTTCTAAAAAGAAAACGACTTAGTTTTTTGGAAATGACTGGGTCTTAGGGACACAAGATTTTAAAAGTCACATTCATATTCAAATATGGATTTGAATATGAATGTCAATTTGAAAATTCTGGACGTACTTATCAGGAATCCGATTAACCCAACCCGTAAGTGTCAAACTCAATCCGAAACCGAAAGAATTAGAGTGACCTCGACCCGCAACGAAACAAATTAACTCTAACTCGACCCGGTCAGAACCACTAGTCGGGTTCCGGTAAAATAGCATTAGCCGACCCGATCCGATGCAGGATTCTGATTCCTACCACCTGATAATAAAAAAATTGCTCTAGTGCTATTTGTATATTAATTGAAACTCATAAACGAACCCCAAAAGTTCAGAATCAGAATACATACGCTGAACGAAGAAAAAAATGGGTTGGTTGAAGGTAAAAGATGTCTAAATAAATAATTTGGAAAATGCATAAAACATTAAAATGTTTGCAATTACCATTGATAATCGGAAAAATAATCTTTTTTAGCAGCACTGAATATGATCTATAGGTTTCTATGTATACTACAAAATATGCAGAAAGTTAGTTCAGTTACACGCATAGCACAATTGAAAATTCCTGTTCAGCAATTTTTGGGGACAATGTACTTGAGAACTTTTGTGCAGTCATTTATATGATCTATAAAACTTATAGACACCAAGTAATGTGCAAAAACTTGTTATATTTTAAAAACGCTTACTACAACTGAAAACGTTCTTCCAGCAATTATTGTTCATGGACAGCACTGTGGCCAAATTATTTTCTGTGTCGCTGTAAATAAATGATAAATTCAATGCTCACCATATTGTACAGTAAGCGCATTGTAGTACAACTCAGTGACATATAAAAATTTCAATATGTTTAAAATAGTAAATTATCATTAAAATACACAGCAAACAATTTTTCTTCAGAGACCGTAATTCTTTTGAGTATCCCTGTAAACGAACTGTAATTGCTACACTCTTCATTTTCAGCCCCAAACATGTAATTAAACTCAAGTAAGATATAAGAACTTCATGACAATCGGACTACATTTATGCAAATTAGATTTCGGGCAGATAAATCGCATTCACAGTTGTGAACAATGTGGGAAACAGTTAAAAAGTGTTGGTGAAGATATATTTGAGTTCCTAACATTGTAAAAAAAATGTGATTTTTTCTGCACTTTACGTTCTGATTTCTTAAGCACAGATGCTGTGAAATCGAATTCAAACAACAAGTTAAATAAAATTCGAATTCTCCCTGTCACATGCACCACGCAGCCAATAGCAACGCTACTGTCTCCAGAGTTGAGAAATTTTACAGCACTCTTAAAGACAGCAGCTTGTAAATTTTACACAAACTGTGTTGGCAGCCGCGATGTCAGCACCTTTTGTTGTAAAATACAGTAATTTTTCCTTCACTTTTTACTATTCTGATTTTTCAAGCACAGATGCAGTGAAATCGAATTCAAGCACCGATGCTGTAAAAGCGAATTCAAGCAACAAGTGAAGTAAAAATCGAATTCTTTCTGTCACGTGCACCACACGGCCAATAGCAACGCGACTTTTCCTAGACATGAGAAATTTAATAGCACTCTTAAAGACAGCAGCTTGTAAATTTTACAGCAACTCTGTTGGCAGCCGGATGCCAGCACCTTTTGTTGTAAAATACAGATTTTTTTTATAGTGTAGTCTATCAGCTCGTATCATCGACTTCAGTATAGGATGAGAAAGCTTTCCCTTACTTTTTCTACCTTAAGTCAGAAATCATGTCATCAGATTACTTTATATCCGGAGGTACCAATCGATCAAGAAAGCTCAAATTTTCCATCTTCACCAAAAAGGCGTTCTCGACAGGGGTGGCCATTCTGGGAAACCCAGCGAATGCTTTAGAATTTTAGTGCAACAGCAGGGGAAGGCATTCTTGTACTTAATATCCGGAGGTGCGAATCGACCAAGAAAGCTTGATTTTTCCATCTTCACCAGAAAGGCATTCCGGGAAACCCAACTAATGATTTAGTAGGATTCATACGCATTTTCCACGAAAAAATCCCCTGAGAATCCACTGAGGTATTTTTCAGGATGTACAATTTTTCCAATTAACGACATTTTTTAAACCAGTATCATGGCACTCCCACCTCTTTAAAATAAAGTAATCTCAAAAATAAAGTTTATACATCCCCTATATAAACAATATGAATAGAACTTTAAAGGAAAACATTAATTTATGTAAAACACAGATGAAGTCTGCATGCCTTGTGGGGCTGTCCTTAAAATTTTGGTAGCTTGCTGCAAGAATTTAATATTTCCATTTTATGATTTTATTACCTCTTTGAAAAGCATTATGAATAATATGAAGGCAACAAGTGCCAATATCAATTTAAAAATGTATTTTATTTTTCGTAAGTTTATCTTGAACTGTTGTCAAGCCTCACGATGTTAGAAGGTATGTCTAGTGACTGAATGGATGTCGACAGATGTGATATCATAAAGCATGCGAGCAGCTGCAATTACTCATAATTTCCCAGAGTAGTCAGTCATTTTGCCAGGATTTCCCAGGTTTGGAGATTTTTTTACATTCCTAAGATTCCCTTGATTTTTACATGAATCCCATAATCCCCTGATGAGTATGAACCCTGTTTAGAGTTTTAGTGCAACAGCAGAGGAAGGCATTCTTGATAGATTGGTATGATATAGATTACATGATCCGACAACTTAAGTCGCTGTTCTAATAAACAGAAGCTTTCTGATCAGATTCTTAAGTGGGCCGTGCTCAAACGTGCCATCAATGAAAGGGAAAATCAATGTTCTACTGCCTATATGTTCACTTTCTAACTCCTCTTTTTTTCTCCCAAGAAAGCAAACTACTACTTAAACTTCTGAACATGACTTTATGGACCTTTAGTACTTCCTTGCATTTGCAGTCTCGGATTAAATTTGGAAACATAAAAATTTTGATTAAATGAAAATGCACAATGATTCTGAGAAAGAACATATGAGTTCTTAAGGGCATGGATAGAAAAATGTCCTTTCACCCTTAATTGCTTAGAATAGAAGGTTTCCAAATTCGTCTATGTCGTCCCCAGGGTTCAATAGAGCATTAAAAGAGGTTGGTTTGGCCTAAGGAACGATTGGAAAAATGTTATTTAAAACTCATTTGTTATAACAAGATTAGGAAGCGTCTCTGTCGCACTGCCATTCACATGTGATGACGTTACATCACAGTTGATTAATGGAAAGATAGAAAAAAAATAACAAAAATCGCAGAAATAGAATGTTTTATTGCAACACATACACATATTTACATACAGTACGTATGTTTAGTGTACAGAAGAATGGGACACGTTTGACAACTGGGCATTTTTGATTATTCTAAATTTTGTAAACTTCTATAATTCTAATAGCAATATCCTTTACTTAACATGTTACTAACTGTACACCGTATCTGTGACACACTGTTTTCTTTCATTTTGTTTATCGCTCTTCAAATGAAAAAGACAAATTTGCTTTTGCTCTTGAATTCTATGTATTTTTTTATGCTATAAGGTTCTTATATAAATAAGGAATAAGTAAAGTTTTTGATAATATAACAGAGAAATAAAGCAACAAACATCTATTCATATGAAAAATTGGCAATGCATTCCTATTAATACAGCAAAAGTTAAAGAACAAAATGTTCCAAATGGACATATTGGGCCCTTTTGATCAATGTACATAGGAAACCTTTGATAATGTTAATTATTCAGTTTATGATGATACTGACACTTTAGACAATCCAGAAGACGTTGCAACTTATGATCCTACTGATTTAAATGAACTAAAAGTCAATGACTATGTTTTAGTCATATTTACAACGAAAGAAACTTGCAAGGTAGAAATTATTGAGGGGAAAGAAGAATTCGATTTTAAAATGGAGTTTTTAAAGAAAAAAGATGATGTATAGAAGTTTTATTACCCAGACACTCCATACATAAGCCAAATGAACTTTGGCGACATTGTTCTTAAATTTCCGCCTCCATCACTTGTAGAAAGAACTATTCGGATGATTGTTTGAAATGATATATTCTATAAAATTCTCCAAATATACAATTCTATTAATGTAAATCCTAATTAAACATTCTTTGAAAGTTACAAATATCTTAATTTGTATTTGGGAAAAATAAATTGCAACATGCATGTTTAAAATTCATTTAATTTTATTTCAAACAAATTATCAAAAGTGCACCGCAACCGATCATATGTCCCCCCATGATAGGGTACATTTGACCAGTTTCAACTGATTTACAAAAGAATTTAATATGCCAACTTTCTCTACAACTAACTAATTACTATTTCTTATATACATACATCAAAACTTAGAACATTACATTGTACATATATTTTTATATTTTACAGTTACATGAAAATTTAGCGCATAAAAGATTCTGAAAAGTGATCAAATGTGCCCCACTCTCCCCTATAAACAGATTAATTCTGAAAGTATCGCATTCTGCTAGTATGACAATAGTTGACAAAATTCCCCTATAAATAGATTAATTCTGAAAGTATCGCATTCTGATAGTATGACAATAGTTGACAAAATTTTGAGCCAAACTTGAATAGAAAAAAGCGACGCCAATTTGGTGTGAGGGGAGGAGCAGAGGTGATTAGAAAACAATTGAGAATTTTCTTGAGGAGTCGTCAGTCAAAAATGTTTTGTAACACTTGGTCTAAAATGTTAATCAGAATACACCATGTACAAACTATTTCCTTACAGAATGAATGCATTGAATATTTTTCAGATTTTTGAGGAAACAAGATTTCTATTCAAATATTATTCTCAAGACTGTTGAAACACATCAGTTTTACTGTATGTGTAAGGATATGTTGTAAATATCGTTTTTCAAAATACACTTTTGCACACATGTCAAATATTTAATGTTTTTTTCCAATATGTAAATAAAGATTTTTTTTCGACATTACATTAACATACAACCACAAGACTTAGGTGGGAGCATCAAAAGATGCCACTGAAGCCTGAGTTACGATACCGTTGAGTTCTAATACAGTTGGACCTCGTTATCCCGAGACCCGGTTTTCACGTCACTCCGCTTATTACGTCAGTTTTTCAAAGTCCCGATTTTCTGTACATTATTTTAATGTAAATAACCTGCGGATTTTACGTTGTTGAATAATTTTGAACTCCGGATATCCCGACGGTTTAGGAAAATTCATTTTTCATAATCCATCTTATAAGCACGGAAATTAAGCGGTAAGAAATGGCTTAGCCAAACTTTTCACAAAAGTGTCTAAAATACCCATTGAGATAAATGAAAAATTTTACATCTATCCTTTATCTGAATAAATAAACCAACACACTATGAATGACCCACTTAAGCTCCAGATAGACGTATCGGTCTACTCGGGGTCTTTCTGTTCTGGTCAGGCGGCGCTTTCTTGTGGTTACATGGCGTTTTTCATCCGACTAAAACCGAGGCATTGCATTGCATTGAAACGATCAGAAATTATCTAACATCCATTTCTAAAACAACGAATGTTGATTACAATTCATTGTATAATATTGAAAAAAGAACTGCAAGAAGCACATCTAGGGATAAGCAAACCTTAATTCATCAATATTTCATGTAAAAAAAGAAAAAAAAAACATATCATCAAAAACCTGATTTTTATTTTTTTCAATTTTGTTTATTTTGTTTAATAATAATGTTTTATTGCTTAAAACTGCAAAAACAATTATGAATTTAAACTTGTCTTAAATTAATTAAAAATACCGCTTTTTATAAACATATTTTCTTCAACTCCGGTTACCGCGACACTCCGCTTATGAAGACATTTTTTTCTGGTCATTAGAGTGTCGGGATAACGAGGCTCGACTGTATATGATTTCTCTCTCATGTGATTTGCAATACGTTCTTTTACGTATTTTGTTAGTTCAAACACATTTTTTCAGAGATCACATGATCAGGAATGCCTCAGGAATGATGGTTTAAACCAGCCATACTCAACCTTTTTTTGTCGCGGGCCGCAAAAATAAGTTTGCGACGTTAGGTGGGCCGCAACACACTTATAAAATGTAAAAAAAAGAGTAATTAAAATATTAATGCAACATAAGTAGTATAAAAAAACAATATAACAAAGCTATTGTTATTAGTAGGGTTCAACGTAATGTCGTAAAGAAATATCGCCAAAAAGTTTAATACCAGTATATTCAAACAATAAACTTTGTGATAGATTTCTATTGAATGTTGCAGAAATATGTTGCGAAGTTTATTGTTTGAGAGTAGCGATGTAAACATTTTTTAGTGCCAATTTTTTCTCGACAAACATTAAACCCGAAAAAGCAGTATTAGTTATATCATAAGTATAACACTTAATCAACAACCTGAAGAATTTCCAGGTTCTAAAGAAAAATAATCAAGAGATTTTCTCTAGTAAATTAGTCTTTTTATCTTCATTTTCTTTAATAGTAGAAATAATTGCGTAAATTGAATTAATTTGGAATAATGAGTGTCCTGAAGAGTTATTGGATTACTTTTGAAGCTTGAGGTATTTTTACACTACTGTAACACAATTGTAAAAAGAGCTTTCGACTAAGAAAGCGGCATATAAGATGCTTTAATTTTTTTTTATGAATTATAAATAACAGGTCAGACTTTGTCTTCCCACAAAAATATATAAAACAACAGTGGTGGTCTTGAATAACTTTTAAACAGATCAGAATTAATTTTATAAATGTGGTTTAATGATTATGTATTTCGGGCCGCACATACAAGGTCGCCGGGCCTCGTATTGCCCGCGGGCCGCAGGTTGAGTATGACTGGTTTAAACTTTACTTTTCAGGAAATCCCTTTTTACATTCAAGATGAGAATGAGATTTCACTCTGGTATGTGTCAAAAGCTGTCTTTTTAAGTTTCCTGATTGTGTAAATGACTTTGTACAAACTTCACATTTATGAGGTTTCTTCCGAGTATGCGTTAAAAGATGTACTTTTAGGCTCCCTGCCAGGGTTGCAAAAAAGCCGGCTAAAATTAAAAAAAGCCACGCCAGTGGCTTTTATTGGTTTTAACCGGTTTTTTTTGGCCAAAATTGGCCTTTTTGGCCAAAATTGGCTTTTATACAGTGAAGCATTTTAATTATAAACGACACATTTTTATGTGTTTTTTAATTAGTTTTAAGGACATTTAATTGAGGTAGAAATCAATATAACCCAATTTTTCAATAATGAGGACATTAATATTGGAATAAAAGGTCATACCAATTGCTTTGTCTGGTTTACACTGACCTTTTATTTTTACTGCTTTATATAATTAAAAAGGACAATGGTTTCTTAGTTCTATATTTTATTAACTAATTTTAAGGGATATTAATAATACAAGTCTTATTTTATTTCTCATAAACATTTATTTAAAATCAAGCATAAAGTTATTTAATAAAAACATAATTTCTCTCTATTAAAACAGTATTATGAATAACATATGCATTAATTTATGCATGAATATGCACTATTTTAAATAGCAACTAGCTTTCCAAAATTCTAATTCAAGTTTTATTTGGAGATTTTTTTTTAAATTGTTCTCTCTCTCTTTTTTTTTTTATGCACTTACGTGTACTAAAATTTCCTCAAATGTTATATCCTTTCTAATTTCTCTTTCAACATCGTTCACTCTACGATTTTAATCTGTCCGTATAGACATATCAGGAACAAGTTACATAACAGCTTAGTAGCAGAAAAATTTTTGGAACAGATGTGTTATTATCCCGGGGTCTTTCATCTTGGATTTTTTTCTTGGCTTGAATTAAAAATTATTTTTTTATTAATAGTTATAATCATTATATTCCATTTTTTTTTCAATATTATATTAACCTATCAACAATATTTAACCATTCGCGAAATTACTTCTTGGCGAAAAAGGAGTTTTCATGCAAGAAAAAAAATCCAAGATGGCGGACCCCGGGATAATAACACATCTAAGCTATTTTGTTTTAATCAATTTTAAAAGTAAATATTAGTATATGTAAGAATGTTTCTATTTTGATGTGTGACATTTTCTTATTCTTTCATATAATCTTTAAAATGTGTGGTATGTGTAGAGTCAGGATACAGAATTCCAAACCATTACTTTAGAGTCTAATTTAATGTATTCTTCTGAATATTCATAATTTTTTTTCAGACGTTATACCTTCACAGTTGCATTCTAGTAGTTATAAGGTCTTATTTATTTGACAAAATTTAATAGAAGTTTATATTTTTTTAGTAGAAAATATTTATAAGTGTATTAAAAATAAATTAATCCAAATTTTATATGAATAATCTATAAACCACCTTTTTGAAAAATAAAAGCCGGCTTTTTTCAGTTAAAGCCGGCTTTTTTTAAGCGGTTAAAAGCCAGCAACCCTGCTCCCTGCCCATGTAAATGATTTCGGACACTTTTCACATTGGTAAGGTTTTATTCCCGTATGGATCTGGAGATGCCTGTTTAAAAGTGATTTAATTGAAAATGATTTTTGGCATTCAGAACAAACATGTGGTCTCTCTCCAGTATGGATGAGGAGATGGTGGTTAAAACTATCCTTCAATGAAAATCCTTCTCCACATTCAGGGCAAACATGCGGTCTCTCTATAATATGGATTAAACGATGTCTTTTCACAGATTCTGAAACAGCAAAAGATTTTGGACACATTTCACATTTATAAGGCTTCTCGCCAGTGTGTTTTCGCATATGTCGTTTTAGATATCCTGCCTGGAGAAATGATTTTAGACACAATTCACATTTATAAGGTTTCTCTCCCGTATGGATCTGGAGGTGCCTGTTTAAATTTGATTTGCTTGAAAATGGCTTTTCGCATTCATTACAAACATATGGTTTCTCCCAAGTATGTGTGAGACGATGAAATCTTAAATATTTCGCATGTAAAAATGATGCTGGACACATTTCACATTTATGAAGCTTCTTTCTCGTATGAATAAACATATGTCTATTTAGGTTGCTTTTCAATGAAAATGCTTTCCGACATACAGAACAGACATGTTCTTTCTCTCCAGTGTGCAATAAAAGGCGTTATTTTACTCTTCAGATATCTTTATGACTATTTTCGACTAACATTTTTGAATATTTCAGATTTGTTAAATATTTAATTTCAATGATATATTTATTACAGTAGAACCTGTTTTATCCGAAACTCTCGGTTAACCGAAATCCATTTTTAAAGCTTTTTCTTGTTTTTACCATAACATTCCTTGTGTGCAAAATCCATTTTGAAAGCTTTTTTTTAAAACTATAATATTCGTTGTGTGCAAGCGATCCTTACCGAACTACGAGTACATATAAATATTTTCGACCCCCTTTCTTAGAGTTCCTTTAAATTTAACTAGAGCTCCCGTAAGCTGCGGAGTCGAACGAAGAAAACGAACAAATTAGCAATTCTGAAGCTTTTGATTGTTTTGCAAAAGGTTTGGCATGGCTGGAGCAACAGAAAAACCTGATACTGGTGAACTAATAATATTTAAAAACTCTGTGATAGAGCTTCAAAGAAAAGACAATCGAATCTGCGACAAATAAAACATTTTTTTCAAATCCTTGTGATATACGTTGTGAGTGATATATGTAAGGTACTTAATTTCAAAATTAAAATTCAGGTAATTGATTATTGTTTCTATTTTGCTATTGCTTTATTTTTTTAAGCACTTGTTACCATAATAAGAAATACTGCATATATTTCTCCAAAATCTTAAATTTGAAGCATTCTCGATTATCCGAAAGAGGGTCGGTCCCAATTACTTCGGATAATCGAGGTTCTACTGTATTTAGAAAAAATAGAACTTTATGTAAGTTTTTCTTACAAATAAGCGTTTGCACAAGAAAAAATCATATATCATATAATCTATCAAATAATTTTTCTTTAGCTTAATATGATAAAAAATTAAAACAAATGAATTTTCATGATATAGTCTTGATGCATAAATATATTTTTTTAATAATTTGCTACTTGGGGGTATTAGTCAGTATTTATTTTATATATAAGTGGCTGCTACGAGAATTTTACAAAAGCGAGATACGGCATTTGGTAATTTATACATTAGAAATAACTCATGTTTGACAAAAGAATTATCTTTTATATTTCTTTACTTTTATTTATACACATTGAAAAATGTGGAATTGAAATGTTTGAGAATCTGCAAGAAAACAAAAAGAAAATTAAAAGATACATACTACACTGCTCAAAACAATTAAAGAATATTTGAAGTTTTATATAAAATAAAGATATAAACGAAATTTTTTTTTGCCGAAAATAGAAGAAGAGAATCACAAATGCAAATTTTTCTGGTTTTCAAACTGGAGTATGCAAATTTTGAGTTCGACGTCAAAAACGTCGCTTCAGCGGCAGCGAATGAAATTTGACTTTCAATTGGATAAAAGAGAATGAAGACAAGGATGATCGGCATTCAGTGATTGCTTTGTTTCGATGAGTACGATGTCTCAGCGAAGTCATTTGACAGATTCAGAAGCTTTGAGAATTGTTGGTAGGTTAGAAGGGGGCCAAACTCAAGCCGAAGTAGCGCAAGCCATTGGAGTGTCACAAAGTGTCATTTCCAGGATCTGGAACCGTTTTTTGGAGAGTGGATGTGTAGGCCGAAGACCAGGGCAAGGTCGTAGACGGGCAACAACGCCCAATGAAGATCGTTATTTAGCGTTAACAGCTCGGAGACACCGAACCATGAACGCTACTCTTCTCCAACAACACCTTCGCTCGGCTACAGGCACCACGATTTCAACTCAGACTGTCCGAAACCGGCTCCATGCTGTAGGTCTGTATGCTCGCCGACCGATGGTATGTGTTAGATTAACATCAAGGCATCGTCGCGACCGCAGGGAGTGGGCAACCGAGCATGTCAACTGGAGGAGAAATGAATGGAGCAATATTCTGTTTTCTGACGAGTCCCGTTTTTCTGTGCATGCGGATAATAGGCGTATTTTTATCTGGAGGGACCGTGGCAGTAGGAATAATCCTGCGTTCGTGCACGAAAGTGTCAGATTTGGCGGTGGAGGAGTGTTGGTGTATGGTGGCATCTCCATTGACGGGCGCACTGACATCTGCATCATTCGAGATGGAGACTGGTCGACGATATAGGGATGAGATCCTCAGACCTATTGTAGTCCTTTACGCTGCAGCAATCGGAGATAACTTCATTTTAATGGACGATAACTGCAGGCCACATCGTGCAAACCTGGTGGAGGATTTCCTTTTCGAGGAAGGAATCGTTCGAATGGAATGGCCAGCGTGTTCTCCAGACATGAATCCAATCGAGCACGTTTGGGCCGCTCTAGGAAGACGAGTTTCTGGCCGCCAACAACCCCCACAAACTCTCCAAGAACTGGAAAGAGCTCTTCTGGAAGAGTGGGGCAGAATACCCCAACTCGTCATTAATAGCCTCATTGAGTCCATGCCTCAAAGGTGTTCAACGTTGCTGGCCGCCCGTGGAAACCATACCCCCAACTGAAAATGATTTTCTTTGAAGAAAACACCTTTTCTTATTCTTTTTTTCTCATATGCACAAATTGTGTTTTTTTCCTTTAGTACACAAATGCGCAATAAAATGCATTTTTTTCTGCCAAACATGTGTAATTTATTCTCATATAACCTACTATGTCTGTCGACCATGTATCAATCAGCTAAACAGTTAACCAGATACAAAATCCACCTAAAACTGCAATATCCTTTAATTGTTTTGAGCAGTGTATATTGTAGCTTTAATATATGTATTATGTAAACATTAAAAAGTTCATTTTTCATACATATTAAGTTTTTCATCTAAATTAAGTTGCATAAATAAAATTCAAATAAGATTTAATGAAAAATAAGGGAAAAAACAAGGTAAAAATTCTTTCGTGCCATTTTCTTTTACTCCAGTCTTTAGCGGATTTAGTCACCTCTCACTTATAGGTATTTGAAGGAATTAATTTAAAATCGCTCAGAACTGAGAGAACGTAGTAATTCTTTATGCACATTATACACATTATGAGAAAGAAAAAACATTTTGAAATATAAGAATTATGATTAATAATATTTTATAAATAAAAGTGATGCAATATTAGAATAGTGTACTGTACTTAAAACAAATCCTTATACTTTCACTACAAAATTCTGTTTAAAAAAATACAGCAAACGTTAAATTTTGTTTTACATAGAAGAAGATATATTTACATTAAAAAATGCCAATTAGTCCTCTTTTAAGAAGTCATCAATTGCTAGTTTGTTTTTGCTTAGGCCACGTTTGTACAACGACTTTTTCTAATGCATTAAAAAGTGCGTCATTATATTTGATGCTACATCAGCATTTTGAAGGTAACATCTCAAAGTGTCCAGGACTTCTAAAGCAGTAGCATAAGATGGGACAGTTACAGAATCAGTTTCATCATTATCATCATCTTCCCTTTCTTTTTCAGCTGTCACGTCTTCAAAAACAGTTTCAATATCTCTTATTGCCATTGATGTTAAATTTTCTTCAACACTGACAAAATCTTGAAAAGAAATAGAATCTTGGCTTATTCCAATATTCTTCGTCTATATTAAAATCATTGCTGCTGTTTTCATTTTCCTGTAATGGAATAACTCAGCATCATTTGAATGAACAAAACCCGATTTTCTAGAATAGTTAAAAATTGTTGTGGCTGTTACGTTATTTCAAGAAGAAACAAACATATGCATAGTATCCAGAATACAAATTTTCTTGAATTACTTTTCCTGCTCTAGTGATATAGACATTCTTCTGACGAAATCTTTCTTATACTGCGTTTTAACTGACCTTATTATATCGAGATTTAATGTCGGGAGTCTGCTAGTACAATTTGCAGGGGAAAATGTAACCCGTGTACGTGTCAGCAATGGAATATCTGAAGGATGGGCGGAACACTGATCCATAAATAGCACTTTTTTTTTTTTTAGCTATCTTCATATTTAATTCTTTTAGAGAGTCTAAAAAAAATTCGATGTCATTCAGGTTTTGGTGCTACTTGCATAAGAACATGGCAATTTCTTCACATTTTTTAAACACTGTGGTTTCTTAAATTTACCAATCACTATTAATGGTAACTTTTCTGATTTGTCCACATTGCAACATAAAATCACAGTCACTCTTTGCTATTTTTGCCACCCTGACATGTTTCTCCCTTAAAATACAGCCTTTAGCTTGGCAAAATGTTAAAAATAAACATGTTTCATGGCAGCTAAAAATGTACTTAACATCAAAGTTTTGAATTTGGAAAGTCTGCGATCCATTCAGTGACAATTGAATCTGAAATGGCTGCATTTTCACCCAATCAGTGTCTTTTACGTTTTTCTATCCACTCTCAAAAAGGCGAAAATTTTTAGATTACCATTTTTGATGACAAAGTTATTGTCTTTTCATTGAATATCTCACCGCTAATGGGTAAATTAGAAGCTCGCATTTCTCTGAACCACTGAATTAAAGTAGGTTCTAAAATTTCAAATTTCCCATTCTGAATTCTTGGTCATTTTGTTTGTGTAGAATATTCAATGTACATTTTTTTGATCGGGTCCTTGTTCTTTAAAATCGCTCTGAACGTTGATTCTGGCAAATCGAATACTCGAGCTAAAGTTATTTTTTACACTTTAGGATCGTTTTCTGCTGCTTGTATTACTTCCATTTTGAACGACATTGTTAATTTTCTTTTGCTCATTTTTATTTAAAAAAACACATGCTACCTTAAAGGCAAGGAGGAAAAGGAACATGCGCGTAGCTTGATAAAAATAAAAAAGAAAGAAAAGAAGGAACCATTAGAACTGTGGGGAGAGGGTGAAAAGTCGAAATGTAACACCTTTTCCCCCTTCTCAGGCGCTTTGTAGAACGGTCTTTTGACCTGGTCACATGCAGAAAATTCTTTATAGATAAAAATAGTTTCGCACTTAACTCGGAGTTTGTGAATTGCGCATTTTCTCGCGTATTACTGAGTGAGACTATTCAAAGTGGCGCTTATAAGTGAGAGATCATCTACAGCATTATTTTCCAATTCCTCGTGGCGGGACCTTACGAAATTCGAGTATGAATGAGAGAAGCGTATAACAGAGAGGCACATAAATCAGAGGTGACTGTATTTAAAGCTGCGTTTATTTACAATATCTGCTTCAGAAGGTACAATTAAAATATTGTCTTATTTTTATGGGTTTATTAAAATGCCTATTTTTTTTCGTTTGTTGAAAAAATTGTATTAATATCTTAATTGAATACGTTACTCAGGCTAAAAAACGCGCTCACTAATGTTAATCATATGAGACATACATTTAAAAGTAACTTGTTTTAATTTCATAATTTTAAATGACTTTTTTACATTGGACAGCTGAGGTCAATCTCTGAAATTGCCATTTTTCCCTTTTTTAATTTTTGTTGCAGGTTTTTATTATGAAGAAACTTACTTTTTCGAAACCGGTTTCGAAAGTGAAAGTATACTTATAAAAAAAAACCTGCAAACAAAATCGAAAAAGTGAAAAAGGGTCTTTGTAGGGATCGATCTCAGCTATCCAATTCAAATAAATAAATAAATAAAAACAAGAGTCTTTAAAAGAAATAATTCCGAAAAAATTTTTATACGCTTCATCAGAACGAATATTTTGAAAGCTTGGAAAAATAGTTCCGGATAACTAAGGTTACTGAAATTTAATAAGCTTTATCTCACTATTACATTTTAAGTACATACCAAATTTCAATCTTCTATCTCAATTTGTTCGGTAGATAGAGTTCAGTAGGGGTAGATTTGTTTTAATTTCATAATTTTAAATTACCTTTTTACATTGACAGCTGAGGTCAATCTCTGAAATTGTCATTTTTCACTTTTTTAATTTTTGCTGTAGGTTTTTATTATGAAGAAATTTACTTTTTTGAAACCAGTTTCGAAAGTGAAAGTATACTCATAAAAAAAACCTGCAAACAATATCGAAAAAGTGAAAAAGGGTCTTTGTAGTGATCGATCTCAGCTATCCAATTCAAATAAATAAATAATTAAAAACAAGAGTCTTTAAAAGAAATAGTTCCAAATTTTTTTTTATATATACTCTTCACCATAACGGATATTTCGAAAGTCCGAAAAAATAGTCCCGGATAACTAAGGTTACTGAAATTTAATAGGCTTTATCTCACTATTACATTCTAAGTACATACCAAATTTCAATCTTCTATCTCAATTTGTTCGGTAGATAGATTTCGGTAGTTTTAGATTTGTTTTAATTTCATAATTTTAAATGACTCTTTTACATTGGACAGCTGAGGTCAATCTCTAAAATTCTCATTTTTCACTTTTTTAATTTTTGCTGTAGGTTTTTATTATGAAGAAATTTACTTTTTTGAAACCGGTTTCGAAAGTGAAAGTATACTTATAAAAAAAAACCTGCAAACAAAATCGAAAAAGTGAAAAAGGGCTCGTTGTAGTGATCGATCTCAGCTATCCAATTGAAATAAATAAAAACAAGAGTCTTTAAAAGAAATAATTCCGAAAAAAATTTTATACGCTTCATCTGAACGATTTCGAAAGTCCAAAAAAAATAGTTCCGGATAACTAAGGTTACTGAAATTTAATAGGCTTTATCGCACTATTACATTCTAAGTACAGTAGAACCTCGATTATCAGAAGTAATTGGGACCGACCCTCTTTCGGAAAGTCGAAATTTTCGGATAATCGATAATGCTTCTATTTTAAGTTTAAGGAGAAATATATGCAATATTTCGTATTACGGTAACAAGTGCTTAATAAAAATAAAGCAATAGCAAAATAGAAACAAGAATAAATTACCTGAATTTTAATTTTGAAATTAAGTACTTTTTACATATATCACAAGGGTTCGAAACAATGTTTTGTTTGTCGCAGTTTCGATTGCCTTTGTGTTGAAGCTCTATCACGGAGCTTTTTAATATTATTACTTCGCCAGTATCACAGTCTTTCAGCTGCTCCAGCCATGCCAAACCTTTTGAAAAACATTCAAAAGCTTCAGAATGGCTAATTTGTTCGTTTTATTCGTTCCACTCCGCAGCTTACGGGAGCTCAAGTTCAATTCAAAGGAACTCTAAGAAAGGGGATCGAAAATATTTATATGTACTCTTAGTTCGGAAACGACCACTTGCACGCAAGGAATATAATAGCTGAAGAAAAAAAACTTTCAAAATGCATTTTGCATACAAGGAATGTGATAGTAAAAAAAAACTTTAAAAATGGATTTTGGTTAACCGAGAGTTTCGGTTAAAAGAGGTTCGGATAAAAGAGGTTCTATTGTACATACCAAATTTCAATCTTATTTCTCAATATGTTCGGTAGATAGAGTTCGGTAGAGGTAGATTTGTTTTAATTTCATAATTTCAAATGACTTTTTTACATTGGACAGTTGAGGTCAATCTCCAAAATTGTCATTTTTCACTTTTTTAATTTTTGTTGTAGGTTTTTATTATGAAGAAATTTACTTTTTTGGAACCGGTTTCGAAAGTGAAAGTATACTCATAAAAAAAACCCTGCAAACAAAATCGAAAAAGTGAAAAAGGGTTTTTGTAGTGATCGATCTCAGCTATCCAATTCAAATAAATAAAAACAGGAGTCATAGTTCCAAATGACGCGTTTAAAGTAAACGACGTGTTTGTGTCCTAACGACATTTCCATTTTCTCTTTCTTTCTCCTACTAGAGATGCTGTGTATGTAATAGAACTAGTTAAGAAAACATTGTTCCGCAAAAGATACGATTCGAACTTGAAAACATTTCTTCCACTGATGTGCGGGGTAGATCACGTGATGTAATAACCTTCGCATAGAAATTCATATTTGGGATATTGTACAAGATTCCACATATGATTTTCAGGATAATGACGGAAAATATAAATGGTGTAAGCAGTTTTTTTATTTGGTCAAGCCTCCACCTGGGGGGGGGGGGGTAGCTACAGATCTTCATCTAACACGGGCACTAAAGATGAAATTTTGCAACGAAATTGCAAATGAAAGTTTTACATTAAGGATGAGAATGAGATTTCACTTTGGTATGTGTTAAAATATGTTTTTTTAGTGCTCCCGATTGCGTAAATGACTTTGGACAAACTTCACATTTATGAGGTCTCTCGCCTGTATGTGTTAAAAGATGCTGTTTTAGCGTTCCTGATTTTGCAAATGACTTTGGACAAACTTCACATTTATAAGGTTTCTCTCCAGTATGTATTAGAAGGTGCTGTTTTAGATTATCCGCTTGCGCAAATGACTCAGGGCAAATTTCACATTTATAAAGTCTCTCACCTGTGTGTACTAAAAGGTGTCTTTTAAGATGTCCTGGATCTACAAATGATCTAGGACAAATTTCACATTTAAAATGTTTCTGCCCAGTATGCGTTGAAAGATGTCTTTTTAGCTTTCCTGACTGTGTGAATGATTTTAGACAGACTTCACATTTATAAAGTTTCTGTCCTGCGTGTATTAAGAGATGTCGCTTTAGATACTCTGATTCTACAAATGTTGGAGACATTCCACATTTCTCTCCTGTGTGTATTTGAAGATGCTGTTTTAGATGTCCTATGTATACAAATGACTTTTGACATATTTCACATTTATGAGGATTTTCTTCTGTATGGATAAGGAGATGCTGATTCATAGTTCGTTTCTTCGAAAATACTTTCGGACATTCAGGACAAGGGTACATTTTCTCCCCAGTATGAGTCAGACCATGTCTTTTAAGATTTATCTTTTGCACAAATGATTTTGGACACATTTCACATTTATAAGGCTTCTCTCCCGTGTGTATACGTAGATGTTGATTTAAATTACTTTTCTCTGAAAATGCTTTTTGACATTCAGAGCAAATATATGGTTTCTCTCCAGAGTGTCTTTGAAGATGTCCAATTGAAGATTTCACTTTGGTATGTGTTAAAATATGTCTTTTTAGTGTTCCCGATTGCGTAAATGACTTTCGACAAACTTCGCATTTATGAGGTTTCTCTCCTGTATGTGTTAAAAGATGCTGTTTTAGTCTTCCTGATTTTGCAAATGACTTTGGACAAACTTCACATTTATAAGGTTTCTCTCCAGTATGACTATGGAGATGCTGATTCATAGTTCGTTTCGTCGAAAAAATTTCCGACATTCAGGACAAGCATAAGTTTTCTCCCCAGTATGAGTCAGACGATGTCTTTTAAGATTTATCTTTTGCACAAATCATTTTGGACACATTTCACATTTATAAGGCTCCCGTGTGTATACGTAGATGCTATTTAATTTATTTATATTTTTTCCTGAAAATGCTTTTTGACATTCAGAGAAAAATATGGTTTCTCTCCAGAGTGTCTTTGAAAATGTGTTTTTAAATGTTAATGGACATATTTCGCATTTATATGGTTTTCCTCCACTGTGTGTAAAAATACGTTGTTTCAAATCTGTTTTCCATTTAAATCTGCTTTTACATATATAACATTTGTATTTTTCTTTCTGCACATGACCTATTTGAAAATTCTTTCTTTGACAAATTCTTTCATTCTAAATGAACAATAATTTATTCTTTTCATATTTCCTTTTTCATCTCTCAGGTCAAATGATACAATATTGGCATATACCTCAGATTAAAAGTATTTTTATGTTTCCGAACAAATGTTACGAAAAACAACATTAAGCTCTATTTGTATTACAATAACGTCAAAGTAAGCAAACAGATACTTTTTTACTAATTTTTTCTAAATCTTCGTACCCTTCCGCCTTGGTTGTATTGAAAATTGCAAAATTTCGCAAGATTAACTTTTAAAAACCTGAAAAAAAAATAAAAGAAAATTTAAAAAATGCACAATAATATATTGAAAGAAAGCACGTGAAAATAAAAATTAATTTAAAAAAATCTTCCATTTTTGAAATGCACCACTTTATTCAAATTCCTTTCAAATAAGATTTATTAAAATAAATAAAATATGAACCAAATATCATTTATGATAGCAAAATGTAAATTTTCAACCAAAAATTTCATTACTTTACACGGAAAGCAAAATATGAATATTTCAAAAAAAGTCTTGCATATTTTACACGCCAATCATGTAACGATTGAATTTGAAAAATATCAAGCTGATTGGTTGCCAAGTCATGTAATTAGAGTGCGTATCGATTTTCAAATGCTACTGTTATGTTTCCAAACAAATGTCACAAAAAAAACAACATTAAGCTCTATTTTTCATACAATAATCATATATAATAAACGAGCAAGCGATTTTATCGATTATGAATGATATCGTAAACGACTGGGAAGATTTCATGAGACTTGCCTCTTATATTGAATCGAGCAACAGAAAAAGATCTAGCTAGGTCCCGAATACAAAAAAAATCGTTTTTACAGCGTAAAACAAACTCAGCGTTGAAAATTGCTTCTTGCTTTAAATGGAAAAATTCTCAAACGATTTACACGAAACGTGTTGTCTATACTAAATCGAGCACGAGAAACTCATCTAGTTAGGTTTCGAATTCGCGAAAGTTTGTTTTGACCTAGAAAAACAATATCAGTACTGAAAATGCTGCTATAACGATTTTCACAAAACTTGACGCCTATAGTAATTCGAGCGCAAGAAATCGGTCTAGCTAGGTCTCTAATTCGAGAAAACTCGTTTTCTGTAGTTAAAACAAGCTCATTACTCAAAAAGGTGGCATTAATCGAAAAAAATTCCAACGATTTTTATGAATTGTGATTTATTTGATTCTGAGAAAACTATTTAACCAAGTCTCCATATCAAAAAAGAAAAATTGGTAGGTTTAAGTAATATTTTTATTTTCAATCTTCCGTAATCGGAAATCTTGTCAATACGAATTTCGAAATATTGTGAAGTAAGATTTTTTTCAGATTATTTTTTTTAACGTATTTTCTTTCAATATGTTATTGTGCATTTTTAAATTTTTCTTTAAGGTTTTTAAAAATTAATGTTGCCAATTTTATTCGCAATTTTCAATATAATCAAGAAAGAAGGGAACGGAAACTTAAAAAATTACAGACGATTAATTGAAATTAGAGAAATTCATTCATTTGTCATAAACATAAAAATATCTAGAAGGCGAAACTAACGGCTTGCCTTCAGCTGCTAAATCGAGCCCTTGATAACTGTCTATATGCAAGTCAAAAATATGGTCAAATTTGTTTTAACTGGTTAGAAAAAATAAAATTAATGGATTTTGCCAACTGTCGATTTCGTGAACTTAAGGAATTTCAGAAACATTTCGTAAATATGCTAATATTTCTTGATATATAACTGTGCTCATACTTTTGGCTGACTAATTCAAAAATGCCTTAAATTAAATGTATTAATTTATAATAAAATTGTGAAAATAATAAAATGTTGTACTGTCATCGGAAACACTTGTATATAATTTATATAATCCTACGCCAGAGGTCGGCAAGTAATTTTAGGTGGGGTCCGGATACTTCTGAAAAATTTTATCCAGGTCCAGAGACAAAAATACATAAGTAATATAAGTACTTATTACTTTTAAATTGTTATTTTTACATATACATGCATATAATATAAAACAGAAAAGTCAGATATTCGTTCTGAAAAATTACTACATACACAGGTATAGGTTCTGAAAAATTTTAAATACACATAATAAAATAGAAAAGACAGATATTCGTTGAAAAATTAATACTAAAAATTACACTCCCGGTCTCGAGCAAGTTTTTTACAGTTTAGTTCACGTGATGAACAGCTTATGCGAAGAGCGTCTTCAAGGTGGGCGTCCGTTAATATCGAACAATATTTGTTCTTCAAAAAATTCATTTTGGAGAAAGTTGTTTCACATATATATGTGGAGCTAAACATAGGAGGCAGGTTAATAGTTAGTTTTTTGCAATTTTTCTACTTTTCTGAGACATGTTTACACCAAAATTCTTCAAGGGATGCGGTTTTATACATTTGCAAGGGAATATCTTCTTGCAAGTCAAATATCTTCATTTCAGATAAAGGTTTTTCAAGACTGAACAATTCTGGAGCCACATCAGTCCATCCTGCAGCTGGAGAACTTCATAAGGCGATTTAAAGATTTGAGACAGCTTACGGGGCATTCTCATAATCTTTTGACATTTGGGGGAAAAAAATCTAACAAAATTAAACTTGCTAAAATAACATTTTAATCTGATAGACGAATGCCTTAATGATTCAAAATAAAGAAAAAATGGTCAGCAGCGAAATTTTTTTTATTTAACTGAGGTTTAAGTTAAACTTGCGAGTTTAATTTTCCTTACCATTTTACCCCTATAACTTTTTATTTTCTTCTAAATTTTTACTTATAATGAATTTGTATAGTACCCACCACAGGACATTCAAATAAGAAATAATAACAATGTAGTACTTTTAATACAGAATTTTTGTATAACATCGTCTTAAAGGGGCGTTAAAGAAGGGACGGTAAGGTAAAAAAAGGGGGATGGTATTGGAAAAAAGGGACGGTGAGGATGGAACGGTAAGGAAAATTACCACCTATATTTAGGAAAATCACGCTAAGACTAAGTGATAGCCACAATGTTCATTGATTTTTAGAAACAGTTGTTAACATTGGATTAAATTAATTATTTTTTTAAATTTACTTCGAAAAGTGCCGGAATAAACCTTGGGGACGGTGAGACTACTAATAAAGCCACGATGCTTGAAATTGATAATTAAATGCTGATTTAAATTCTACAGTAAATTTCCAGCCAAAGACTTTTAGACATTATTTCTCTAGCATACTTCTGCATGAGAAAAAACTTGAAAAAAATTCTGTGGCTGCATCTGAAGTGATTTTCTGTATAATTTTAGCAAAAGGGGTGATAAGGAATTTAAAACCTATGGACGGAGCTAAAAAAATAATAACAGCCCTAAAAATGTGTGCAGGTTAATTTTTAGCTACATGTTTACATAAAACAACTTTTCCAGTTTCTGAAAAAAAATGACATCGAATTATTTTTATTGAAACAATTTTATCCAAATAGCTCCAAACTTAAAAATCAGCATCAGGGACGGTATAGGAGTTTTCCAGGTGTTTGGACCCCCAACATCGTCCAAAACTTATTTATCTCGTTAATATTGTTGTGCAATCATGCAATGGGATGATCCCCAACATATGAAATAAAAAAACACAAAAAACAGTATTAAAATAAAAATTATTATTCAGGGACATGAAAGTCAAAAGATTGTGAGAATGCCCCTTACCTATTTCTGTAAAGTCTTGGAATCTTGCTTCAAATTCCGTTACAAGATATGACATAAAACTTAAGAACACTGCAGTGTGTATTTCAGAATTCTTCTTTTTATATTACAGAATTATAGGAAAATAAATAAATTCTTCTTCACTTGCAATATCTTTTCCGGCGGCCCGGTTGTGGACCGCTGTCCGCGAGTTGCCGACCGTGGTTCTAGGCTATCAGGTAGTGGGTTAAAAATCGATTGCAAAGTTTTATGCATAAAAAATGTTAAGTTAAATAAACTAGCAAAAAGGAAAAAAATGTTGAAAAAACTACCGAGTGAGGCTAAGTCTACCAGGTACTGTCATATTAACCCTTTATGTACTGAATTATGAATTCATGAAATTTTTATCTTCTGAAGAATTTTTCGTGAATTGTGTAAACTACATTAGAAGATTTACATAATCATTTAATAAATTTTAGAAGGATTTTAGAAAGATTGAAGGATTTAAAACGATTCATTAAATTTGAATTTATAGGTATTTTCTGCAATATTTATAACACCACTCAAATCTTTTATTTTAAATATTTTTCTTAGTATTTTGTAGAATTAGGAAATGTACAAATATAATGTTCTTGCAATATAAATATAGAAATATTTCCTAATTGAAAAATCCCCTCCTAACGCCAAGAAAGCTGAAAAGATGCAAAGACAAAAGAAATAATCCGTTTAAAAATATTTTTGTTTTGTGTAACCATTAATGCTTTTGGAACAAGATAAAGTAATGTATCTATAATTCATTCTAAACTGTATTACAACTAATCGATGTATTAAATAAATTTTATAACAAGTTATTTTAATGGTACTTATAAGTATTGTCAGTAGATAAAGAGTTAAGCAAATAAATAGGAGAGAGGGGGCACATGTGAACAGTAGGGGAAGACGGGGTACAATGAAACATTACTTACAAAATCAATCAAATTTGTCATAGAGAGTTGCAGTTTATATATATGTTGTACAACTATATGTTCCAATTACTGATGTGATTTGGATACATTCACACTTCTACAACAGTAGCAATAGAAGATTATTGCTTTTACACCATTGAAAGTAACTTTCTTTACTAAAAGTAATTTTGTTTCTTTTTGCTTGTTGTTATATGTAATAATTATTTTTTCTATACATTGTTATCTTTGGGTTGTTTTCTTCATACCTCCAAAACCAAACTAAAAAAAATAAATATTAGAAGTTTGAAAATAAATTTTTATTTAGTAATATCAGTGCGGGGTACAATGAAACACTTGCAGACGGGGTACAATGAAACATGTTTTATTATAGTAATAAAAGTAGTAAATAGAATATATTAGAAGTAAGAGTAGGAAAACAGAAAAAAAAAGAGTTTTGTTCTAACCAGGACAGTAAAAAATGCTCTTGTTAAGCAATTAAAAAATAGAAAGAGAAAAAAAGCTAAGAAGGGATTGTTTTGAAAACAATCACTGCCTGCTACAGACTCTGATGATGATCCAGATTTTTTTCCCAGGCCCAACTGGTCATCGAGGTACTAAGAATGAGATATCCACACACAACATGTATGGCACAAGCAGTATCAGTATTAAATGGAAACATAAGGAAATATATACCGTTGGAGAAATCATACATTTAAATGAAGTCAAACGTGAAGTACTTGATATAAAGACTCCAACCTAGTTTATTTATTTATTTATTTTTTTTTTAGAAACTTACATAAAAAAAAAACATTGTGTTGAAACTATCATATTCCTTCAGAAGCAACTGAAATATAAGCAGAAATGCTAATTTTTGAAACTGACTTGAGACAATTTAATATAAAATGAAAGGTATTTCTTAAACTAATAGAGTTTCCTTAAACTAATAGAGTTTTCTTATTTTTCCTCTTAGACTATAATATTTTTATCAAGTTCCTTATTAATCAAGTTTTGTTTTTGTATTTATCTCATTTTTCATAAAATAAACTATATTGGGTGAAAATTGCTTCCATCATTTGGAGTGTTTCATTGTACCCCAGTATGTGTTTCATTGTACCCCGGCATACGGGGTACAATGAAACACTGTAAGACATTTATTTTTTGTTATTTTTCAAGCATAAAAATATTGTTTAGAACCTAATAAAAATTTATTTAGATGGGGAAAATACAAGATTAAAAATATGCATTAATTATATTTTTGTGCATGCAAAATTGTGGATAGGAAAAAAAAATTAGTAAATTTTGTTTCATTGTACCCCGTCTTCCCCTACATATTTCACTCAGTTAATCTGAAATAAAATAAACGGTCAAGGGCGAGCATTACTCGAGCACAGAGGGTTCCGTAGAATAAATATATGAATTTGTAATTGTGTTATAATAATTTAAAAAAAAAAAAAAAAAAAAAAAAAACGTTGCTAAAAGAATACTAAGACTTTGTAAAAAACTATACAACGTAGGGTTGGGTATAACTGTATATATTAGAAAAGTGTAAATATTATACCATGAAAGTTCAAAGAGATATGGAACCTAAATAATATCAAATATAGCTATTTGTATAACTCTTCTATTATATATATAAAATCCAAACGGAAATTTCGTTCCGAACGCCGAGATTTCGAGTTCTACCGAATGGATTTTTACGGAACTTATACCGTTAGATAGGTATCGTTCCAGGGAAGGTTTTAAGCTATAACACATCATTCTACCTAGATTAGTTATAGGATTATTACGGAAAATTCTATTATTTTGGACTTTGTTACTTCATATTTCCTTAAATATCTGGGCTCCTATTGGTCGTAGAGCTTAGATCTCGCGCCAAAAGTGTCTCCGAAGTACCCAAGCAAACTTTTCCCCGCGATTATTTTGCCGTCTTCCGATTTCCTCTAACTCTATTAGGGGCCCGCATAGAGTCCCTTTAAAATATTTTTCGTAGTAATTTCAGCAATTATCTTAAATTATTGGTTAAGAACGCCACCCTCCCGATTCATGTATCTACGGAAAGGTTGCATGAAGGAGTTTCGTTCAGATACTCTTTCGTTAAGAATAGAGTGCGCTCCCTGGTGGTGGAATGTGGAACTAACATAACGCGATATTGTTAAAATTAGGAAATTTAACAATGCGATCTGTTTTGAACTTTGAGATAGTTCATAACACATAATCTATTATCTATTCTATTATATATATGTAAAATCTATTATCTATTCTATTATCTATTATATATATAAAATCCAAACGGAAATTTCGTTCCGAATGCCTAGATTTCGAGTTCTACTGCATGTATTTTTACGGAACCTATACCGTTAGATAGGTATTGTTTCAGGGAAGGTTTTAATCTATAACACATTATTCTACCTACATTAGTTTTAGAATTATGACGGAAAATTCTATTATTTTGGGCGATAAGGTTACCATTTTATTTCTTGGCGAAATTCATCGTTGATAAAAAAAATTGAAACGGCTATTAAACCTCGAAAAATAAATGAAAAACTGTTACTAATTTTATTTAAATGAAAAAAAAAATAAAAAAAGAAGAAGAAAATCCGTTTTAATGAGTGATAATATTAAAAAACGGAAACATTTAATCAAAACCTGAAAGAAATATTTGTAATGCTTAAAAATTAATTTAATAAGAAATATTACACTTGATACGCAATATTTGGCTCTTTATCGCTTGCGTTAGATATGGAAACGAATTTGAAAATTCGATTAGATGAAATTTTAACGACATTTTCTTTCTGTTCTGTTCTTTTCTTTTTTTTTATATATCTAATTGTCCCATCACGTGACTTATAGAAGAAACAAGCAGATGTAATTGTGAGTCACGTGTGTAATTACTATTTGTTTCTTTACAATTTTTTATTTTTCTTTTGTCGCCAAACAATGTGATTTTAAGCCAAAAATGCATAAGCGTGACATTAGCTTGAGGATGTTCTCACAAATGGTGTTTTTTTAGGTGAAAGAGATCATTTTTTGAGTACATTTTCATATTCAATTGTAACTTATATAGATATCAGTTAATATTTTAAAAATGGAATCGAATACTTAAATTTCAGTGTGAATTTCTGCCACACATACATATTGTAAAATAATTTCATACTTTTTAAAATGTTTTTCGCCGTAATTCCGAAAGCATGTGATATTTATAAACTCGAACTCAGATCAACGAATATTACCCATTTTATTTAAGCAAATATTATCTATTTTCTCAAGTCATATCGCCAATTTCATTTATAGGAAAATTCACAGATTCGAAATCTAGGAAATAAAGATAATTTTTAAGGAAATTTATGTTTTAATACGTTATTACTATGGAAAAATTCAACATTTTGAAAAAAAAAATTACATGTCCTTTGTAATTCGTCATTTCTTCGTCTTTCTTCGTACTTTCTCCTCTATTATGTAATATTTCAAATGATATTGGACTAATTTTCGATCATCGATTCACCGCAAAATCGCATATCTAATATAGTATATAAAATAAAGTCTGGATTAGGGGACTAATTAACGCACAGCGCAAACTACTGAACCTAAAATCTTGAAAATCGTGGTAAAAATACTTCTTATGACAAACTTCTGCTAAGAAAGGATTTTCTAAAGTGTCACCCCTAATGGTTTTTGCACGGGGAGGGGAAAAAATAGAATATCAAAATTATGCGTCAAATGATTTTAATGTAGTTTTGTATGCTGAATCGAATGCTACGAAATAAATTTTTATACGTCCAACAGTTCATGACACATTTCATATTTTTCTAATTTGGCGGTGTCTTTGGCATCTAAACCTCAAAATATCTATCATTACATCCGTTACTCTAGCAACGGAAAAAATTCAAATCAACCCTTTTGGCTACAAAATAAAAACGGCTCTATGAGTTTGAAATAAAAATGCAAGCATCTTAATTTTTAAAAAAAATAATGATTTTATGTAAAATAAAAGGGAAAAAATTACTGAGAATTTAGCGTTATAAAACAAAAATGGAAAAGGTACTTCTTAGATATTCCGTCGACCAAAAATCTATCGTCAAACTATAAGATTAAATGCCAATAATGGTTGATCGTAAATATCAAATTCACTTGAATTTAAACAAACTACACGTGTTTACGTCATCAAGTGATTTTAATTTCGACGTTTTATTTGTATTTTTATTAATGTTATACTAATTTATTTGTTATTATTTCGTTATTTAAAATAAAGATTATGTCAATTTATATAATTTGGCGAATGGTTTGGCGATTTATATAATTTGGCGAAATTGGTCGACGGGATAACAAGTAGTACCACTGAAAATATTTAAGTACTAGCTAACTTGCCCGGGTACGTAAAAAAACAGCACGAATTGTGAAAAACCTCTGAAAATCACAATAAGATATCGCGAAAAAATTTTAAATCGCTGCACAAATTTCGAAAAGAGAAAAAAAAATTATATATTGTGCTCGATGTTTGAAAGTTGATTCAACCTCTATCAACGTCTTTCACTAATGTGGAAAATTGGTAGAAAATCGCTAAAATACACTAAAAATCACATACAAAATACCCGAAAAATTCGAAAATTGTTATACGAAATCCGAATAAACTTTATTGAAATGAAGGTAGAAATTACTTTAGTATTATAGGTCAAAAATGGAATGTCAAAAAATTGCAGCAGATCGCGAAGAAACGTAAATATCGAATTAAAAATCACCTGATGACGTAACAAACATGTGTAAAGTGTTTAATATCAAGTAAATTTGACATTTACGATCACCCATTATTGGCATTTAATCTTATAGTTTGGCGATATTTTTTTTTGGTCTACGGGATAATCAGGTAGAACCACAAAGTATTTCTGTTCGTATTTAAAGGTAGATAAATAGTTCTTCTTTATATAAATAAATAAAATAAATATTGAGAAAAATGCTTATATGTATATGAAAAATAAATAGTTTGCCAGTAAATATACGTAAAATTCACTTCACTCGCCAAGGCCATTTTCTCTAACTCACCAAATCCCATATATCAAAAATATACCAAATACTCTTCAATCTGTTGCCTGATACTAAGTAATCACAATAATGTAAATAACTATTAGGCATAGATACGTACCGGGTTTGGCGCGATTTTTTTTTCACGCCAGTTTGGTGAAAACATCGTTTTTGAATACCAGTTACACATATATTTAAATTATTTTCTATTATTTTAAAAGGAAATAGCAATAAATAATAATAAGTTTAATTAATGTCTATAGAACAAAACAGTTTATATAACAGTAAAAAAGAAAATAAAAGTAAATAAACAACTTATTAATAAATAAACAACAATAGCCGAGTTACCATGTCAGGCAAAATAACGCCATTTTGGAGCTCATTTTGTACCATGGAGCGTATATGACACCTGTGCCAACAAAACTTTCAATAATATAGTAAATATGTCATTTGGTGGTGGCTTGATTATCGAAGATTATAAAATATGTGTGTATATGGCACATTTTTACATTAAAATTGAAATACTTGACTACATAGTTATAATTTTAACTCCTTTTTATATAATTTACATTTGAATATAAAGATTTACTCCGAAATGTTCTCAAAAAGTATTGCGACCTTCGCCTGGCTTATTTCACGCTTCTGCCTTTGTGGCTTAAAATTGCATTGTTTGGCGACCAAGGTAATAATTAATTAGCATGTAACTCACAAATAAAGCCTTTCTCCTGTAAGACATACGATGGGAAAATTACATAAAAATGATAATTAAATTGAATAAAAAAATAAAGAAGGACTAAAAGACTGTTACTTAAATTTTATTTCTTCAAGTTTTTTCAGGCACATTTTTATTAACCTGGCAAAGCGAAAAATCGCCAAATAATGTATCAATTGCTTCTTTCATACTTATTTATTTTTTAAGTTTTATAAACATTCCTTTCATATTTAAATTAAATATTTTCATTTTATAAATTTTATCTCGCATTAAAAAGGTTTTTTATTCTTTTTTTAATTAAACAAATAACAGTTATTTTCTTTTAATTTGCGAGTTGTTTACATTATTTTCTAACAGATATAGCTATTTTAATTCATTTATCAACTACAATTTTCACCAAAATGATCACTGGCAACCCTTTCGTCGAAAATATCAATAAAATACAATAATCTAAGCATTGTATCATGTTACTTTTATTCACAATTTAATTTACTTGGATTCCCTTAAATATAATTGATATAATCCCTTAAGTTAATGTTAGTTTTTGTTGCATTAAAATATTTCAATTTGTTTATTTTCTGTAAGCAAGTAATCCATATTGGTTTACAATGGAAGTCTATGGGAATTTGGCGAAATTATTAAAGATATCGCCAAGTTGGCGTCACTTTTGCCGACTCATTTTGGTCGCCAAATTTGGCGATATACCGCCAAGTTGGCGACAAAGTTGGCGGCGTTTGGCGACAGAACTGTGTCCCTCTACGGTAACCTCCTTATTAAATGCATTAAATGCTGTTCAATAATTGCATAAAAAATTCGCTAAAAATTCAAAAATCGCTGCACGAATTCCGAATAAACTTTTTTGAAAAGAGAACAAAATTTACTACATTGGGTTAAAATAAAGAAACCATATTCTTCTCACTTATATGGAAAAATCGCCTGGAAACATAAAAAAATGCTAAAAATCGCATAAAAAATTAAATTAAAAAAAAAATCTAATCAAAAAATCGAAAATTGGGATTCGAGGTGCAAAACTTCATATATAGACGTACCTTTTCCCCAAATTTTGTAGCTATACGTGCAGTGGTCTCTTCAGAACACCGTCGACACACTCACTCACTCACACACAAACTTCTTTCTTTATTATTATAGATGAAAGCAATGTTTGTAACGACTTAAAAATTATTTTCATATATATAAACTCGGTTTATGGCGTCAGATGCCGTCATCCGAAGAATCTACAAGAGTCTTTTTCCATTTTTTCCGGTCATAGGTTCCTCAATGAAAGAAATTGGAATTGGAATAATATTGTGCGATTTATAAATTGCTCCTCGATAAGAAGAAAAAATGGGTACATTTATAACAACCGTGCGCACATCTCGCTGATAGCATTTTTAAAATTCCCAGTAGAAGTAGTTACATTTTGCGTATGTAAATTAAAAATATTTTTTTGCTTTTAATTATGGCATTATTTCCTGTTATTGTTTATCTTTTCAGTTTTTTAAATGAAATTAGTATAAGGCATGCATTTTAAATTAAATGAGTGAAAGGTTTGTGTTTTAAATGAAAATAATAAAATAAGAATATGCTATGAAAACAATCTTTATTGATTTATTACCTGCGCCCGGCTGACATAAAAGTATCACAAAAGCCACATATTCACTTTTCTTTGAGTAGTTGCTCATGAGAATTCAAGTTAACCTTTCGTAATCGGATACTTCACATATTGGTGTATTAGCTTTAATGTTGAAAGCATCGTTTTTGTTTGAAGCGAAAACTTTACTATGAATTCTATTACACAAAATCGCATCATCATCATCTACTATATATTTACAACGGAAATTTGTATTTCATTCCGATTGTTGATAATACTTTCGTAGGATATATCACAATTAGTTAGGTAATAATTTTGGAAAGGTTTTAGTGTATACATATTGTTCAAGGGTACTTAGTTATAGAGCAACAGTAAAAGTTCAAAAATTAAGTGAACCTGATTATGAAAGTTTAGCCTTTTTAAAAAAATCTACAGAACATATTTTGTTACAAGTGGCCCTATTGCATGACTTTTAGGAATGGTGTTAGTATATACGATTTCATTATATGTTGATTAGTTACAGAGCTATTAATTCCTGTTGTCATAACGGTCACATTACCCGACCATAAGTGCGCTGTTTATAATCAACTAAAACAATTACTTCTTAATTGCTAAATTTTTTCCAACGCTTAAGATAACATTATATCGCAATGGCGTTCGCATCGTTTTCAGTAATGTGCAAGGTCAAGCTGAAGATCCACATTGTTTAAAATACAAGTTCAAATTCACCATTTAGTTTAATCCAAGGTTCATTTGGAAATATTGACCAGCGCAGCGGGCATAGCCTGCTAGTTTTTTAATATTATCCTAATCTGTTTATGATGAACTTAATTCGGTACTACAATAAAAGCAGTGCATTGTTAAAATTCATTTGGCATTTCATGAAACTAAATTCAGCGTAATAATAACCTTTATTTCTACAGTGTAGCTAAAACAAAACCTTTGTTCAAAGTTTAAATTTGGTATTGTGATAAGCGCGCTTCGAATTGAAGTCTCAAAATTGCAACGCCGCCTTGGTCAGTGCCGCGTTTTTCCGGATAGGTGTTTAATTAACTTTTAAAGTCACTCGAGGCGTATTGAGAGATACAATCAATGAAAACTATCGCGAATCCCACAGTATTTATGCGATTCATTGTAATAAAATTTTTCGAGGACGATGCCCTTAAAAAACGGACACATAATTTTAATTCCAAAACAGACAAACGGCACCAAGAATATTTAATTAAAATTTTCCTTTTATCATGTACGTGAAAATAAGCAAGTTCGCATTTTCTAATAAATTCGTTTATAAATTCTGGTGTCAGTTCATTATTTCATATGTTTATAAATAGAATTACTCCGGGCCGGAAAAGATTAAGTGGTCGCAGGACTCTTAAAGCTTCAAAATTTAAGAAATTTAAATTTTTTTAGATGTTAAACTTCTATCTTTTCTGAATATTTTGATATAATTGTTTCCTTGAAATTCCCATTAGAGCAGAAGTTTTGGCTGTTAGATTTATACCCGCTCAATAGCTGAAGCGGCGTTTCCGAAACTTTGAAGTCATTATTTTCCAAATGGCGTTTTTGGGGCATAACGTGCAGGATGCCTCAAAAACGTCTGAATATTTTTTCATGAAATTTTCAAAACATATATTTCATGTTAGTCTGTATAAACTGAACCTAAAATTTCCTTTTTATTGTACAAAAAAATATTTTTTTAGGTGATTTTACTGTTGAAATTTTCAAAATTTTGTATTAGCTAAACGCAACATTGCATTAAAAATATAAAAATGATTTAAATACAAATTTATTTAAGTTCAGGGAAATTATTACAATCTGAAGTATAACTAAGTACCAAAATTTTCATTCTAGTTGCAATATTTATTTTGTAATCCTGCGCGTAAACTGTTATGCCAATTTTTTGTTCGACAAATGTCTAACAGTTTCGAGCCCCCTATAAATACTAATTCTGTATCTTGCAATTTTTTAAGTACGTGAAACGAAAGAACATACTTACATCTTTCGTCCCAATTAAAATTGTGTTTTAAAATCTTATACATTTTAGGACATTAAATGTTGAAAATGGTCTTTTTTTCATTTTTTCCACTTTTTAGAGTCCCGAGACCCCTTAAATTAGTATGTTTTTAACAATTTGACGTTTATTGCTTTTATACTGTTACTGGACATTACATTACACATATATTTCATTAAAAAATGTTAACTAGTCATAGAGTACGCCTCCCATGTCCTTGTGTATGTCCAAACTGACCTTACCTTTAAGGGTTAATATCTCGGCTAATTACCGATGATTTTTTTCGAAAATCATTATGAACAATGCTTTTATTCTTCTGCAACGATAGGTATATTCAGCAATGCTCAACAATTTTTCTGAATGACCGTAAATCGAAATTTGTGTTTAACAGAAAAATGCTAATTACTCAAAAACTATGTGACCTAGGGTAATCGCTTTAATTTTCTGGCAAGGTTTATATATTAACATCTACTACCTAAATTTTTTTCATAATTTTAGTTTCAGTAGATCCGGAATTAGATAGGGGGGAACATATTTTTGCGCTACATTTTCAACAATATCTTTGTAAATATAATACCTAAAATTAAAAGGTATGTATTTTTGAGTTCAGCGTTACAAAAGCTTTCACAGGATACCCCACATGATATAAAAAGAAAAGTTTTTTTTTTCAAGTAGCATAATTAGCCCCTCTACTTTTTTACTAAATATATTTATGAATGTTTATTAATCTGAAAATATGTGGGTCAATGGTCTTTATTACTTCCCCGAATTTGAACTTTCCACATTCCATAGTTTATGAGTAAAATGGCTGTGACAGACAGACACAGGAGTGATCTTATAATGGTTCCGTTTTTACGTTTTAAGTACGGAACCCTAAAAATTACCAATAGATGGTAGTACTGGTGTCATCTTTTGGCTGAATTTTCAGAACAATAAAGCATTTTGATTTCCGGTAGTTGTAATTTGTTTGTTTTAGAAAGTGTTAAGTAAAAAAAGTCTTCTAAGTTATTGAAGTAAAAATTCATTCCAGACATTTTTAAAGTAGAATATCAGCATTGCATTTTCTATTGTGGCATTAATTAGGTAAGTCTACAAAAGTTTTGTTTCCTTATTTCAATTGAAAATATCCTTTTTTTAATAAGTTAGGCTTAAGTTGGTAGATGGGGCACTTGTGAAAAGAATATATGGGGGCAGATGTGAACAGTTCACAAGTGTATTTTTTAAGTTTGTGAATGAATTTTTTGTTTAGTTTAAAATTTAATTACCCTTGTCAAACATTGAGCTATAAATTCAATGTTTTTAGAATTGTTTCACAGTTTTAATTTACTGGAAGTTAGATAACAATTAAAAGTGACTCAAAAGGAGTAGGTATATTTGTCTACAATTTTACGAACAATTTCGTGTATCTATGTTGAAACATTTATTGATTTATTCACACAACTAGAAAGAGGGCATCTAATTAATTTTTATCACAGTTTTTATTAACAAAAAATTATTTTTGTCTTATTTATGCATGTGTTCACATGTGCCCCAGGTATGTTCACAACTACCCCTCCACCGGGACACATGTGAACAAATTTAGACAATTTTTAGAATGATGATATAAGTTAAAAATTCTTGATAAATGCATCCAAAAGTTTCACCAAAAGAACAAACAAAGTGTAAAACATTCATATAAATCAATTTTTAGTTCAATAGCTCATAACAATTTTGAGAAATAGTCAAAAATGTAAAAATTGTTCACATGTGCCCTCCTCTCCCCACGTTTTCTCTAATTTTAAGTTTTCGTTCCCTTTTTTCTTCATTAAACTGAAAATTGCAAAAAAAAAAAAAAAAAAAAAAAAAAAAAATTGCGAGATTAACTTTTAAAAACCTGAAAGAAAATGAAAAGAAATTTTTAAAAATGCACAATAATATACTGAAAGAAAATGCCTTAAAAGAAAAAATAATTTGAAAAAATCTTACTTCACAATATTTCGAAAAAGCCTTTCATACTTTACTCGACAAATATCTGACGATTAAATTTCAAGAAAAATCAAATTGATAGTGTGTGTACCAATTTAAAAAATGCTGTTCTTAAAAACAGAAAAAAAAAGTGTCTGAATTTTTCGTTACTGTTTACTTTCTGTAATGCAGTTCTATTTCTATAATTTTAAAATTACCCTTTCACTTTCTATATCGATTTCTAGGTACGGGAAAACGCGGTTAAAACGAACTCGGATGTAACGAAGACTCAGTTTTAATGAGAAATTAGTGCGAATATGGTTAGAGTAATATGAAAATACATTGTAATAAATATCGTTATTGTGACAAAACCTCGGATATATCGCGCAAAAAAAAATTTGAAAACTCGAAGAAAGTTGCAAAGACATTTATTAAAGAATAAACAGATCATTTGAAAAAAATTATCTTTTTTATAGTGCATATATACAGTAGAGTTTCGTTACAACGAATGGTTTTGGATTGTTTAAAAAAATTTCCATGCATTCTCATTATAAAAATACAGTAAAATCTACCTAAAGCGACCACGTTCCATTCCAATAAAAATTGGCCGCTCCGAGAGGTGGTCTCTTAATGGAGGTCATGTTTAAATCTAGATTTTAATTGTTGAAAAAAATAACAATTAATGTTACTAAAGTTTATTTTTCACATTAGGAAAAAATATAAAAATTTAAGTATCAAAACAAAAGTTAATCACATAAGTTAATTACTGCAGAGTTTAAAAAATGAATACATTGACGTTTGCTATGATTTTACGGTTTTATCTTTAATAACTTTTATTTCCAAGTCTTTTCGAAGTTCAGTAAATAAATGTAATTTTTTTGGACGGGAATAAGTAAGGACGATTTCATTAATTTATCTATTTCTTTGGGAGTTTCCTGACAGAATAGGGCAGGGCAGTTTATTGACCGTCATCCTTAATTTGTCATCAGAATTAAATTCATTGCCTAAAAAGGCACAAAGGGTTTTAAACACTTAAGAGTGACCGGAATAAATATAAATTCTAAACTTAGTTCAGAAGTTTGACGAATAATGCACTCTCCGGAATTATTTTTCTAATAAAACCTTCTTCAAGCGACCAGGAAAAAGTGGAATTTGTTTCATTTTCTTCTAAGAAATGGGTCGCACATGGAGGGAGTTCAACTGGGATGGTCTCTGAATAGAGGTAAAATTAGTATTGGGTCTATGGGGGTAAATTTCGTTCCATGAAAAAATGGTCGTTCAGGGAGGTGGTCGCACAGGGAGGTACAGTTGTCCCCGTTTAAACGAATATTGATGGTTTCAGAAATAATATTCTATTAAGCGGATATTTGATTAAACGGTGTTCATAACTGTAATATTTAATGCGTAATAAAAAGGAAAAATAACCATCTACGGTATATTTAATTAACAGCATAATAAATCGTTAACAGAATAACATAAACTAAAATAAATACAAATGCTAATGTAAAGTAAATACGTATTAATTTAATGTCAGTACATACTACATTTATATAGTTTACACCACACTTAATGCAGCTCGTTTGAATTGGGTCAAAACTTTGCTTCTTCTAATTTACGTTACTTAGCTGCCTTAAAAAATCGTTTAAAGTGGTTTGTTTAAGAGGAATTTTAAGGGAGTAAATATCCAGTTATTTTTTGAATGAGTGCAAAATATCACAACTATCATCTCGAGTCTCGAAGTGATGGCACAATGCCATTAAAGCCTGGTTAACAACAAGAAGTGATGGTGGGGAGATCAAGGTGGGGAAATCATTTGACCTGTCTATTATACACCTGCCGGCCGAAATCATTGCAGGAAGAACTGAAAATTTGTTTTCAGCGTAAAGGAACCGAAAATGACAAAAGGTGGAAGGAAATTCCAGCTGAAATGTGCTTTCCGCGCCTATTTTCAAACACCGGTCATACAGTTGTAATTCGATTAAGCGGAACAATTCGTAAAAGGTATTTTGTTTAAGCGGGGGAAAATAACACAGAACCAATAGGAACAAATCCGGTTCCGGTGGATTCTATTCGAATAAGCGGGATATTCGATATCCGTGACCCTATTAAGTGGGGAGGACTGTACACTGTATTCACTTTAATGAATTTTATAATTAATTTTTCAATTTGACGAATTTAATGACGGCTTAAAAAAGAATAGTCATTTCAGTTTTATGAATGTTGAGATGATAAAAGAGAAAAATCTCTGCCAAAAAACTATTATTCGGAAGAAAACATATTTTTCCATGATTTTCGAAATTTTAACATATTTTTTGAGTGGATTTTTTTTTTCCGAGAGAAGGGGTTAAAATTACTTCCTCGCGTGCAGCTGCAAAAATATTAAACTCATATGTTACATTTCACAACCAATCGCCCCTCCCCTTGCTTTTTTCTCTTTTTTTCTACTTTACATAACTCATTCAAAAAAATGCTCATTCGAAAAAAAAGTCTTTTTCTTTTCTTTCTTTTTTTTAAAATAACGAAATAAAGTTATATTAGCGGCAGATGTTATAATGTTTTTTAAAGCTGTCAGGTAGGGGAGAGTGGTAATGAATGGGCCAATTTTTGGTTTTTAAATTTTGTAATTTTTTCTAATAATTTTTTTTGGCTCAGAATTGACTCTTCAGTTACTTTACTTATTTGGTTATATAAAAAAGTCATAAAAACTGGATTAGAAAATTTCTATAATGAATGGGGGCTGTTCAAATATTACGTAAGCATGTTTTTGACAATTTTTGACACCCCCCTCCCCCCTTGTCAGCAAAAATAAGCAAATCGCAAACCCCCCCTTAATAATTACGTAAGAAAATTGCAACCCCTCCCCCCCACACACACACACTTTCTTGAACAGTAATAATTTAATTTTTAAAAAAATAGGACACAATACAAATTTAAAAAAAACTCTACTCGTCTTAACAATAATAAAAAAATTCTTGTTTTATTTCCATACAATTCTATTTAAAAAAATTTCTTAGTCACAATTTTAGAAGAACTTAGCCATTTGTAAAATTTAAATTTGAACATGGCCATATCTATTCCGATGCTGACCACGGCTGCTCAAGCCACTTTTCCATATCTGTTATGGTGTTATTACACGAGGGGTCAAAGACGTTTCAGATTCCGGGCGTCTCCATGTTATTCCTATGGCTGCAGGGGAGTCGCTTGGAGAGCGAGCGTCTTTTTTCTGTCGGAGCATCTTTGACGCCCGAAACGAGGCGAGTCGCCAGTAACAGCCAATCAAATGCTTGGAAATCTGATAATAGAAAAGCCTTTTCCGGAACAGCCAATGAAATGCTTGGGAAAGACAGACCGTGAGGCGGCTGTTGTCGCTAGACGCCTGGGATTCCAAGCGTCTTTGAGTCCTCGTGTAATAACACCATTATGATATTGTTTTCCAATTTTACGTGATTATCTTCAACGCTTTCTTTTCGGATGCAATCTTGATTAACTTCATCTTCATTGATCCACTGAATATCTTCTACGAATTTTACGAAGCACATAAGTTCATTTGATCGACTAGCAGCAATTCTCAATGGTCGTATAAGGTAGGCCTTCTCGCTTTTTTCACTGTGTTGAATTTCTTTGTGTCTGTTTGCTGACTTCTGAGATGAATGATATTGACCACAACTTCCACAAGTTCTTGCGGATAATTGCAACTTTATGGAAGGGCAAAAATAATCATACAGCATCTTTAAAAATCCCTTTACTGTAATATTCAGATTTAAGGCCAGACGGAGACTTAAATCTATAAATTCCCCCTTCTCACTTGTAATGATGTCATTCGATGATTGTATCATTTTAATTGGAGGAGGAATGAATCGTCCTTTTAATATACGAAATAATACACTACATGCAGGAGAGCAACAATTCTTTTCTTCACATTTTACAATTTGCAGCAAGTAACAACTTTCTTGTACGTGCTTCGAATACCAATTCAAGTCATCACCAAGAGAGTCTGGTTCACCTGAATCAACATATGTTGCAGTAACAGGATAACCGTCAATGTTTAATGAGTTCCAGATATCTGCGAGAGTTTAACCTGAATATGCAAAATTATTCTGCTCCATTTCTTCATCAATAGTGCGACCGTTCTCATCGAGATGAGAACCATAATGGTCACGAGGGTGTATAAGACCAGACAGTTCTCGACTGAGTGGTGCCATTCGCCTTTCTACACAATTATATGCACTTCTTCCAGGAGCATTGCACGCTTTGAAAATTCCATCCAAATCATGCTTTTTGAAATAGTTAATAGCAAACGATATAACTTTCTGGTAGCGGGGATTCTCGTCTGTACCTTCATCAACCGTAACTATGATTACAGGTTTGATGAAACCCTCTTCTGTTTTCACTAATTTTTCAAAGTCTTTGAGTATTAATAGAGTTTCAAAATGCTGAGCATGAGTATTTGCTGTGGAAGAACTGTGTTTCCCACTTTATATAGCTATAAACGTTGGACCAGAATAACCTATGGCTTTACTTTGACCTGCCATGCCAGGAGCAATCACAATACCAGCGTAAACAGATGGGATACGTTTGTGGCGTTTAGCGATGACCCAGTAGTGGTCGGGTAAGGATACACAATACTCCATATGCAACAGTATCGGAGCCTGTTTATTAGCTGCTGTAATTCCCAAAGGTACACGCGCTTTGTCATCCTGTGAAAGAAGAAACACTTGCATGGGTCCAAGAATTGAAGCTAACGTTTCTAAATAGCGGATGGATGTTACTGCAAATTGGGTATCAATGTGACATCGGTGATTATCAGCCTGAACCCAAGAAGGTTTTATCGGCACTGTGGTGACATATCTTCGACCATGGATGGTTGAGGAATTTTTTGGAAGCAAACGAAGATATGTTCTACGCCTGCTTATTGCAAAACTAACCTTTTTCAGTTCGTATTGACTCGCTTCTTTTTTTTTTTTTTTTTTGCATCTGCAGCGCTTCCAATAATAGCTATGTCAGCTATTGCCTTAAGCAATAATGGTTGATCTACATTTAAACTTGGTCTTCCTACTGATTCCCTCAAAGCTAATTTTTTTAATGTCTGGATTATCATGGCAGATTTCTTCAAGCTTTGTTCGTTTGGTGGTTCTATGTTTTCTTTGGTATTCAGCATTTTGTCATTTCCTTTTTAAGGATTGTTTTTCTTTTTTTAGATCACTGGAAATCTTATTTATCTGTTTTTAAATTTGAGATACATTGTTTTCAATTCAATTCGACTGCATTTCATTTTTAGTAAGGTACAAAATTTGAAAACAGAAGATTATCTGCTACAAAACTTACATATTTTTTAATTTTTTTCCTCCATGGATGCATTAATTTTCGAGTTATTAGAAAAGAAGAAATGAGATTTAGTTTGGCTACGCCATATTTAAAAAGTAATAACTCGTTTTTTGACATTTCCTTGCCCTTTATTTATTACCATACTAAGTACGTTACGCCAAAGCTACACTACATTTTATCTTATCTGTCTTTTATCCAATTTTTACACGTAATTACGTAAACTTAAAGTTATGAGTAGACTTTTTGAAACTTTCAAAAAGTTTTTTATACAAGATTTCTCGAAATGAAGACATATTTCTGATTTTATTTATTTTAAACAACACTACACTACAGTACTGAGAGGTTTTCAAAACTCACGAGACACCAGAGAGTAGAGCAGTCCGTCACTATGGTTATGGGGTTCAACCGCTTGACAGAGGAGGGATGGAAACAAAGAAGGTGGAATTTTACTTATGTTTTAGAAGCTTTCCCAGAAAACTCATATTGTCACAATACAACATATCACATCGGTCCATTCAATTCTATTCTATTCTCACAATTGGAAATAGCAGTTTCTCAGAGATAATAAGCTCTCATGTATCAAACATGATCAATCACTTCTAGATAAAAGAGATCGTTTATGTTTTCCTTGTGTGGTCAAAATAGCTGACATCAGAACTTCAAGTTTAATATTCTTTTGCCATTTCTTTTTTTTTTTTAATTTGAATTTTTTAATAGTTTTTTTTTTTTTTTTTTTTTACAAATTAGAGATTTTGAAAATGTCTTACGTAAGCATCATTCAACCCCCCCCCCCCTCCCACCTTTGTCATCAAAAATAAGCAAATCGCTAACCCCCTCCCTCCTTAGGTGCTTACGTAATATTTGAATGGCCCCATGATAATAGAAAATAAAAATATAGAAATTTGGCCCATTCATCCCTGCCCATGGGGCTGAATGGGCCAGTGAAGGTAATGAATGGGTCGCTAAAGGAATTCAATGAAAAAATGCGGAATTAATCTTTTATTCACCAAATATGACAAAATGAATGGCACTTGACATGATATAATCAGAAGCATACTGAAATAGTAAGTAATACACAATGCTTATCAAAATTTATAAACATCAAAAGTGATATTATTAACCCTTAAATGCCTGGTGTTGCTTTTCGGCAACATACCCAATTTAGGCTCTAAAATACTATTAGAATAATATTGAAGCTATAACGCCTAATGTTGCCAATAAAATACATTCTGAAAATATTATTAAAACGATTTTCAACATGTAGATTGCAACATTTGTGCTGTTTAAGAATAAAGATAGATTTATTTTTTCAATTGTTGATACTTGTTCTTTTTGTGTTGTTTGGAAGCTTGCGAAATACCCTATTTTGTGCTGCAGTGAGCGAGTAAAATTTATTTCTTATTATAGTTCCTAGAATTCTTGTGTGTTTAATGTTATAGAATTTTATCAAGGAAAATTATTTTTTCAATTAGAGACCAGTATTGCCGATTAGTAACAAACTGTTTTTTAGCCGTAAACCATACTTTAAAAAAAATGTGATTTTTTCAGTACTTTTCCCATGATTTATTTAAAAAATGAAAGCCGAAAAACATTATTACAATGATTTTTGAAAAATTAGGCATTTAAGGGTTAAATCACATAATTGTAGCAGAAAAATGGTAAAATAATGAGATTATAAGAAAGAAAGAACATAAAATAAGCATAAAAAGAATAGATAATACACATTATGATTTAACGAAATTTATATTTTTCAAAATTAATATTAGACGACATGGTTGTAACAGGGTTGAACTTCCAGCCTATTAACTGACTATTTAGTGCAAATTTCTGATATTATTCATTCTACCCATCATATTCAAAATATAAACAATTACTCTAGTTTTATATCAAATGGGAAAATACTGGTAGGTGAGGTAAACCTATTCTAACTAGACAGTAATTTAATCTAAATCCATGGCAGCCAGTTATGTTTCATATTAAAGAGAAAATCAGAAAAAAAGGAAGAAAAACAATATTTTCATGATCAGGGAAAGGTGACCCATTCATGACCATGATATAGTGGCCCATTCAACCCCACCTATACTTCTGGAATATATTCAGGTTTTTTTAGTACATTAAATTCAAATAACATCTAAATACATCCTAAAATTAGTTTACAGATATGCAAAGACTTGCTAATACACATATCTGCAATGAAATAATAGATACTTTTTAGATTATTTATTTTACTGAAAAGGGAAAAAATTTACTTTTCAATCAGATTCTTGACCATCCTACTCTAGTGGGAAAATGGCTTCTCCCAAACAATGGAAAATTTGATGAGTTTGATAGAACAAATAACTCCATTTATTGGTGGCATCTAAAATACTTTTATGCAAATACTTTTTCATATTTTGTTAATGGCCCATTCATCCCCATGGCCCATTCATTACCACTCTCCCCTATGTAAAATAAATTATAATTACTTTAAAATAATAGTTACAATTAGATTTTTAAAATTTAATGAATTTAAATTTCTAAAATAGTAAAATCGCAATAATGTACTATACATTTATTATTTACTAACATGTTGATTTTAACGGATAGGGGAGAGGGAGGCACATGTGAGCAGTACATATTTTACTCAGTTAATTTTAAATAAAAAAATTCAAAAGATTACCAATAAATGGTAGTACTGGTACCATCTTTTGGCTGAATTTTAAGAACAATAAGCTATTTTGATTTCTGGTAGTTATCATTTGTTTGTTTTAGAAGGTGTGAAGTAAAAAAGTCTTCTAAGTTATTGAAGTAAAAATTCATTCAAGACATTTTTTAAAGTAGAATATAAGCGTTGCATTCTATAGCGGCATTAATTAGGTAAGTCTACAAAAAGTTTTGTTTCCTTATTTCAATTAAAAATTTTTTTTTATATAAGTTAGGCGGAAGTTGGTAGATGGGGCACTTGTGAAAAGAATATATGGGGGCAGATGTGAACAGTTCACAAGTGTATTTTTTAAGTTTGTGAATGAATTTTTTGTTTAGTTTAAAATTTAATTACCCTTGTCAAACATTGAGCTATAAATTCAATGTTTTTAGAATTGCTTTACAGTTTTAATTTACTGGAAGTTAGATAACAATTAAAAGTGACTCAAAAGGAGTAGGTATATTTGTCTACAATTTTACGAACAATTTCGTGTATCTATGTTGAAACATTTATTGATTTATTCACACAACTAGAAAGAGGGCATCTAATTAATTTTTATCACAGTTTTTATTAACAAAAAATTATTTTTGTCTTATTTATGCATGTGTTCACATGTGCCCCAGGTATGTTCACAACTACCCCTCCACCGGGGCACATGTGAACAAATTTAGACAATTTTTAGAATGATGATATAAGTTAGAAATTCTTGATAAATGCATCCAAAAGTTTCACCAAAAGAACAAACAAATTCTAAATATTCATATAAATCAATTTTTGGTTCAATAGCTCATAACAATTTTGAGAAATAGTCAAAAATGTAAAAATTGTTCACATGTGCCCCCCTCTCCCCTATGTAATAAAAGCTTAGTAACAATACAGGGTGATACAAAATTTGCCGTTCAAATTTTGTGGGGATGTACGGAATACGCCAGGAAACATATTTCACATAGGAAAGTATGTCCGCAAATAAAGGTTAAAAGAACCGGAAAGAACAAAATTAAACGAGGAGTTTCCAGGCGTCAGATAATGAAGGCTTGAATAAAGGTCATTAACGAGATTTTTGAAGTTTATTAAGATGCAAAAGGCTTCGTGGAAGTCCAAATGTGAAGTAGAAGTAGAAGAAATAATACTAGCTTCAGGAAAGTCAAAACAATGATTGGGATGCAATGGAAGGATGGGTACACACAGCACACTTTACATACGCATGCCTACACTTGCGGACATATTTTCCTATAGACGGCTTGCACATGACGTCATATGTCTCGCATCGCTTCATATGGTGCCAAAAATTTAAGGCGAATGTGGTGCTCTCCATTTGACTTATTTGCACTATAATAAAAAAAAAAGCAAGATCTAAATTAAACAGAAAGATAACACCTGCTTTTAACGGCAAACGGAGAGTTCTGACGTTCCGGTGTCCTGATTCTGCCCTTCTCGGAACGGGTTACTTTCTCGTAATGCGCCGACGAAGTGATATTTTCCAATTCTGCCCCTAACGTGTTGGAATTCTTTCCTATTCACCGGGGTTGCTTCGTCGTAATTCATCCCGACTGCTATCAGCAGCCGGAAAGGATTACTTGTGTCGGTTTAAGATGGCGTTTATATATGCATCTCTTGTAAATGAGAATAGATAGACCTAATTTTTGTTAAATGTATATTCGCATTGTACTATTGTTATTATTATTATTATTATTATTATTATTATTATTATTATTCAGTTTTGTTAGGTTCATTACTAGAAATAGTTTTACCTTAAATTAAATGTAAATTAATTGTGGGTGAAGCATAGTTTTTCAATTATTTGGCTAATATTGCTTGTATTTTAAAACATATGTATATATAAAAAAATTCTTTATGCTAAAATATATTTTTGAGATATTGCACTAATCCAAAAGTGCAATTACAAATAATTTTTGTTTAAATAATCCCTTGATTTTGATCTAAACAATAAAAAATATATAATTGTTAATGTAACATAATTATGAGTGAAACTTAATTTTCCAATTATTTGGTTGATATAGCTTGTCTTTTAAAGCTTGTATTCAAAATAATAATAATAACAATAATCCTAAATAATACATTTGAGAAGATTAAAACTTATTGTACTAATTCAAAAATGTAATTACAAATACTTTTTGTATAAATAATTTCTTGATTTTACTCTAAATAATAATAAATATTATATCATTGTAAATGTAAGATAATAACGACTGAAGCATAATTTTTGAATTATATTTGACTGATATAGCTTGTATTAAAAAAAAAAAAAAAAAAAAAAAAAAAAAAAACCTTTATGCTGAAATATATTTTTGAGAAGATTAAAACTTGTTGTAATCCAAAAGTATAATTACAAATAGTTTTTGCTTAAATCCGTTTATTTTATTCAAATAATAAAAATAAAAATATAAATGTAAAATAATTATGAGAAAGCATAAAGTTTCAATTAATTGGCCTAGAGATTTACCATAGCTTGTATTTTAAAAGTTATATACATAAAAAAAAAGCTTGTATTAAAAAAGTTAGTATAATAAAGTGTAATTACATTTAAAAAAAAAAACCTTCAGGGTAAAATATATTTTTGAGAAGATTAAAACTTGCTGTATTAATTCAATAGAGTATTTACAAATAGTTTTTGTTTAAATAATTCCTTGATTTTACTTTAAATAACAATAAAAAATTATGTAAGTGTAAAATAATTATGAGTATGCATTATTTTTCAATTATTTGGCAGATATAGCTTGTATTTTAAAACTTGTAAAAAAAAAAAAAAAAAAAGAAAAGAAAGAAAGAAAGAAAAAGAAAGCTTGTATTGAAAAAGTTAGTTTAATAAAGCGTACTCACATAAAAAAAGACTTTATGATAAATTTATATTTGAATTAATACAGTAAGTTTTAATCTTAACAAAAGAGTAATTACAAATAGTTTTTGTTTAAATAATCCCTCGATTTTAATCTAAATATTAATAAAAATTATATACCGTATATACTCGCGCATAAGTCGACCCCCCCCCCCCTCCTCCCAATTCTTAAGCAAAATTTTGAAAAAATTTGAATTTTCGTGTATAAGTCGAACCACATTTCTGGTAGCATGTTGAAAAATGATTTGTAATCGAGGATAGAAAAATTTAATAAATTTTCATCAAATTAGTAATTTTTTTACGTTTCTAATCAGATTTTTTTTTAATTCAACGTTTTAAACCTGTATAATTATGTATAACCGAAGAAGCTTAAACTATTTTGAAACCTATTCACATCAATTCAATGATACTTAAAAAGATAAAATTCTTTAAAAAATCCATTCAGGCATTATTTACAAGGGTAAACAACTTCTTAGACTGCTAAAATATAGTACTTTTTTGTATTGTAGGACTTTTAAGAAAGATATCCAGAAGCATTCTCAAGTTGGACTCTTTTTAAAAAGGGGATTAAAATGCTGAAAGGAATATATTGAAGAGTTTTTTGTCACAAGAGAAGATGGGTGCAAAACAATTACAGGGACATTGAGCTTTGTTTGTCAGTCACTTGGAAATGACCATTGTCCGCTTTTATCTCTCATGTAATAACTTAAAAGACTGAAAAAAACAATCGCAGTAGTCTGTGATTTTTTTTTTTTTTTTTACTTTCTCGTGTATAAGTCGATCCCCCATTTTCAAATCCCAAATTTTGTCTAAAATTCTTCGACTTATACACGAGTATATACGGTAATTGTGAATGTAAAATAATTATTATGCGTGAAACATAATTTTTCAATTATTTGGCTGATATAGCTTGTATTTTAAAGCTTATATCGAAAAAAAAAAAAAAACCTTCATGCTAATATATTTTTTAGAAGATTAAAAATTGTACTAATTTAAAAGTGTAATTGCAAATAGTTTTTGTTTAAATAATCCCTTAATTTTACTCTAAGTAATATTAAAAATTATATAATTGTATCTTAAAACTTCGTAAAGATTATTTATAACTCACCACCTATTAAAACTTTACACACTGTTTATAGCGATATTATATAATTCACTTTATATTAATCTATAAAAAATCAATATATAATCATGGTGCCAATTAAAGGTCTCTTTTTAAAGGAGTCGCACGTAAACACACATGTTCGAGTTTCAGATAAATAAAGAGACCACACGTGTCCTTGGAAGCGATTGGTCAAAATTCTACAGAGGGTCTAGTCGAAACTCGTTAACTTTGTAATTGAGAGGTCAAACGCTGCTCCCCTATTCCGTTTGGGGCAGAATTGGAAATTGTTAAACATCGGTATGGTTTACGTGAACGGGTGGTTTCCTACTCGGTTTGTTCCGTTAAGGGCAGAATCAGGACACGTATGTGCTCCAGATGCAATAATATCAGTCGTTGCTAATAGCAACGTTATGCAGATGCAAGCCGTCTATATAAAATCGGTTTCCTGACGTATTCCGTACCTCCCCAAGAAATTTGAACAGTAAGTTTTGAATGCCCCTGTATATATTTTCATACAATTTGCATGGGTTGTTTTTTTTAACCATTTGGAAAAGTGGTTATTGTCCTCGTCAGGGTACAGGGTTCGCAAAAACCCGGGTTTTTTTGAAAAAACCCAACCCACATGGGTTTTTTCGGGTTTTTTCATGAAAAACCCAATTTTCCCCGGGGAAAATCGGGTTTTTTCAAAAGTACAATGTATGCGATATTACATTATTGTATTACTATATTATTTATATATTATATATACTATACATAAAAAAAGGCATTGTTCCCTTATATACAATATAATTGTAATGCTATTTTACAAGTTAAAGATTGTATAAATTATGTGAATTTAAATCAATTAAGTGTCAGTGTTTCTCACAAATTAGTTTTAAATATAATAGAAAATATAAAATTGTTAATTTGCTTTAAAATCAAATAAGAATACAATATTAATATTTAAAATATATAAGTAGGAAGAAAAAAAAGGGATAAACTAGTCGGATGTGCCAATCCCGAAACTTTATCTCATACATGTTAATAATTCAAAATTCGCAATCACAGTACCACATCTATGCCCATCACAAGGATTGTAAAATATAGGATCATTGAATTGGATGTTTACAAGGAGATGTAGGTATTACATTGTTTCAAATAAATCATTGAATTTTGGAACCCAATATCTTAGATGTCCACAACCAAAATTTTCAACCCAAAACACCATAAAATCAACACCTGTTGTTCAGTTTACATTAAAGTCTAATAAGGATCTATTTACATGAAAATGAAACATAATATTAAGTTTGATTAAATTACATGCATTAGTTTTTGAAATATAGATTTTGCAAAAATCTTGAAAAATTCAGCATACCAACATTACCTGCTGTGCAATTTACACCTAAACCTAATCAGCAACAGCTTACGTCAAGGTCTAACTGAATCAGAAATTTGATGAAAATCCATGCATCAATGCTTGAAATATTGCGGAAATCATACAAAATGCAGCACAACAGAGCCAATGTTGGGTGATATACACCAAAAACCAATCAGCACCAGTTTATATCAATGTCTAACTGAATCTAAATTTTTATTCAATTCCGTACATTAGTCCTTGAGATAAGAGTTATTGCTGCAATCATGAACAAAATACAGCACAACAGTGCTTCCTATTGGGCGATATACACCAGAACTTGATAAGCAACAACTTAACTTGTAACAGAATCTGAAGTTTGATGAAAATCTGTACACTATTCTTGATGTAAAGCTGTTGCAAAAATTGAGATAAATGCAGCATAGCAGCACCACCTTTTGGGCAATATACACCAAAAACTAATCAGCATCAGTTTACATCAAGGTCTAACTGAATCTAAAGTTTTGTGAAATTCTGTGCATTAGTTCTTGCGATACAGTATCCACAAAAGATTTATCACATACAGACAGATGTTTTCTAAAAACCATCAAATCGTCTTCAGGACCTTTTTAAAACGTATAAATCCATCGTAAACTGGAAGTCGAAATTTTTTACAAATTAAGTAGGTACTTTCTTCTTGTAAAGATAGAAGAAAGTAAAAATACATACTTTTATTTTCACGAATATAGTTCATTTGAATTTTTTATATAAAGGCATTCTTATGATATGCCTTTATCTATAATTATGTACTATGTATGTTGCCTACTGGCCTGTTCCACAGTCATGTATGTGACAATCATAGCAAATATATGTATATAATTAGGGAAATCCAGGTTATAAATATAATAATTAAGGTGAAATTGTATTTTACTGAAGTGAAATAGAAGGTGACAATAAATAATAATAGCAGAGAATACCAAATATATAATATTTAAGTCTAATAAGCAAATTATTGTGTATGGTCATGTATGTGACAAAATATAGAAGTTGCATCACACATGCAATGCTTCTTATTTAAAATTCTGTGAATCATATGGTCTAAATTTAGTGATTTTTCTTTTTTTAATTAATAAAGAAGTAACAAAGAAATGTGTGTAAGAAAAATTCACTTAAAACTTTATTTTAATGGATAAATTTAAGCAAATTCTGGCTATCATGTATGTAACAGAGAGTCATGTATGTGACATAGTATGAACTAACAAGGCTTTAATGTTATTTTTACATTACTGAGTGGGGAAATACAACAATTCCACAATTATTAATTGTTAGTACAGGCATTTTTTTAATTATATCACCTTGCTGTATGTGTGCTACACCATTCTCTTAATAGTATGTAAAATTAGTTATAGTTAGGATTACAATGAATACTACCGTATTCATGTCTTTATTATTTGAAAGGCTCTATTGTATAAATGGAAATACCAGAATGGGGTCCATTTTATATAGAATGTAAATAGCAATATCGTGCCAGATAATGAAAAGAAGAGAGAATAAGCAAAAAAGAATCTCCTGTGATGCCTGGTCAATGAGCAAGTGAGGAGCAGTGGGTGGCAGTTGTATTGATTTTGATTTTTCAAGTGGAAATTGTCCTTGAATATACAGGACAGTACCCCATGTTTTTGGAAGGCAGAAGATGAAGAAGACACAGTGAGGAAAGTCAAAAGGCAGCCTTGCATTGGAAGTGAAACATAGAGTTTGGAAAAGTATTGACCCTTGTGAGGAGTAATGTATGTATGAGAGCATGGGCGATACTTGTGTGTTTAACTCGTTGAATAAGCCTAGCTGAATATGATAAATTGAGAAGGGAAGAATGCAACGTAATGATATAACCAGTATGCACATAATATCGTAACATGTAACTTAATGTTTGGCAGGGTCTCCTATATCCATGCCTAAAAATGTAAATATTTTGTAAATAAGTCATCCTTTAATATAATTTGAAGAATCCTGGCAATTAATTACCAACCTTCTTACGTTATGACTGGTAATGCGTACTTATACCGATAGTGATGCTTATCAACTAAAGAGCAGTTATTTGCATTTTTATGTCTTGTGGGCTAATATTTGAGTGATAATTCATCGTATCTGCAATGAACCATTACAACTATCTCAACATGTGCTTTGAACAAGAGTGGGACTAGTACAGCCAGATGATTAGAAAATCTGAGAGTTCTGGTCAATGTATATCATAGAAAACTGCCCTGCAGTGAGAAAATAAACACTAATAATCTCACATACCTGACCTTTTTAAATTTTGTTAACTGCAATTAAGCAAACCTTTTTTTATTGTTTCAGCTAGTTCAAGTGAACTGATCTTGCAAATAAAATATGGTAAGAACATTTGAAAGTATTGGTCACTGAATTTCATAATATACTGCTCCCTAGTGAGAAAATATACACATTAATGATGTCACAAACCTGACCCCTGGTTTTGTCACATATGACTATTATCAATTGTACTGCTAATGATTCATTGAAGTGAATTAATTTTACTAATAAAATATAGTAAGGACACATGAAATTACTGGTTACTATGTATTTCATAGAAAAATGCCCTCTAGTGAGAAAATTAACAAACATTAAATTAATGTCACAAACCTGACCACTGGTTTTGTCACATACCTGATCATTATCTATTCTACTACTAATTACAAATTCGTAAATTTTTTTTATGGTTTTAGATAGATTGCAACGGATTACTTTTGCAAATAAAATATGGATTTTGTGAAGTAAAAAATATAAGCTGTAAAAAAACTTTTTCATGTCATGGTCATGTATGTGACCACTAATCTTGATACTGGGTATTTTATATGTAAAAAAATATTTAGAACATACTTTATAGTTTTGATGAGGTGCATTTTGATTAAAAATAAGTTAATAATCAATAATAATGGCAAAATGGAACTTTCAAACTACAAATAGATGTGCTAATTACACCAAAAGTTTGCCATACCTTAAAAAGTGAGATTTCAAAATACTTGCAGAGTATTTAAAATGCACTGTTTATTATTAGAAAAAAACATCTGATTTAAAAATAAAGCTAACCATGAGAAAGATCATACTTTTTACAGTATAAAACAAGTATTCACTACCTTAATTAATTTTTTTTTTTTTTTTTTTTGCACCCTGGTTTCAAAATCTGTGGAATGGCCCTATTATGTTCTATGTTAGTAAAGTATTTCAATGTGCTAAAATATATTTTTATTTTACCTCAGGTGTTTATGTAATGGCTGTTATATATATATATATATTTTTTTTTTCAAAATTAACTGAAATGACTTAAATTCATTAAATGTATATGTTGTTTAAAATTTTAAATATTTCTGAAAATTGAAAAAACCCACATTATGGGTTTTTCAGTGGGCTTTTTCAAGTGGGCCCATTCTGAAAAAACCCACCGGGTTTTTTCGAACTGGGCCCAGCTTTGCGAACCCTGTCAGGGTAGGAAATCAAAAGCATATCTGAAGCTTTTTATTGGTTGAATCCGCATTTTATTCGTTTTCTGATTGGTCTATACAGTAATCTGTATTTTCCCTTTACTTTCAACAGAGATGGATACTTCTGTTGCCACTATGACAAAAAAGTAACAAAAACTACAAAAAAAATTAATAACTCAGAAACAATTTGAGATACAGCTTTCTAACAAATTTCATTTAAAAGTACATTTTTTGAAGTGAAAACTTCTTTAGGCGCGTTGAGCTTTTTTTGAGATGGAGAAATACCACTGATTTGGAGACACTGTTACGTAACCGACATGCTAGCATTTTGGCACATAGACACTAGCGCGCCAAGCGGTGAATAACAGGAACTTTTCCCTCTTCAGCTCAATCCGCAAAAGAAGAACGAAGCTAAAACTCACTTTTCTCCCGGCGTTCACACAGGAACACACACAAAATTTACATTTTCGTTGCAGTACACTGTTGCGTTTATTGTTAAAGACAAATACTTGATACTTTCATTATTGAAGTGAAAACGAAAATTTGTTTATTTATTCTAAAGATGCTTCTGCATTACTTGGAGATAAAATTGGTTAGATATTTGAAGATTTGCCAATGATTTTGAGTGGGGATTTCAACATCAATTTTGCGGATGATAAAAATCTACCACTAATTGAATTTTTACATAGTGAATTCCATTTAACGATGACCAATGATCGCAATCTTAGCACAACGATATATAAAACTACAACTGATGCAGTCTTTATAAGATATTTAAGTAGATTCGAATCACAATTGTTTGTTTCCTATTTTAGTTATCATAAACCTATCGTATCAGTTCTGGAATATAATGATAATAATGATGATGATAATGATGATGATGGAAGAGTTGTTGAAATTGTGGATGAAAATTCATAAGTTTCATTGATATTCATTTCAAAGAATACCAATTAATTAACTTTCATATTTCATGTTTTTGTAAATTTACGTTTTAGGGCGATTCCATGCGGAGAGTCACACACGTAACGCAGGCTTTAATTTGCATTTATTCAATTATTTATTATATTTTAATGTTAATTCTGATTTTAGGTGGTATGGTAAATAAGTTATTAACATATTTTTTAGTTTAAATGTGTGTAAGTAAAACTCACAGAAATATATCATTTAATTTCATACTCAAAATGTGCTTTTTTTCTGAAGTAGAAAAAAAATCACATTTTGAGTAATGAAATTAAATGATATACTTCTGTGAGCTTTATTGCCACACATTTAAATTTAAAAATATGCTAATAACTTATTTACCATACGACTTAAAATCAGAATTAACATTAAAATTTAATAAATAATTGAATAAATGCAATTTAAAGCCTGCGTTACGTGTGTGAAACTCTCCACGGAATCGCCCTTTAAGCAATAGATTGCAATTTTTGTATGTAAAATTATATGCATTATTTTTCATGTACAATGGCGCATTAAATGAAAATTGTAATGTAATTTTGGTAGTAATAGTTTATACTAATGAATAAAAAAACACTACATTTAAAAGTATTTCCTGCACAATAAAACATTTCCTGACGATTAAAAAAACACACACGTAATTGTTGAAGTTTTCACTTCTATTGGCACTCCCGGAGTGCAGCTGTTTTTTTTCTCTGTACGACGGTGTAAAAAGTAATATTGTGGCACGTTTAGAAGTTTATGAATGAAATTTCATTTAAAATGGGTCGTCAGATTTCCGACGATGGAAAAGCCTTTTCCCAAACAGCCAATGAAATGCTTGGATAATACGTAAGTTTCAGGAAATCTGACGAGTCGCAGGCGATTTTTGTTGCTTGCAATTTTTGCGTGTAATAACACTATTAATGTTTAATTCATGATATGATCATCACCTAATGTATGATCAACTCCGTGCGATTTTTCATGTCTTAAATTTTAGTCCTTGAAAAAATCATTTTCCAAATGGTCGTTGTAATTTGTTAAATTGCTTTTTTTTTCTTTTCTTTTTTTTTTTTTTTTTTTTTTTTTTTTTTTTTGTAAACGTGATACTAGAATTTCGCAGTAACGATATTTTGCTGTATTACCGAAAATGCTCAGGAGGATGATTGTGATAGGTATGAATATGAAACGATAGCCTCTAAATTCAATGTTATGCAGTTGATTTGGATTTCTATGCAAAATTTCAAAGTTTTTTAATAGTGAAAGAGGCAACAAAGCGTTGTTAAATGCAAAATTTTCACAGAATTCATTAATAACTAATTTTTACCATGCATTTTCTAAAACCAAGTCCTTAATGTTTTTAGATTTTTAAACACAGGGATGAGATTTCCGACTTTTTGCATACCAGTAAAATCTTAGAGAAAATGTTGTACTCTTAAATCACAACAATGTTCCGATTAAATAAAATAACATTTTTTCTAAGATTATACTGGTGTTCAAAAAGTCGGAAATCTCATCCCTGTAAACAATGTTTTCAAATTTCCCAGAAAATAGGATGGCTGAAATGGTCATTGATCGAGTCCCAGTATTTATGAATTAATATTATAGTAGATAGTACCCATCAAGATTTGACGGTAAATAACTTGAATGTTCCATTATTCTTGGATTTTGAATTAGTTGCTTTTAAATTAATTATTGAAATCGCGACAAATTTTTATATTGCATAAGTGATTCCTATTTCTTGAAAGCGAGCTAGAGGGTGCTGTCAGTCTAACCTATTGAATGAAGTGAAAGAACTTTAAGTTTATAATTTACAACCAATTATGCTTGCCTTTTATCAGAAATTTACCAAAAAATACTGGGCAGAGCATTTATTTTTACTTACTACAGTCTATTTTTTTTGTTCAATATCTATTTTTATTTTTTTTAACTGCACGACCTTTAACAGCTTCCATGAATTTTATTTATAACAGTCTCATTCTCTAAAAGCCCAATTTTGAAACTTGATGCAACTAATGATTTATAATATATATTTTTTATTACTTGAATTTTATTTTACTTTTTTCTTCATTTTTTAAATATTAAACCATGGATATCAATATAATTTATTTTATAGTTCTTATTTGAATATTTTCCTTTCTTTCCGTTTTATTTATTTTATTATTATTTTATTTTTTACGGAAAAGAATGGCAAACTTTTCCTTCTGACTCACACACCTATATATTCTTGATAATGGTCAAAAATATAAACAAAAGTTGTAGATCAGCTCAATTTATTTAATTGATAATTACATGCAAAATATTTTAGGTTAAATATTTTAAATATAAAATTATTTTTTCAAAATATTTTTGAGTTAAATTTTATTTAATGATCAACCATTCAAATAATAATAAAATCAAAATCACATAACTTATCCTCTTAATAAAATATGTCATTATCGAATTGAATTATCGCCAAAAATGGTACAGAAATAATTTTGCCGGGCGTTGTGCTCGAACCCGCGTCGTCTACAAAAGTTCAGAGCTTTAAACTGGTGCTTTAGACCACTCTGCTAACCGGACCTGCCCTACCTTTCCTCTAAATGGAAGATCTAGTAGATTTAACTTCACGCATGCGCAAATGCATGAATTTTTTAGTCTGATCTTACAGAATCAGGTTTAAGCTTTAATATATATGATACTATACTATCTAAAAAAGTGTTATATATCAATTTTAAATTGTCATGCCTTTGTTTCTACAATGAATTTGTATTGCTCTATCTTCAAACTTATTGGAAGTAACAGTAAAAAATGGAGTCAATATTGAAACTCATTTTAAAAATTGCAGGATATTGCGGCTATAGATGTTAAAATATTGATTTAACAATAATTTGTCAACGAGATCGACAATAACATACTAATCAGTAAATCCATAAATATATCGTTTATTTTCTATATTTAGTGTGCATGTAAAGCAAAAAAAAAAAAAAAAAAAAACTTTAATCTTAAGTAAGGCGTTTAAAATTTTTCAGACACCTTAACAAGTAATTGCTAAATAAGGAAAGAAAATTCAAATTGCGAGATTTTGTGAATGGCGATTCTGGTGGTGACAAAAAAAATATGTTTCTACGTGTGAATTTTCAGTAATCGCATTATTAAATAGCATCTATTACAAAAATATATTTTTAAAAACTGTGCATCTGCTTCATATTTGGGGTTTTATAATGTACCATATAAAACAAAATGTAAAGAAATACATAAATTAGTGTACGCGATATTCCTAAACAACGAAATTTAACTTTTAATATCGATTGGTTCATTTTTCAATAATTTATATCACTAATTTATCACTGAAAATTGATGATAATTTCTATTTTTACATTTTCTGACATGGTGTACTTAAATCCCCTATAGCTATTATATATATATATATATAATACAAATGAAAATTTCGTTCCAGCTGCTTATAACTCGAGTTCTACTCAATGGACTTTGATGGAACTTGCACTGTTAGATAGATAACGTTTGAGGGAAGATTTTAGTATATAACATACCGTTCTACGTAGATTAGTTATAGAATTATGATGTAAAATACTGTTATTTTGGACGAAAAGGTTATCATTGGTTATTTTTGGCGACCATTATCGTTGATGAAAGAATTCAAATGGCTATACACTTCGAAAAATTAAAGCAAAAACTGTTAATAATTTTATTTAAAATAAAAAAACAGTTTTGACGAGTGATAATATTATAGAACGAAAATATTTAATTTAAAGATGAAAGGGGATGTTCGTAATGTTTAGAAAATTATACAATGTGAAAGACTGCAGTTGAAAGAATATCTGGCGATTCATCTTTTGCGCCAGGTTAAGAAAATGCATCTGAAAATCTGATAACATAATATCTGAGTAACAATTTTGTTTTTGCTTAGTTCTTTTTTTTTTATTTAATTTTTATTTTTATCTAACTCCTCCGTCATGTGACGGAAAGAAGAAACTAGCAGATGTAATTATAAAAATGACGGTACTTGTGAGTAACACATTCTTTTTTTTATTTACGATTTTGATTTTACTTTTGTCGCGACATCTGTATGTGCATAAGCGTGACATCGGTCTCAGCGATGTTTACAATAACGGTGATTTTTCAAGAGTACAACAGTATTTTTGGTATACTTTTATCTTTTTATATTCAAATGTAAATTATATAAAAAGCAGCTGACCTTCTCACCACCGCACAGTGGGGCGTTTTGACGATCTAGGTGGATAAAATTATTTCATTGAAGTTTAATTAGTTTTTGCTGATTTTTCAACTGTATCCCTAATAATGCTCAAATAGTGAGAAATATTTGGTTTATTTAACAATAATGTATCACAATGAAAATATAATGAATTACAAAGAATACGTTAAACATACTTATTTTTACTATTAAGGGGTCCGGGACACAAAAATCTTATAATTTTCCCAAAAAGTTTATTGCATTATACATTTTTCTGTCTTTTGCTGCTTAAAGTGACGTTTAAAACATGTTTTTACCTTAATTAGAACAGGAAATATTATTTTTTCGTTTTGGTTTGTTTTCAAAATCTAGCTTTCAAGCAATGGTTGTCATGGAAACTACTTCTTGTGAAAATTCGTTTTTCTTCATGATGGGTTTTTTCACCCTTTGTCATATTTAAATTGTTATAAGTAAAAAAAAATGTTAAGGATAAATGGTTCAAACTCGGAACATATCTTTTTCAATTGATTTACTTTAATTTTGATTCAGTAAATTAAGAAAATATATTTACTTTTGAAAATATGATTTTTTTAAGTTGCATAATTTTTTTCTAAACTTCAAATATTATTATTATTATTTTTTTAGATTAATATTTTTTTACATTAATATTTTTTTAAATGCTGAATCAAAATTAAAGCTCATATATTTCAGTTTAAATGATAAAAAATTTAAATTCTACAAATAATATTTCGAGTTATAAAGATTTTAAATTACCTCCCTATTTTAATAAATTTTAAAATTAAAAAGATACATATGAGAAGTTTTATCCCGTGATTTTGTTTCTATATGATATGGTTAACCATCAGAAAAAAAATCGGAATTTTAATTCAATAAATAAAAATTATTTTAAAATGTGTCCTGCACCTCCTTAAGTAAAAAACAATTTAATTCACACATGTAAGTTAACATTCATTTCTTATTTTATTTTTGTCTACTCAGAATTGCTTTAGAAATTAGTGTAGTCATCCCGAAAAATAAAATCATATAAAAAAAACTTTAATGTTTTGTGTTAAAAAATGCTGATGTGTATTTCAATAACATATCGTAATTTTGTTGAAATTAAATTAAAATTGCTGCTTTTTAGCAACAATATTTCTGCAACCTTTTGTGTGGCCCTGTAAAAAATGCACAATTTCTACGTTCGTCAAATTATAATTTAATAGAATTGTCATTAGAGCTGTAGCAAACCGCACATATTCGTTACTAAGTAACGGGTATTCTCTAAGATACGAAATACCGAATCGGTACTTCGAAATACGACTCGTTAGTCGTTACTGCGTCAATACGCAGACGAACAAAATGAAACTAACTTCAAACGCTGCTTACGTTTGTATAATTCATGAATGGAGCAGATAGCCGGATGCGGTAAAAGATGCGAATTTGTATTCAGACTCGAATATTTCGGCGTTAGTTGTTTACGTATCAGTGTATGCGTATCATTCTGTTAGTATCATTTATTCTCAAATCTCAAACGATTTTGATTTCGTAGGGGCTTGTTGATTCCTTCATTATGGAAAGAAAAAGAAGCATAGCTATTTTATACCCTGAGCTTGCAGTACCATCTGAAAGAATTTTTTTTCAAAATCAGGTTATATATTATCTGAAAGGCGTGCTTCATTAAAACCAAAAAGAATGGAAAAAATATTATTTTAAAACATAAATCAAAGATTTCTAAAATAATAATGCGATTGACGTAAACTGTTGGTTGATAAGATGATAAAGTCTAAAATGAAACACATTTCTTTTAAATATTCTGAAAATTTTCAAGAAATTCTGTTCTAAAATTTACAGGTTTGCTTTCAGTGCATTCTTTATCCTATAAAAATATCTTTGTACGTGTATTTATGTTTTGAATTAAAAAAAAAAAATATTTTTATGATAAAGACGAGTTTTTAGATTGCTTGTAAAAATGTTATTATGATAACGTTTAATTTTTTTAACCTCCGGTATGCTATTTCTCTCTTCCAGCTAAGCTAATAAAGTGTCGTCTCCAAAAAAAAAAAAAAAAAAAAAAAAACACGCCCTGTTGTATAAGCCAGCCGTAAAACAAAGCAGAGGTATCATTGTACGGAATAATCTCGACCGCATTTTTTTTAACTTCTAAGCATCGCACATTTCCAATTTTTATACCGTCGTATTGGGGAAAAAAGTACTTTTAAATGCAATTTGTTTGAAAACTGCATCTCGATTTATTTTTGAGATATTATTATTATTATTATTTTTTTTTTTTTTGTAGTTTTAAATGCCATTTGTTTAATTTTTGTAACTCAAGTAGTGCATTTCTGTAGAAAGTAAGAGTACAGGAAAAATAGTTGGAAAGTACCAATTATATCTTTTTGTTGCAATTTTCTCATAAAAACTGAAAAAAAAGGTAATTAAAATACCTGCTGTTTCGAAAAAATATAAGTTAACTTCTGATAAAACATGAAGTTTTTATAAACTGAACTTAATTTTAAGTATCTACATTAATATTACAAACAAATGAAAGCATATGAATCATGAGATAGCCATTTTTTTTTTTGTCGAATTTCTTAAATAACGAAAGAAATTCTTCAGCGGATGCGGATCACGTCATTTTATATAAAATAAACGCGTGTGTTTTAAGTCTTATAACTGAACTATCTATATTTATGTACATTTTTTTTTTCATCGGGGGTGACACTAAATTCTGAAAAAGCGGAATTACTGTTTTCTAATTTTTTTTTAACCATTTGGAAAAATGGTTATTGTCCTCTGTCAGGGTAGGAAATCAAAAACATATCTGAAGCTTTTTATTGGTTGAATCCGCATTTTATTCGTTTCCTAATGGGTCTATACAGTAATCTGTATTTTCCCTTTACTTTCAACAGAGATGGATACTTCTGTTGCCACTATGACAAAAAAGTAACAAAAACTACAAAAAAAAAAAAAAATAATAACTCAGAAACAAATTGAGATACAGCTTTCAAACAAATTGCAATTAAAAATGTATTTTTTTCTCTCTACGACGATATAAAAAGTAATATTTTGGGATGTTTAGAAATTTAAAAATGAAATTTCATTTAAAATTGGTCCAAGAATGTTAATGTTTAATCCATGGCGTACGAAATATGTATGATCAACTCCGTGCGATTTTTTCTTTGAAAAAATCATTTTCCAAATGGTCGTTGTAATTTGTTAAATTGCTTTTTTTTCTTTTTCTTTTTTTTTTCTGTTTGGCCTGTAAAAATAATTGGCATAGATGTCATATACGCACCATATTGGCCCAATTTTTTTCTGAGGCCAATGTCATATCACCGGGGTACTTAACTGGCGCCAAGTGCCGTTATTTTGCTTGATATGGTAACTCGGATGTTGTTTATTTGTTAATAAATTTTATAGTTACTTTTATTTTCTTTTTTAAAATTATATAAATTGTTTTGTTCTATAGTTATTAATGAAACATTTTTTATTTATTGTTATTCCCTATTTAATATATATATATGTAACTTGTATTCGAAAACGAGGTTTTCACCAAATTGGCATCAGAAAAAAAATCACGCTAGTGTGGTGCGTATATGACATCTGTGCAAAATATTTTTGTTGCTATGTTTTTAAATTTCATATTTGAAAAAAGGGTATTTTTAAATATAAATCAATAATTTCAGAAATAATAATGTGACTGAAGTACAGTGTCATTTGATAGGATAATCACGTAAGAAATTAAATATATATATATTTAAATATTTTCATATTATTCCATAAATTAAATTTTCATAATACATAATTACTTTTAGTGTAAAATTAATAAGTAAATTTGTTTGTAAAATATTTTGGCTGTGTAATTATATTTCATAGTTTTCGTATAAATTTGGTGAACTTTTACTCTTCCTAAATTGCTTTCTCCGATTATTCCTTATTTCATAAGTAAGAAATTATACAATTTAGACATGTTATATTCAATTATGCATCGTATTTTAATTTTGTTTGCCTTTTTTCCATTAAAACGTAGAAAATTAAATGTATTTTTAACGTACAGATGGCAGCACATATTTTACGTTAAAATAGTAACGAATTCTTCAAAAGACTCATGTGCGGTATATAATTAGATTTGCTATTGCTGCAGGTTTGTAGTACATACGATGATTGTTAATACCCGGTTTTTGAACAGTAACGAAAGTAACGAGTAACGAATACTTTCTAACGGGTAGCGAGTTCGAAAGTAACGACATCATACGGGTATTCATTTAGTTGTTACTTTTACAGCACTAATTGTCATCGGAAAAACACATGTAATCAAAGCTTCAGCTCAATCAGTAATTGGAAGTGGTTTAAAATTGTCATGCAAGATTTGAACTAATATTTATGTGGCCCTGTAAAAAAAGCACAACTGCTACGTTCCATAAATTATAATAATATTGCATTGTCAGCAGAACTACATATCCAGAGTAAAGTTTCAGATCAATCGGATTATTGAAATTGGTTTAAAATTAACTTGCAAGCTTTAATCTAAATTTTTGTGGAGCCCTGTAGAAACAGCATTCTAAACAGACTTTTCCATTCTTTAAATTATAATAATATTGTATTGTCATTCAAATTACACATGTATTCATTGTTTCGGCTCAATCGGATAATTAAAAGTGGTTTAAATTTGACTTGCAAGATTTGAACTAAACATACATGCACTGCAAGTTAATATGATGCTTGTTTTTTAATAAAAACTGAATGATTCGGAAACTTTCGCAGTTTTTTTTAATTTCCAATACTTTAGGAGTGGCACTTCGATTAAAAAAAAAATGCTTATTGCTGATAAATATGTTAAAAGTCAATATGAAATTTGTAAACAACACCAAGGATCATCCAGAATCACAACCTTTGAAAAAAGCAGTTAAGCGGGTTTAATATCGCTTATTTTCAAACAAAAATGGGTTAAATCTGATCTTGACAAACCTGTGACATATGTTCAGCAAACTCGTGCTTTCAAATAAATCAGAATAGTCACGATGTGCTTTCAAACTTAGGGGAAGCTAATGCAACTTTTGAAACTCCATCAAACCAACTGCGCAAATGTCTCCTCCACAGTCATAATTAATTGACACCTCGGAATTTTTTTCGACAAAACTCGTACGGATCTCGAAAATAGAGACATTCAGGTACCAGTATACGCGGTTTTGTCAAAATCAGAAAAATGAATTTTGTCCGCCTAGATCATCAAATCGTCCCACTGTGTGCCATGAACTGATAAGGTGTGTCCCAACGAAATAAACCCACTGTAATCATATGCCGTAACTGGTCACGAAACAAACAACTAAGAACGAAACAAATATATTAAGAAAGTCTATGTAGAAATACATATTTACAAGGAGTAACTCACTCCCTGCCCCACATGGGCAAGATAAAAAGATGAATGTGTAAGAAAAGAGGAGGAAAAGGTGTCCCGCTGAAATAAAGCCACTGCCAATATTAGTATTTATTCGTAACTACCGACATTCGAGCTGCTGAGTTCAACATGTTTATGACGTCAGGAATTTGTCAAATACTTGTTCTGTGCCAGTCGAACTTTGGGTAGACTTTAAAAGGTTGTATTTTGTATTTCTGTGGCAGGATTGTAATGGGAAAGAAACCCAGCTATCAAAGTTCGAGAAAAGACAGATAACAGCCTTTAAAGAACAAGGCCTTTCACATAGACAGATGTCTAAGCAAATCAAACGATCTAAAACAGTTATAGACAATTTTTTAAATCAGGGCAATGTATACGTGTATAAAAAAGGAGGTTTACCTGCAGAAAAATTACTTCCAGGCAAGAAAGAGAAGTTTTACGTCGTCTTTCAGGAGGTGGTGTTTCCCTAGAACAGTTGGCCAAAGAGGATAACATCCCTGTGACAAAAAAAAAAAAAAAAAAACCTGTCACGAATTGAAAAACGTACAAGCAACTTGCGATATAAGAAAAAGAAACAACAGCCCATGTTGAAAGCTATCCATATGCAAAGAAGAGTCGACTGGGCCAAATATAATCAAACCTGGAAGGACAAATGACATCGTGTTATAGTCTCAGATGAGAAAAAAATTAATTTGGAGGGGCCAGACTGCCTTGCTTTCTAATGGTATAACATAAGGAAAGAAAAGGATATTTTCTCCAAAAGACAGCAAGGGGGAGGCTCATTAATGTTGTGGGGAGGCTTCGACTATGGAGGTAAACATAACCTGGCTGTTCTCTCAGGCCGCATGAAGGCTACCGATTACCAAGAAATGCTAGAAAATCATTAACTCCCATTTTCAAACAGAATTGGTAGACTAAGTTGGATTTTCCAGCAGGACAAAACCTCCATTCACGTTGCAAAATCGAGAATGGTGTTTGGTTAATCGGGTGCATGTCATGGAATGGTCTGCCCTTTTCCCCTGATCTTAATAACCAAGGAAATGTGTTAGATATCCTCAGAAGGGTGGTATATGCCAGTGGAAGACAGTTTCAGTCTGTGGCAAAATTGAAGATCGTCATCATTGAAGAGTGGGAGAGTAGGGTCAGGTGGGGGAAAGTGGTGGTAAAATCAAGCTTTTTTTAGAAAAGGCCCTAAAATCAAACTATTAAATTTATTTTAATGAAACTTTTGATGCATTTTCTATACATTGGATTCATATAGATTAAACATGAAGCATAACCACTCAATTTTATTCGATTGTTTTCTGACAGTGATACATTTAAAAGAGCATGTTTTGATACCACCACTTTACCCCCATGGTGGGGGAAGTTCCAAAATTAGTGTATATTTAAATAAAAATGTGTAAATATTGTTTTTTAAATAAAAATACACTGAAATAAATGTATCTTAATTATTTTTAAAGGTACAAATGCACAAAAAAAAAATATTTTTCAGATATTATTTAATTAAAGAAATTATGCCCGTGGCTATCAAAATTAGGTTCACTTAGTATGTAGCATATATTGCTGAACTCTATATAATCTTCACCACCAAATAGCAAGAAAAGTCTAATAGTTCCTCAATGGTGACTTATTCAAATGCTTTATGCGATATAATGTATTAATTTTTATCACTTGGGCGATTATTTTAGCTGATCGACTTTTTGACAGTATGCAATGAGCATAAACAAGATAGTTTGTAAACATTAAATTTGTTTCCAGTTTCTAAAACTAAAATAAGAATAGTTGCCGTAATCTCAATATCTGTCTCTAAAAAAGAATTAACAAAATATCTTAATTTAAAAGAGAAAATAGGTTTTTTTCAATATACCCCCACTTTACCCTATGTAAAAAATAACTTTTAATTTAATTGTATTATCATATTAAGATTAAAATTTATAAATAAAGTCTATTTTTTTTTAGATTAATACTTTTATTACAGCCCATTTTTAAAAATTAATCACATCTACAGTCTAAAATTGAATCATCATACAACATTGAGCTAAGCCTAACTATACCACCACTTTCCCCCACCTCAGAAAAAAAAATTCACAAAAAATTGAAATAATAAATTAATTCTTACCTTGATGCATGAATCTGTTTTTAAGAAGTTCTTCTACTGAAATGTATCAAAATATACTAATTTTTTCAAGTGAGAAAGGATCAAAAACAAAGTTTATCAATACCATCTGTTAAGAACAAACTGCACATATATGTAAATAAGAAGATAAGCAACAGTAAACTTGTTGTCAGATTTACAAATCTTAATAGAAATATTTGTCACAAACTCCAATTGTGTATTAATTGAAAAAAAGTAAAAATAAGTACATTTAATGTAAAAAAAGTGCATTTTTTTAGATTACCACCACTTTCCCCCACCTGACCCTATTGATGTTACTGTCCTCCAAAGATTAGTAAATGGTATGCCACATCGTATATTCCAAGTCATATCTAACCATGACGGATATAGTGTCTATTAACAGTAGTGGCTTTATTTCGGCGGGACACCTTTTCGCCTTCTTTTTTTACAATTATTATTTTTTTTCCTGTCCAGGTAAGGCAGGAAGTGAGTCACTCCTTTTAAATATGTATTTGTATATAGACTTTCTTAATATATTTGTTTCGTTTTTATTAGTTTTTTTCGTTTCCAATTACATCGCACAATCACGATGGCTTTAATTTGGTGGGACACACCTTATATCCGTTCACTAACCTGTAGGTTTCACTGCAATAGAGGCATTTTTTAAATTAATATATATCTCTACAGATGTAATCTAGTTTTGAAAGATTAAGTTATGATTAATACTCTCAAGGATTATATTTGTATACATAATTAAATTATTTATATCATGTTGAAAAAAATTATCTTTTTCTAAAAAATACAGCGAAAACAACATTACAATTTTGACCTTTTGCTCAGCGGTCAGGGGGGTTAATATTATAAAAGTGGAGTTAAAATTTTTAATTTTAGTACAAATGTCTGTCACACACACTCATATATTGTAAAATAATTTAATTTCAGACATTTAAAAAAAAATTTCTCCATACTTTACTACAGAAACATGCCTGTTTGTTTTCCCCAAGCTTGTGACTTTAATAGCTCCTCAACCACAGATCAGTGAATATTGCCCACTCTTTTGTTTACTAGGGGGCTCGGCCCCCTACGAGCTACGCTCGCCAACCCCCGTCCAGACACCGCAGACTCTAAATGCACGCTAATTTGATCGGCTTTAAAAAGATTTCGAAAGATTGAATTATAATTTAAAAAATAGTGGCGATCTCCCTATAAACGAATTTCTATTCATTTCTCTTTGATTGGGGAATTTTAACGCCAAATCCGCTGCGGTACTACTTGATTATCCTGTCGACCCATTTCGCCAAATTATATAAATCGCCAAACCACTCGCCAAATTATACAAATTGATATAATTTTTATTTTAAATAACGAAACAACAAATAAATTCGTACAACATTAATAAAAACACAAATAAAACGTCGAAATAAAAATAACTTGATGACGTATACACGTGTAACAACATTTCAAAATAAGCTAATATAAAAGGAATTAAGTAAAGAGAGTCTTTGTCTCCTGGTATTTTTTAACAAAGCGAAAAGAAAGTTCTTTTAAATGAGACATTTTAAATTAATTCGCAAAATATCAAATAAATGTCTAGCGCAATTTCTAAATTTAAACTTTTTTGCACTATTATTTTGTGTTCATTTTATGTAATAACTATAATGTGACGTAAATATGACGTAATTTCTCCTAAGACTTCTAACGCATGTTAATGAATTTATTATTTTACAATATCCTTTCCCCTTTAAAATCCACGTGTATACTTTTTATGACGTAATTTTTAATAAGTTCCTGCTTTTTATACGTAATTATTTAATTCTAATTTGAAAGTTTTTTTCCTGTTTATAATAGTCACGTGTAAATAAATTTTTAATTTGAAGAAAACATTATTGCTTGCGCTTTTTATACAGTTGGCAACAGTTTAAATTAGTACAATTTTCTGAAATCTGTAAAAAATATCTCTAGAAATGCTGAAAATTTGAATTTAAAATAGAAATAAAACCTGAAAAAATGAGTCAAAATAAAAAAATTAATGCAATCTGCACTCCGGCAAATTCTAACGCATAAAATGATCTAAAAATGATTACACTGCCATGTATAGTTTTTGCTGCTATAAAACTTTTTTAGTGGAACGATTTTGTCCAACTTTAGCATTAAATAACTCTTAAAATAATTCTTCGATTAAAAAACTGTCTGCATCAGCGTGTTTATCAAACATTTCTGTATAAAACCACCGATTTTCATATTTTTGTATGCATTATTTTTGTTAATATTAACGAAGAAAGGCCTCCAGTCACAAAAAATCAAAACCGGCGGCGGCGGCGGCGGCGGCGGTGACAGCGGTAGTTACTTTTTTTTAGAATAGAGAGAAACATATTGCCAATTTCACTTGCATAAACGTTCACTGCTTTAAATGTCACAAGAAAATTTATGCAATTATGTGTTATTACCATCACAAAAGAAAACATTTTTCAATAACCATTGCTTGTTGAAATAAATTTTCGATATTCTTTTAATTTGTCATTTCTTTTTTTATTTTAACAGGAATTTTGTTCAGGCTGTTTATAACTTGAATTCTACTAAGTGGATTTTGATGGAACTTGCATTGTTAGTTAAATTTTCAGAAGGTTTTAGTATACATTAATAGAGAATAGATGTCTTGGCACAGAGATTTGTTTGAAGTAAACAATTTTTAACACAATCCTGAAATATTTTTGCTAAGTCTGGTGGCAAGGGAGGGATGTGACATTTTTCTTGTCAATTTAATTGGTTTATTAATCTAAAACTTTTACTATTATCATCAAATTTATATTTTTTAAATATGTTAAATAGTTTCAAGATCTTATTTTGAAAATTTCTATTTTTCACTAGCGAAACATAATTTGTAAAAAATATTTTTGTTAAAATTGTCTCTAATCTTCTCTATAGCTATAATATATTATATTCGCTAATATAGTATAATTACATAATACCCAGTGTTCTCGCTGCCGCTCGCCATTGCGCCAAATTGTGATAAAATGCTTCATTTGGCGAGTAAACGAAAAATGAGACTCGCCAAACTGCGAGTGCTCACATTCTGCTCTTTTTTTGTGTGTATGTGTGCCAGTACAGTACAGATTCTTATCCGCGTTACTGAACGATTGATGTCGCTTTTCATGTTCAATTGCCCCGTGCCATTTAAATTACTCTTTTTATAGAGATATTAAATCAAGACCAATCTAGTTTAGCCTCAGCCAAAGACACAGACAGGATTATGCGATAGGTATTTCGCTATTGTCAGTTGATCACTATGTATGCGGCGTCGCATCGGGAAAACACAAACAAAATTACTCTCATTAAGCCCCAATAGAGAAAAGTTTTGTTGGAATGCGGCGTTGAAATTAGCCGTTTACCATATTGTTTATCAGTTGTATTTGTATCCAAAGTATAATTGGCCGGTCAATCTTTTCTATCTGTTAGAGTCGATATCTCATAGCAATTTTTAGTGTATATTTTCACACAACGGTAAATCAAAGATCGCTGTTTTGTATTGTTATTTAGACTGCTAAAAGAATGTTTGAAACATTTACACATTTAGGAGACATTTAGAATGCACTTATTTTTAATAGTCTCTGTAGTAAATAGTCGAATTTCTATTTTATAAGCAATTACAAAAAATTAGTTTATTTTAGAACATATTGAAAATAAAGGGATACAATAAGGGGTTAAAGATAAATTTTTCAGTGCTTCATGCCGAATTTATTTTGCTACCATTTTCTTTCATTTGGCTACTGTTTTTTATTTCTTATTCGCCAAATTGCTAATGCTGCTCAAGAGCCAGCGAGAACACTGATAATATTCTGCTAATCCGAACCAATTTTATTTTCGAAAATTGTACTTGAACAGATTAACTTACAAAATTTTCCAGATTAAAAAATGAATGTCAGGAGAAATGTGTAGATGTTAGAATTAAACCAATAAATGGCAATAAAGTATGTTTTTTATTCCTTAACCACTTCACCGTTTGCCCCGAGATAAGTCGGGGGTAAAAAGACTGTTTCCCCATACTTGTCAATGGTGAAGTGGTTAAACAGCTTGAATAGAATTAAAAAAAAATACTCAATAATATAAAAGTACAACATATGTACATGAATATAAAATGAAAACTAGTAGAAGTCGTCTTCAAAAAATCTTCAATATTAGTTTGTTTGCCAGTCACTATAAAATTCTATTTTAAAATACAAAAAGTATTTAATTCAGGTGACAAAAATTTATGGTACTTACGTATTAACGCCACCACAGCTTATATATACAGGGTTGTTATAATTAAAGTTCGCCTATTCAGAAGGCTCTAGAGCCGGTTCTATGGCTCCAAACGAAACAAAATTTCACTAGTACGTAGTTGAAGAGATGCGCTCTGCGAAAATCGAAAAAAAAAAGTAGTTAAAAATTTTGTCAATAGGTGGCGCTGCGTCAATATTTAAGCCGATATTTGCAGATTCCTTTATTTTGTAAAAAACAAAATACAGGAAATTTTATTTCACAGTTGGTAAAAGTAAACTTTTTCAGATTCGTTATATCAATTTCGGTCAATCCAGATGAAACACACAAAATCACAAAATTTCATCCAACGCTTGAAAAAGTTTTTATTCAAATTTTCGACGAACGACGTCAAAGTGACGTCTTAACTTCGAAAACTTGAAATATCCTTCTAACCACCTGACGATTTAAAACTTGCTGACAATGGCGGATCTAAGGGGGGGTGGGGGGCGAAGGGGCGATCGCCCCCCCCCCTTGGGCTAATAAAGGGTTTGCAAAACGACATTATCCATCCTCACGGGAAATGACTTGGGGCGAAGCTCGAGCCCGGCGCGACCCGACCCGGGTCGCGCCCGTTTAAATCCACTAGACTTGTCCTGGGTCAGGTCTTCTCTCGTTTAGACCCGGGCCGTGCCCTGATCTTAAACTTTTTTGTAGATTCGGGTCGGGCCAGGCTTCATTTTGTTCTCCAGGTCGAGCCTGACCTGGACTTCGTTTTTCCTAGAAGTCTGCACAGGCCAAAATTTCCTGGTCGGGGCTCGGCCCGGGATAACAGTTAAACGTTCGTTCCATGCCAGCCCGTATGATAAGACTTATTGGCCCGACCGTGACCCGTGGACTCCTCTAAATTCTTCCCCCCGGAGTCCAAGTTGGTCTGGCATCTTACTTATTTGTCATTCATAAAAATTATATTTATGTTGTACATTTATTTAGCGAAATCTTTAGAAATTTAATTTGATTTGATAAGTTACAGAGATGCATTTTTTAAAATCTACTTTTTTTCTTCGTAGAGCTTTAAAATTATCATTTTCTTTTATCATCCGTTTCTTTCATTCTAAACTGATTTTCTTACTGGATTTTCATTTTAATGTAATTGTTTAAGTCATACTACTTAGTGTTTACGTTCATAATTGTCTAAATAGTCATTAATATTATTGTTTTTCAGTAGTCATGAATATCGAATATAATCTGAAAATAAAATATCAGCATAAGTAAGTGTGCTTTATGAATAATTTTAATTGCAAGATGCAGGCAGGGCTGGAGTCGATTATTTAGCTTTTATACCGGGCCGAGCCAATAATTTTTTTTGTGTGGGTTGGACCTTGGCTTAGCCCTGGAAACTTCAACTCGGGTAAACATCTGACTGAGGTATCGAAGCCAACTTCAATTTTTTTTAATGCTTCTTTGAGCCATTATCCCATAGCTGGGGCATTCTCACAATCTTTTGACTTTTGGGGAAAAAAATCTGGCGAAATTAAACTTGCTAAAATACCATTTTAATCTGATAGACGAATGCTATAATGATTCAAAATAAAGAAAAAATGGTCAGCAGCGAAAAAAAATTTATTTAACTGAGGTTTAAGTTAAACTTGCGAGTTTAATTTTCCTTGCCATTTTACCACTATAACTTTTTATTTTCTTCTAATTTTTTACTTATAATGAATTTGCATAGTACCCACAGGACATTCAAATAAGAAATAATGACAATGTAGTATTTTTAGTGCAAAATTTTGGTATAACATTGTCTTAAAGGGGTGTTAAAGAAGGGACTGTAATGTAAAAAAAAGGGGGATAAAATAGGAAAAGGGACAAAATGGGTAAAAAAGGAACAAAATGGGGGAAAAAGGGACAAAATGGGGAAAAAAGGGACGGTAAGGATGGAACAGTAAGGAAACTTACCACCTATTTTAGGCAGATCATGTCAAGACTAAGTGGTAGCGAAAATGTTCATTGATTTTTAGAAACAGTTATTTACATTGGATTAAATTAAAAAAAATAATTAATTTACCTCGAAAATTGCAGGATTAAACCTTACGGACGGTAAGACTACCAATAAAGCCACGGTGCTTGAAATTGATATTTAAATGCTTATTTATATTCTGCAGTAAATTTCCTGTCAAAGAATTTTAGATATCCTTTCTCTAGCATACTTCTGCATGAGCAAAAATTTGAAAAAAAAAATCCGTCGCTGCATCTGAAGTGATTTTCTGTATCATTTTAGAAGAGGGATGGTAAAAAATCTAAAACCCAGGGACAGAGTTCAAAAAATAATATCAACCCTAAAAATGTGTGCAGGTTAATTTTTAGCTACATATTTATATAAAACAATAGTTCCAGTTTCAGAAAAAAATTACATCGAATTATTTTTATTGAAATGATTTTATCCAGACAGCTCCAAACTTAAAAATCAGCATCAGGGACGGGACGGTAGATGAGCTTTCCAGGTGTTTGGACCCCCCAACACCGTCCAAAACGTATTTATCTCGTTAATATTGTTGAGCAATCATGCATTGGGATGTTCCCAAGGATATGAAAAAAAAACACAAAGTGTATTAAATAAAAAATTATTATTCAGGGACATGAAAGTTAAAAGATTTTGAGAATGTCCCAGCTACTGAATATACCAGTTGTCCTAAAATGGACCGACTGATTTTAGAATTCAATAAATTGCAAATGGTGACAGCTATTAAAAAATACTTACAGGAGGGTTATGTAAGATGTCAAGAGCAGAGGTGATTCTGTTCTGAATTTTGCGAAAATGTAACCCTCTCGCTGCGCACCCCGCGATTTCCACGCGAACCTAGCATAATTTGCGCAATCCGCAATTTCCGCAGCAAATCTTTTTTTATGATCTAGTTCTATTAAAAAAACTCCTTCACAAAGATGTTGGACATATTTTAATTCTAAAATATGTGCAGATTTGGAATGTGCATGAAATAAATGCGCAATTTTTAAACCTATTTTGATTTTTAAAAAAACTAGGGGATCGTATCCGGGCTTCCCAGGTTAAAGAATATAGGGAAAACATTTTTTAAAATTGAAAACTAAGAATTTTTTTATATGCAATAAATTTTTCAGATTGCCCACTTACATTAAAAAAGCATTTTTCATATGGAAAATATGAATTATACAATCAAATAATTTTTTGAAATTTATCAAAAGCGATATTTTCTTATTAGCCGCATGCTAAGAGTTATTTGACCAAAATTTTGCTACTTATGGCGTCCTTTTATATTCTGATAATTTCAGAGCTTATATGTGTCTGTTAAATTTGTGTTTTATTTATATTATTTTATTTCTTTATTCATAGAAAAGTTTTTTTAAACGGATATTAGCCTTAAGAAAATGATGAACTCTTTATTTTGTTTTAAGTGCAAACGGATTAATCTTTGGTAATCGAGCTCCGCGCGATATAGATAAATTAAAAAATATTTAATTTAGATTTGTGTTTTTACAATATTATTCTTTTATTTGTTTATAAAAGAAGTATTAATTTCGTTAATTTGTCTTTCACAACTATGTTAGATTGGTGGTTCCTTTAATATTATTCTTTTATTTCTTTATAAAGGAAGTATTACTTTCATTATGCAAAAATAGTCAGAAACAAATGCTGAGCAATGTTTGTTGCTATATGTGCAAAATGTTTATTATTATTATGTATTGAAACCGGCACGTGTTAAGATAAACTTTAAAAAAATCATGGTTAGAATTTTTTTTAGAAAATATAATACATCAATCTATTAAGATACAGTTTTTAAACAAATTGCATTTGAAAGTAAAATTTTTCCCTATGCGACGAAAACTGAAAATGTACGATGGTCAGAAGATTAAAAAATTGCAGTAGCGAAAATTTCAAGACCAAAATTTGATGGTGAAGTGTTGCCATTCGCAAAATGACGTCAGCGTTATGCGCAGATACGTTTGTTCTTTATAATATAGACACTTAATCAGTAAAATATAATAAATATCAGTTATTAGGATGTGGTTTTCAATTGAAGCTCTTATGCTTGGTATTCCGGAATGAAAAACAGCAATTTTCACTTTCTCAAAATTTGCATGCGCACTTCTCATATCCATATTTATCATTTTAAAAAAAATTGTATTTTGTTTGATCATTTTAACTCAAAAATTGAAGTCACGATTGTCAGCAACATCTTTTATGTGAACAGACGCACCCTTTAATTGAGATTCTAATATCTCAATTCCGGAGAGTAAAAATTTCCGTAATTTATCTTTTTTAGACGCATTTGTGTTAAAATGTTTAGTTTTAACTAAGAAAATGATCGTTTTCTTTTAAATATGACTTCATTTTCACTTAAATAAGCATTTCGCCTAGCGTCTGAAACTTAGTATCAGTACACATACAGAAGGAAAAACAATATAGAAAATTTATGAGGAAAAATGTTTGTTTTTAAAAGTAGTATGTCATTTTCTGTTATTATGCCCCTAATATAATATTCAGCTCCTCATTGGATTTTGCGACACTAAACCCTATACAACAATTTTTATGAACAACTTTGACTTTTTATCAGAAAATAGCGTGAATAAAGATAAAAATACCGCATTATTTCTCTCTTGTCTGCAATGATGAAAGCTATCTCATTTTCACCATTTTGAAGAAATTTCATAAAATGCTTTTAAAATTAAAATATAAAAGTGGCGATATATATATATATATATATATATATATATATATAAAGATAGTGTGATCACATCTACAAATGAAGAGCTTTCAGTTAAAAAAAAAATATAGGTAAAATTGGTTCAGCAGAAGGATCAGGGCAGATGACTAAAAAACACACTTGTGTTTTAAATATATAGATTATATAAAATTAGGAAAAATTAAATTAGGCAAATTATGTTATTTTGATAAAATTATAGTAGAATGTCCTAAAAGAATAGTATTAAAATTTTATTATTCGAGAGAATTTTCGATAAAAACTTCAAGAACATGATATTTTAAACCACGAATTATTTGTTTGCTTGTCTAACTCGGCGAAGCAAATCCGTCCAGGCGAGAATCATCATTTCTGTAACATAAATCGCTATTATTTGCATGCCGCCTCTCTTTTATAAAGACACTCTAATTTTTTGTAAACCATTGCGTTTTATCAGTGTGTGATTTCGATTACATTATTTTCAAAAGTGAAGCATTTTCACCTGTGAAGAATTTCAAAGCAGCTGGGCTGTGAAAATGACGCACTTCTACAAAACATAATTCAGGTTTAAGAATTAAAATACACGCTTTTTTATAAAATGACGTCATTTGCATCCGCTAAAGCAATCCACTTTTACAATCCAGTCTTAAACTTCGTCTATAGAAAAAGTATGCATCTGACGTCATTATCACGGAATAACAGACAATATTCTTGACATAGTCCATATTTTAATTTCAACTTTTTTTTAGGTTTTATGAGAAAATGGCAACAGAAAGATACAGTATCTCCTATTTTCGACTATTTTCCGTTTATTTTCAATGATTTCCAATAGAAATGGGGTACTTTTGTTGCCACAATAAGAAAAATGGTATTAAAAACTACAAAAAAATTAATATATCAAAAATAAATTGACATATAGCTTTCAAACAAATTGCATTTAAAAGAACATTTTTTTCCTTATACGACGGTGTAAAAATTTAAAATATGCGACGTTTAGAAGTTTAAAAATTTGCAGTAGAGAAAATTGCAAAACCAAAATTTTATTTCAAATTTCAAAGTGTTGCCATTCGCAAAATGACGTATGCGTTACGCACAGATACGTTTGTCCTTTATAATATAGATACGCAGTGCGAGGGTTAAGGATCACGGAAAAAACGCGAATTTGGTCAAAGATCCACAGAAAAAAACGCAAAATTCTTCAAATGATCGCGGGAAACGCAAATTTTTTCAAAGGATCGCGGAGAAAACGCGATTTTTGTCAAATAGCCGCGAAAAATCGCGAATTTCGTCTAAGGATCGCGAAAAGAATGCAAATTTTATCAAAGAATCGCGAATTTCGTAAAAGGATCGTGGAGAAAACGCGAATTCTTCAAAGGATCGCGAAAAAAAATCGAATTTAGTCAAAGAATTGCTTTAAAAACGCGAATTTCGTCAAAGGATCGCTCAAAATACGCATACTTTGTCGAAAGGTCGAAGGAAAAAAAAACATGAATTTTGTGAAAGGGCTGCAAAATTACACTATTTTCATCAAAGGGTTGCGGAAGAAACGCGAATTTCGTCAAAGGACATGGAGAAAACGCAAATTCCTTCAAAGGATTGCGGAAAAAAATCGAATTTAGTCAAAGAATCTTTTAAAAACATGAATTTCGTCAAAGGATCACTGAAAAAAACGCGAATTTTCTCGAAGGGTTGCGGAAAAAACGCGAATTTTATCAAAGGGCTGCAAAATTACAGTAATTTCGTCAATGGGTTACGGAAGAAGCGCAGATTTCGTCAAAGACTCGAAGAAGTGCGAATTTCGTCAAAGGACTGCTGGAAAAACACGAATTTTGTCGAAGGGTCGCGAGAAAAAACCGCGAATTTTATCAAAGGGCAGCAAAATTACACTAATTTTGTCAAAGGGTTGCAGAAGAAACGTAAATTTCGTCAAAGGGTCGAAGAAGTGCGAATTTCATCAAAGAGTCGGGGCAAAAAATACAGTGGTCTCTTTAGAAAACAGCACACATACATACATCTATGTTTATTATTATAGGTATAGTTTTTAACCTGAAATAATATACTGAATTAACATTCGAAATAAAACATGTTAACCCCCAGCTTGCAGGAATCTACACTCAGCCTGGAATCGATCCGAATCGAAAACAGCTAACCCGACCTGCAACAAAAATAATTAGTGCTATGAGTGAATCCCCTCATCTGCTGTAACCTTTCTGAAGACTTGCTTTGAATTTCAGAATTTTTTTTTTACTCAGAATTACCCCTGATCAAGAGTTTTTTTACTGCGATTCTTGATGTTAGTTTAAAATAGCAATGAAAAATGGCGCTGGAAGCAATAGGTACTAAATCGGTTCCCGAAGTAGGTAGGTCAGAAATCGGGCTCCGATTTAATGACCATTGTTTGCAGCGACATCTGTCGCTGCTATTGTAAAGTAAAATCAAGAAACCCAGTAAAAAATCTCCTAACATCTTACATAACCCTCCTGAAAGATTTTTTTAAATTGCTTTCACAATTTACAAGTTACTGAATTTTAAAATCAGCCAGTCCATGTTAGGACACGCGGTATGTTTTTTAATAAGTTTCAAAGCATTCTTTACTGAATTACAACTCATCTTAGATATAAAGAGACAAGCAGTCTTATACCAAATTTGTATTTTTTACATAATCCTGAAGATTAGTATTCTTACATAATTATTTTGGCTTGTTCGTTTTGGAGTTTTTTCTGTATGTAGGTTTTATCTTCAAAAATATTTAAGACTTTCTTTTCAAAAATCGACTCAACCTGAATCCTTATCGCAAGCGTGAAAACCCAATCCGTAACTGACCCAAACCCGAAATAATGTATGTCAATCTGCCCAAACATAACGCGCTAGGCGCAGCTAAAAGGTAGAAGTCAACCCGACCCGCAGTAGAAAAATAGAAGTCAACCGGGCCCAAACACGACCCGCAGCAAAAAAGTAGAAGTTAAGACGGCCCGTAGAAAAAGGTAGAAGTTAACCCGACCCACAGCAAAAAGTAGAAGTCAACCGGACCAGCAGCAAAAAAAAGAAGTCAACCGGACCCAAACCCGACCCGCAGCAAAAAATAGAAGTCAACCGGACCCAAACCCGACCCATAGCAAAAAGCAGAAGTAACACGACCCGCAGTGAAAAAATTAGCCCCAACCTGCGCATCAGATTGGAGTTTTCAAATTTCCAAAATCGCCCCCCCCCTTAAGGACTCTCCAGATCCGCCCTTGCTTGCTGATAAAGTGTGTCTGTGATTTCTTTGACACTGGAACGGTTGTTTGTTTCTGAAAAGCATTTGAATCTACGCTTTGTGGAGAATGGTAACTTTGAAAGAAAAGGCACTTCTTGTAAAGTTATTTTATCAAAATAACAGCAATGCAGCTGCAGCTCTTCGAAAATTCCGGAAACTAAAAATCTTAGACGTGGACCAATGTCGGATCACGGAGTTCACAAAATGATTAAAAAGTTCGAGGAAACAGGGAAACTCGACATTCTTCCGGGCAGAGGACGAAAAAAGGTAGACATTTCTAGCATTGAAGATATTGCTACTGCTGCCGTGGATTTAGCAAGCCAGTCATCATTTGGTAATGCAAGTGTGCCAGCTATTGCGAATGAAGCCGATATGCCGATTTCCACTGTGAGAAAAGTGGTGCGTCAAATTTTGCGCTACTATCCATACAAGATTCAGAGGGTGCAGCAACTAATACAGGGTGATACCAAAAGTCGGCTATCATTTTCAGTACAGTTTCTTCCACGAATGAATGTGGACAATTCTTGGCCCTGGAATATTCTATGGACTGATGAAGCTCATTTTTATTTAAACGGACAAGTGAACACACACAACTGTCACATTTGGGCGAAGAGAATCCTAATGTAGTCCCAGAAGTTCCAATGCATGCAGCTAAAGTGACGGTGTGGTGCGGTTTCACAGCTACGTTTATGATAGGGCCATATTTTTTTTAGGAACTAACATCCACAGGACCCATTACATGTTCTGTAAATGGGAGAAGGTATCTCAATATGTTGCCAAATTTTTTGATTCCCGAGCTGCAACAGCAAGGCTGCCTTCAAAATATCCTGTTTATACAAGACGGTGCACCACCGCACATTACTAGAGCAGTTCGGACTTTCTTAACAAACCATTTTACAGAAGACTGCATTATAAGTCGTTATTTTCAAACAGTCTGGCCACCACGATCGCCTGATCTAACACCATGCGATTTTTGAAAGATTCTGTATCTAAAGACAGATGTCAGACAATCTCTGATCTGAAAGGCAGTATTAGACCATATTCGCCCAATCTCACAGGACAGTTTACGCAATGCTGTAGAAAGCACAATTCTGAGACTGGAACGCGTTATTGAAAATGGTGGAGGATTCATTGAGCATGCGTAATGTTATTCTTCGTTATTTCCTCGTTGCCGAGCGACATGTTTGATTTTTGTTGATGCAGATTACATCACATGAAATTATATTCATTTTTTTGTATTGTTTGGAGTCATAGGTCAGGCTCTAGAGCTGTCTGATTAGGAGAGTTTTAATTATAACAATTCGTAGTTCCTCGAAGTTTGTTGAAAGTTTTAAATTTGTGTGCTTCGTCTGGAATGACTGAAATTGATATAATGAATTTGCAAACATTGCCTTACATATTGGCGCAGCGCCACCTACTGGCGAAAAATGTAACTAATTTTTTTTTTCGATTTTCCCAGAGCGCATCTCTTCAACTACGTACTAGTGAAATTTTGTTTCGTTTGGAGCCAAAGAACCGGCTCTAGAGCCTTCTGAATAGGCGAACTTTAATTATAACAACCCTGTATATTAGAGTGGTCCTTAAAAAATCAACTTTTAAATTTCCTATGGGGCACCCCCCTATTTTGTTCTATGTATAAAATAAAGACTTCCACGAAAATTTCAAAATTTTAAAACATGTTTTAAGGGTCGCTACCAAGGTTTGAATGTTAAAAAAAAATTAAAAATTGACATATTTTGTAATCTAATAATAAATTATTAATACAAATCCATAGTCATTGCCAAATTGAGTCATGCTATAATATTAGGCTGTAGAGACTGTCATTTGTTTCAAGTTTCAACATATTTACACAGTCTATTGTCCAAACACAGGCAGGAGTATTTCATGTCTACACTCTATTTCACCTCAACTATACAGCATTGTGAAAGGTAGAAACAGTAATAGTCCACTTTGAAAGATAATTCTCTGTTACTTTTCAATCTTAAATAGCTAAAATGTGTAGGGATTTATAAGATAATGTTTATAAATTATAGAATTTGATTTTTTTATATTCGTAAAATGTCGTGCTAAATGGCCATATTCGTATCAAAAGCAGAGCACAAAACTTAAAAAAAGAGTTTTCGGCAAGCGTTCCTTTGACTGTTCACAGGGATTTCAAAATTTTAGAAGACAATTTAGGATTTGAAACTGTAGACAGATTACCCATTATTGTTTCAGGTAAAGGTACTGACCATTTAACTAGCTGTTCCAAAACTTCAATCAGGAACAGGTGAGGGAATAGCTTCTGCTGTTATCGAAACATTGGAGTTTTGGGGATTACAAGCAAAGTAAAATGTATGACTTTTGATATAACCTTTGTTAATACCCGATTATCAGGAGAAGCTTGTGCTCATCTGGATTAGACTATGAACAAAGAAATGATTTGGCTTGCCATCATCACAACCTTGGAATTATGCTTGAGGAAGTTGTTGTTAAGTCTCTCGGAGTTTTAAGTGGACCAGATATACTGTTATTCAAACGATTTAAAATTTAGTGGATGTCTATCGATTATGGCATATTTCAGACTCCCATAACTGACAATTTAATCAATGAAAAAATAACACATAATGCGTCAGAAATAACAGAATTTGCTCAAAATCACCTTAATGATTTTCAACCAAGAGACGATTACAAGAACTGATAGAGCTCGCCATCATTTTCTTAGGAGGAGTACCCTAAAGAGGTGAGTAGAGCCCCGGGTGGATTGCATCGGGTTCCATGGAGGGTGAAGGCCATATACTCGCACAAGATTTATTTATTTAGAGATCAGTTTAAACTCTCTAAGCAGGAAGAATCTAGAGTTCGTCAAGTTTGCTCGTTTGTGGTGAAAATCTACATTCACATCTGTTATCAGGCTAAATGATTTATTGCTCCTGAAGAACTTGAAAAAAGACGAAAATGTAAATAAAAACATTTATTTGTGTGCTTTGAAGAAGTTCCTAGGACATTTCTGTACTTCACAGAAGAACTAGTTGCTTTTGCATTTTTCGATGATAATGTCTTTTTTGAAAGTAAAAGAGAAATGGTGCATGCTTTGAAAAATGAAGAAAATTATGAACGCTTGAAACGTAAACGTGCTGATCCTGATGTCATTCTCCAAAATGACTTGCAAGATTTTCTGACAAGCAGCACGGTGGTTTTTTTTTTTTTTTTTTAATTGTGGATTTACCTTCAGACTTTTTTAAACAGATGTGACTAACTGGAATGAAAATGAATCCTACAAGACATGTAAGGCACTAGCGTCTTCCGTCAAAGCTGTTAATGATGTAGCCGAAAGTGGGGTAGCACTCATGGAGGAATACAATAAACTCCATACAAAAGATAAAGAACAAAACCAGTATTTCAAGGATGTGATGATGGGAATCCAAATCATTTCTTTGTTCATATTCTGTTACTGAAGAGCACAAGATTCTCTTGATAATCTGGTGTTAACAAAGGTTACATCAAAACTCATACATTTTACTTGATCGGTACTCCCCACGACTTCAATATTTCGTTAATAGAAGAAGTCATTGCCTCACCTGTTCCTGATTAAAGTTTTGGAACAACAAATAACTGGTCAATACTTTTACCTGGAGCAATAATGGGTAATCTGTCTACAGTTTCAACTCCTGAAATATCTTCTAAAATTTTGCAATCCCAGTGAACAGTCAAAAGAACGCTTGCCGAGAACTCTTTTTTTTTTTTAATTTTGGGCTCTGCTTGCTCGACTTCTGATACGAATATGTCCATTTAGTAAGAGATTTTACGAATATCAAAAAATCAAATTCTAATTTATAAACATTATCTTGTAAATTTTTACGCATTTTAGCTATTTAAGATTGAAAATAGCAGAGAACTATTTTTCAAGCTGGAATGTTTGATTTACTGCCTTTCACAACGCAGCCAAGTTGAGGTGAAATACAATGTAGACATGACATACTCCTATCTGTGTTTGGACAATAGACTGTGTAAATATATTGAAACTTGAAACAAATTTCAGTCTTTACAGCCTAATATCATACCATGATTCAATTTAACAATGACTAGGTATGGATTTGTATAAATAATATATTATTAGATTACAAAATATGTCAGTTTTTAATTATTTTTTAATATTCAAACCTTGGTAGCAACCCTGAAAAAATGTTTTAAAATTTTGAAATTTTTGTGGAAGACTTTATTTTATACATAGAACAAAATAGGAGGGTGCCCCATAGAAAATTTAAAAGTTAATTTTTTAAGGACCACCCTAATATATATATATATATATACTTATTATCATTATTGCTGCAGTGTCGTTAATACGTAAGTACCAAATTTATTTTTCTTTCAACAGTTTGATTTCACAAATTATCTACAGAAATGTTTTTTTCTTCCTTCCTCGTCGACATGGTGACTGAGCTATTTATAGATTCGAGATTTTAAACTGTTTGTAATGAGTTATTACATAATTCCTCATTCGGAAGTTCCATTGGATTATTATAAACATCAGGAGTGATTAAACAAGGAGTACTATTTTTTTTCCAAAAGTCGTGCCAGATTTTCCAGCATGCCGGATTAGAGGATGTTTATTGTAGTACTGAGTACTTACAACTTGCATTTTTTTAGCACTTATCTTTTTCTTTTCTATTTTTATCTGAATTTCGGATAATCCGAACAGGCACCAGTCCTAATTAGTTCGGATTAGCGGGGTTCTACTGTATTTAAATTATATTCAATCTGGTGAACATAACATTAATAACATGGTGGAAATGAAACTAAAACAAATATATTTTTGAGTTTGGTGTTACGAGATCTTTTGAACGATTACCCACATGATAAAAAAAAATCAAGTAACTTAATTAACCCCACTAATTTTTTTCTAAAATTATTTGTGTGTGGCTAATAATAATATATAAGCACATGGGTCTATAACCTTTATAACTCTGGCTAGTTTGAACTTTCCAATTTCCATAGTTTTCGATAAAAATGACAGACGCATGGAAAATCTTATAATGGTTCTGTTTTTACTTTTTATGTACAGAATCCTAAAAAAAAGGGGGGGGGGTTTCTCTCCACCTCCCACAAAATGGGTGGGAAAAAACTGTCCACTGTACTCATATAATACTCAAACTCAAAGCTTCTGTAAGAAAGGAAATGACCATTCTTTTAGCCTAATATGCGGCCGTTAACCTTTTTTAAAGCAAAGGACCAGTTTTCACTTAACCAATGCATGTAATATTCATTTTCAGAGTTTTAAATACAATATTCACCATTTGATTGAATCACTTTGTGTAACAGAATTTAATACAACAAAGCTGCTGATTCCGAATAAGCCAGAAATTTTTTATGTTAACTTTGGTTTCAATTCATAAAAGTAGCTAATTTGCTTAACTTGTGATTCATATAAGCAGCAATTTTAGTTTTTTTTAAATGCTCTGGGAGAGTTTCTAACCCCCAAAACACCACCTCACTGCACCAGTGCTTATTATATAAAATTTCTGTTTTTAGATTACCTTCCTGAAATAGATCTGATAACGTTTTAATACAACATATAAAATCTTCCATATACTATATTTAATTAAAAAATATTATTGAAAAACACTTCATTTCAAATGTAATATATTTTTTTTTCGGCTTAGATGCCGTAACTTCCCTCAGCCGTTGTTGTTTTGAATTGTTTGGCGATTTTTTGTTGGCGTGTTGGCGGTGTTTACGGATATGACAAACTCGATATGTAAACCCCGTGCGACGTGTGTGTTGTGATGTGTCGAGTTCTGGCAACCCCTGAGAAGCTTAGAATTTTGTGGATGTATTTTGATATCGTGTTCTATCGTTGTCTTTTTATTTTCATGTTAAATTTATTGTAGGTATTTCATTGAGTATAGTTTCTGTAGTCCGTTTAAACACTCTTGCTGAACTAATTAAGAAGTATGAGGAAATTTTGACAAGAAAGGGAGGTTTGTTTATAGCATGTCAATGCGTATTAAGCCTATTTTGGAAAATGATGGCGATGTTATGAGAGATATTTCGTGCTGGAGGTTTCAAGAAAGCAGATGTCTGTTAAGCTATGTTGGTAATTTTATGTATATTTTACTGTTTTAAGAGTTTTTTACATTTTGAGATTGCTACAAAACGAGAACTGCTGAATTTTGAGAATGCTATATCGCGAGAAATGCTGAATTCGGCGATGTTTTTTTCGGTAAATGTGCGCGAAGCGCTCCTACAACTATTGTTGATTGCCACTTTAGGGAGTTTCGTTTTTTATGTACATTTTGCTGCTTTAAGAGTATTTTACATTTTGAGATTGCTACAAAACGAGAACTGCTGAATTTTGAGAATGCTATACCGCGAGAGATGCTGAATTCGACAATGTTTTTTTTCGATAAATGTGCGCGAAGCGCTCATTGCTGATTGCCACTTTAGCGAGTTTCATTTTTTATGTATATTTTGCTGCTTTAAGAATTTTCTACATTTTGAGATTGCTACAAAACGAGAACTGCTGAATTTTGAGAATGCTATACCGCGAGAAATGCTGAATTCGGCGATGTTTTCTTTCGGTAAATGTGCGCGAAGCGCTCATACAACGATTACTGATTGCCAGTTTAGCGAATTTTGTTTATTATTTACATTTTACTTTCATTAAGCCAAACATGCGTATAAACCGGTGCTTGGCGACATTTACTACTTGGCAGAAAGGGGGTTTTCATGTCAAGAAGAATTCCAAGATGGCGGCCGTGGGAACTTATGACATCTGTTCCTTTTTTTCTTTCACATTTTTTTTTTAAGTTCACAATTTTCAATAGTTTGATGAACTCTTTCACACTCATGGGCATTTCAAGACCCCACGCCGACATATTAAGTGATCAGCACTAGAGATGTAAATTTTCCGGAAAAATTGAAGTGGCAGAAAAAAAAACGTTTTTTTTCTAGTTTTTTTCTGAAAAAATTGATTTCCTATAAATGTTTCTGAAAAATAAGTTATATTTTCTTAAAAAGTATACAATAATAAACTTTTTCAATATTTTAGCATACTAAAAAAAATCTATTTTTCCTTTATATGTGAATATGCTATTAAAAAAAAGAGAGAGAGAGAAAAAGCCAGTTTTTAAAAGTTCATCCTTTCAGTCTCAGAATTCTAAGAGTAGCTTTTCTTGCTTAATTTAACACCAGTGTTTGTATAATATATCATGTGTCTGTTGAAATGATTATTCAGTAGCACTTGTTTAATTATATAAGTAGAGCTAATTTAAAAAACAAACAAACAAAAAAATCTTTAGTTTCAACCAATATCACTGCAGTTTTAAACTGTATTGTACATCTCATCTACATAGTATACTCATAAAGGATGCCAGTGTAAAAGAAACAAATTATAGTAGTTCTGGTACTATTATAAATACTATTATCCTTTTCAAATCTTCCGTTGTTTTAAAATTGGTATTATTTTACAATATTACTCCCCCCCCCCCCCTTACAGTTATAATTTTCCTTTCCTGTATGTGTAGTTTTGGTACAGCTTTCCAGACTTAACCCAAACTGTGTTTTAGTAAGATTTAGATCCTTAATATTAAAAGTGGTATTTTTTTTCTTTTTTTTATTTTAAATGAAACTTTTAAAAAGGGTGGATTTTTCCATATGTTTAAAAATTGTTTTCAAATAGATTTTTCACAGAGATTAAGCTTACATTTTCTTTGCAAAATTTGTATGGATTTATGTTTTTTGAAAATACATTTAGACAACTCTAAGAATCTATATTTTAAGAAAAGAAAAAAAAAATGATACATAATTTCAACTGCATGTTATTATGAAAAGAAATTTTTCTAACGATAGTGAAAAATCACAGCCATGCGAATAAAAATAAATGCATGTTTCAAATTTTACATTAAATTTTCCATCTTACCATTTTCATTTATTGGTATAATATTGAAATACTTTTGCACATGAATTTCCATTTTTAACCAGAGAAATTTCACTTACAGTCGGACCTCTATTTAACGAAGTCGCTAAATCCGGAAAAAAGTTTGTTATATGGAAAATTCGTTAAATAGAGAATCACCTTTTAAAATACTTTAAACTACATAAAACATATTTTAAACCCATAAACACTAAATATAATTTAAAAAAAGTAATTAATCACACTTTTTGTATAAATTATATCTATTTGTTTTATATATTTTACCCTTCAAAAAGAAACTTGCAAGGGAAATAAGAATGAAACAAAACATTGTCCGAAAATACATTGTATTTTCAATTAAAAAAATAATTTTAACTTACAATCATGATTTTTTATCATGGTCAATAATCATGGTTTGGAGGAATACCAAATTTTAAAGCAATATTCTTTTTCTTCACGCGTTTATCCACCACATCAAGATTTTTTTTCTTTTATGCCAAGCACTTTCTCTTTGACATTTTCTTGCTAAAAGAACCGAAATTACCAGCACGACTGAATGATCTAGAAAACGACTGACTCTAGTTAAAGGACACGAGGCAGACACTTCTTGGATGAAAAGCAAATAATCACAGCGATTTTACTGCTCTCGTTGAGTTAGGTGCTGGTAAGACCTGTTCATGGTCATTGATCATCATAAAATGTGTTAAAAGAAAGAATAAGTTTGAAATGTAGAGTAATATTTTAACAAATAGGGAGAAAAAAATTTTAGATTCCAAGAAAAAGTTCGTTAAATAGAGAATGTGCTTCGCTATTTGGAGGTTATTTTACGAAGAAATTCGCGAAATGCTCTTGGTCCCAAGGAAAAGTTCATAAAATAGAGAAATTCGCAAAATAGAGACGTTCGTTAAATAGAGGTTCGACTGTAATTATCTTACCAAGGATTTGCTTAGTTTTTTTTCACATGATCATGTTTTTGCAAAATTATGAACTTTTATAAAAACTTACGAACTTGTAAAATATGTGAATGAAATGTAAAAAATGTAATCGGAATTTTGTAAATTAGAAATTACATATTTAAGTTCTATCTAGACATTATTGTCCTTTGTACATATAAACAGCTAGATAATAGATTCATTGGTTATTGCAGCTATTATACAACAGGTTTTTTTTAATTCTAAAATCATTACGTTTGTGAAGGATTTAATTTGGAGATTGTAAAAAAATTCTGAAATGTCTATTTTTAAGTGAAAGAATTTTGTTAAAAGTAATATGTTTTAAGGAGAAAAAACTGAAGGATCCTTTAAGAGACTCAAGTTCTTTCTAAAAAGAATCCCTGCTTACAGATAAGGTTTTCCATGTTAAGGTTTTCATGAGGGACACTAAACATGAAAAATATATAAATAAAAGTATCAGAATGTAACAATTATAAAATTTTGACTTACATTATTGGTACAGATGTCATATTCGCCCCATATTGGTGCGATTTTTTTCTGTCGCCAATATCATATAGGCAATACGTACTTAACTTGCGACAAAGTGTCGTTATTTTGCTTGATGTGGTAACCCGGATTATATTGTTTATGCTGTTGATGTTTTCGCCAAATTGGCAACCGAAAAAAATCGCGCCAATATGAGGCGAATATGACGTCTGTTACACATTATTTTATAAATGAAGTTTCAATTTTTCCAATTTGGAAAAATAGCCCTTCGGAAAAAAACTGAAAAAAAACGGTTTTTTCCCCAACTTTTCCGTTTATTTTTTTCCCGAGCATTCCCATCTCTAATCAGCACTCCCTGTCTACTGTTTTATAATACCTATGCAAAAGAATTTATTGTAATTTATATTGCAAAAAAGTGGCAACTAAACTGAAAAAGTGTACAGGCTATTAAATAAAATTTTCATGTCTAATGGCCTTGCTCTAATAATCATTAGTTATTTTTTTTAAATAAAATAGTTTTACATAAGATTTCACATTGCCCCAGTTCAGCAAACATAATTAATCATGCTCCCTTCATCTCTTCCTCATGAATCCAGGGTGCCCTGGGAGGGGACACTCCTCCCAAGAGCACAGAAATGTCCCCTTTGGAAAAATTTGTCATTTTAGATTAATTAATGGTCTAGAAATGCAATTTCTCTCATTCTCGAACTCCATATTGACCACCGTGGAGCTACAGAAATCCCTCCCAGGTAAAATCTGAATAAAGATTATGCCCCTTCCTTTGTGGTAAAAACTAAAAGTATTCACCTATGGTATTTAATGTACAGATATTTATGATTGCCCATTCCCGTTTCTAGCTCAACTTGACGCTTGCCTTTATATTTGGAAGTGACTGGCATTCTAATAACAGATAAATTTTATAATTAACTTGTTTAAATCCACATGAATATGTATTTTGAATGACATTCAATATATCAAAACTTACCATTTTCCAGGGTTTTGTTGGGCAAATTTATTTTAAATTTATAATAATTTAAATTAAACTTAATGTAAGAAAAAAAGATAAAATTATGTAATTTTAAACAAATACAATCCAATTATAATCATAAAATACTTGTTTATCACACGCGATAAGCAAAGACAACACGAATTGACAAACAGTAAAATATATTTTTATGAATCATTCACACTGAAATGTATTTCACGAATCATTCAACTTTAGTGAATCTCTTCCCTCATTTGTTTTCAGATGAAAAAATATTTTTCTAAAAGAGTGGTGTCGAATTTGTTTTGTCACGTTTTTATTATTTTAATACAACCATATAGATCGGTTAAACAAATCATACGTATAGAAATTTGAAAATTTTCCAACTGAGTGAAAATGTACCTAGTCATGAAGCTGGCGATGCTCTTATTTGCCTACCAACCAACGAACCAATTGGATGGCGTAACCATGGGACGTAACCACGAAAAATATTAGAAGAAAGATTGTTTATTAATCGTATTCTGTCGTTCTGCTTTTCAGTTGTGTTTGGTAGGTAGTAAATAACGATGTTTAAGGTCATCATTTGATTATAATTCCTTAAAAAGTATGTTTCATTTTGTTTATTTTAACCTTTTATGTATCTTATAGTCTGTTTGCTTTGATGATTGTAAACTCTTTAAACAAAATCTGTCAAGTTATTTGAGTTAAATGTTAACTATTAAGAAACGTACAGCAAAGTTTTAAGATTTTCCAGTCATTCAAGATAGATTTTTATTTGGATTATCTTTAATCTATATCTATAACCAGACAAGTTTGATCCCCCATCGAATTTAATGGAATGTAACCATAACCACTTGCTTATTCCATTTTATCTTATTGCCCGAATTGTTTTGAATGGATCCGAGGCCTAGGAACTGTTAATCGTTGAAGGGCCCGCCTTCCTTTTCTATATCATTACAAGACATTAAAACATTTTCGATACTTTAATATAATATATAGAATAGTATAATGATAGAATACAGATATGAACACATGAATATGTTTATTTTTATTGGATAAATATATCTTTTACCTTAAAACTTATTCTATTCTAAAAGTGCAAGATATAGATATTATAATCATTACAAAATCAAAAAAAAATTTAAATATCAGCTTTTAGAAAATTGCATATCCGGGGCTTGCATTTACACTAAAATTCCTAAATTTTCTTAACTTATTTTACTTCTTAAAATTTTCTTCTTGTTCCTAAAACATTTATATTAGCTTGTTAACTCTGTAAATCGTAGTAATCTCTCAAAGTATTTCGAAATCGCCAAAATTTCATTGAGAGCATGCAAAAGAGAGAGAAGGAGAGTATTCATTCATGCTGGTTGTGCCCAATGATGCGGGAACTCAAAATTCTAATTAATACAGTTACAGTATGCCTAAGCCTTCAAAAGGGTTTGTAATGTAATATGAAACCGGTTATTGCTCAAATTTAAATGCCCCTGTTTGCCCCAAACAAGACAAGCACATGGAACAAGGTCTGAATTCATTGGAATGATGAGAATATTGTTTATCAGTGTATCTCATGTGCTTGACTAGCCAGGGTTGCCGGCTTTTAGCCAGGCCAAAAAAAAGCCGGCCGGCTTTTTTTTGGCCACCACTTAAAAAAAGCCGGTTTTTATTTTTAAAAGTTGGTTTACAGCTAATTCGTTTTAAATTTAGATCAATTAATTTTTAATGCACTTATAAATATTTTCTACTAAAAAAATTATAAATTTCTATTCAATTTTGTCAAATAAATAAGTCTTTATAAATGTTCGAAGGCAACTGTGAAGGCATTATGTCTGAAAAAAAAAGGGTACTTTTCGGTTAGCCGGACGCCAGTGTTATATATACGTATATATGTGTATATAAATGTATGCATATATACATATATATTTACATATATATATGTGTGTATATATACAATATGTGTATGTGTATATATATGTGTATTTACATATATGTATGTTTATAAATATGTATATATAACACTGGCGCCCGGCTAACCAAAAAGTACCAAAAAAAGTTATAAATATTGAAAAGGATATAAGTTAGACTCCAAACTGGTGTTTTGAAATTCTATATTACATAGCTCCACATATGCTACACATTTTAAAGATTGTATTTAATGACAAAATGTAGCACATCAAAATGGAAACACTCTTATGTGTCCATATGGAGAGATTAAGTTATACATGTTAAAAAAAAATTAGAAAGGATATAGGAGAGTTTGGTACATAAGTGTATAAAAGATAGAGTATGAGAGTAAAATTTTGAAAATCTTGTTTCTAAGCATATTCCTGCATATGCTATTTATAATATTTTTAATAGTGAGAAATGGTGTTTTTATTACATGACTATGTATAATTTTGAGTGTTTACTTGAAATAAAATAAGACTTGTATATTAATAGCTCTTAAAATTAATTAAGTAATAAAACATGTAACTAACTAACCATTGTCCTCTTCAATTTTATAAAGCAGTAAAAATGAAAAAAATTGGGGGAGGCGGGGGGATGAAGTTAAAGGTCAGTGTAAACCAGATAAAGCAGTTGGTATGGCCCTTTTAAAGTTTAGCTGACATTTTTGCAATTCTGACTACAAATCACTAGTAAAACCATCTAAGTTTTATTCCAGTATTAATGTTTTCATTATTCAGAAATTGGGTTACTTATTAAACTCTAGATCAATTAAGTGTTATTAAAACTAATTAAAAACACTTTAAAATGTGTAGTTTATAATTACAATGCTTCACTTTATAAAAAGCCAATTATGGCCAAAAAAGGCCAATTTTGGCCAAAAGAAGCCGGTTAAAACCAATAAAAGCCACTGGCCTGGCTTTTTTTAATTTTAGCCGGCTTTTTTGCAACCTTGTGACTAGCACAAAAATACTGTTATTGCATACTTGTAAATGTTAAAAATATCAGAATTGCCCCTAAAATTTGGGGGGGGGGGGGGACATTCCTAAAATTTTGAAAAATCCTAGTGCTAGCCCTGCGTACCACATTTGGGTAGCCTCTGTGTCACCGCATGTTTGGCCCTTGTTTTATCAGGCCTTTATATATGCTGTTTGATTAGTTCAGGCAAGTGTATTCTCACAATGTTTATATTCTCCCACCGATCCTCCTTCACCAATGCTAATCTTTCAAACACATTCAAAAAGTTATTTTTATACATAAATGTGTGAAATTTTCAGACATTACTCTTAAGTGTCACAGAATGAAGCAGCATTTTCCTGTAAGTATGATATATCTTGAATTGCAGTCAATTGTTCTCTAAGAAAAAAAATCTGTCGCTTTCGTTTCTTGAAAATTTATATAAAACATTAATTTTGATGCCAATTTTTGAAAGATCCTTTGTCTTTTTTGGGAAGTGCTGTTCGATTTCTTGGTATAACATAAGAAGCAAATGAACTTCCTTACCAAAATGATTTCAGAAATGTACTCGAAAAAGCACCTGATTACAGTTTCAAGTAGCATATGAAAATTTCGAAGTATATAAAAAGAAGAAAGATTTTCATTTCTCTCCTTCTCCCCCCCCCCCCCCCCCCCAAAAAAAAAAAAACCCTGCTATATTGAACAAGAAAACTTATTTTAAAAATCACACATGAACTGTTATCCACAATTTAGGAGAAAACTAAAGTGTCAGATGGCTACATTATAATCTGAACAACATATAACATAAAATTTAAAGTATGCCAAATGGTTACTCTATGCCAGGATCGGCGAACCTTTTTGTGCGTGTGCCAAAATTTTACAAACAATATCTATCAACAATGTAACGTGCCAAACTTTGACTAACGAAATTTTAATTCGTAAATATGATTTATACGTACTGTAACAAGGAAATGAGGATAAAAAAAATTATTTCAGTAGTTTTTGACTTTATTATTAATGCAACATCTGGTTATAATTATCCAAATTGCGTTAAACAATGTATTGATGAGACTTTTGCCGATGTTCGATGGAGATTTTACAACTGATTCATAATTTGATAGTTTTAAAGATATGCATAGAAACTGGATCCATTTTCCATCTTATTTCAGTGACTATCTAACAAAATTAGTCCAAAAATGCAACTTTATAAATTCGTATAGAAAGGCAAAATACATGTTAAAAACCCTGCATAACGTGACAGGAAAAGTAAATTCTTTTGAAGTGTTAATCATGCAAAAACAGTTGCATTTTTTTGTGATAATCTGTGGAACAAAATTTTATTGATTATAACAGAAAAAAAAAAAAGAATGTGTTATCTGTATAATGATTATAAAATTTATTTTTTCGCGTGCCAGAGAAATTGTCTTACGTGCCAACTCTGGCACGCATGCCATAGATTCGCCAACCCTACTCTATGCATTGTAGGGTTAAATAAATTGTCATTTTTCTTTGTTTACTTTATTTTATAGTTAAATAACTATTTTAAAACAATATTTCTTTATAGAGAATAAGGGCCATTCCATGAAAAAGGAGACATGAGTCATGAAATTTCAAACTTATTTAAATGCTTAGTTTTATATATCATTTTAATCAGAAAACATTCAACTATTCAGCTACAGTCAGTATTAAGTGATATGATCTCTAAAATTAAAAGTATATGCCAATAAAGTATGTTGTTGTCGTTAATGATTGAAAGCACCTAATACACACATATTTGCTTAAACAATCTGATGAACTTTATACTATCTACATGTTTTATAGTTATATTAATTGTACTCTTTGGACTGTTTTCTTAGATTCTACAGGACATTTTTATTGTGGGTGGTATATATTTTTTAAACTTAACGATTTTATTTAACTAAGTTTCAGATGTCATTCCATTACCAAAAACTACTAAAAAGTATTCTTATTAATTGGCTATTTGCATTAGACACTAGATATTTTTCCTTCAAAGCCAGTTTTGAATTACCAGTGTAAATCGAAGAAAAAACACCACAATATCCAAGTTAAATAATTTCATGCTTAAAACTTGGTAATGGAATGACAAAAATAATGAATGGAATGACAAAATATGGTAACAGAATGACAAGGCAACAAATAATATGCACTGATAGTCAAAATAATTATTAAAATCAAAGAGTATTAATGCCAAGTGAAGTTATACCTAATTTAAATAAATTAAATGTTAATTCTTATGTTTTCATATATTTTACAAAAGGGAAAGAATAATGAATTTTATGTTGGACAAGTTTTAATGTTGAAACATTTCCTTTTATTCCAATCAGTATCATTCTCAGTCAATTATTATTATATTTTACTTTTCTATTATAACTGTAACCATAAACATTCTGTTTAATAACCCTAACTGGTTTAAACATATAAGTGTATGTTTGTACCATGAAAATGTCAGACTTTTGATTTGAAGGTCTAACTTCTGTGATCAGCGACTTTCCTCAACCATTTAGAGACTTCATAGCTATTGTTGTTTGTGATCAAAAGTCAGAAACATGTATGATTTCTGAATGTGAAATTTGTCAAAGTTATTTTCAACGGAATATTAATGTAGTTTCGGAGAACAAATCCGAGGAGACTATCGAATAGAAGCAATGTCAGAAAATTAATAATAAATGCACAAAACTTTCATTCACAGGTTCTTTAATTCAATGTCAGACATAAGAGCAAAATATGTTACTTTTTAAAGCACACATTTATCAAACGACAGAAACAAAAATTCTTTGGAGTTCTAAATGCTAATGTTTTTGAGAAGTAGGCAGTAATACAAGTAGATTTTGCTGAAAACTTCACCATAAAAATTCAAAATGAAGTTCAAAGTGCACATTGGTGCAATACACAAGTGACACTTTTCACTGCATATATATGGCATGGAAATGGAAGAAAACAAGGCTATGTCCTTGTAAGTGATGATACCAATCATGAAAAAGTTTGTGTATGTTTTTTAGAAACAATAATTTCTGTTTTCATCACTGCCCATACACAAATTGAAGAGGTAGGATTTTTAGGTAGCTTTCATTACAAAAAGCTACCTATTGCTTTCGGAGGAAAACGATTAAAAAATTTTTTGGTATATTTTCCCCGATCATGACCCCCAAACCCCGAAAGCACCCTCCATTCAAAATTGACACACACACACACATATATATATATATATATCTGACCTTTGTCACACTCTAACTCTCGTATTTATGAACCGATTTGGATGTAATTCGGTGTGTACATAGTACATACCAATGTCTCGACCAAGTTCGTTGGCCAGCTTCATCCGCCATTTTGTTTCAAAATGGCAGCCATTTAAAAATTTTTTAAATATTTAAAATTTGAAATGTGGTACCAAAAAAATGAAAATGGAAAAATATTTTTTTCTTATGTATATGACCTTTATACAAAGATTCCGGAGCAGTTTTTGTTTCGTCTATATCTTAAAAAAATGGCTGAGTTATAGCATTTTGAATTTCTAGCGTGGCTGACATTTTGAAACGTCCTGATTTTTGTCACGTGATAACGGGCGTATTTATGAACCGATTTAGATTTACCTTGGTGTGTACATAGTACATACAAATATCTCGACCGAGTTCGTTGTCCAGCTTCATCCGCCATCTTGTTTCAAAATGGCGGCCATTTAGAAAATTTAAAATAAGATACCAAAAAATTGGAAAATGAAAAAGATTTTTTTCGTATGTGTTTGACCTTAATACAAAGATTCCAGAACAGTTTTTGTTTCGTCTATATCTTAAAAAATGGCTGAGTTATAGCATTTTGAATTTCTACTGTGGCTGACATTTTAAAACGACCTGATTTTTGTCACGCGATATCAGGCGTATTTATGAAACGATTTGGATGTAACTTGGTCTGTACATAGTACATACCAATGTCTCAACCGAGTTCGTTGGCCAGCTTCATTCGCTATCTTGTTTCAAAAGGGTTGCCATTTAAAAAAAAAAAAATAATTTAAAATTTAAAATGAGGTATTAAAAAATTGGAAAATGAAAAAGATTTTTTTTTATGTGTTTGGCCTTGATACAAAGATTCCGGAGCAGTTTTTGTTTCTGGAAATTTGTTCTTTTGTTTATATCTTAAAAAATGGTTGAATTGTAGCACTTTGAATTTCTAGCATGACTAACATTTTGAAACGATCTTGTATTTGTCACGCGATAACACACGTATTCGCCTATTTCGATGTAAGAAGGCATGTGGATAGTATACATCAATATCTCGACCAAGTTCGCTGGCCAGCTTCATCAGCCATCTTGTTTCAAAATGGCAGCCATTAAATTAAAAAAAAAATTATATTTAAAGTGAGGTGCAAAAAAATTAGTAATTGAAAAAGGTTTCTTTCTTAAGTATTTGACCTTGATATAAGGATTCAGGGGCATTTTTTGTTTGTCTTTATCTTAAAAAATGGCTCAGATATAGCAATTTCAATATCTAATGTGGGTGACATTTTGAAAAATCTGATTTTTTGCCTGCGAAAGCACTCGTATATATCAATCGATTCCAATGTGAGTGAGCATGTGCACAGCAATTACTAAGGTCTCAACCAAGTTCACTGGTTAGCCTCGTCCACCATGTTGTCTTAAAATGGCAGGCACTTTAAGAAATCGCCGAATTTGGCAGCCAAATATAAGTTACTTTAAATAAAAGCAGTTTGGATAAAGCTGACTAATTTCGCGAAATTCTCATTCATAATGATTTAGTATTGATAAAAATTAGTATTGGATCTCCTATATTCGGTTTCCACTAAATTGAGCTTTGTGTGTTTGAATAATATAAGTTGGCTCTTTTAAAATAAGGAATATGAAAGCTACCTCTTCCTCCCGGCACTGGCCGGAAGGACTTTTTAGTGATGTTGCATCAGGACAGAATAGGTCTAATTTGCTCATTTCCAGAAAAACAGGTTAAATGCTGGGTAGATAAGAACCAAATAATTCAGAAGTTGAAAAAGCCATCAATTATAACTGATGGGTCATACACTCGTAGGGGAGAGGGGGGCACATGTGAACAATTTTTACATTTTTGACTACTACTCAAAATTATCAGCTATTGAACCAAAAATTGATTTATATGAATATTTACAATTTGTTTGTTCTTTTGGTGAAACTTTTGGATGCATTTATCAAGAATTTCTAACTTTATCATCATTCTAAAAGTTGTCTAAATTTGTTCACATGTGCCCCGGTGGAGGAGTAGTTGTGAACATACCTGGGACACATGTGAACACATGCATAAATAAGACAAAAATAATTGTTTGTGAATAAAAACTAATTAGATGCCCTCTTTCTAGTTGTGTGAATAAATAAATAAATGTTTGAACATAGATACAAGAAATTATTCGGAAAATTATACACTAATATACCTACTCCTTTTGGGTCAAGCATAGCAAAACTGTTACTTTTAAATAAGTTATTGAATAATTCTGTTATTGTGTTTTTATTGTTTTCCAAATGTTGTGCAGTGTATATAACAAAATTGTGCATCATGGTTTTAAAATTTGGTAAAATTGTGATAAAAAATTTGATGATTATCACAATACTACTTATCACTTTTTTTTGGCCAGCTAAATTTTACTTTCATAAAATAAAATATCTTACAAATACTTTAATATAGGCTAAGAAAAAATAAATATGTTTAAAACTGGAAATCATTAAATAATAACAAATAAACATATTGATTTTTACAGAAAGCCACCACTTTTAATTGTTATCTAACTTCCAGTAATTTAAAACTGTGAAGAAATCCAAAAAACATTGAATTTATAGTTCAATGTTTGATAAGGGTAATTAAATTTAAACTAAAAAAAAGTAATAATGCATTTACAGACTTAAAAAATACACTTGTCAACTGTTCACATCCACCCCCATATGTTCTGTTTTTAAGTGCCGCATCTACCAACTTCAGCCTAACTTATAAAAAAAAAAGATATTTTTAATTGAAATAAGGAAACAGAACTTTTTGTAGACTTACCTAATTAATGCCGCTATAGAATGCAACACTGATATTCTACTTTAAAAAATGTCTTGAATGGATTTTTACTTCAATAACTTAGAAGACTTTTTCACTTCACACCTTCTAAAACAAACAAATTACAACTACCAGAAATCAAAATGGCAATTGTATATTTTTGTTGCCATTTTCTCATAACAACAGAAAGAAAATGTAATTAAAATACGTGCTATTTTGAAAAAAATATAAGCAAATGATTTCTGTTAAAACAATGGAGCTATTATTATAAACTATATTTAATTTTAAGTATCTATGAATCATTGGATAGCCTTTTTTTTTTGTCGATTTTCTTGAATGACGGCATCTTTTTGCTGCATTTGTGTATTATTTCGCGATAGTGATGTGCTATGCATGCTTTACTATAGATGTTTAACAGTAGATCGTAAATATGGAATTCTTAAGTAGATGCAAATGACGTCATTATACATAAAATAAAACTTGTGCTTTAAGTCTTAAAATTGAAACTGCAGTACTTTTGTACTGCAGTAGAGTCCTGAGTTATTTTCTAAGTTAACCGAGTTATTTTCTTCTGATGGACTGGTGGCTTTTATTATGAGGAAACAGCCATTATAAATGAAGTGTTAGGTGAAGATAAAAGAGCAGCCATAAAAAATTAGATCTCTGATCTTCTGGTCAGAATGAGGGGGGAAAATGGCCATTTTTTTTTCAAAAAAAATTATGACTATTTTTTCCCCATTCTGACTAGAAAATCAGAGTTCTAACTTTTTACAACTGCTCTTTCATCTTCACCTAACACTTCATTTATAATGGCTGTTTCATAATAATAGAAGCCATCAGAAGAAAATGAAGTAACGGAAATGCCGGGGGCGACACTAAATTCTGAAAGAGCAGAATTCCTGTTCTCTAGTTTAAAGTTTTCTTTTAAGCATATAAACTTTTAAATTAAATAAAGGCCAGTGTTTTAACTTTTCAAAAAAGTTGTTTTATCTTATTTATCCATAACCTTTAATTACTCAATAAAGAAAAGTATGATGATGAAAAATTTTACTTTTAGGAGCTCAAAACAACCAGTCAGGATAAAAGGGTTCATTCTGAGGTAATGATGTGTTTTGAAGGCTATAATTAATCAATCCAGTGCTGTTATCAATTAGCCTACAAGAAAACCTATAATTAAATCTATAACCTTCCTATTAAATCTATAACTTTAATGCCATTTTCTAAAAGATTGTAGCCGCCTAAGAGACCAAAAAAATACTGTTTAATTTCTTAATACCTGAATAAAAATATAAGTTATCTGCATTTCAGCATGAAGATGATTGCAGAATTTCTCAGAAAGTAGCAAATTTAGATTTGAGAAAAGCATATTGAAAAAAAAAAAAAAATTTTTTTTTCTTTTTAATCCTGAATTTATTTGATTAAATATCTGAAAATAATCAGCTTCAGCTGAAGTATTTGACCAACTAGCATTCAATATTCAGTTAATAAAACCGAATATTGGCTAAATCCTTTTAAAAATGTTCGTCTGCTGCAAATGGTGTATTTTGTTAACAAAACTACATCGTTTCGTGATATTTCTTTTTTTCATCTTTATCTGTTTTTGCACTTGTCTTGACGAAAAATCCAAATTTACCAATCCTAGCTTTATTCTGGTATATTCTGTTCAAATTAAAAAATATTCTATTCAAAGAGTTACAGATTATAAAATATAATAATTTTATTATTTTTTACTACATTATTAAGAATATTATTTAAATCGAAGGGTATGACCAGTTGATCACTACTTGTTAAACTATATTGATATTTGATGAATCAATGACAGTATATTTTTAATTTCACTAAACTATTAGAATTTATTTTGAGAAATTCCTAATGGTTATTTTGCCACCCCCCTCCCCCCCAAAAAAACAAACTTTGATATGTTTATTGAAATTAATTTATAAATCTTGACTAGTGTTCCCAGATATCCCAATTTTTAAAAGCTCCGAGACCTGTCCCGCATAAACGCTGTGCGGACACCAAAAGTCCCAATTTTTCACAAAACAAAAATTCTTTCAAAAGTTTTTTCATATCAGGCTATTCATTAATCTGCATTGAGTAGAATTTAATATGGTAAAACATGTGAAGACAGAACCTGTTGATAACGGAGATTTTTTATAGTTGTTTCGAAAGACAGTAGACTCCCTCAAATCTGCACGGCTTGGGACCAGGGGTTGTGCGGACTTCTGATCATTGCTTTGTTTTTATTTTTTAAACAGTAATTTGAATGTAATAATGCAATCAGAATTATAATGAATGCTTGCAACTGCAATACAGTAAAGTATTAAAATAAGTAAAGTAATAAACTAAAATGATTAAAAGTAAGATAATTTTTAAAATGATTAAATTATTAAAAGTAAAAGTCAAGTAAATAATTAAATGTTTAATTAAATATGCTTGCAGAGTTGAAAAAAAGCATGTTAAAAAAAAAGTGTTTTTGTTTAAAATGTTTTTTTTCTCATTCAACAGCACAATTTTGATTAAAGTGAGCAAAAATTAATTAATTAAATATAAAGAATGAAAATATTTTCAAAAAACAGTAAGGAAGAAAAAAATTATATAATAAATGCCAAACATTAATTAACAATTATTTTTTTATTCTAAACTAAAAAATTTAATTATTAAGTTCTTTAAAAATTGTAACAAGTTTGGCAACCTTACCAACACCTAACTGGTTTCTAGTTTTGCTCTGCACAAAACCAAAAGTAGAAAACACTCTTTCTAAACCAGCAGTAGAGCATACAGCAGTATGCTCTACTGCTGGTGTTATTTCTACAAAATTGTCCACTTTTTTTTATTCTTGAGTAGTGAATGTATGATTGGTAACTGATAGCATATCATTTTTTTTTTCTTTTTACATCACATTATTACCAGCGTCAAACATGTAACTGGAGAATGGAGCTGATTTAGCTTTATAATTTATAATTATTGGAATTAGTTCAGGACATAATTCAGCTGCAAAGTTCATGCTTTTTTCTGTCTCATCAATTGTAAGTGATTCTTCTTTAAAGTAAGTTCTCAGTACTGTTTGCCAAGAAATGTACAAGTGTCATGGCCATTTCATATCTGTCTTCTTTGGCTTTTTCAATATATGTATATATATATATATTTGTAATCATGGTAAGATTACTAACAGCCATTTATTTTTCAAATCTTTCCAAACTTACACTACATTACTAATAGTACAATTATTTCTCTGAGCTTTGTCACATGTAACTGCAATAGGTTTGAGTCTTTGGATATAATCTTCAACATTTTTTTTTAACTGCAGGTCTATGACTTTCTTAGAAATATCAGAATTGATTTTCTCTCGATTATCTTCACAAACTTTCAAAATTTGTGGCCAATTGCTTATATAAGGCTTCATTGTGTCCAACATGGAATTCCACCTGACATCTAGGACTGGGCGATATTAGGATTTCTACATCACGATGTATCATTGAGGTTAAATCGCGATATCACAATACATCGCGATATCAGACTCTAGGTATTGCAAACATTGTTGCAATTTTAATATAAAATTTAACAGTTTTACATACTCAAGCTCGTTTTATGCTTTGAAAAAACTTTTTCTTTATAAGTTAAGGTTTATGTACAACAAATTTTAATTAAAATTTGTATAGTAAATACTTTAACTAACAAATTGATTTTATATATCTTAGGCTTACATATTAATTACATATACATATGTATTACTATTTTCAGCAAATTTTTTGGCACGGGTGGAATGGGGGGGGGGGGTAATAATATTGCAATAAGACATTGTTTTATTAAAATATTATGATTTTCTTTAAAGGTTTAATTTTTTTAAATCAATTAAGAAATATTTTTTACATCATGAAAGTTAAGAAAATATTTTAAAAATTAGAAAATTGGAGAAATAGGGATATTTCTCATTACTCAGCTTAACCCTTTCGAGGGCGGTGTCCTTAAAAAAGGACACTTTCCAAAACTGACAAACGGCACCAATAATATTTAATTAAAATTTTCTTTTTATAATGTGCGTGAAAATAAGCAAGTTTATATTTTCTAATAAATTCCTTTATAAATTCTGGTGTCAGTCCATTATTATATCAGTTTATAAACTCTGGGCCGGAAAGTGTTAAATAATATGCAAATTGACTTTCTTTACTTTATTTTTTAAAGCAGTTCTTCCCCAAAGTACCAGATTTATAATTAAAGATAATATTTATATTTTACGAATTTCGTCAAACGATCTCGAAAAAATGCAAATATCGTCAAAGGATCGCGGAAAAAGCTCGAATTCCGTCAAAAGATCGCGGAAAAACACGAATTTTTTCAAAAGATCACTAAAAAATGCAATTTTGTCAAAAAAATCACGGAAAATGCGAATTTCGTCAAAGGATTGCAAAGGGAGGAAGTCTTATGTTTTCAGACCAGGGGTGATTCTGTTCTGAATTTTCCGAAAAATTGAGGGAGACATCTCAGAAAATTAAAAAATAATCAGTCATAAATCCGAAAATTCGGACATAAAATATATCGCAAATTTCGACAAATGGTTGCCGGAAAAATCAATTTCGTCAATCTTTCCTAGAAAATTCGTGAATTTCGTCAGATGATCACGAAAAAAAAAACGCAATTTCGTCAAAGGATTGAGAAAAAACGAATAATTTCGTCATAAGATCGCAAAAAAACCGACAAATTTCGTCATAAGATCGCGAAAAAACGGCAAATTTCGTCATAAGATCGCGATTAAAACGACCAATTTCGTCATAAAATCGCGAAAAAACGGCAAATTTTTTCATAAAATCACGAAAAAACGACCTATTTCGTAATACGATCGCGAAAAAACGGCAAATTTTGTCATGGAATTGCGAAAAAACGACAAATTTCGTCGTAAGATCGCGAAAAAACGACCAATTTCATCGAAAGATCGCGAAAAGCGGCAAATTTCGTCAAAAGAGCGTGAAAAAACCGCAAATGTAGTCAAAGGAGCGCGGAAAAAAACACATAGTGGCTCCCCCCCCCCCCCCTCCCGTTGTAGCCTTTCAGAAATCTTTCTTTTTACTCAGAATCAACCCTGTTTTAGCCTGTATGTAGGAAGTTAAGCATTTCAAAGTCGATTTTTGGATATTTTAATCTCGTTATTAAATTCGTTCTTTTTTTAAAAAATCTAATTTTTAATTCATTTTTTTCATGTTTTACGGCAGTTTTTCCACATAAAGGAAACCAGTTTCGAACTTTTAGTTCAATTTACCAATTTAATAAACTTTTTGACCTCTTTTCAATAAAATTTAATCTGAATTCGTACAACGATTTTCGAATTTTCGCGGTTTGTGCAGGGTTTCCCTTGCATTTCACAGAATCTTTCAAAATTCGTAACACAGAAATCAGATTTTAATCTATAATAAATTTTGCAGTATGCGATTTTTTAATTTTTAACTATTTATTTCTTTTTTCCCGATAATTTGAGCGGTTTTTTTTTTTTTTCGCGTTTCACAAGCAATTTTCTACATTAGTAAAAGTAATCCAGTTTCAATCATTTACCTCTATTTAATAAATTCGTTTTTTATGCGATTTTTAGGTTTTTTTCGGGATTCGCTGGGATTTTTTTATGTTCATAAAAGGTTGTAATATTTTAGCCTAATATAATAAATTTTGCCCGATTTTCAATAGAGTATTAATACAGCGATTTTTTTTCCATTTCGTGCAATTCTTTATTATATTTGTATAAGGAATCCGGTTTTTAGTTTACCTTTTTGTTCCAATATGATTTAATTTTTATGCGACTTTTTGCTTATATTTTAATCTCGCGAATTTTTTTTACGCGATTTCTAGTTTTTTCGCGGTCTGTAGATATTTTAAATTCAAGATCTAAAATATTTATCGAAAAAAGGAACACGCTTTGCGATTATAAATTTTTTCAATACTCAAGGCCTGAAAATTTAATTCCCTTTAAGTATAAAAAGCCTTTCGTGTAAGTGACAGAAAAATTCGCGTCAAAAAAGAAAAAGAGCAGCAAATAGAAATAATGATTAAAAGAAAAAAAACGCTTGTTTTCCTTACTATTAAAAAAATTGCTATCTTTGTTGCTAATTGGCCGATTTCTTTGAAATTTTTAGCAAGTTGCAATGACAATGAATTGGGCTACGTAGTAAATTTTTATTAAAGTATAATAAGTAATAAGAAAAGTATAGTACCCACAAAAAAAAAAGTGCGATCTGCGGTTTGTTTATTTAGCTCGGAGAAGTCGGACTCTAAAAGATAATCTGATAAGCTTTCCATCCATTGATAATGTTTTCTTTTGCGGCTGCATAGAATTAAAGAAAAAAGTATTTATTTAAAATAAGAAGTTTTTGATTTTTATTCGATAAACACATCATTTTTTTTTTCAGGATAATCATTCATTTTTTATTAACATTTTCCTTTAATAGCCATTTAGGTTGTATTAAAGGCACAAACTAAAAAAAAAAAAAAAATAAAAAAAAAAATAAAATCCAGATGAATTTAGAAAACACGTGTCGAGGCAAAATGCATTGCTTTATCTATTTTTCGTACGAGTATGACATATTAGGACTTTGTATGCGAGTCATACAGAGCAACAAAACATCTGTTTTCCAAAGTCAGCATGCTTTTGCCTGGCAAAAGGAGGGAAAAAACCCCCTTAAAATAAACAGGTAGAAAGAAGATACGGGGAAGAGGGGTTGGGCGCGGCGCCCTTTGAAAAATGTCAAAAGGTAATAAATACCTGTCACACTTAAATGATATTTCAAATTTGTATTATAAAACAAACACGCCGATTTACCGCAGATAATTATTGGAGGGCTGTAGATTACACGAACATTAAAACTTAATTTCTCAAAAATAATATAAAGAATTAAAAAAGTAATATTCTGAACCAGATTATTTACAAATCTTGAAATATTTATTACAAAGTAACCAAAAATATGTAGGATCCTATAGAAAAAAAAAAATTACATTTTTAGCTAGATTAATAAAAGCAAATTCGGTCCCAATTGATTAAAAGTAATATAAAGTGTTTTTAAATAAATAATTAAGAATAATACAATAATTACAATGTTCTCCCAAATAAGTTGCAATGCCATTAAAAAAATAAACTAAAATAAAAGTTCCTTACTAAAGATTTAGAAAATTATGAAGTATTTCTTACTAAAACTAACAGCGTCAATTGTTATTTAATTATTATATTAATTGACTACAACAGGTTTTGGAATAACTAATTCAGTGCAAAAATGTATACTTGACATATCACATCGCCGATTTTTCTCATATGTACATCGTGATCGTGGTCTTGCTCGCCGATCATTAAAAAAAGACTTGCAATCGAGAATGTGGGGATTTGTGATTAATATCGATTTTGGATAATCCCGATGCCTAAATGAAAGATTCGATCGCGATCTCTGTTTAAGCGACAAGTCGCGTGTGCGTTGTCTACGATCTACTTCGGAGATTGTAGAAGAAACCGGTCTTGCTCATCATTGATGCGATCTCCACATTAGTGCTGCTTCAAGCGAGTGTTTGAAGATCGTGGGAAAAACCGGTCTTACCCACTGATCTCGCTCATCATCCATGCGATCTCCGTATTAGAGATGCATCACGCAAGCGTTCGAAGATCGGAGGTGAAACCGGTCTTACTCATCGGCCTCGTTCGTCATCGCACTGGCGTGATGCATCGTATGGGCGCGATTCATCACTAAACGAAAGATTGGGAAATCGGTTTGACGATTTATGATTTAAATCGATATCACGCGATGTATCGATGCATCGCCCAGTCCTGACATCTGATGGTAACTCAAGCTTTATAGTACCTTTTTCCCAAAGCTTTGCTGAAGCAAAATTATTGTTTCAAAAATATTTAACAATATCAACAACTTGAGCCTTTATATTGAAAATTTTAATGTCTTTTGCTTGAAGATTTAAGGCATGAGCTGAACATCCATAAGTTAAACTATTCATGTTATTCCTCTCAGTCTTTTTAAGTTCATTTCTCATCTTCATAACATTGGCAGCATTGTCTGTTACAAAGTTGCCAGTAAGACAACCCTAGCGTTCCTCTACTTTATTTATGGCAATATTTGCAAGCTCACAAAGATAATTAAATTCATGAGGATGGCCAGATGTATCAGTTGAATCTACTAAGTAAATTTTGCCTTTACAAGATACTGTAATTCCTACAATTGGCTCGTTGTGAATGTTACTCCATCCACCAAGAGCTGCACAAACAATCTGTTCTCTTGAATCATTTTTACAGGTTTCCAGCACAGATTCATGCACTTTGTCAAGTAATGTGCCTCCTATTACATGACGAGTTGGTGGTTTGTAGCCAGGTCTTATACTCGACACCATCTTTTTAAATTGTAGATGATCCATACCTGAAAATGATGTATTTGTTGCTTAAATAAAGCGGGCAACTTGAATAGCAAACAATTTTTTAATAGACATGTTTTAAACATTGTTTTAAATGTATTGTTTTAAACAAAATGTTTAAAACGTAACAGCCCTACGTGCATAATAAAGATGAGAATATTTCTTCAATTATTCAATGACACTTTCCTCATAAAGGTACATATTAATTCACATAAAACTCATAAAGTAAGAAAGTTTTATTTCAGGTTTAGCCAGACTTGAAAAACAAAAAAGCTTGATTAATACGCAAATGTATCTGGTAAAAAGGTTGTGATTACCAGTAATATCTTGATTTTTTAAGAAAATAAATGTATACTTCTTTCGTGAAAAACCATGAGTTCAATCATATTATCAAGAATTACATATTAAAGTAGATACGGAATGATATAAAACTAAAAAAAATTGTAATTTTGCCCCTACATCTGAACTACAAGTTTCATTGTTTACATCTGCGATAATGCATTAGGCATTTGCAGATTTGAGGGTGTCTACTGTATCTTACAAATCTACCTGACTAGACAGAAGCTTGGCAAAAACTGAGTATTTTGCAGTTCCTTGTAGTTTTGTTTTTACAGATTTTACTGTACAGTGAACTCCTGTTAGTATGGACTTCCAAGGGAGGCCATTTTTCACATACACTAACCAAATTTTGCATTAACCAGTGTCCTGACTATTAATTAGAATATGATGGAGGAAATCAAATTGTCTGCATTAACTGGAGGTACGTCTTAATTGGAGGCGCATTTAACAAGAATCCACTGTATTTTGTTCAGTAAACCTGTTTATAACATAATTCTGTTTTAAAAGAAAAAATTTTATTGTCCCAGCAATTCACAGGTTTTACTGTATAAGATTGTTGTGCTTATTTAGTATAGTAAAGCCAGCTAAGATGGAATTGCAAGGTACAGAAGAAAAATTCTGTATTTAATCAGGTTTCTTTCGTATCATGTATAATATTCTTGCATAGGAACAATGAAATTTTTTATGTTTAAAACAATATTCCGTGACACTGGACCTGGCACTACTAGTCTTGGCTATCAATCAATGACATTATTGTGTTTATTTAGTATATTAAAACCAACTAGGACGGAATCGCAAGGTACCGAAGAAAAATTCCTTATTAAACAGGTTTCCGTCACATCAGGTATAATATTATAGCCATAGGAAAAATAAAATTTTTACGTTTAAAACAGTATTCTCTGGCAATACTAATCTTGACTATCATTCAAGAAAAATTTATACTTAAAAGATAAAGCTTTTTTATTAATTGTAATTTCAAGAATAGTTATTTGAAAATTTTATTTGAAAATTTTATTTTAAAATTTTATTGTCCCAGCAATTCACAGGTTTTACTGTATAAGATTGTTGTGCTTATTTAGTATAGTAAAGCCAGCTAAGATGGAATTGCAAGGTACAGAAGAAAAATTCTGTATTTAATCAGGTTTCTTTCGTATCATGTATAATATTCTTGCATAGGAACAATGAAATTTTTTATGTTTAAAACAATATTCCGTGACACTGGACCTAGCACTACTAGTCTTGGCTATCAATCAATGACATTATTGTGTTTATTTAGTATATTAAAACCAACTAGGACGGAATCGCAAGGTACCGAAGAAAAATTCCTTATTAAACAGGTTTCCGTCACATCAGGTATAATATTATAGCCATAGGAAAAATAAAATTTTTACGTTTAAAACAGTATTCTCTGGCAATACTAATCTTGACTATCATTCAAGAAAAATTTATACTTAAAAGATAAAGCTTTTTTATTAATTGTAATTTCAAGAATAGTTATTTGATGAACTGTTTATATTGTTTTATATTGATTTTCATTATTTTTCTCTTGAAGGGATTGTATTAAAGACTCATGATTCTTACTTGTATGAAAGTAGAAACTTGCAGTCATAAGAAACTGCAGTCATAGAAATGAAAGTTCAACAACTATGGAAGTTCCTTTGAAAGAATTTATCACAAGAATGGAATCCGGAGAAGCTAACAATAAAAGTTCTACTGTTTGTTTTGCTCATGAGGCAATTTCTAAAGAAATCATTTTGGATGATAATGTTCTAGATGAAACCCATGATACTGAAAAAAATAAATCAGGTGACATTCACATTGCCAAAAAATATACCGAAACTGATGGTATTAAATCAGAGCTCATTGGTAAATTGTGTGATAAAGAGTTTGCAGAAAAATATCTGTTAGATGAACATGTTTTGACTCCTATTAGTGAAATATCAAGTGATTATTGTCAGCAAGATATAATTAAAAAAAGTAATTCAGATGGGCAAAAAACTTACAACAATCAAATAGTGCACAGTGAATGTCAAGAAATTGCACCACACGAGCCTCCACAAGTGGCCTCTAATGATAAAACTATATTATCTTGTCATGTATGTTATTTAGAATTTTCTGAAAAATCTATTTTAGATGATCACGTGAAAACACATAAGATTAACACAATATTTGTTTGTGCTATTTGTCAGAAATGTTTTGCCGACTCATCTGCCTTGGATAACCATCTTGAGCTTCATAAAATTGGAATAGTATTTATTTGCAATGTATGCCAAGAAAAATTTCCTGAAAAGTCTGCTTTGGATGAGCATCTCAAAAAGCTTGACAGCAAAGAAATTACTGTTTGCCAACAAAAACTCATTGAAAAGAATCCTCTAATTGAACATGTTAAAATTCATGAGAATGTTAATGCATCAGGCACTTCTCACGAAAAGTCTAATGAAATATTATCTTTAAATGAACAGAAATACACACCCAAGCTTTATTCTTGCAGATTATGTCCAAAAAAATTTTCTAAAAAATGTGAATCTGGGGAACACTCTCGCATAGTACATAAAAACTGCAAAAAAGTCTTTTTATGTGGCTTTTGCAAAAAACAGTTTCGACTACAATCTCTTGTGAGAAAGCATATGAAGCTTGTTCATTTTGAAAAAACATTATCCTGTGATGTTTGTCAGAAAAAATTTGCGACTAATTTCCGTTTATCCGCTCATATGAAAACTCATAACAAAGTTTATACTACTTGTGAAATTTGTCAAAAAAAATTTTCTTCTAAAGATAAGTTATTCAACCATATTCACGTGCATGCCAAAGTGACGTGCTTTAAGTGTAGCATTTGCCAATTAACATTTTCAGAGAGGTCTTTATTAAATGAGCATTCTGTTGTACATAAAAAGGAATTCGAATGTGAAATTTGTCACAAAACTTTTCCTCTCGTGAAATCATTGCTTGAACATGCTATCGTACATAGTGAGGAGAAACCGTTTGTGTGCGAAATATGTGACAAAAGATTTTCTAAAAGAAATACATTAATTACTCATCGTATATTTCATAGAGGAAAACGCTTTGCATGTGAAGTTTGTAACAAAGCCTATCATAGAAAGTATTTACTTAAACTTCATCTAAATACCCATAAAGGTGTGAAGCCTTATTCCTGTAATGTATGTCAGCAACGATTTTATACTGGTTCGAGCTTAAGTCGCCACCGTTTTATTCATACTGGTGAAAGGCCTTATTTGTGCAATGCTTGTGGAAAAACATTTTCGAATCGTAATTATTTTCGGTATCATCTTGCTGATGTCCATTCTAAAAAGGAGAAAGCTCATCAGTGTGAATTATGTGGAAAAGGCTTTATTTATCGAAGTAAACTGTTAATTCATTTGCGTCAACATACCAGGGAAAAACCATTTCTTTGTGAAACTTGTGGAAAAAGTTTCATCAGTAAACAAAATTTGAATGCTCATGTGCGTCAACATACTGGGGAAACCCGAGAAGAAACATCACCTTCATTTTCTTGTAAAACTTGTGGAAAAGGTTATAGCAGCAAACAAGCTTTAGATGTTCACATGCGTAAACATACTGGGGAAAGACCATTTCCTTGTGAAACTTGTGGGCAAAAGTTCTTCACTAAAGCACATTTAAAGGATCATATGTGTAGACACCATGGTGCAATTTCAGCTTCAAAAAGAGTTACTTGTGAACTATGCAATAAAGAAGTTTCTAATAGAGTCGTTTTGAAAAGACATCATTTTTATAAACATTCAGGAGAAAGACCTTTATCATGTAATGTATGTGGAAAAGGATTTGTTGAAAAAGGTAAACTTGACTGCCACCTACGCAGTCACTCTGGAGAGAAACCTTCTTCATGTGAATATTGTGGAAAGCGTTTAGCTAACAATTATAACATGCAGTTACACATAAAGCGGTTTCATTTGAAAATACCTATACCAGATCGTAAAAAAAAAGAATACAAATGAACTTTCAAGATACTTTTTAAAAATATTTTTAGATAATTGTGATGCATTTTTCCTTCTTCATCTACAGTGTTTTGGATGCTTTAATAAATTGTATTTTAAAATTTTTGTATTGTAATGATTTTTAAAATCTTTAGTAGTTTGGATTTATTTTCATCCAAAAATTTGATGAAAATTATCATTTTTATCAACAACATTAAAATTATATAAAATAAATTTAAACTAAAGTTGATCTTTCTGGCTATATTGCTTTCCGGTACTACTTGATTATTCCAACGACCAGTTTCTCCAACTTATTTGCCAAATTATACAAATGGAAGAATGTTGCCATTCTAAAATTTTCAATTAGGAAAATTAATGAATTTAAATTTTAAAAAGTCACTAAAATTATGTAAAATAAATTTTTACAAATGGAAATATAACTATACAAATTATAAAATAAAAATTTACAAATGGAAGAATGTTGTCATTCTAAAATTTTAAGATAGGAAAATTAATGAATTTAAACTATAGGTGCTCTTTCTGGCTATATTGCTTTCCTGTACTACTTGATTATCCCGTTGACCAGTTCTGCCAAATTATACAAATGGAATAAATTTGCCATTCTAAAATTTTAAGATAGGAAAATGAATTAATTTAAATTTTTAAAAGTCACTTAAGAATAGGGTTACTTTAATGATGGTGTTAACTTATGGTGTAGCAATATATCAAATATAAAATTTGATTTATTTAGATCATTTTGGACAAAAGAATACTAATAATTTATGTATTTAAATGCAGAATTATGAAATTAAATTATAAACAAACAGATATTTTTAATATATTTTATTTGTGAATAAAATATAAGTATTTTAAATGTAGTAACGAATTTATTAAGGGACACAATAAATAACAATGAAAATAGAAAATTCGAAGGAATCTAACCCAATACTTTAGTCAAGAAACATACATTGATATAACTATAAAATATATGAACATTAGATACAGGTTTAAAGCAAAAAAGAATATATAACAACATTAAATTGCTGTAATTTTATATAATGAAAGAACAAATATATTAGTAATTTTAATAAAAATACAAACAAAACATCGAATTAAAAAGACTTTATGATGCAACAAACACGTATAACATGTTTAGTGTCAAGTGAATGTGACATTTATGATCATCCATTACTGGCATTTAGTCTTACAATTTGGCGCCAATTTTTTAGTTGATGGGATAATCAAGTAGTACATGCTTTCCATTATGTTATTTTTATCTGAAGTTTTTAGTTTGCTTTACAGTCAACTCCTTTAAATCCGCAAAAGTTTTGACCAACATTTGCATGAATTATCGATTATTGTAACAATTGTAAATTTCCAAGTGGGTGAAAAAAGTCCGGGCCAGGATTCGAGCCAGAGATGTCTTGGCTAAAGCTACCAGTTATCTGCCAACTGAGCCATCCCAGACAAATCTTCTATTTCACCCATCTAACCTTTAGCGATCACAGCATCTAGTCTGATATGGGTCATTCTCCAGAAAGTGCACCTTTTCAACAAAAATATTTTTCAATTTCAAAACCTTGCGTTTCCCTTTTTTTTCCATTTTTATATCAAACTTTTACTTACTAGAAGTCACCATGAACAATGGTCCTACTTAATTTTAATTAGTTTACTTATAAAAAAAAAATAATACAGTAGACTCCCTTAAATCCGCGACCCTAAAATCCGCGTATTTTCATACGTAAACAATGAAATCTATAGTTAAGTTGCATGCAGGAACAAAATTCAAGATGGTGCCGAAATCAGCGACTACCGCAATTTTTTTTTTTTTTTTTTTTTTTTTTACTAAATTTTTTGTTAATCATTCTCTTTTGGCTATTACAGCTGATTTATTACTAAATAAATTGACATTACTTTTGATTTTGATATAAATTAGCATATTTATATCAAAAATTCCAGGGTTCGAAATGGAAAAATCCACGAACCGGAACGCTATTTTTAAATTATTTTTCGCGGATTTTTTTTTTTTTAAATTATAGAAAAATTTATTTCTAAACATACAAAGCAGTATAAGAAAAGCATTCAAGACTCTAAATAACAATGAAAAAAATTACTAAAGTTAAAAGAGCTAAGAACGAACAATGACGTATCGATCTTATGATCGCTTTACCACTAGATGGCAGCACAGGACTTTTAGAATCGAATTGAATCGATTTCATCGCTAATAATTTAATATTTTTCTAAATTTTTATTTTACATAATTATTTTAATAATTACTTACGTTTAAACTAATAAATTATTTTTATATTTTACTTATTAAAGTGCATTAAAGTGTTTCACTTTATTGTAAGCCTTCATTATAATTTCCCTTGCTTAACTACCAATCGAATTAATGTTTCAAAAATGTAAACAAATCAATGACCAGAAATCCGCAAAATTCTAAAATCCGCACAACCTCTGGTCCCAAACTGTGCGGATTTGAGGGAGTCTACTGTATAACCTTATTCAGGGAGATGAGCTTTAATTCATGGGGGTGAGGAATCTTTTATAAAAATAGGTTTAATGTATGCTTTTTTTCAAGAAAAGAAATTTATTTTTTTGGTATTACAATTTGCACATGTTAAGCATATTAAAACAGGTATATACCTGAAATTCAAGTTCACGGAGGTGAGAGTTCTCAATAACCACACTTGATTCTTAAAATCAAAATCTATCTTCTTGTTTCTGAACTAAAAACTCAGAACTTCTTTATAGCTGTAAGTAAACAAGATGGATGACTTGTATCATGGGAAATAAAATGTGATGCCAGTACTGCCTGGCTGTGTCTGGGTAATGGAGGTGAGAATTTATTGTCTGACAGAAGTAATTGTTCTACTAAAACAAACTAAATCACGATATAAAAAATTTAAATATGCTTAAATATTTAGTATTTGAGACACTTGAGGAAGGAATAATAATTATGTAAATATATTTTTTAAATTAAACAACATTAACAGCCACACCAGGTGTGTGACATGCCACTGAGGTGAGAATTCACATACTGTGCACCAAAAAAATAATAAATTAAAAATTATTATAAAAAAATTGGGTACCGATTTAAATGGACAATATTTTATTGCAATTAAAAAATATAGTTAAATGAATAATTCTTTAAAACTTTTACTGTAAAATGCATATGACGGAAAGGTTACACTTTTTGAAGAATGACCCATATCTGAATCAGCTCAGCAGAATAAATCAAAGGTTATTTTTGGAACTGCAGTAAACGCTGTATATATAATTATAGATAAATTTTTTTAACACAATTATTATATTGGTAAATAAAATCATAACAGTTGTAAATTTCCAAGTGGGTGAAAAAAGTCTGGTCCAGTATCCGAACCAAAGAGGTTCCTGGTTCGAATCTTGGCCCGGGCTTTTTTCACCCACTTGGAAATTTACAACTGTTATGATTTACTTACCAATTGAATAACTGTGTTAAAAAATTAATCTAATACGAGTCGGAACCCGTTGTAATTCAACGAACTAAAAGGCTTAGAAAAGAATTGTTAGATCAAATTTATAATAAAGTTACAAAAATAATTACAATAAAAAATTCATCTTATTAAATATCTAACTCTTAAAACTAATAATGTTTTAACCTAAAGTTACCAAAATACTATTTACACAAACTTCAACTGTTTAAATTATTGAAAAATTAAAGTGCATTAGAACACGTAATCAAGATGAGTAAATATGATGAAGTTATCGGTGGAGGCTCTTATGTTTGGTATTACACGATGAAAAATCAGCAAAAATAATTTCACTTTGTCACATCATAGAATTTTTTCCCCATAACATCTAAGTTTTGCGTCATTTTCACATTCTCAAAATTTACATACGCATCACTCAAATCTCTATTCGCCATTTAAAAATAGTTTAACGCGACATAGATTACTAATGAATGTATTTCCAAAGTAATCCAATTGCCGCTATTTTGAAGAAATATCATAAAAAAATAAAAAAAAAAAAAAAAAAAAACATAACTAGTTGGAAATTGCACGACAAACGTGGCAAATTAGTTGCATTCGTACTATAACTAATTTTATTAATATTTTTGCACCACATATTGTACTGAATGTATGTTTTAATGCATTGCATAAGTGCATACCCATTTCATTCTGTTCGAAAGGCTGTAACATCATTAAAATGCACTTGCAATAATTTTTTCACATTGGCCGTAATGTAAAGGAAAACTTTTGATTGTCCCTGTCATTAAACTATACATCCGATTTTCATAAAATTTGAAATGACTCAACAAAATTTTGCTGCAATTATATATTTAAAATTTCAGACCATTCGGTTGGGTAGTTTTTGCTCTGTTATATGCGGACAGACAGACAGATGGACGGACTGAACGACGACTATAGGTGCTACGTATTTATATAATTATGAATGCACCTAAAAATGGAAATAAAATAAAAAATAGCTAAAATGGGCACATCTGCAAATGAACAGTTTTCATTAAAAAAATTAATGATCAAAATTGGTTCTGTAGAAGGCTTAGGTCCGATGACTAAAAAAAACAGCCTGGTCTTTTAAATATATAGTATTGGTTGTTTATTTTTTTATTTGTTACCAAATGACTTTTCTTTATTAATTCATGAATGAATAGTAAAACAGGAAGATGATAATTTTCAAAAATTTTGTAATGAAATATCGGTACTTTTCGGTTAGCTGGGTGCCAGTGTTATATATACATACATAAGTGTATATATGCATATATATATATATACATATATTGTACATATACACACATATATATGTATACATATACGTATATATGCATACATGTATATATACATATACACGTATATATAACACTGGCTCCCGGCTAACCAAAAAGTACCAAAATATCTTTGATAATTTTCTATTAGCCAAGTGCCAGTGTTGTGTATACATATGTATCATTGGCATCCAGCTAACAGAAAAGTACCATATATTTTTATTTTTAATGTTAATGCAGCATAATTTTATAAAAGTAAATAATGTAAACATAACCAAATAATGCATAAGAATGAAATAAGTATATTTACAAATCCAAATGTACATTCATCACTGATGGTTTTGATCTTCTGAATCATTGTTATATTTGTCATTTGTTTCAGTATTTTAGATTTATTTTTGCAAATTTTATATTGCAAGTTTTGTAAAAATGTCCCTTTTAAGAAATTGAAGACGGTTTTATTAAAAAGCTAATATATTTTTTAAAGTGATTAATTTAATTGTTAATTTCTAATTTACGGTTGAGAGGGAAGCAAAGATTAAACGAAAAAGTTGATTAAATTAATGAAAAAAAAAAACTAACTTTCAATAAAAAGAAAAATATCATTGTTGTTAATGAATTTCTTCAAAATCTTAGCCATAAATCTCATTGTTTACATCATGGGAGGGGGGGGGGGGGGAAGTATGATAATGTATGATATCGAAAGGGGGTGGGGTCCAAGATTACCAAAAAACATTATATATATATCGCCTCTTATAAGTGCATATATATTTCAGTAAGCATTTTATTATATAGCCATTAGAGGTTGCTTAATCTGCAAAAAAATTGGGAACAATACCTTTAATAGTTTTTATAATAATTGGATGTTGATTTTTGAGCAGGAATTAATCCGGGTGACCCTACCTTTTTTTTTTTTTTTTTTTTTTTTTTTTTTACAGCTACATAATTTACATAACAAAAAATTTGATAAGACATTTTTAATAAATCTTATTTCTTAAATAAATTCGAATGTTCCCTCCTTCCCTGTAATCCAGAATTCCACCAGTATGTTTCAAAAACATAAAAATAACAACATTGAAACAATCACATGTAAGATATGAAAGAAAACTTACCTTTTTTTATATTATTATTAAACACAAATTTGACGATTTTTAGCCATTTTCATGAATTCCTCCGGGAAAAATCTGGAAACTGTGAGAAGATTGTTCTTTAATGTGTGAGAAGGGAGGGTGACGGCACAGCAAATAAATAGAACTTTGCTATTATTAGTCCAGGGGAAATGTACATTTACCTTGCAAAAGGTCGGGTAGAAGATTTTATTTTTCTAAATTGTTTATAATGATGCCAACATGGAAAAACCAAGTTTTCTAACAAAATTTCTTAAGGCTAAATTTTCCGTGGCCGAAAAACAACAAAATTTTGGGACATTTTTTTATTTTTTGGAAATATCTCGAGACTTGTTGCCGTAGCATATTATTTGTCAATTACAATATTAAAGAGGATAAAATCCTCTACAACTTTCATATTTACAACTTTTTTATACACTCAATAGCAAGCGCAGTACGCTGTTTCAAAAATGGGACAATTTTTTCAATTTTCTTAAAAACCGTGAAAAACGTAGTTTTGCCTCGATTATTCAAATGTTCTCCGCGGATTTAATTGTGTATATCGACTTCTAAAAATTGGTAGCAGTAAATTATCTTTTATTTGCATACTCACGTCTTTATTTTAATCTCAACAGACATTTTATATTCAATTAATTTATATAATTTTAAAAGTAGGGCAGAGTAGAGGAATGAGACAATTTTCATATTTAGGCAGTAACTTTAAGTGTATACAATGTTAACTTCAAAGCATTGTTTAATAGAATTTTTCAATATATAGTAACTTATTGGCATGATAGTTTCAATTAAAAAAGATTTCTTGCTTCCTTTTAATAAATTTTATAATTTTAATAATGTTTATAATGCATACATATTTTTCCAGGTATCAATGGAATAGGTGGGTCATTTTCAAAATCTGCCCTTGTTTTGGAATAACAAAATCAAATTTTTAGAAATAATCAGAAAGTTTTAATTTGTTTGTAAATAATTACCTTGCCTCATAAACATTAATATACAAGCATCAGCGGAGACCAACTTACTAATTTAACATTTTAAAATTAATTTTTAAATTTTAATGCACTTGGTATAATGACATAAGTGAGCACGGTAATGACAAATTAACCCTCCGTCTACCAGACGGGTCCATTGGACCCGACAGGTACATACAAAATATTCATTCAAACCAGAAATTTCTTTAAAATAAACTAAGTATATAAACCAGACAAAAATAAGGTAAATAAATAAGTTAAATAGTTTTAAATAAAAATTCTGGTGTAGAACGTTTTATTAAAACTTGAATAAAATTCCCGGTAGATCTAGGGTTAAGCAAAATATTTTTATTTTTCCCCAGGCATAAATGGTAGCCATTATATCTTCTGGCCCATACAATGATTTTCTATTTCTCATATAATAAAAATAGATTAAGAAATAAAAGTTCATTTAATTATCAATTAGAATTCGGTACGGTAATGATTTACAAAAGAATACTCACAAAACATTCAAAGTCTTTGCTTGTTTTATTGAAACTATAAAATTATTTACTCTATTCACCTAAACATGATAACAAGTTAATTTTTAAGGAGTACTTTTGCCTTGATAAAAAGGCATATGCTGTCCTCTAAAAATATCCATAGGAACTTTTTGTCAGAAGAATGGCAATGATACTCTTTCTTGGGACACGTTTTAAAAATAATATTAAGAATTATACATAAGTTCAATTAATGAAAATAAATATTTTTAAATTAGTATCATCTTAATAAATAAAAATGTATAAAAAAATGATAATCATTTGTTTTAAACAGAACTTTGTGAAATCTTTACCTAATAAATTGTTTGTTGGGACAACCTACGGTAATGACATTTTGACTACAAAAGAATATATTTCTTACTTTTAATTTTTTTTATAAATAATAATATATCTGTAAATTATCATTAAAAAACATGATAGTTAAAATGCAATAATTAAAATTATGATATTTAACTATTTTTCTGTGCAAATGTGAAAGGATAGTAAAACATGACACTTTTTTTGAAAATCACCCAGGTATGAAAATTTGCAAAAAACATATTTTATTCCCCTCTACAATGGTATATTTTATTTACCAATTATTGATAACATATGTTTTAATGTTTTACTGCTTTAAAGATAGCAAACATTGAATTGTAGTTGCATATAAAAGAGGGGACTCAAAAGATAAGTACCTTTTATGTAAGAAATACTTTTACCTTATAAATTAGCTACAATAAAAATGACACCAGGTTATTTCACTAACTAATGTTATGTATTTATATCTTGTAAAATTTATAAATTCTGTTAATAAAATATTTGAGATCACTAGTTTTATAAAAAATATTTAAAAGATTAGTTTTAAACCATATTGTCAATTTTTTTCCCACTTATATCAATAAATATAACAAGAGATTATATCATTTTAGCATGCAAAAATATATAAAACTTTAAGATTATCTATTAATTGCTTTAAAGCTCAAACAGGATACTTTAAATTTCAGAACGGGTTCCAAACAGTTTTCGTAAAAATGAAAATGTCCGAATATATTTTTAAAAAAAAGCAACCAAACCCGAAAAAGTACAAAAGCACAACAATAGAGGTATCTATCAACATTAGAGGTACATCTCAGGTATCCCATGAAAAAAAAATTATACAGGGTGATTCAAATAAGATGGGAAAAATTTTAAGAGGTGATAGTACACACCCAAACAAACATTTTGTATCAAAGAATGCATGGTCGAAAACTAAACGTAAAAAAGTTAGAGGGCGCCAAAAGTTATGTTCTTATACGAGGCAAAAACACACAATGAACGATTAAGTTAAGTTACGAAAACAAATTTAATGGCATTTGATTACAATAAGTGCTCAAAACACTGACCGGCAGCTGTTATGCACGCAGTACAACGGCGAAGAACAGATTGGCGAATTTTCTGAAACACACCAGGCATATCGCGAACTTCCCTTACAGCAGCCGAAAGCTTGGCGACAAGTTCTGCGGATTCAATGGGAGTCTCATACACAAGAGCCTTTAGCTGTCCCCACAAAAAAAAAATCGAGACATGAAAGATCTGGCGAGCGCGGTGGTGCCTGGTGTGTTTCAGAAAATTCGCCAATCTGTTCTTCGCCGTTGTACTGCGTGCATAACAGCTGCCGGTCAATGTTTTGAGCCCTTATTGTAATCAAATGCCATTAAATTTGTTTTCATAACTTAACTTAATCGTTCATTGTGTGTTTTTGCCTCGTATAAGAACATAATTTTTGGCGCCCTCTAACTTTTTTACGTTTAGTTTTCGACCATGCATTCTTTGATACAAAATGTTTGTTTGGGTGTGTACTATCACCTCTTAAAATTTTCCCCATCTTTTTTGGATCACCCTGTATTTAAAAGTAACAACATGCAATCGAGATATTTGTCAAGAACGTTCCCATAGGTTTAATATTACCTTGCGAATGTCTTCGTGCGACTAATTTAGTCCCATAATTCGTATAACTGTGACTTTAAACGCCTCAATACGACAATTACCGTAAAATCTTTAAAAATGAAATCTGTATATACGGAATTCGGTCTTTAAAGAAAGAGTATATATTTTTTAAGAGAAAGAATATGAACAATTATACCTGCTAAGATGGAAACCTGTTTAAAGCGGAATATATTTCGGTTCCTTTCGGTACGGTTTTCAAGGATTTAATGAATCAATATTTGGCAAAGCTGATTACGTAGTTCAGCATTACGTATTTAATGCTTACACACTTAAAATTTTCAAAATCCGGCTATTAGAGATTTATTAAAATTCCCTTGGTAAATTTCCTTTTTTAAAAGATGAAGGAAGGGGGAGGGGGGCAAAATCCATGTTTGCCACGGGTGCAAATAAAGGCTAATTTTAGCCCTGAAACACATAATTTACTGCCCTAATATATAGAAGTAGACATACACGATTAAATCCGTGGGAAACATATGAATAATCGGGATAGAATTGCGTTTTTCACAGTTTTGAAGAAAATTGAAAAAATGGTCCTATTTTTGAAATGGCTTACTACGCTTACTATTGAGTGTATAAAAAAGTTGTAAATATGAAAATTGCAGAGAATTTTATCTTCTTTAATATTGTAATTGACAAATAATATGCTACGGCAACGAGTCTCGAGATATTTAAAAAAAAAAAAAAAAAAAAAAAAAGGTCTCAAAATTTTCTTGTTTTTTGGCCACAGAAAATTTAGCCTTGAGAAATTTTGTTAGAAAACTTGGTTTTTCCATGTTGGCATCATTATAAACAATTCAGAAAAAAAAAATCTTCTACCCGACCTTTTGCAAGGTAATCCCCTTTTTTTGGTTTCCCCTGGACTATATATGTTTTCAAGTATTACAGTATTACAGTGGTGCATAGCCATAATATCGGATGATTTTTTTTTTTTAAACAAATCGTAATATAAATTAATTTTAAACTAAAATTTGACAGAATTTTTTTTTCTATTTTTATATGAGGGGGTGGGGGGCGAGGTCCATGTTCCCCTGCCACTGTAGTAACATATTTTAGTGGTTACACATTGAAACAATGAACTGAAAAGAAAAATTAGAAATTTGTAATATTTTCGAAAAAATTCAGAAATGGCAAAGTTTTAGTAAAAATTTAGAAAAGTTTGAATAATTTTTTTTTCAGGATTTTGGAATTTCAGATAATGGGTCCTATACCAGGGATTGACCGAATACCGAATAGTCAATTCAGTATTCAGTGATTCAGTATGTAAACCGAATATTCAGCTTCGACAAATATTCCAAGTACAGTATGGAACCAGTTGTCCAAAATGATATTTCCAATTCGTTGATTTCAGAATCTTTTCATTAAAATGTGCCATATAGTGCAAGTTTGACATGTGCATTGCTCGAAACAATACAATATGCATAGTATAACTTGATGCCATCATCTAGTATTTGAAATAGAGGCATATTTAGTTAGATATTTGACATTTTGATTTTTATGCAAAGGAAACAAGAATTTTTGTTTCCAAGATATTCCCATAAATTGTCTTCTTTCAAATTTCAATTAACTTTTGATCTTGTTTGGATATGAATCTTAATTTGAATAATCTGATAGTCAATTTGAAATCTGAATCAATGCCACAACCATATATATTTTACCAATCTGATCAAATGGATGTTGCTTTAATGACCAACCAGTTATCATGAAAAACCAGTTAACCGGAACACATATGAACCCAACTGTTCCGGCTAATTCTCAAAACAGCTAATTAGCCAGCGCATGCTCTATTAGAACTGTCTACTTTTGAACTGAAACGATTTTGTTAGAATTCTTTAGATGTGATGTGTCAAATGTAACTTCATATATTTTTATGTTCCGTTTTGTAATTAAATGTTTGTTTTGTGCCTTAAAGAATGCTGATTATTCGTAGAAATAAGTTACACTGAACCACCTAGATGCTAGTTTTAATTTTGAAATGAATGTTTAGATTAAGTAGAAAAGAAAACGAATATTTGTGGTGCATCGCGCAGTCAAGTCTAGATGTGAAAAGATTACTGCATAATATTTTTGTTTTGTTTCGATTTGGAACTGGTGAGTGCTGATTTTTGTTATTATATTTTATTTTTTGAAAATGAGCGAAAATAAAGAACGAAAGATGCATGATACGCATCGAACGCTATTAAATAAACTATTTGAAGAAATTGAGCAGTATTTAGCTAGTAATGAATATTCGTTAGAAAATTTAGAAGAATTAGTCGATAAGTTAAACGTTAAATGTAAGACTATTAAGGATCATGATAACAACATTTTAAGCCTAATAAATGCGAAAAATGTCGAAAATGAAATATTGAATATTGATGAATATGACCAGAAAGTAATAAGTTACAGAAATAAATTAAACTTTAAAATTAAACATTTATCTTCTAATGCAGATATTACACATAGTAATAACATTGATTCAGTACGAACATGTCATGCTGCTACTGAACTAAAAAGAGTAAAATTACCAAAGCTACAAATAAACCGATTTTTGGGGGAACCAGACAAATTTTTAGAATTTTGGAACCAGTTTGAGTTTGCGATAGATAAAAACCCAAATCTAACAGAAATCGAAAAATTTACGTATTTGAAAAGCTTAGTTGCAGGAGCGGCTGCAAACACGATTAATGGTTTTGGATTAACTGAAAATAATTATGCAGCAGCCGTATCGCTTTTGAAGCAAAGGTATGGTAGACATGACATGCTCGTAGATGCTCACTTAAACAATTGATTAAATATGAAAGGTTTGAAAAGTTCTTCTGACGCTGGTGGATTAAAAAATTTATACGATAAATGTCTAGTACAAATTCGAAACTTACAGTCGTTAGGTGTAAAACCTGATACATACAGTGGGTTTTCTTTGCCCAATTTTACTGAAGTTAATACCCCCAGATTTGACCTTAGAATTTAATAGAAATCTAAAAGAAGGTGAAATGTGGAATATAGATAAACTTATGAGTTTTCTTAAAAATGAAGTTAAAAGTAGAGAACGTGTATCAACTATCCATGACTTAGATGGTAAGAAATCCTTTTCCAATTATAATAAATTTGAATATCGACCAAAATTTACAGATAAACAATTGAAATGTAAGCCGCGATATCAATATAATACGAAAGGATATAAACAAAATAGTGTTCCAGCTACTGAATTAATGACTTCAGTTAATAAGAATTCGTGTTTATTTTGTAATAGTGTTGATCATAATAGTGAAGTGTGTAATTATTTAAACATAGATCAGAAGAAAGAAATACTAAAAAAGCACGGAAGATGCTTTTTATGTTTACACTGTAAGCACAGAATTAAAGACTGTGAGAATACCAAAATGTGCGATATTTGCGGTAAGAAACATAATAGGGCTATTTGTTTTCAATTTGGAAATGATTCCAAAATAAACGTTGATAAAAGTGCAGTATCTATTTCCCATTGTGGTGACAATTCCACTAGTAATGTACAGAATGAAAACACGCATTGCAACATATTTTTGCAGACTTGTTCTGTTATAATAAAAGATCCTAAAAATGATAGTAATGAACCAGTTCGTGTCTTATTAGATAATGGTAGCATGAGAACATTTATAATTCGTGACATTTCACAAAAATTACAATTGCCGGTTATTAGAAAAGACCTTATCTGTTTATACTTTTGGAGCCGAAAGGGCAACTAAGAAAACTTATAATGTAGTAAAGATAAAACTTGTAAATAGAGAACATCCCTCTTTACACATTGAAGTTGAAGCTCTGGAAACAGATCAAATTTCCGCTGCTTGCTTGCCCACTCCTGATAAATACATTAGGAAAACTTATAATAAATTAAAAGGTTTACAACTTGCTGTTAGTTATGAATGTACTACTAAACAAATTGCAGTTTTAATCGGCACTGATAATTATTATAATATTGTAACTGGCAGAATCAAAAGACTAAAGAATAATCTCGTAGCTACCGAAACCCTTTTTGGCTGGTGCTTACAGGGTTATACGGGGTCAGCCAATGAATTGTTCAGTATGAAAATTATCGTTGAAGAAAAGGATATATCCGATCAAATCAGAAATTTTTGGAATTGGAAAGTCTAGGAATTGAATCCGAAACTCAAGATGTTAGTAATGTGGACGATGGCATTATGGCTGATTTTCAGTCTAATATTGTTTTTAAGGATAACCGGTATAAAGTAAAATTTCCATGGAAGGCAAATTTGAAAATGTCTCTTAATAACAATCGCGAAGTCGCATACAGAAGATTTTTGAAATTGAGAACAACCTTTAGAAATGACCCTTTGTTATTCTCAGAATATAAGGCCATTTTAGATAGTTATTTAGCAGACAATGTTATCGAACCTGTTGACAATACATCTGATGTAAACTCATTTTACTTACCACATAGAGCAGTAATTCGTGAAGATAAGTCCACCACTAAAGTTCGCATTGTCTTTGACGGAAGTGCCCATGCTAAGGGTGAACTGTCACTTAATGATTGTTTATATACCGGATTTAATCTCATTCCCGAATTGTTCAGCCTTTTAATCAAATTCAGAAACTTTCCCATAGCAATTATTGCAGACATTCAACAAGCTTTTTTGCAGATCGAGATTGATGAACCAGATAGGGACTTCACACGATTTTTTGGGGACGATGAACCATGGATTGATGATCCAGGTAAGGAATTTAAAATATTCAGACTAAAGAGAGTGCTCTTCGGTGTGAAATTAAGTCCCTTTCTTCTGGCTGCTATCATCAAGCATCATCTACAAAGCTATGTAAAAACATTTCCTGAATCTTTTGAAATTTTAAATTCATCGTTGTACGTTGACGATTTAATTACAAGCCAACCAAATCTTGATTACGCATTTAAAATTAGTAAGGAAGCCTATGAAATATTTCAAGAAGTTAGTATGACTTTTAGAAAATGGAAAACCAACTCGCATGAACTGCGTGAGAAATGGAAAGAATATGGTTCACATTTTGATGAAATTTCTGATAACTTAAATCTCACTAATCAGAATTTAATACCTTCTAAGGTTTTAGGGGTTGCTTGGGACCCAAATAGTGACATGTTTTCATTTACGACTCAAAATCTAGAAAATTTCCTCTCGAATAAACTTAGTACTAAACGTTATTTATTGCAAACTGTTGGTCGAATTTTTGACCCAATTGGATTTATAAGTCCTTATACTATTAGAATTAAATGTTTAATTCAAGAAATTTGGTGTTTAGGACTTGATTGGGATGTAAACCTACCCAAACATCTACACAATTTATGGAATGAATGGTTTGAAGAAATAAAAGAACTAAATTGTATTAGCATTCCCAGATATTATTTGGCTGATATTGCCCTTGATGAAGTTGATTATTTTGAGTTACATAGTTTTTCAGATGCTTCAAAGAAGGCATATGGTACGGTAGTGTACCTTAGAGCAGTGTTAAAGAATAAGAACATTGTTACTAGTTTTGTGGCAGCAAAAAGTCGAGTCGCCCCTTTAAAAACTGTCTTTATACCTTGTCTGGAACTTTTAGGAGCCCTTTTGTCTGCTAGACTTTGTAATAAAATTACTAAAGAATTAGCTTTTCCTGCAACTTGCTACTTTTGGACCGACTCTACTATTACTTTCTTTTGGATTAGAGGTGAGCTAGAAAGATTTAAAATTTTTGTCAGAAACCGGATAAAGAAAATCAGAAATCTTAGTGATCCATTAAATTGCTTCCACTCTCCTGGAAAAGATAATCCTGCCGATCTAGTTACTAGAGGTTTGAAAGTTTCAGAGTTGAAAAATAACCATCTTTGGTGGGAAGGTCCCCAGTTGTTAAAGCAAGACAGATCTCTTTGGCCAAATTTGGACAACACATTCGATAAATTAGATATTTCTGAAGTTAAAGATCAGTTAGAACTAAAGAAAAACACTGTTGTAAAATCAACTATTGTAAATGAAAATCAGTTAAACATTGATTTGATTAATCGATATTCTTCTTTTATGAAGTTAATAAGAATTGCTGCATGGTGTTTAAGATTTCTGAAAAACTGTAAATTGAAATCAGGAATTAGAAAATATGATTATTACAGAATGCGACCAAGAAGCTGATAAAGATTGTTCAAAATTTCGCATTCCAAACTGAAATTCGATGTTTAAAGGAAAAACGTCCACTCCCAAATAACAGTAAGATTTTGAACTTAAATGTATTTCTAGATGCAGATGGACTGTTAAGAGTCGGTGGAAGACTGAAATTTTCTAATTTATCAGAATCGCAGAAACATAAAATACTTTTACCAAAGTCTCACTATTTTACTGAACTTTTAATTGAGTATTACCATAAAAAATTCCTACATTCAGGTACTCAGACAACTCTATCTTTATTAAGACAATTTTATTGGACACCATCTGGTCAAAGTCAAGTAAAGAAAATTATAAATAGGTGTGTGACTTGTCTTCGAACAAAACACCAAACTCTTCAACAATTGATGGGTGACTTGCCCCGTGATAGAATTGTACCATCTAGACCGTTTGAGAAAACAGGCGTTGATCTAGTAGGTCCTATTATAACAAAACCTAATTTAAAACGTTCAAAGATAACCCTAAAATCATATATTGCAATATTCATTTGTTTTTTCTACCAAAGCCGTTCATCTAGAAGTTGTTTCGGACTAGACCACAGAAGCATTTTTAGCCTGTTTGAGAAGATTCATTGCTCGAAGATCTAAACCCTGTGTCATATGGAGTGATAATGCCACAAATTTTAAGGGTACTTGTGCTCTTTTGAAATCGTTCTATCAAATCTGTTCTTCGGAAGAAATTCAGCGATTTAGTGCTGAAGAACGAATTCAATGGAATTTCATACCCCCTGCATCCCCACATTTCGGCGGATTATGGGAATCAAACATAAAAACCATGAAGCGAATCCTCTTGAAGATAACTAAATCCTCTATCTTAAATTTTAAAGAGCTGTCAACACTTGTGACGCAAATTGAAGCAGTTATGAATTCACGTCCGTTGACCCCTTCATCTGCAGATGTTAATACACCTGGTCCAGTGGCGTGGCGTCCGGTCATCGCTGGATGCGGCGATGACCAAGCAATATTTTTAAACTCTTAATAATCTTTTAAAACTCTACGATCCAGTTTTAGCAGAACATTTGGAGTTCATCTATAAGTGAAGGTAAGATTTAAAGTTTCTTTTTTGAACATTCAACCATTGAATTTTAGAGTTAATAATTTTTCACCACAAACTTAAATAATTGCGATGACCACCGAAAATTTTCACGCCACGCCACTGAACTGGTCATTTCCTCATTGGAGGTCCTCTTTTGAATATTCCTGAAAATAATGCCATTTTACACTCTTTACCTTTTTCTTCTAGGTGAACACTAGTTCAAAGATTAAAAATGCAATTTTGGAACCGCTGGAGCCGAGAATACTTAAATGAGCTGCAAGTCCTCAGTAAATGGAAAAAGTCCTCGCCAAATCTTAAAGTTGGACAGCTTGTGTTATTGAAGGAAGGAAATGATAAGTTTATCAACTGGAAACTAGCTAGGATTGTGAAAATTTATAAAGGTGATGATGGACATGTCCGTGTAATTGATCTCGAGACCTCTACAGGTATGTTACATCGAAATATCACCAAAGTAGTACCTTTGCCATTTTATGATGATGTTGAACAACCGTCCAACGCCGGGCGGCATGTTCCGGCTAATTCTCAAAACAGCTAATTAGCCAGCGCATGCTCTATTAGAACTGTCTACTTTTGAACTGAAACGAATTAATCTTTTTGTTGATGTTAGAATTCTTTAGATGTGATGTGTCAAATGTAACTTCATATATTTTTATGTTCCGTTTTGTAATTAAATGTTTGTTTTGTGCCTTAAAGAATGTTGATTATTCGTAGAAATAAGTTACACTGAACCACCTAGATGCTAGTTTTAATTTTGAAATGAATGTTTAGATTAAGTAAAAAAGAAATTGATTACCAACCATTCTGGATAAGTGGTTCTGTACTGTAATTAGTTTATGAAAAACAATAGGTAAAGTATTAATAGTTGTTAAAATACATGATGACCAATGGTCATTTAATGTTATTTTAATATGCTTCAGTGATAAATGATCATTTATAAAAGCAATGCATTACTATTTGTAATCAAAATTTAACATAGGCAAATTATGGTGTAAATAAAAATAAGTTTTTAGGCATTATCTGGTTGTAATCTGTTTCATTTTTGCTTATAACTCTGTCCAGCTTCAGAAAATAAATTTTCACCATAAACACTACTGCAATGTGCGGATAAGTGTTTTTTTTGTATTTAGAAGAATTTTCGGTACTTTTCGGTTAGCCGGGCGCCAGTGTTATATATACATATGTATGTATATCTATATAAACATATATATGTATATTTATACATATATAGAAGCTATATGTATACATATATATATATAGAAGTGTATATATACATATGTATGTATATATAGATATACGTACATGTGTATATATACATATGTATGTATATATAGATATACGTACATGTGTATATATACATATGTATGTATATATAGATATACGTACATATGTATATATAACACTGGCGCCCGGCTAACCGAAAAGTACCGAATTTTCTTTTACCTAGAAGTAGGATAGGCTAAACGATGAGTTTCAATATTATAGTGCATAAGTTCAGAGTTCAGCTGCACTACAAAAAACAAGTCAAAAGCCATTTTTAATTAAAAAAAATCTCTTCCTTTCTAAAATAGACTATATAGGGGTAAAATTAAAACAACTGTCTGCAAACAATAGAGAAAAAAAAAGTAAGGAAGATAGTTAATTTTTATTAGTTTTTTTTTTATTTAAATTTATTTAATGTGTATTTTCTTTGACATACACATCAAATATGTATACCCTTATGCCTGCTTTTATATCCATTAATTAAAATCGCTCATATTTTTTATCTTCATCAACTCTAAGTTAAATCATTAATCAAAATATAAATAGCAATAATTTGATAGGAAATAGTTAAATGTACAAATTGGTAATACCTTTTATATTTGAGAACATTTTTATTCAATGTTTATAATTAGACATAGACAATCAGTAAATCAGCTTAATGATAATATTGTTTCTTTTTATTTGAACGAACTTTTGTTTTTCTGACAATCCTTATCCTTAATAATAGTCTGTATAGTTAATTCCTTTCATAAGTTATTTTGGGTATTGTCTAGCGATAAAATAATAAAAAATAAGTGATGAATTAATAAATTTGTGAGGGGAAAGAAGTCATTAATTTTTTTTTTTTGTGTGTGTGTAGTTAGATTTAAGAATAAAACATAACTGAATTAAATTATTAAGAACTTAATTTTAATTAAAGTTTATTTAAAAGCAAATATATGCAAAAATGTTTATTCAAAATTTTTATGTATTCGCTTGTCGAATACCGAATATTCAGTACTTTGATCGAAGCTTCGGTATTCGGTGCAATTCCTGTTTTGGTCAATCCCTATCCTATACTGTAATAATATTTATTTATGGTATTTTCTAGTATAAATTTCCAATTAATATGTGTGCAACATGTCAATGTTTTACAGGCATGAAAGAGTTCCTCCTAAAGGAGGAATTCCACCTTTTTTAAGACAATTTTGGTCATTCTCTGGATCGATGCAAAAATGAAAAAAAAATATTGGAAGCATAGGTTGGGGGGAGGGTACTCAAAAATTTAATAATCAGATACAGTGGAACCCCAATCTATCGTTCCCGCATCCATCGTTTTCCCGCGTTAATCGTTTTATTTCTACGGTCACTGCACAAATCATATTTAAATAATGTTAACGAAACCCGCATAGATCGTTCTTCAAAAAGTCGTTTTCCCGCACTCATCGTTGTAAAATTTTTCTTCTCACCGAAAAGAAATTGAAGATCAAACGGATCCATATGACATACAAAACTCGAATTACTTCTTTTATCATAAAATAAATCCTTTGTGTTGTTTTATGAGAGAATTACAGGGATTAGCGCTGATATTGTGACAAGCATGTACCTGTAAATAAATGAATGCGGAACAGGTGCTCTGTTTACAGAATGGGTTATTCTATTCTGTGTAAATGGGAGGATGGATGCATCCACTTTGGCCAGCTCCAGGTGCCACATTCCAGCCTAATCTGTCGTGTGCAGTGCACGTGTTTAATTTCAAGGGTGTGAGCTTTCAATTTAATGCATTCTGGGAATTTAAAAAATTGCAAAACAAATCCGAACTATAGAAGAAAGGCTTCTCATCATAGATAAGGTGGAAAAGAATCATTTTGAGAAAAAAAATTAACATCGCTAAACGTTTAGGTATATCGCCTTCAACTCTGAATTCGATAATTTCGAAAAAGAAAGAAATTAGAGAGCTGGCTCATAAGTATGGAACTTCTGTTAAAAAGTGAAAAACTAACAAAATACCTACTTACAGTGATTTGGAAAGACATCTCTTCGCTTAGTACGACCAGTCTCGTGAGTCAAATATTCCTGTGGATAGGAATATTGTTCGAGCGAAGGCACTTGTAATAGCTGCATCATATGGCATGGATACTATTTTTGCATTAAATGGGTGGATTTCACGTTTTAAAATTCGCCATGGATTGGTATCCAGGAAATTATGCGGTGAAATTACCGCAGTAGTAAATACTGATACCATGGAAATGTGGTTCGAAATACTTCCGAAGTTACTAGAAGGCTATAAGGATTGTGACATCTATAATGCAGACGAAGCGGGACTGTTTTATATATGCTTACCAGAGAGAATGCTAGCGTTCAAAGGAGTGTCTTTTTATGGGGGTAAACATTCCAAAGAAAGATTTACAGTGCTACTATGCACGAATAAGTACGGTTCTGACAAAGGAGTACCCCTCGTTATTGGTAAATCTGCTAAAGCTCGATGCTCAAGAACGTAAAGAAACTACCAGTAAAACGTAAAGAAACTACCAGTAGTCTACCATTCGAATGCCAAAGCATGGGGGAAAAATGATATTTTTACAAAATTTCTTCATGATTTTGATAGATCAATCCGCGTTCAAAAAGAGAAAATCATTCTATTTATTGACTATTGTTCAGCTCATTCACCAGATACGTCGTCTTTGAAAAATATAAAAGTAAGTTTTTTTTTTCAGCTAATTGCACATCTGTCTCTCTTGCTGCCGGGGTAAGCAACTGTTTTAAGAAATTTTACAGGAGATGGCTGGTGAAAAGATCTTTATGTTTAATGGCACAAGCAAAAGAACCCAAGAACAGACCTTCTGCATGCTATTCACTTTGTACTTTCAGCATGGCATGAACTAACCTCTTCAGCCATCCAGAATTGCTTCGTGAAATGCGGTTTTGTACGAAAAATTGATGAAGAATGTTGAACAGAAGGGGAAGAAAACAACGATGATGTTGACGATAAATGCAAATGAAGAGTGGTTGCGCGTAGCAGAGGATGTATCGGATGTGAAATTTAGCGATTATATTTCCAAGATGTTGCGACATGTGTCCTAAGCACAGAAGAAATGTTTGATGATGCAAAAAATGAAAATAATAGCGAAGAAGCAGATGATAATGTTCATACCAATGAAGCTGAGCCTACACCAGTGCCGAACCTGTCTGATGCAATTAAGGCATTTGAAACAGTACGAACTTTTATAGATGCACATGAAGTTAAAAAAAAAAAGACCAGAAAAATGTTGTACATCTTAAAAATTTGTTGTTTAATTTAAAAAATAAACGAAAAACCAAATATAAAATTACTGATATTTTTAAATAAATATCAATTTTCCGCAACTTCGATTTATTTAATTTACAGTTTGGAAAGTAACAAATTAGTATTTATTAGTATTTATACTATACACATTGCATTTATTAGTAATGCATAAACATTATTTTCTTCTCGTGTTTTGACGTTAACCCACATTCGTCGTTTTCCCGCATCCATCGTTTTTATTCACGCACCCCTTGAAAAACGATGGATCGAGGTTCTACTGTATTTTGTTTATTCAAATCCTTGGAGTTTGTTTCTGAATTACTGTGCAAAAGAGCTATCAAATCAAAGGAGAGATTATATTATAAGCATATGAAAGTCATGCAAATGAAGTTTTTTAATGTATCTTTCTTTCTATAGTGAAAATTTTGTTAGACTTGAGAAAGAAAGTTTTCAATTTTTGAATAGAATATTTTGTCTTATAGAACACTTTGATTTAAAGAATTTTTTCAACCATTTATAAAAAAGGTTATTGTCCTCGTCAGGGTAGGAAATCAAAAGCATATCTGAAGCTTTTTATTGGTTGAATCCGCATTTTACTCGTTTTCTGGTTGGTCTATACAGTAATATGTATTTTCCTTTACTTTCAACAGAGATGGATATTTCTGTTGCCACTATGAGAAAAAAGTAATAAAAACTACAAAAAAAATTAATAACTCAAAAACAAATTGAGACACAACTTTCAAACAAATTGCATTTAAAAGTACATTTTTTTCTCTATACGACGGTGTAAAAAGTAATATTGTGGGATGTTTAGAAGTTTAAGAATGAAATTTCATTTAAAATGGGTCGTCAGATTTCTTGGAAATCTTACGATGGAAAAGCCTTTTCCCGAACAGCCAATGAAATGCTTGGATAATACATAAGTTTCAGGTGGATAATACGTAAGTTTAAGGAAATCTGAGGAGTCGCAGGTGATTTTTGTCGCTTGCAATTTTTACGTGTAATAACACTATTAATGTTTAATTCATGGCGTTCGTAATGTATGATCAACTCCGTGCGATTTTTTATGTCTTAAATTTTAGTCTTTGAAAAAAATCATTTTCCAAATAGTCGTTGTAATTTGTTAAATTGCTTTTTTTTTCTTTTTTTTTTTTCTTTTTTAATGCTTTCTAAGCTATGAAAAGAAAATAACAACCGTACATTTTATTCTATAAATAAAAGTTAAAATTTGTCTAAATTATAAAAGATTGGCATCATTCTATAGATGAAAAACCTTTTCCAGCTTTTTTCTTATTTTCTGCTTTCATGCCTGGTTTTAATAAATATACAATTTTTATTGTTATTTTAAATCAGACTCACCACTTTCATCAGTTGATTAGCATTTTCTTGCTGACTACTGATAGATTGAGAGGCGGCAACGCAGACAACCACCTAATTAAATTCACGACTGAAATTCCAGAATTAGTTAAAACACATTAAAACGCAATCGGTCTGCCAAGTCCTATCTTGGTGGAAAACACGATTTTAGCGTTTGACTCGTAGGTTTACCATTGAGTTTTCCTGCACTCAAAATTATGAAAACATGGAGAAATGGGAGCAGTAAAACATAATGGTAAACCTACGAGTCAACCGCTAAATTCGGATTTTCAGGTGTTTTCCACCAAGATATGACTTGGCAGACCGGTCGCATTTTAATATGCGAATTGAGCTTTAATTAATTCTGGAATTTCAGCCGTGAACTTGATGAGGTGATTGCCTCCCGGTCTATGACTAGTGTTGCCATGTGTCATGATTTTCAAGCACCTCATGGCCGATCCCGCAAGGTGCCAAATGTCTCGATTTTTCCCGGTGCATAAATTCCTTTTAGTGCCACATTTTTCATTAGTCTTCATCGATTCGAACTTAATACAGTCTGAAAACAGAATCTGTCTATAACGGAATATTTTTATAATTCTGGCAAATAAAATTATCATACAAATCTAGTACCTGCTAAAACAGAATATTTTACCGGTATCTACCTATTCTATTTTTATACTGTGTTTTGTTTAGAAAAAACATGTGAAAACGGTAAATGTTTAAAATGGAATCCTGTCTGAAACATAAAATATTCGTAATCCCCAAGGAAGCAATATTGTACAATTATAACTCCTAAGTCGGAAATCTCTCCAAAGTGGAATTTTTTTTCAGACTCAACACTCTCATTCAACACTGATGGTTACATCAGTGTTGAATTCAGGGGTTGGCCGGGAGGGGACATTCCCCCTGGAGCTATGACATGCCCCCCTGGAAGATTTGGGATTTTGTGTTTTCAATGGCCAAAAAGTGCAATTTCTGCCAGAAATCTATAATTCTCTCTCCCCCCCCCCCTCTCCCCCGGAGCCACAGAAATCCTTCCCGGAGAAAAGTGTCTTAATTCAACACTGCTAACCATTCCGCTTTCACTAGTACTGGGTGATGCATCGGTACATCGCGATATATCGATTTAAATCATAAATCGTCAAACCGATTTCCTGATCTTTGAATTAGCGATGCATCACAGACATACTATGCCTCACACCGGGATTGCAAATGAATGGGAGAGTACAGGGAAGACGGGTTTCTCCTCGGATGTGAATAAACAATGTGGGCATAGCTAGTCATCGATAATGTACAAGTTCGATGACAAAGTTGAGACCGGTTGCTCCTTCAATCATCGAAGCAGATATTGGTACCAATTATAAATCGCTGTATATTTTCAAGTCTGTTTTTCTAGCTGTATGAAAGCACCACGATGTTCATTTGAGCAAATATGGTGATGCAAAATATACATTTTCCCTAGGCTACATCACTCTGACTCTGAATGTGTGCAATAACATTTAGAGCCAGCTGATTTTTCATTTTGTATTGACAGGAAAACAGGATTCGTTCATTTCTTTATTTTGATAGGATGAGTCATAATTTTTGTGGTTTTTTATTTAATATTATAGCAAAACTGTTGTAGTCAACTAATATGTCAAATAGCAACAAGCAATTGATGCAGTAAGTTTTAGTAAGAAATGCTTTTAAGTGTTATAATCCATTTGCATCCATTTTTTTTATTATTTTATCTTTATTAAGGTACTTTTATTTTAGCTTTTTTTTCAATGATATTGCACCATATTTTGATAACATCTTAATTATTGTATTTCTAATTATTTATTTAAAAAATATTCCTCATTACTTTTAATCAATTGAAATCAAATTTCGTTTTAATTGCCATACGGTGTGACCATATGACAATCTTTTTACATCCTTTAAATTAATTTTTATTGATTAGATACTTATATATTTTTTTTAATCTTAAAAACATAAACATAGAAATTTTACTCTAATTTTATTGATTTTTATTTTTTAATTAAAATAAAATGTAGATATTTATAATCCTTTTACATCCTTTAAATTAATGATTATTTCTTATTGCACATTTAATATTTTCTATCTTAAATAGCTAAAGATATAAAATGTACTGCAATTTTATTGATTTCAACCTCCCCCCCCCCCCTTTGAAAGGGAAATATTTACATTTGTCCACTACATTTCATGGCCTTAATAGCCTGTATTTTGCAAGACTACTCCGGGGAGAAGGGGGGAGGAGCTGATAAGTTAAAAAAAATTTTGACATTTAAATTAAGGAGAGACAGAGCACCAGGAGGGGAGAAATTTGCCTATCCTCTCCTTAAATTTTCAATTTTTGTATTAGTTGAGTTTTATTTTTAAGCTAAAATAAAATGGAAGTGTTTATAATCCTTTTACATCCTTTAAACTAATGATTATTTCATATTGCACATTTAAAATTTTATATCTTAAACAGCTAAAGATATAAAATGTACTTCAATTTTATTGGTTTCACCCCCCTCCCCTCCCCCCAAAATGGAAAAATTTACAAATGTCTACAACATTTCACGTCTTTAATATTCTTTATTTCACAGAATCAATCCAGGGAAAAACCAGTTTGCAAATTATTTGACATTCAAGTTAAAAGGGATATTTTTTTTTGGGGGGGGGGGGGGGGAGGTGCTCCCCTTTTTTGAATTTTCAATTTTTGTATTGATCTGAAATGAATATTCTTAGATTTATAAGTAGTTTCTTAATCTTTTATAAAATTTAATTCTTGATTGTTAAGTGTTAATCCACATATTTCTTTTCCACGAAGTCCTTTTTTAAGATGTGAAAATCTTTGTACATCCTTTAAAAAAATGATTATTTTCTATGTACATGTATATTTTTTCAATCTTAAACATATCAGTATAAATTTTTTAACTTAATAATGCCTCAATAATGGGTATTTTGCCGGAAATTTTCTTGTAAAAAAGGAAGGAGTATCAACTTGCAAATTATTTAATTCTTAGGTGCTGGTAGGAGTAAGAGACCTCCTCCCCTGAATTTTTATTTTGTAATTAATTTGAAGTTTATATTAATTTCTATTTTTTTTAAATATAAAGGAATGCTGCTTTTTTATGGATTTAGTTTGAATGTTTTTGTAAATCATAAACACATAATATTCTTATCCACATATTTGCTTTCTGAACAAAATCCCATATAAAGTTGTTATATGATAATCCTTTTACATCCTTTGCATTTATGATTATTTTTATGTATAATTATAGTTTTAAATCTTCAATAAGTGTGGGGGGAGCAGTTTTCAGTTTTAATATATTATCAAGCATCAATTCGCAAATCAAAGACAGTTTGATGCTCTAGGAAGACAATTTTCCATGCAGGCCACTCCCGGAATTCACCAATCTGGAGTTTTGAAGAATAATTATTTGAAAAAAATAGTGGTGGTAGTCACTTTTCATGTTATCAGTTGAATCATGGACACATACAGTGAGAAGTGCATCCCCTCCATTCCTACTACTTTTTAAAACTTTCTTGGTTAATATATATATATATTCCCCAGTTGGCTTTTGAAGTTTAGATAAATGAAAACTATTATGACTTGCGATAATTTTTTTTTTGTAATAAAACAATAGTTTATCACAAGATCCACACTTGTCACTTAGTGTGGCATCATGATGCATCGCAACATCGCGGTTTACCCTCAATGATCCATCGCGATCGCGATGTAGAAATCCTAATATCGCCCAGTCCTAGCTTTCACAGATTTTACTGTTAAGATTCTTGTGATGGAATATCAAGTAACAAGAGAAAAATTCAGTGTTAGTTAGGTTTCTGTTTCAGCAGGTATATTCGTAAGATATTTTTCCTGTAGCCACCATGAATTTTTTTTTTTTTCTACTAAAACATATTTCCGAAATGGAATTTTGTTTTTGTCTCTAAAATTCTGCTTTCACAAATGTTTACTGTGTAAGATTATTGTGTTAACACAATAAAATTCCAAAATACTTAATTCTTTTGTACATACAGGCGCTTTCATGCTGAAGTAAATATCTAGTCTGTTTTTTGTTTTTTTCACCATCTTCTTCTTGTTCATCTTCCTGTTCCGTAAATTTACTCTCATTTTTCTGGTTTTAGAAATCTGCTCAGCACTGTGAATCACATAAACTAGAATATGAAGTATGTTTTTTAGGTAAGTACCATTTTGATATTAAAAAAAAAAAAAAAAAAAAAAAAAAAAAAAACACAGGGCCATTTTTTTAAAACAATTTTATTTTTACATGAAAACCTGAACTTTAATCTACGTTTCAACTTAATTTCTGCCTTTATTGGGGCACTTATTGTATCATATAACCAGCTTTTGTATTCCTTCATCATAGAAGTCTGACACCTGCTGTGCTAATTATAACATCACTACTGTTTTCATATCGTTATCATCGTAAACTGTGTTGTGCAGTCCAAGACAAAAGGTGTGGCATGCTGAATAGAGGGATTATTTTCCTTCATGACAATGCTCGTCTATGTATGGATCATTGAACTCAGGATCTTATCAGGTCATATGATTGGGAACTGTTTCATCACCCCCCATACAGCCCTGACCTCGCACCAAGTGACTACGCAGTTAAATAAGCACCTTAACAGTCAGTGCTACAGCAATGATGACGATGTTAAAAAGGCAATGATGCAGTGGTTAGCACATCAGGCAGCAGATTGCTATGAAGATGGTATACAAAAGCACGTTGTACGATGCAATAAGTGCCTTTAATGTAGGCAGAAATTATGTTGAAAAGTAGATTAAGATCCAGGCTTTCATGTACAAATAAAATTGTTTCAAAAAGTAACTTTTATTGTTTTAATATTCAAACAGTATTTGCTTAAAAAACATCTGCTCCTCTATTATTGTTTTCATTATCATTTAGAATTGTAAGCGGTCAAAAGGAAGGGCAAAGAAATGTTGCCAACTTTTGTCATATTGAAGTATAAATTTTTCTTTTAAGAAATCATTGCATCTACATTTCAAACCATTCATAAAATCTTAATCGTCTAGTTTTATTTCACAGTGGACCAACATTTTTGGCTAATTCAATGTGAGGTGTTAAATTCCTTGACTATTTAAATCATGAAATATGGTAGTATCTGACATTTTATTAAGTTTGTTTCAGTGTTTGTTTAAATGTATGATGCTTTAAAATGCAGCATGTAAAATGCACAATGTTATTGATATAATATCATTGTACCGGGTGTCCCAAAAAGGACTGACTGATTTTAAAATTCAATAACTTGTAAACGGTGACAGATATTTAAAAAATTCTTGCAGGAGGGTTATGCATAAGGTCAAAAGTTTTTTACAGTGATTTTCAATTTTAGTTCGAATTACAAACAATAGATGGCGCTGCGATCAATAGACGCTAAATTCAGGCTCGATTTTTGGTACTTCGTGGCCCGGATAATACATTTCCATCTCCTTTTTCCGCATGAAACAAGAGAAAGGGCCAAAAATCGAGCCTGTATTTAGCGATTATTGCTTACAGCGCCATCTATTGTTTGTAATTCGAACTAAAATCGAAAATCAGTGTAATAAAACTTTTGACCTCATGTATAAACCTCCTGCAAGAAATTTTTAAATATCTGTCACCGTTTGCAAGTTATTGAATTTTAAAATCAGTCAGTCCTTTTTAGGACACCCGGTATGTACTTAGGCAGAACCTAAATAACCTAACAATACAGCTTACACTTATATACGATTTCACATTAACCACTTCACCGGCGACGAGTATAGGGAAACAGTGCTGTTACCCCAGGGATGTAGTGGAGGGTATACGGGGGTCAGTGGCGTGGCGTGAAAACTTTCGGTGGTCATCGCAATTATTTAAGTTTGTGGTGAAAAATTATTAACTCTAAAATTCAATGGTTGAATGTTCCAAAAAGAAACTTTAAATCTTACCTTCACTTATACATGAACTCCAAATGTTCTGCTAAAACTGGATCGTAGAGTTTTAAAAGCTTATTAAGAGTTTTAAAATATTGCTTGGTCATCGCCGCATCCAGCGATGACCGGACGCCACGCCACTGACGGGGGCATACGCCGTATACCTTCTGGATTTTTTTTAAGGAACACCGTATACCCTCTGTTTCTCAAGAAAGCTATAGTATATAGGCTCTAGGGTATACGCTCCACCTTGAGCGTATACCCTCTGCTTAGAGCGGATACCCTTCGTTTTATTTACGACTACACCACTGCCCCCGACTTATCTCGGGACTAACATTGAAGTGGTTAAATTAACATAAAAAATTTTTTTAGTAATGTAATAAAATATAATTCTTCTGTATTATGCTATACCTGTGCAACTTACAGTTTTTTGTATTAAATACTAGCTGGCATGAGTAGTGTTACCTGGACCTTCAATTTTTCCTAAGAAACCGCAAATGATTAAAACATTGATTCATATTAAAATTTTCAAAAAATTGTGGGGATGGGTCCCCACTGCCTTCGATAACATAGACTGGCACACATTTGTATTTTATTTGTAATATAGACTGGCACACATTTTATGCACACATTTTTAACCATTATCTCCATTCATACATATCTCTTTCAAAATGAACCTCTGTAATGGATTGTTGCTTTCTTCGACAGCATACACTGAGCATACATACTACACAGTGTGTTCTAAACCTTTCCCAAACAAATCTCCGCCACCACATAGCAGATGTTGGAAAATCTGGAGAGAATCATAAGCTGAGTTGAAAAAAACAAATTCCATTGAAATTGGGTCCATTAACCCCTTCAGGACAGGTGTCATGCATACGTTTCATATAAGGTACTCAGGATCCTTGATTATTCCCACCAGTTATTTTTTATTGTAAATTTGGCCTTATTTATTTCATATACTTACATTTTCTTGATTCAATTAGGCAAAAATTTCTGTTTTGAAAAACCGGCGATAAAAGATTAGAAATCATGTAAAAGATGTTTGTTGCAAAAGGATTAAACCCAACATAAGAATGCAACCACTGGTAGTGGGAGGTGGAGCTAAAATAAAAACTATAAGACCATTGAAAACCAAGTTGAATAAGTCAAACCCCGTTAAAATTGAGCCCATAGAACCTGAGATAAGAATGCATCCACTGTCAGTGAAAGGTGAAACTAAGATCTGTAAGACAATCGAAAACCAAGTTAAATAAGCCAAACCCCTTTGAAATCAGGTCCATAGAACCTGAGATAAGAATGTGCTGCCTGGTGATGGAAGGTGGAACTAAAAACTGTAAGAGAATTGTAAGTTAAGTTGAATGAAGCAATTCCTGTTGAAATCGGACCCATGGAATCCAAGAAAAGAATGGGCCATTAATGTTCGAAAATGGTGGTAACTGAAGTCTATATTTAGGAAAACATACTTTTAAAAGTAAATGAAGGGGGAGAAACACTTATGGACAAACTCTTCTCTCATATCACGGGACTATTTTCGCTGAACACACTAATAATCTTCGATTAAGTTGATAAAGTGCTTTTAAGTTATGTTTTTAGTATTTGGCAACATTTAATAATTAATTTCCTTTTATATCCCAGATTAGATAAGGGCCGGCTTATCTGCTGAAATGGATTTCTTTTTAGTTCAGTTTTTAATGAATGCCCGTCTCTGTCCGGTTCTTTATCTGAATTTTCATGCTGTTGCATCAGTTTTTTGCAAAAATTAAGAAAATTTACTAACTGATTTTTACAAAAATTGGATATATGGATATAAAAAAAATTCTACATTTGCTCTGAAATTTTCAAATAGATTGATTTGCAAATGATTATTTCTTTTTTATTTTACTCAATTAGTAAAAATTGTCTTTATATTTATCCGTCCTGTGTAAAATCACTGAATATTACCTGTACATATTTAAATGATAAAAAAGATAAAGTTGAGAAAGAGATGAAATTTTTGTAAGGATAAACATGGAGGAGAAAATTTTCCATTACTCCAATCTCTGTCCACATTTTTCCGATTGAATTCCAGCATCTTAACCTTGTGATGAACAATCAGATGTGGTGCGTTCTTTAATTTTGCACAAACTATGTGTGGACAAGACATTTATATCCCATCTAAAAGTCTCCAAAGAGACTTTAAGGTTGCAATAATTTTCTATTTTATTTGCAGAGATAATCGAATTTGATGCTTTTATCACAATTATTCATTTTTCTATCTGAGAAAGTAGTGAAGGGTATCCAGGACGTTTAATTTTACCATACTCACTCTTTTTACGCAAGAAATTATCAACAACATTGTGAGATCTGCCAATCTCAAGTGCAATTTCTTGTCCACTTTTGCCTCTATCATAAATTTAACCCGTTCCATCAATTGCGAACATCGAGGCATGGTGAGAACTATCAACAGCCATTAAGGGGCTACTTCAGTCAAGCGCAAAGACCCGTTCCCTAATGTGAATCCTATGGAAGAAATTTTTTTAAGATGTCTCGCTCGAATTTCAATATTTTTAAATAATTTTTTTTTTTTTTTTTTTTTTTTTTTTTTTTTTTTTTTTTTTTGCATTGGCTAGCTGAGATCGATCTGTACAATGACCGTTTTTTACTTTTTCGATTTTGTTTGTAGATTTTTTTTTTTTTATGCGGATGCTTTCACTTTCGAAACCTGTTCTGAAAGTGAAAATATCCTTATTAAAAATACCTGTAAACAAAATCGAAAAAGTAAAAAATGGCCTTTGTACAGATTGACCTCAGGTAGCCAATGCAAAAAAAAAAATCATTTTAAAATATTGAAATGTGAACGAGATATCTTTAAAAATTTCTCCCATTGGATTAACATTAGCAAACGGGTGTTTTCACTTGACTAAAGTAGCCTCTTAACTTGGGATTCGGTGACAGCTGTTTTATGAGAGAAATCCTAACTGGACCCATACTTACGTAGTAGTGGTGGGCGTGGTTATTCATGATTTAGAATAAAGCATCATATGTTAATATAATTGGCTTTATTAAATGGCTCTATTTTCATACATTTCCATTGGTAGTCCTATTGGATATGCAAATATATATTTGTATTTGGGAATTAATACTTAAATAATATGGAAAATATATCGTGGACCAATACTTATGTGGAGTTCTTTATAAATATATTACATCCATAATCGATTGTTCCCAAATAGTTGTAAATCAGTTTAAATCTATAACTTTATGCCATTTTCTATAGGATTGTATTAGCCTTCAAAGAAAACAGAAAAATGCTATTCGATTTCTTAATACCTAAATAAAAATATCTATAAATTTCCTGCATTTAAGCATGAAAATGATTGCAGAATTTCTCTGGAAGTAGAAAATTTAGATTTGAGAAAAACATTTTGGAAAAAAGGGAGAGATTTTTTTTAAACCCGACTTTATTTGGTTAAATATCAAAAATATTTACATTCGGCTGAAGTATGTATTTGACCAACTAGCATTCAAATATTCAGCTAATCAAACCAAATATTTGCTAACTCCATATTTTTTTTAATGTAACTTTGCTACAAATGATGTAGTATTTTGTAAACAAAACTACGTTGTTTCCTGGATTTTTTTTTTCTTTTTTGTTATTTTTACCTGCTCTTACTCCTGTCTTGACAAAAAATACAAATTCACCAATCCCAGCTTTGTTCTAGTACTCTGTTCAAATTAAAAAATATTTTATTCAAAGAGTTACAGATTATAAAATATGATAATTTTATTATTTATTTACTAGATTATTAAGCATATTATTTAAATTGAAGTGTATGACCAGTTGATCACTGTTTGTTAAAATATATTAACATATGATCCTTGATGAATCAATGACAGTATATTTTTAATTTCACTAAACTATTAGAATTTATTTTTGAGAAATTCCTAATCGTTATTTTGCCCCTCCCCCCCAAAAAAACTTTAATATGCTTATTGAAATTAATTTATAAATCTTGATTAGTGTTCCCAGGTATCCCCAATTTTGGGAGCTCCGATACCTGTCCGCATAAACACTATGCGGACACCAAAAGTCCCAATTTTTCATAAAACAAAAAATTTTTCATATCAGGCTATTTATTAATCTGCATTGAGTAGTAGAATTTAATATTGTAAAACATGTGAAGACAGAACCTGTTGGATAACGGAAATTTTTTATAGTCTTTTCAAAAGAAATACAGTAGACTCCCTCAAATCCGCACAGCTTAGGACCAGGGGTTGTATGAATTTCTGATCATTGCTTTGTTTATATTTTTTAAACAATAATTTGAATGTAATGATGCAATCAGAATTATAATGAATGCTTGCAATTACAAATATAAAATATTAAAATAAGTAAAGTGATGAACTGAAATGATGGAAAGAAAGATAATTTTTAAAATTATTAAAGGTAAAAGTCAAGTAAATAATTAATAATGTATAATTATGCATAATAAAGATGAGATAAATTTTTCTTTAATTATTCAATGAAACTTTCTTCATAAAGGTACCCTATTAATTCACATCAAAATCATAAAGTAAGGAAGTTTGGCACAGATGTCATATATTGGCGCGATTTTTTTCTGAAGCCAATGTCATATACGCAACGTGTACTTAACTGTCACCAAAGTGTCGTTATTTTGCTTAATATGGTAACCCCTATGTTGTTGTTTATGCTGTTGATGTTTTCACCAAATTGGCGTCGGAAAAAAATCGCGCCAATATATGACATCTGTGCCGGAAGTTTTATTTCAGGTTTAGCCAGACTTAATAATCAAAAAAGCTTGATTAATACATAAATATATTTGGTATGAAGATTGTGAATACTAGTGACATCAGCAATATCATGATTTTTTTCGGAAATTATACTTCCTTCATGAAAAACCAACAGTTCAGTCACATTATCATGAATTACATATTAAAATACATATTGGATGATATAAAACTAAAAATTCTGTAATTCTGTCTTTACATCTGAACTGAAAGTTTCATTGTTTACATCTGCGATGGTGTGTGGATTTTAGGCGTTTGCGGATTTTAGGGAGTCTACTGTAGTATGTATCTCTCTATATAAATATCTGATCATTGTCATGCGACTGTGCTCCTATTTATAAACCGATTGGGGTGTAACTAAGCATATGTTAAGGGTTTATTAAGATCTCGACCAAATTCGTTGGACATCTTGATCCGCCATTCTATTTCAAAATGGCGACTCCATAAAAATTTCAAACTAAAATAAAAATGTACAAAAAATTATTATTTAATGTTATTTAGTTATTTATTTAGTTATTATTTATTGTTATTTAGTCTTTATATAAGGATTCAAGAACATTTTTTGTTTTCTCCTGTATTTTTAAAAATGGTATAGCAATTTGAAATTCTAGGGTGGCTGCCGTTTTGAAACAAGAGATTTTTTCCCATAATCGGGCGAAAGCAGATGTGTTCTTTTTTTAAATTTATTTTCAGTATCGCTACTCCCATATGTTTAAAACAACAGTCATATCTGTGAACGTTCCCCTAAGTTTTTGAAATCCCCATACAAATTCAGTATTGACAAAAACTAGAAACCTTCTATAATCGGGTTCCACGCATTTTAGTTTTGTGTTTGAGTAACATTAGCTGAATTCTTAAGAACAAGGAAGAGTGAAGCTACCTTTTCCTCCCGGTACAAGCTAAAAATACTTTTTTTCATCTTGAGGAAAAATAATGTGGTTATTTTTTCATTTAAGATGGGGGGGCGGGCACAAAATTTCTTCCTGGCTCAGGTGCCAAAAAATGTAGATACGCCACTGGGGACATGGGACGGTGTAGGAATTTCGTGATATATTTGGACCCTCAACATCATCCAAAACTTATTTATCTCGTTAATATTGTTATGCAGTCATGCAATGGGATGTTTTCCAGTATAAGAAAGAAAGAAAAAAAAAACAAGAATATGTACTAAAATAAAAATTATTATTCAGGGACTTAAAAGTCAAAAAGTTGTGTGAGAATGCCTCATATATATTTTTTCAGTAATCAGTTTTCCAATGAATAAATATTTAAATATAAATTGGTTATAAATATTTAAATTTCCTTAAGTAACAAAATTTTTATCTCATTGCAAGAAGTAATGAGTAATAAACTATAGAAAAAAATTATTGACAATAAACCCAAACTGAAACTACCATTGTTTTGTGTCAATGTTTAAAAGTTGTATTGTATGTAATTTAAATTTTCTTTAATATTAGTTATTAAATATAATGAACCAATGTTGCATTATGTTTTTCTTTTTCATTGTAATTTTTGGACAGTTGTTCCTAATTTATAGTCAGACTTTAATAAATAAACTGTAAACAAAGGGATGATCTATAATCCGCAAAAATGTATAATCCACAAAACCCTGGGTCCCTAAGTGTGTGGATTTCACAGAGTTGACTGTATTTTGTTTTATATTGATTTTAATTTATTTCTCTTGATGGGATTATATTAAAGACGTGATTTGTACTTGTATGAAAGGAAATTGTACTCCTTACTTGTATTCCTTACTAAGGATTACTTGTAATTTCAAAAATAGTTATTTGATGAACTGTTTATTTTGTTTTATATTGATTTTTATTATTTTTCTCTTGAAGGAAATGTATTGAAGAATCGTGATTCTTACTTGTATGAAAGGAGAAACTCGCAGTCACAATGCAGGAAGAACCTTGGATAATACTGGATTTGTTTGACAAGCATAAACACAATCAGTTTATATGTGATTTATGTTCTAAAGAATTTTTCTCAAAAATTCTGTTTCATATTCATTCTATTGTTCATCTAGTAGAAAATACTTTTGGCTGTGATGTTTGTAAACTGGGATTTGCTCATATTTTTAATTTAGATGATCACCTGAAAATCCACAATATTCAAAACACATTTGTGTGCCATGTTTGTAAAAAGGAATTTTTTAATGAAGAAATTTTTAACGGTCACCTTGATAAACATAGAAATGAAAGTTCAACAACTATGGAAGTTCCTTTGAAAGAATTTATCGTAGGAATGGAATCAGGAAAATCTAATGAAAAAAGTTCTACTGTTTCTTTTGCTCTTGAGGCAATTTCTGAAGAAATCATTTTAGATGACAATGTTCAAGATGAAATCGATGATACTGAAGAAAATGAATCAGTTGACATTCACATTGCCAGAAAATATGCTGAAACTGATGGCATTAAATCAGAACTCATTGGTAAGTTGTGTGATAAAGAGTTTGCAGAAAAAAATCTGTTAGATGAAGATGTTTTGATCCACATTAGTGACACATCAAGTGATTATTTTCAACAAGAAATAATTAAAAAAAGTAACTCAGATGGGCAAAAAACTTACAATAATCAAATAGCACACAGTGAATGTCAAGAATTTTCGAAAGAAATTGCACCACATGAGCCTCCACAAGTGGCCTTTAATGATGAAATTATATTGTCTTGTCAAGTATGTCATTTAGAATTTTCTGAAAAATCTATTTTTGATGATCACGTGAAAACACACAAGATTGACACAATATTTGTTTGTGCTGTTTGTCAGAAATGGTTTGCCGACTCATCTGCCTTAGATAACCATCTTCAGCTTCATAAAATTGAAACAGTATTTATTTGCAGTGTATGCCAAGAAAAATTTCCTGAAAAGTTTGCTTTGGATGAGCATCTCAAAAAGCATGACAGCAAGGAAATTACTGTTTGTCAACAAAAACTCATTGAAAAGAATGCTCTAATTGAACACGTTAAAATTGATGAGAATGTTAATACATCAGGCACTTCTCACGAAAAGTCTAATGAAACATTATCTTTAAATAAACAGAAATATGTACCCAAGCTTTATTGTTGCAGATTATGTCCAGAAAAATTTTCTAAAAAATGTGAATCTGAGGAACACTCTCGCGTAGTACATAAAAACTGCAAAAAAGTCTTTTTATGTGGCTTTTGCAAAAAACAGTTTCGACTACGATCTATTGTGAGAAAGCATATGAAGCTTGTTCATTTTGAAAAAACATTATCCTGTGACGTTTGTCAGAAAAAATTTGCGACTAATTTCCGTTTATCCGCTCATATGAAAACACATAACAAAGTTTATACTACTTGTGAAATCTGTCAAAAAAAATTTTCTTCTAAAGATAAGTTATTCAACCATATTCATGTGCATGCCAAAGTGAAGTGCTTTAAGTGTAGCGTTTGCCAATTAACATTTTCAGAGAGGTCTTTATTAAATGAGCATTCTGTTGTACATAAAAAGGAATTCAAATGTGAAATTTGTCACAAAACTTTTCGTCTCGAGAAATCATTGCTTGAACATGCTATCGTACATAGTGGGGAGAAACCATATGTGTGCGAAATATGTAACAAGAGATTTTCTAACAAAAGTACATTTATTACTCATCGTCTTTGTCATAGAGGAAAACGCTTTGCATGTGAAGTTTGTAACAAAGCCTATCATGGAAAGTATTTACTTAAACTTCATCTAAATACCCATAAAGGTGTGAAGCCTTATTCCTGCAATGTATGTCAGCAACGATTTTATACTAGTTCAAGCTTAAATCGCCACCGTTTTATTCATACTGGTGAAAGGCCTTATTTGTGCAATGTTTGTGGAAAATCATTTTCGAATCGTAATTATTTTCGGTATCATCTTGCTGATGTCCATTCTAAAAAGGAGAAAGCTCATCAGTGTGAAGTATGTGGAAAAGGCTTTATTTATCCAAGTAAACTGTTACTTCATTTGCGTCAACATACCGGGGAAAAACCATTTCTTTGTGAAACTTGTGGAAAAAGTTTCATTAGTAAACAACTTTTGAAAGTTCATGCACGTCAACATACTGGAGAAAACCCAGAAGAAACTTCAGCTTCATTTTCTTGTGAAACTTGTGGAAAAGGTTATAGCAGCAAACAAGGTTTAGATGTTCATATGCGTAAACATACTGGTGAAAGACCATTTCCTTGTGAAACTTGTGGGCAAAAGTTCATCACTAAATCACATTTAAAGGATCATATGCATAGACACCACGGTGCAATTTCAGCAATTTCAGCTTCAAGAAGAGTTACTTGTGAACTATGCAATAAAGAAGTTTCTAATAAAGTCGTTTTGAAAAACCATTATTTTTATAAACATTCAGGAGAAAGACCTTTATCATGTAATATATGTGGAAAAGGATTTGTTGAAAAAGGTAAACTTCAACGCCACTTACGCAGTCACTCTGGAGAAAAACCTTTTTCATGTGAATATTGTGGAAAGCGTTTCGCTAACAATTATAACATGCAGTTACACATAAAGCGGTTTCATTTGAATATACCTATACCTGTACGTAATCGTAAAAAAAAGAATACAAATGAACTTTTAACATGATTTTAATACTTTTAGATACTTGTAATGCATTTTCTCTCCTTCATCTACAGTGTTTTGAATGCTTTAATAAATTATATTTTAAAAATTTTGTATTCTAATGATTTTTGAAAACTTAAAACAGCAGTTTGGATTTATTTTCATCCAAAAATTTGATGAAAATTTTAATTTTTATCAAAAACATTAAAGTTATATGAAATAAATTTAAATTAAAGTTGATCTTTCTCGCTGTGTTGCTTTCTGATACTACTGTAATTTCCGGTCTATAAGCCACACCCACAATTTTTAGCCTTTCAAAAAATTTCAGTAGGTAATCCGCACTGGCGTATAATCCATACGGTGGACTACATGGGGCTTACTCATTATTTTCAACATTCCAAAGTACTACTAATAAACCACCTCCCTATTTATTTAGTTGCTCTATGTAAATGATAATTGTAATTAAATATTTACCAAAAAGAAAAAAAATTATTAGGATGAGCGAAGCGAATCCTCTACTAGTCTACTCAAATTACATTTTGTCGTACACTTTACAAAAAAACTATTCAGTATTTTGACTTGAAATTAAACTTAAAAATACATTATGACCTGTAGATTTGCACGATGTTGTTGTTTTTTTTTACAGAATAACCTTTAAAAATTTATTATTTTAATTAATTTTTTTTACATGTTTTTCCATTACGGATGCATTTTAGCAAAAAAAAAAAAAAAAAATGAAACACGTATATTTTCAGAAGAAAAATTAATAAATCATGAAGTCAGTACTTATAGATAGAATCATGATTCATTAAATAAATAAAATGTATTTTCATTATTCCTCCAAAATATCTCAAAAACTGTTTTTTAAATTTAACTAACTGTTTAACCCGTTCTATGTACGGGAGTTCATGAATTGAATTCTAAAACCAAAATTAAAAATAGCTGTTCGATTTAGTAAAATATTTTTCTACTACTGCTCATTTTATAAATAAAATTTAATTTATCATGTTACTATGGCAGCAGACGATAAAGCTGTATCTTTGGAATAAGGAATAAATAGAATAAAAAGGTTTGTTGGCGTTTGTGATAAAATGTTTGCGTTTATCTAAAAAAAAATTGTAATAATTAAGCGGAATTAAATAATCTCTAATTATTTGCATGTGCGGTAAAAAAATTATAGTGATACCCGCTGGAGCTTTTTAATATTGCAGTGTGGCATACAAAATATGTATATCTCTAATTATTTGCATGTGAGGCAAAAGAATTATCGTGATACCGGCTACAGCTTTTTAATATTGCAGCGTGGCATACGTAATTTGTAAGGTAAAAGAATTATCGTAATACCGACTACAGCTTTTTAATATTGCAGCGTGGCATGCGTAATTTGTAAGGTAAAAGAATTATCTTAATACCGGCTACAGCTTTTTAATATTGCAGCGTGGCATACGTAATATGTATGGTAAAAGAATTATCGTAATACCGGCTACAGCTTAAAACTTTACTTACATTAAACTTTCTTATATTAAAAATGTATGTTATTTGAGAGGAAAATATATATTTTAGTAGAATACTTTATTAAGATTTGTTGGAGATGGCGCATATTTTGGCCCTCATTCCTTTTAGTCATATAATAGTTTCACAATTGCTTTTGTGAAATTTTTAAAATACTTTTTTAGGAAAATTATAGCATATTTTTAATGAATTAAAATTTGTGAAAATTCAATTATTTAACTAAATTAATTATTTTTTAGTGTTAAGAATTCAAATATACAACTTAATTCTTATTATGTGAAATAATTTACGCAGACGGAACTTACGCATTTTAAAAGAATTATATTATGATTTTTTCTTTGTAAAGTGGCAACAAAAAAATTGTAAACAAATAAAATTAAATGTTAAATTCGTTATATAAAGTGTTATTCGAATTCGAAGGTTGAAAATTTAACCAAATGAAACATATTTACTATTAGTATTATTTTTAATATGTTGGCTGTTTAAAAACAATTTATGGAATGTATTAGTTCTATTATAAAGAATGCCGAGAAAATGTACACTTACTGGTCGAAAAGAACGCGAACATGATTTAGCTTTAAGGCAAGAGACTAGATACCAGCGCAAAAAACGACGACATGACGAAACTCTTTTGACAGATAATGCATGTGCTCGGAAATATGCTTTAAATTTCGAAGATGCACAAAAAAAATTTTTAATTATATTTTTGTAAAATTTGTCATCGACGTTGGTTTGACATGCATATTCAATCTGACAGATCTTGTAAGACTTGCCATAAATGTATAGTAAATAATGAACTAAATATTTTTTCTGTAGCTAATAATATGGATCCAGGTCCACAACCGGAAATATTGAAAAACTTAACTTTCGTTGAGGAGCAATTAATTGCCCAAGTTCATCCAGTTATTACTGTTTATCGCATTAAAGGTGGTCAGCTTGGATACAGTGGGCAAGTTATTAATTTTCATCAAGATATTACAGAATTTTGTACTTTATTACCACATTCCATAGATACTATATCACAGTACATATTTGTTAGAAGACAAGATGGTGAAGAATTCAAAGATTTTATAGTAAATCGTGAAAACGTTAAGTCTGCTTTAGAATATCTAAAGGAAAATAATCCTTGGTATCGTTATATTACTATTGATGAAAATAATTTGCAAAGTTTAACCGAAAATGAAAATATTTTTAAGCGAATAATACACAGTCAAGAACAACAGCAGATTTATTTACCATCAGTTGAAAAACTTTGAATTCTGTAGATGATCAATGTCCATGGACAAATAAAATATATGAATGCGGAGCCCCAAATGTGACTTTCAGATGTAATCGAGAGGCAATAAATAGTATGTTAGGGATTAAAAAAGGAAATGATGAATGCAGTGTCATTCCTTGGCCTCAGATAGATACTAAGCCTATAAATGAATTTTTATGTGATGGATATATTTGTAGAGCTTTTCCTACGTTATTTCCAGCAGGAAGAGGTGATCTTATAGATGCTAGAGTTCGTAAAATTACACCAAAAGAATACTTTAAATTTCTCATGATATATGACGATGGAAGATTTGCACGACATCCAAGATTTAGATTTTTCGCTTTCAATAGCATAATGCGTTGGACAGCATTACAAAATGGAATTATTTGTATTTAAAAAAATTCTCGCCTACATGATGTTGAAACATTTTAAAAACTCCAGGTACGGTTGCAGAAAGATCCTACATTGTACAAGTCGATTTTATCCTTCACTGCTAATTTAAGATCATCGAGCTCTTATTGGTTTATCAGACCACGAGAATTGTTAGACATGGTTAAGGAATTGGGAACTCCTACTGTTTTCATTACACTTAGTGCAGCTGATTTATACTGGCCTGAAATTTATCACATTATTGATGCAGACTATGTTTACACTAATTGTAACCAAAATTCTGAGTTCATCACAAAATCAAAATTGTTGAATTGTAATCCTTTAATCGTTGCTTACTTTTCATAAGTGGTTGGATTTTTTATGGAACATTTTTTCAAGAAATATTTCAAAGTCAAGGACTTTTGACTTCGTATTGAGTTTCAACATAGAGGTAGTCCTCACATGCATGGTCTTTTCTGGTTTGAAGATGCTCCTGATGTAAACAATCTTAGTTCAAATGATGATGAAAAGATACGTAAAATTGTAAAATACTTTGACGAATTCATATCGACTTGGCAACCAGATCCTAATCAAGTTTATGATATACATCCATCTAAATTTCATTTTACGGATGTGCCTGATGAAGCTGCTGACTATAGTCACTTAACACGTGCAGTACAAATGCATAAATGTTCTAAAGCTTATTGTAAGAGAAAGAAAAAAGATTCTTTTGAAGTCACATGCCGTTTCAAATTTCCCAAAGAATGCTCTCACGAAAGTAAAATTCAGTTCCTTACTAATGAACCCGAATACATTTAAAAAAGAAATAGTCCTTATTTAAACAGTCATAGCCCACAAATTTTAAAAATTTGGCGAGCAAACATGGATAAGCAGTCATTTTCATTCACGCAGTTTTAAAATATATTGCTAAATATGCTAGCAAAAGGTGAACCCAGATCAGAAGTGATGAAAGATTTCATCAGACAAACAGTTCAAGAATCACGCGATAATATCAATGTTCAGCAGATAATTCAGAAGATTTTAATAAAAATGTGTTCTGAACGTGATTATTCTGCCCAGGAAATATTTTGGGTGTTAATGGGATGGCCTTTATATAAGTCATCTCGTCAGTTTGCCACCATTAATTTAGCAAGGAACACATGGGAACAATGAGATATGAATAAGGAGGATGGAAGCATATTCGTTTCAAATATTTTGGAAAAGTACGAGCAACGCCCGCTGAGATTTGAAAATATTTCCTTGCAGAATTATTTCACAAACGTTTATAAACGCGGTAAAATTTTCAGTATCAGAAGAAAAAACCTTTATCCCTAGAACTATGCCGAAATTGAAATATTATCCCAATAATGTAAATAATGAAGATTTCTACAAGCAACAAGTTATGTTGCATATTCCTTGGCGTGATTTTCAAATTATGAATCTAAATAATACTTCATGGAAAGTGATATATGAACAGAACTTTGAGAATAATGAAATTCAGAGATTGGATTTGGAATATCTGTTGTAAATTTAGAAGATGAGGGAGAATTTGAAGAAATAGAATCTACTGAAATAGATCAACTATTTGACTGGATGAATGTCGCTTCAAGACAAAATAATGCACAGGATGAATTAGATTTGGGCAAAAGGGACATTGATATAAAGTATAACTGGCATACTATTCAATTTCAAGATTTGCTTAATAAATTACAGAATTTTATTGAAAATGAAAAGGTGAAAGAGAGTGCAAAAAGTGGTTGTGTCACTGTTCCTTCTAATTTGCCAAATTTCGTCTTTTCCCATGAACAGAAAAAAATAATAAATATTTTTGAAGAACAGCTTAATTTCTTGCAAGGTCATAGGCGAGAAATGCCAATAAAAAGAATTGTTGTCCAAGGAAAAGCAGGTTCTGGAAAAAGTACTTTAATACATTACTTTATTGCTCGATTAAATGAAACATTTGGTCCATCTTCTTTTCAATTGCTTGCACCAACTGGTGTTGCCGCAGTCAATATAAATGGATCAACGATTCATTCAAAACTTTTATTGGGACTAAATCAAAAGCTAAGAGATCTTAGTCCATATTCGATTGGTCAACTTCAGGAGGAGTTTCGAAATTGTAAATTCATAATTATAGATGAAATGAGTATAATTGGATGCAGTCTTTTCCGAAAAATAGATTTACGATTACGTAGTGCTGTGCCATCGAAACAAGATTAACCTTTTGGTGTAATGTTCTTATATCTATTTGGAGATATCAAACAACTATCTCCAATAAACCACAGGCCTCTTTACAGTGACAAAAATCAAGGAAGTGAGTTTCTTTTGGAAGGACAATGGTTATTTTCTTCGACTATTCAAAAATATTTTTTTTTATCATCATCCTTCTGGCAAGATAAAACTCAACAAATATTTTGTAGCATACTTGATCGAATTAGCAATGGAGAATGCACTACTGAAGACTATGAAATATTAATGAATAGAAGCCTACAGTCTCTTTCAAAAAGCGAACAGCATTTATTTAAAGATGCAATTAGGCTGTTTTCAACGAATAAAGACGTAAAAGAATATGATAATGAAAAATTAATACAACTGCGTCAACCTATTGCCTTGATTCAAGCTCTTCATAATTGTACTAAAGCAAAGTTGGCCGATTCTGAAATGACAAACGGACGTGAGCCATTTCTTACTTTATCAATTGGGTCTAAAGAAATGTTACGTTCTAATTTGTGGACCGAAAAAGGTTTAGTAAACGGGGCTTTAGGCTATGTTGCAAATATTATTTATGAAGAAAATCACGGACCACTAAACCAGATGCCGCGAATAATCATGGTTAAATTTGAAAACTACAGTCATTCAACTTATGAGAATGGCTGTGTTCCGATTCCACCAATAACTAAATTCTGGAAAAATGGAAATATAAATTGCTCAAGAAAACAATTTCATCTAGAGTTAGCTTTTGCAGGTACAGTTCATAAATCCCATGGTTTAACATTAGATAAAGCAGTCCTAGATATTGGGGATAAAGAGATATCAATTGGCTTAACGTACGTAGCGTTGTCGAGAGTGAAAACCCTTCAAGGTTTATCATTCAATAGAAAATTTCCTTACGAGATATTCTATAATATCAAAAATTCTCGTATGCTAACATGGAGAAAAAAAGAAGAAATTAGAATGAAAAGTTTTACAGTTAATAATTCTTAGTATCAACCAGAGCAGATTTCAAATGTTTTTCCAGAATATAAGATTTTGAAGAAGTAACTTTCTTCAAGCTCTCTTCGAATATATTATTCTAAGATTGCTATCAAAGATTATTTGATGTGAATTACAAAGATTGGAAACATGCCTATTTCAAACCATTTGAGAAACCACCAGAGGCTATTTTAAAATGTAAAAACATCTTTAAAAGAGCTTTTAGTTAAAAATTTAAAAATATTTTGTAAAATTTTGCTTCGAAAATATTTTTATTTATCTTTATGTCTTATAACATAAATAAAAAATTCCGAGGAAATTCTTAGTTATTTGGCTGAATTTATATTTCGAAAATTAAAATGTGCCAAAACAGAAAATAACGTTCTTGCTTAATAAAGATGCAAAAATAATATTAAAAAATATTGTTACTTTCAAATATTTATCTTATTATATAATGATTCGCGAATCCAAACAAAGCATGGCTTTTGCTAGTAAAATAATTACAAGTTAAAAAATACAAATACTGTTTTTTCATTGAATCTTATATCTAAAACGTAGAATGTCTTGAGAATACATATAATTCTATAATAATTGCTGTTTTAAAATCATCTTCAACATCTTCTGCTTTTTGAATAACGTACAGTTAAAATTCTGCAGTGTTAAATAACACGTTTTCTCTTAGATATTATTATAACTTTCAACGTGATAACCATGAACATGTTCATGTTGATAACAATGTACATGTTGCCAAAAGGCAAAAAAAATAACATAAAAATCGGAAGCCACTCCCACTAGCACATACACGTCATATGTGAACCAGTCACGAGCAACTCCGCAAACGGTTGACAGCAGGCAATCGTGTGATAGCTGTTTACATTTTTATTGTATGACTGCCGTTAGAAACTTGATATCCTAAAACTCCTCTCGGCGTATTTCTGTTATTTAACAATGCTAAATATAAGTCAGAACCATCTGCAGCACATTTAGCTATAAGCTGTTTAGCTTCTTGAACATAACGTTCAGCTAGGCCATTGGATCTTTTGTGTTCCGGACTTGATACTTGCAGATTTATATTCCACTGTTTAGCGAAATGTCTCACTTCTTTAGAAATTAGCTGAGTACCTGCATCAGAGCATAAAGTTTCAGGAATACCATGATTTGCAAACCAACATTTAAAAGCTTGTATAACTGTACTAGATGATAAGTTGTTCAGCACACAAAAATCAAAATAACCCGAATAGCTGTCTGCAATAAGTAAATAATTCTTTTTATCCAAATGAAAAATATCTGTGCCAACAATTTGCCAAGGTTTCTTTGGTACTTCATTCAACATTAACGGTTCTTCGGGATTATCTCTTTGACGTTGTTGACAAACTATGCACTGTTTTACATATCACGTAATATCTTTATTCATGCCAACCCAGTAGACATTTTCTCTAGCTACATATGAGTGAATGTTGAATACCTTGATGACCAAGATGAATAGCTTTCAACGTAGGTTCCATAAGCTTGCGCGGAATGACTATTCGATCACCTCTGAACAGGATGTCATCATAAACGGCAAACTCATCTCGAAAAGTCCAATACTTTCTTTTAGTTAATTCTTCTGGCCAACCATCTTGAATCATCTTAATTAGCAGACTTAACTCTTTATCATCTTTCAATGCTTGAATCAGTTCAGTTGTTTTAGATTCAGTCATCGGAACAACTAAATGAATTTCCATCTGTAATTCAGGCATATCTAAATTAAAATTAAGATTACAGTCTCTGCTCAAAGTATCAGCTATAAACATTTCAGTTCCTTTTTTATGAATAATTTCAGGACGATAAGGCATGATGTCCAACATGATTCTTTGCAGACGAGGAGGCGCTAAATGTAATGGCTTCTTTGATATTGATACTAACGGTTTGTGGTCCGTTTCCACAGTTAGTTTTCTGCATCCCCAGACGTATTGATGAAAACGTAGACATCCAAATTTGATTGCAAATGCTTCTTTTTCTATTTGAGAATAATTCTGCTGCGTCTTGTCTAATGCTTTGGCTGCATAAGCTACAGGGCGTCCTTCTTGCATAATTACAGCTCCTACAGAATGTTTGCTTGCATCTACCGACAATGTTATAGGTAAATTCACATTAAAATACTTCAGTAGAGGTAAATTCTTTAAGATTTCTTTCAGCTTTTCAAATGCTGCCTGTTGTTCACTCTCCCAAATCCATTCGGTGTCTTTTTTACATAATGCTCTTAACGGTCGAGTTAATTCGGACAAGTTCGGAACAAATTTAGCCAAGTAGGTAACCATTCCAAGAAAACGCTGTAACGATGCTACATTTTCTGGAACTTTTAGCTGAATAATAGCTTGGATTTTTTCAGGATCGGCTATTAGTTCTACATCAGTAACTATGTGTCCCAAGAACTTAACACTGTTCTATGAATATATGCATTTTTCTTTATTAAAAGTCAAACCAGATTCTGCGAGAATTTTTATGACTTTAGAAGTCATTTCTTCTAATTTTTCTTTAGATGAAGCATGCATCAGAATGTCATCCATCGCACATTCAACATTTTCTATATGACCTAGAAAACTTTCCATAATTTGCTGGAAAACTTCCGGAGCAGATGCTAAACCCATTGGCATTCTCAAGTAGGAAAATCTACCCCAAGAAGTGGCCATAGTCAGGTATCGACTACTACGTTCTGTCACTTTTAGCTGCCAAAATCCTTTTTTACAGTCCAGTAATGTAAACCATTTAGAGCCATTTATACGTGCAGCAATTTCTTCCAATGTTTTAAAAGGATAGTATCTTCTTTTCAAATTCTTATTCAGACTAGATGGATCCATACAAACTCTAATTTTACCATTTCGATGAACTACAACCATAGGCGAGACTGCAGGCGTAGGGTCATTCACTGGTTTTATGATACCCATCTGTTGTATTTTATCAAGCTCTTCTTTAATTTTTTCCCTAATGGAATGAGAAACTTTTGTTGCAGGAAATATTTCAAGCTTAGGGTCATCAATTAAATCTATCTCATATGTAAAATTTTTCAAACAGCCAATTTCATCTTCATTAGCACTGGTATTTAAAAATCTTTCTGTTAATCCAATACTGTTTACGCGTTTAACTAAACCCATTTCTTCACATGAATCTTTTCCAAATATAGGTTGCAACATTTCTTCAATTATTACAAATCTAGCAGTATAAGTTTTCTTTTTAATATTCAACTTGGTAACAGCTTCACCAGCTACTTTCATTTTATGATTAGAAAATGATATTAACGATTGCACGTTAGAATATTTAATGCTTAAATTTGCTTTTTTTAGCCAAAGGATATGATAGGACATTACATTGAGCTCCAGTATCTAATTTGAATTTGACTCTGAACTTGTTCTCAAATTCAACCGTTTCATACCAGTCTACTGATTTTACATTATTGGCTATACTACTAATAACGAAACTTTTTGAATCTTTATCATTTTTGCTACCTTCATCAAAAGAGCTATTTACCGTAGCTACATGTTTTTTCTTTTTCTTTGAAGAACAGCAAACACTAAAATGGCCTTCTTTGCCACACGAAAAACACTGCTTTTTATAAGCCAAACATTCAAACCTTTTGTGAGAAGTATTGCATTGCGTACATAGTTTACCGTTAAAAGTTTGCTTTTCTTTAGCATACTTATTTTTCGTACTTGTTGCATACTTTTTTACACTTTCAATATTTAATGGTTTATCTTTAAGAGAACTCAACTGTGATCGAGCTTGTTCACTAGCTTTACAAATTTTCGCAGCTTTATCTAAAGTTAAATCATCTTCAGCCAATATTTTTTCTCGATCGAAATCACTGTAAACACCAATTACAATTCTATCAGTTACTAAACTGTCGTGTAACGCACCAAATTGGCAAGATTTGCTTTTGCCTAGTAATTCCGTCAGAAAATCCTCAAATTTCTCATTTTCGCTTTGAAATATTTTGTTAAATAAAAATCTTTCATATGTAATGTTTACTTTAGGCGTGAAATGTTTTTTAAAAGCTTCAATTAAAACATTCAAACTAGTTTTTTTATCATCAGTAAAAGTATTATAAATGCTTACCGCTTCATGTCCTATAGCTGACATAAACAAAGCTAACTGGGTTTTATCCGGCTTTTTCTCCAATTCGATGACCGTTGAGTACCATTCAAACTGTTGATACCATTCTTGCCATGATTTCGTAACATCATTGGTCGTGAGGCTTAGTGGCGGCGGCGGTCGAATATTCACACTATTATTGCTGTTGTTATTATCTCCCGGCATGACGATTTCTTTAAAATGCTATCATTTCGGCACCATGTAACGTTTACGATTCATACGAACGTCATATTAATATCAATTAATAACAACTAACAATAAGTTAATAGACGATACGCACATACACAATAACAAGATATATTTGGAACACAGTTAACGGTTACAGGATGTCAGGTAACGCATACACAATTATGGTTACAGGTAATATCAGTTACATTATTATATCATGACAGTTTAACTTATGACGTAGCAACATATCAAATATAAAATTTGATTTATTTGTATCATTTCGGACAAAAGAATACTAATAGTTTACGTATGTCAATGCAGAATTATTAAATTAAACTATAAACAAACAGATATTTTTAATATATTGTATTTGTGAAGAAAATTTAAGTATTTTAAATGTAGTAACCAAATTTATTAATGGACACGATAAATACCAATGAAAATGGAAAATTCTAAGGAATCTAGCTTAATGTCAAGAAACGTACGTACACTGATATAACTATAAAATGTATGAATATTAGATATAGGTTTAAAGCAAATATATATATATATATATATATATAATAAATTGCTGTAATTTTAAATAATGAAAGAACAAATAGTAAAACATTAATAAAAATACAAACAAAACGTCAAATTAAAAAGACTTTATGATGCAACAAACACATGTAACATGTTTAATGTCAAGTGAATGTGACATTTATGATCATCCATTATTGGCATTTATTCTTACAGTTTTATGATCAACAAGGAAAATCAAGATACCTGCTTTCCATTGTGCTATTTTTTATTTGAAGTTTTTAGTTTGGTCTACAGTTTACACTCCTTTTAATCCACAAAAGTTTTGACCAACATTTACATGAATTATAGATTATTGTAACAATTGTAAACTTCCAAGTGGGTGAAAAAAAGTCCGGGCCAGGATTCGAACCAGGGATGTCGTGGCTAAAGCTACCAATGCTCTGCCAACTGAGCCATCCCTGGACGAATCTTCAGGACTATTTCCCCCAACTAAACTTTGGCGATCACAGCATCTAATCTGATATCTGAATCAGCTCAGCAGAATAAATCAAGGGTTATTTTTGGAACTGCAGTAAACGTTGCATGTGTAATGATATTAGATTAATTTTTTAACACAATTATTCGGTTGGTAAATAAAATCATAACAGTTGTAAATTTCCAAGTGGGTGAAAAAACTCTGGGAAAGTATTCAAACCAAAGATCCATGGTTCGAATCCTGGCCAGGGCTTTTTCACTCACTTGGAAATTTACAACTGTTATGATTTATTTACCAACTGAATAACTGTATTAAAAAATTAATCTAATATAGGTTATTGATTGTTTATTTTTTTATTTGTTACAAAATGACTTTCTTTATTAATTCATGAATGAATGGTAAAACAGGAAGATGATAAGTTTCAAAAAGTTTGTTATAAAATATCTTTGGTAATTTTCTATTAGCCGAGTGCCAGGGTTGTGTATATGTTACGGTCAGTTTCATAAATTCTGTTATTATTAAGGTACCTGTACCCAATATGGACACCCTAAGAAAATTGATTTTTTTTACCCCGTATACACGTCACAGGACTCAAAAAATATATGACTACTATCCCTGGATTGTTGACTATCATTATTAAAATTAGCGACCTTGTAATTATTCTGGTTTAATTTTAATGATAAAAACAAATAATATTTACAAGTGTCCATATATATCCCTGTCCCTATTATGGACATGCATGTCCATATTAGGGACAGGTGGCTCCTTAGTGACCTACTACGCAGGGTGTATGGAAGAGCCACTTTCCAAAGGGATTTTAGAGGAGAGGGGACAGAAGAAATATATTTTAAAGTATTGCGGGGGAGGGGGGGGGGGCAGTAAATATCTTCAGAACATGCACTTTAAAAGTGGGGGGTGTCATTTTCGGTTGTGGCTCTTCGGAGACCCATGCAAAGCACCTCAGTTACTACAAAATATTATGAAATAATATAGTTGGTTTTGCTTAGATTTATTGCATCTGTCTGCAGAATTTAGATCTGTTATTACTCAGTCCTCACAGGATGGACAAATAAAAACTTCATCATGAGCGGTAAGTCACACACCGTCCTCATGGACATATCTTCCGCATGTGAGGCATAGCTGCATGTCTCCAACAGCCTCAGTACTGCATGACATAAGGTGTCCATACTGGGAATCCGGCATAGTTTTACTAAATCTTGTAATAAATAAACAAAGAAAACATTACAATATAAGCAATATCAATCGAAAATATGTTTTATCAGCATTTTAAAACACTCCGCTTTTTAATATTTAAAGTAATTTTACCATATCTAATAAGAATTTAAACTTACCTGTAATTACGATCAGCACACCACGAAACAACAAGTTTCCTTCCAAATGGCGAACAGCGCGCTTTTTTGCACTTTCCAGGCTTAATTATCTTTTCAACTGTTTTTCTTCACGGACATGTAGCGCCATCTCTCGATCTAAATTGTTACTTTTAAAGATATTAGGGGTGTCCATATTGAGAGCACTGTCCATATTGGGTACAAGTACAGTCGTGGAATAAAAAAAGTAAACACCCCTACTAACTCCTCAACAGATTATCGTAGAAGAAAGTTACTGGTACCGAACGATTGGAAATAAAGTCTACTTTTAAATGATGTGTATAAAATTTGCTTAGGGGGCCCTCTACATATTAAAACGAACCATAACTTTGTTTTTTTCAATAGCAGTACACAATTCTGACAGCATAAATGTACTCTACACCCTTCAATTAGCCTAAAAATAAATTTTTATGCAATTCGTACCATAAGTTTCCGCGAAATTAATTATTTTAAAACGAGCGTATTTTAAGGGCTGTATTCAAATTGAAGTTCGGTACTCGATTGTTAACCGAGAGAGCTCCCTTCTTGATCAAGGCACCTTAAGCAGTCAATTAAGCCTGTTAGATTACAGGATAGCATAAGAAATTTCAAAATATTTAGTCACTTCTATCATAGACGGCCCCTTAAACCATCATTCTACCGTTTTTTAAGCATAATTTGAAAACTACTTGGAAGAAAAATGTGAAATTTTGGATTTCATAAAGCAGGACTTAATAAATCTGAATCCATCAAAAAAATTGTAGGTTGCAATTCATATTTTTTTTTAATATTAATTTCATAATTCATGTCAGAAAATTATAAAAATTGCAAATTCAACGTATTTATGTTTGGGTATATTAGTATTATTGCGACACAAAAAGTTAGAACATTAGGATCATAATTTCTGAAGTTATAAATAAAAATATGAAAATGTAACGTAACATTAAAAGCACTAAATTTTGAATGTTTATAATTCGAAACTTATCATTCAAATGACTTGAAATTTGGAGTCTAGGCATAGTTTGAACCGAAGATTTGAAATATCTCGTTAAAATTGGGTATTGCCATTGAAAAAATGAAGTTTGGATTCGTTTTAATATGTAGATGGCCCCCTAAGATAATTTTATATACATCATTTAGAAGTAGACTTTATTTCCAATCGTTTGGTACCAGTAACTTTCGTCTACGGTAATTTATTGAGGAGTTAGTAGAGGGTGTTTACTTTTTTTTCCACGACTGTACCTTAAGGTGTTCTCAAATCCAAAAGGGCAACTTTCTGACATAAGTTTTAATTTATTTTTGTTTGAAAATGCATGAAACTAGCTGGTGTTCTTGTTCAGAAACTATGTCATCGAGCTGTTTTTTCCATTTTTCTGCAAATGCAATAGATCTTTCAGAAAAATGTGTCAAAGTAAGCGTTTTGAACCGAATTTCCGCGCGAAGAAAGAAAAAGCACTCAAGAGCGGGTGAAAAACGGTTTGTCACGTGATCCAAAACGCTTCTAACTCAATACGTAATGACTTGATCAAAAAATGGTAAAAACAGTTCAATTCCAAATCGCTTCTATGGCCAGGCTTTCCAATTTTATATCTTTCCGTTAAAAAATGAATTTGTAAATGTGTAAAAACGTTTTGTGCTTGTTGAGCAGAGCAGTTAAGAACAGCCTTAATAATAACTTCGTCTTTTGGTTAATTTGATAAATATTGGATATTAATCATATTTACCAGTTAGTATTGATAATTACCAATGACGTTTGCTGAGGATAATTAATTAAGCATAGTAACGAATATGTCCTTTACTGGAACATGTACTATCATTACTCTATGAAGCTAATAACAAAAATAATTTTTAAGAGACAATAATACTCAATCAAAAGGCGTGTCCCATTAATAAGACGCCAGGGTTGAAGGGGTTAAAGAGAATTATTTTAATAATTACAGAAATAAGTAGGTGAAATTTTAAATACTGAAACATTAAAGAATAAATAATACAGTTTTAAAAGGAACAGTTTTAGCAAAGAATATGGAAAAAAATGTAGCATAAGTAAACAATTTTATTAGCCCACCATTGAAGAGCTGAAGAAAAGGGTCAGCGCTAAATCGCACAACGCTTAGGTATAAACAAGGTGACTTATCAATTTAGACTCCACCCACACTATAAACGCTGTTTTCGTCACAAGTAGAGCTGCTAAAATCGACTAATTAGTAAAGATTTTCAGCCAGGGCCTTGCGTTCAACGTAAGGAAGATTGAATTTCTTGTACAATACTTAATGAATTAAATTAATAAATTAATTTATAGGGTTTTAAAAAAGTTGTAAATGGAAAATTTGCATAAAATTTTTAAATACAGGGTGATTATAATTAAAGTTTAACTTTCAAAATGCTGTAAAAAAAAGAACCACTGGTCAGAATGACTTCAAATTTGAAATGAATATACTGGAAGAAGGGGGAAACGGTATGGCATAAGAAAACAAGTTCCAAAGGGTCTCAATAGATGTCGCTGGAAGCGGCATAACGAAAGTGGATTCGGAGTCAAGTGACATTTTTAATCGAAATACGACGGTTTTGTCATGAGTTGCTCAGTAAACCAACCGTACTGTTCAATGTGCATGAGTGTTTCGGTTGTTTTACGGAAAAAATGACTTCCAAATCAGTCAACAGTTGTGGTACTGTTAGTCGAAAGTCCATCCACCATGGCAAGGTCGTACCACATTGGATGGGAAAAATCGGTTTTTAATTGTCCTTGGGCCAAAAACCGCATAAAAAGCGAATAATGATTCTGTTTTTAATTATTGATAGACATGCGATGAGACAACCGATAACGATTATCGGTTTCAACTTGTGGCGGACAATGGTGGACAGCATAAGAAACCTGTCTGCCGCATGTCTAGTAAAAATTAAAAACAGAATCATTATTCGCTTTTTGTGCGGTTTTTGGCCCAAGGACAATTAAAAACCGATTTTTCCCATCCAATGTGGTACGACCTTGCCGTGGTGGATAGACTTTCCGCTAACAGTACCACAACTGTTGACTGATTTGGAAGTCATTTTTTTCCATAAAACAACCGAAACCCTCATGCACATTGAACAATACGGTTGGTTTACTGTGCAACTCATGACAAAACCGTCGTATTTCGATTAAAAATGTCACTTGACGCCGAATCCACTTTCGTTATGCCACATACAGCGTCATCTATTGAGACACTTTGGAACTTTTTTTCTTATGCCATACCGTTTCCCCCTTCTTTCAGTATGTTCATTTCAAATTTGAAGTCATTCTGACCAGTGGTTCCTTTTTTACAGCACTTTGAAAGTTAAACTTTAATTATAATCACCCTATACATTTTTAAAAACAAAATGTTTTTCTAAGTCCATATTTAAGAGTATATTGTAGTTGTGCTTTTTTTTTTTTTTTTTTTTTTTTTTTAACACACTCTTAAATAGTTATCAAAATTAAGTTAAATAATTGATAGCTTTTTTTTTTTCATTAAAAATATTTATTTTTGCAATTTATTAAAAACTTGTGAATGGCTATGAGAAATGTTTTGTGCATAAATTGTACTTTTTTTATTTTTTTTTTTTTAAAATACATATTTAAGTAGGATTTACCTAAAGGTATTGGAAAGTAATTGCTAGCTCAAATTATTGGAATGTAACTGTCAATATTATTGTTTTATTTTTTCTCCTTTATTAAGTATAAATTTAAAATCTTATTATGAAAAATAAGATTCTAGATCCTAGAGAATCTTTAAACTTTTGTTTTTTAACAAGATGCAAGAATAATGCATTAAAAAAAAACTTCCATGAATTCTTAAATAATAACTAAATACTATTTTTCAATGACTAGCCTTAAATTTTTCAGTATATACACACACACACCTCTATCGCTCCTTTTTTTTTTTTTTTTTTTACTTTAGAGAAATTTTATTTCAAATTAACTAACTTAATGTGTCATATCATAAAATGAAAATTTTTTGGGTAGTCACATAAAGAACATGTTGTATTATTACTATCATTATTTTTAATACTATGAGGAGTTTATGAATGAATTCATTATTTTCCATCTAATTAAGAAAAAAAAAAGAAACCTAAAATTAATTTCAAGAACCCCTAAGGATCTTATTTTTCATAATAAGATTCTGAATTTAAATTAATAAAAGAAAAATCAAGAGAAAAAATACATTAATAATTTTAGCTAACTCTTTCTTGAACATGCAAATAATTTTTATAAAGATACTTCAATTTATTCAAAACAATTCTCATAGCCATTCATAAGTTTTAATAATTTAACTTTTTTTTAAGGTTTAGAGGGGACATTGTTTAGTTAAATCATTTTTAACAAATAATCAACTAAGAGAGTGTTAGATAAAAAAGCGACATCCTCTTACATTTGGACTTTAAAAAAATCTAAATATTAAATTTATATGCTTTAACATTGAAGGTATATTTAAGTACATGTGTGTATGTGTACTGTAATTTATATGCATAAATACTTTTCTTTCCTGAAAACCTGAAAAAAAAAAAACCTTTCACTTTATCTTGACTTAGGTCAAGCATCTGTTAGTATTAGCAAGTTTTATTTATTTCAGATTTATTTCTTTTATTGTTTTTACTTTAAAGAAAATTTATTTTAGATTTACTAGTTTATGATATCATACAGCAAATTGAAAAAATTACGGCTATTCATAGAAAAATAATAATTAATTATTATTATTATTTAAGAATTCAAAGAAAAGTTTTTTTTAATTCATTATTTTTTCATCTTGTTAAGAAACAAGAAAAGTTTAATTTGAAGAACCCCTTAGAACCTTATTTTTCATAATAATATTTTGAATTTATACTTAATAAAAGAGAAAGGGAGAGAAAAAAAATAATATTAAGAATTATTTTCTAATAATTTTAGCTATCAATTACTTTCCAATACCTTCATCTAAATCTTACTTAAAGCTTGTACTATACTTATTGAATTAAATTAATGAATCAATCTATAGGATTCTTTAAATGTTGCAAAATTTGGATTTAAATTTTTAAATATATTTAAAAAAAATATTGCAATTTTTTTTAAGTCCAATAGTAAGAGTATGATTTTTCTTTTTCTTTTTTTTTCATGTAAGGAATTCTTAAATAGTTATTTATCAAAAATAACTTAAATTTAATTGTGCCTTTTTCTGTTGTTGTTGTTGTTCTTACATTAGAGATAATTTTTCTCTACTAAATTATTAAAAACTTATGAATGGCTATGAGAATTCTTTTGTATAAATTTGTCTTTTTTATTTATAAAAAATTATTATTTATTTAAGTAAGATTTAGCTGAGTGTATTGGAAAGTAATTGATAGCTAAAATTAATAAAAAGTAATTGTTATTATTTTTTTTGTCTCCCTTTCTCTTTTATTTAGTATAAATTCAAAATATTATTATGAAAAATAAGATCCTAAGGGGTTCTGCAAATTAAACTTCTCTTGTTTCTTAACAAGATGAAAAAAATATTAATTTTAAAAAGTTCTTTTTTGAATTCTTAAATAACAATAATAATTAAGATAGATTTTTCTATGATTAGCCGTAATTTTTTCGATTTACTGCATGACATCATAAACTAGTGAATGTGAAATAAATTTTCTTTAAAGTAAAAGAAATAAAAGAAATAAATAACAAATAAATAAAACATGCTATTATTAACAGATGCTAGTCCTATGTCAAGATCCACACATATACATATTAATATAACTTCAATGTTAAAGCATATAAATTAAATATTTGGTATTAAAATATACCCCCCCCCCCCTCCAACTTCTTTATTTATTTATTTATTTATTTTTTTTTTAGTCACAGAAAGAACAAAGAAAAAAGTCTTAGAAAAATAAAATTAATTTAAACAACCCTTCTAGATGTTATTTTTAGAGGATTAGCCAGTAGATGGTGACTGTTTCTAAAGTGGGAGGAGCTTTCAGTTTGTTTATACCTAAGCGTTGTGCGATTTAGCGCTGACCGAGGAAAAGACGTCTTGTCAGTACGAAAGATGGATTGAGAGTTCAAAATACAATATTATTAGTTTTTGAAAAGCAACAAATTGCGAACAAATTATAGTAGAAATAAAATATTATTACATTTTTAACTTTTTTTTTTTTTTTTTAACCATTTGGAAAAATGGTTATTGTTCTCGTCAGGGTAGGAAATCAAAAGCATATCTGAACGTTTTCATTGGTTTAATCCGCAATTTATTCGTTATCTGATTGGTATATATAGTAATCTGTATTTCCCTTTGGTTTCAACAACGATGGACAACAGAGTGTTGCCACTATGACAAAAAAGTAATAAAAACTACAAAAAAAAATTAATAAATCAGAAAGAAATTGAGATACAGCTTTCAAACAAATTGCATTTAAAAGTACATTTTTTTCTCAATCCGACGGTATAAAAAGTAATATTGTCGGATATTTAGAAGTTTAAGAATGAAATTTTATTTAAAATTGGTCGTGAGATTTTTTGGAAATCTGATGATAGAAAAGCCTTTTCCCGAACAGCCAATGAAATGCTTGGCTATTACATAAGTTTCATAGGAAATCTGACGAGTCGCGGGCGATTTTTCTTGCTTGCAATTTTTACGTGTAATAACACTATTAACCTTTAATTCATGGCGTACGTAATGCATGACCAGCTCCGTACAAGATTAAAAATTTACAGTACCGAAAATTGTAAAGCTGAAATTTCTTTTAAAATTTGTTCATGACGGGTCCAGGAATGTTGTAGTTTAATCCATGGCGTACGCAATGTAGGATCAACTCCGTGCGATTTTTTATGTCTTAAATTTTAGTCTTTGAAAAAATCATTTTCCAAATGGTCGTTGTAATTTGTTAAATTGCTTTTTTTTTTTTCAGGAAGAGCTATTATGGCATTTAGAATTACAAACGGTTTTTGATTTTTTATTACATTTTCAACAAATTATTTATTTTGGCAGGAAGTGCCATTAAGGAATTTGGTGTTACAAAGGATTTTTGATTTTTTACATTTTCAACTACTTTCCCGGCGAGTTCCAATCGTCTTTACAATTGTAATATAGAAATATTTCGTTAAATAATCTTGATAAACCATTGCATGTCAATAAAGTCAACTCGTCACCTCGAATATAACTGACTACTTTTAATTAGTTTAATAACGATATCTTTACTTGCTTTGTTTTTTTAATAAGGTTCACAAAGATTCAAATATATCATTACCATTTCGAATGTAATGTTATAATACTTTACATTAACCTCTCTCATTCTGTTTCTCGCTCCATCGCCAATTCCAATATGAATCTTATTAATACAGTAAAACCTCCTTAAAGCGACCACGTTCCGTTCCAATAAAAATTGGTCGCTTCGAGCGGTGGTCTCTTAATGGAAGTCGTGTTTAAATTTTGATTTTAATTGTTGAAAAAAATGTAACAATGTCACTAAAATTTATTTTTCCCATTAGGAAAAAATATAAAAATTTAAGTATGAAAACAAAAGTTAATTACATAAGTTAATTACTGCAGAGTTTAAAAAATGAAATTGACGTTTGCTTTGAATTTACGGTTTTATCTATAACTTTTATTTCCAAGTCCTTTCAAAATTCAGTAAATAAGTGCAATTTTTTTTTTTTTTTTTTGTACGGGAACAAATAATGACGATTTCATTAATTTATCTATTTCTTTGAGAGTTTCCTATCAGAATAGGGCAGAGGAGTTCCGTCATTCTTAAGTCGTCATCAGAATTAAATTCATTGCCTAAAGATGCACAAAGGGGTTTAAACACATAAAAGTTAACGGAATAAAAAAGTCTAAACTTAGTTTAGAAGTTTGATGAATAATGCGCCCTCTGGAATTATTTTTCTAATAAAACCTTCTGCAAGCAACTAGAAAAAAACGAAATTTGTTTCATTTTCTTCAAAGAAATGGGTCGCTCATGGAGGGAGTTCAATTGGGATGATCTCTGAATGGAGGTAAAATTAGTATTGAGGCTATGGTAATAAATTCGTTCATTGAAAAATTATCGTTCAGGGAGGTGGTCGCACAGGGAGGTTTCACTGTAATTTGAAATTAATTCTCCGTACAAGCATGAAAAATAATCGGGTATTTTCCATTTTTAACTGTAATGATGGGTTTTTCAACAGTAGCATTTTTTACAATATCATAATATCTTGATAGTCGTTGACAATCTTCAGATGTATTGCCAGAAATCTTCTCTTTGCTTTCCCTAATTTTTCCAAGAAATTAATTTTATTCTTATTTTCGCTAAAATCTATGATTTTTTCGATTTCAATATGTTCAATTAGTGGTCAAAACATGACTTTATGACTTCTGAATCATCATTCATTATGGTTATAAATACAGTAAAATTTGTGAAACTATTAAACACACGCTAGGATCTCACAACAAAAATAACATCAAATTGACCCTATTTGGTACGCAAAACAATCGAAATTGACAAAAAATAAATATTCGCGAACGTCCTGAAAAACGCAGCCGCCTTCATCTAAAATAAACAATCAACTGATATCGTCGGTACCATGCTTAGAGGAGGAATTAAATAGAGAACGAATCGCTTTGTTCACTCCGTCGAACCCTGAAGCACTCATGTCGGAGATCTCATCGCCAAAAGGGTGTCGTTTTTTGGCGGTGATCCCTTTATTGGCAATTTTCTGATTTCATTCTCGTGATAAAAGAAATGCTCCAAAACGAACGCAGACGAAATAGGTCTTGGTGGGATGCGGAAAAAACCGGTTTGGCACGCATTCTCCCCACCATCACGTGATGGGGGTAAGCATGATATGTGCTTCAACAAAAGGTTGCTATTTCTGCGCCCAGTTATATTAGAAGTCTATAGTACCATGTCAAACTATCCAATATAAAAACAGTGTTGCCAGTGGGCTACTTTTTTAAAATCCAGATTTCTTGATTGGCAGCACTTTTCTGCCAATGGTAAAATTCCCCTTGTTTACGTCTTAATTAATATATCATTAAATAAGGCGAATTTTACTGTTTCAAAAAAGTGGTGCCAATCAAGAAATCTGAATTTAAAAAAATTAGCCCACTGGCAACACTGCTTTCATATTGGATAGTTTGACATGGTACCAGCGGTTATTGACAGACGTGGAGGTAACAGTTCTTACTGATTTTCCCGCCTACCTCACTTCAAAGAAGGTTGTCTTTGGAATCAATTAGCACTGATACTATGTGTAATCTCTAAAATAAATTTTGCTTTGATATCTCTTGTCTTTCTTTGGTGTTGCCTTTTGGGTGGCCAGCTGTGTATTTTACTTTGAAAAACCATAATTTGGGTTTCAATTGCCATCTTTAGTTATTCGCTCCTCGCCCTCCGCGATACTCCAAGGTGTATACACATTCAGCAATCTCGTCGCCAAGTGGAAAAGCTCGGCAAATGGGAAATATCGTCAATGGCAAACTGCGCATGTTACACTGAATATTACAACCATAGAAGCTCCTGAACTGATTTGTACGTGACCGCAAAACGAGTCGTTCTCGTGTATTTATTTTGCTGTGTTTCATTTTTCGTGTAATATTTTAATTTTATTTATACTTCTGAGTAAATTTTTTATGAATTGCCGCAGAAAACATATTTCTATGCAGAGAAAGATTAGTAGATTTGCAATATATGTCTCGTAATTTTGTTGAAATATTATTTGTAAAATAAATTCAAAGATGTAGAATTTTTATGCTGTTTTTCAGGAATGATGAGGTAATGTCGCGTATCTGGGTATGTGGATTTCTTTATATCCTCGAAACATCCCAACGGCTGGATGGATTTTAATGAACAAGGTATCCATCGATTCGTCTTAACCGTCCGATGGTTATAGTGTAGGTTTTGTTTTTATAAATTCAAAATGGCGGCCGTAAAATACAAAACGGCGGTAGAGACAAAAAAAAAAAAAATTACGCACTCTATTGAGTGGCATATCATTGGATAGGTCTTTCAAAATGAAGACGATGTTTCATTGACTGTTTTACAGTCAGGAACTCCGTTTAAAATATTACACAACCTGGAAGTTGTGTAGGTAGGATCTCTAGCTTTACTGCAACTCTAACCATCACAGGCATCTATAGGCCTCATCAAAACAGTGTTTATAGATAGGAAGTAACAATTAAACACATCTTAAAAGTCATCAATACAAGCAAATAAAAAATAGGTAAGTAATATAAAAAATAGTTTCACATTGATGAGAAATAATTAATTAGCTCGCTTTTTACGCAGTCGTTTTTTTTTTTCGTTATTTCTCTTTACAGAGTTATTTTATTGTCACACTTATGATTTTATAAACCGAATTAATGATAATATAAGCATAATTTTTCATTATTTAATTATTAAATAATAAAATAAATGATAAAAACATGATTTGCAGAATTTAAATGCAAAAATTTTTAAACACTAAAAATTAAAACTGAAATTGTTAAGTAAAAGCATATTTAAGTAAAATAAGTTTAATTTACATAATTTATCAACAAACCTCAATTTAAATACTCGAAATTTCACTCATTTATACCAGGATTGTAGTAGGTAGCTGCCCGGGCTGGGCTTTTTATATAAAACCGGGTTTTTTTTATAACCCTGATAAGATTGTTGTGTTTATTTAGTATAATGCAACCGACTAAGATGGAATTTCAAGGAACATAATAAAATTCCGTGTTAAACAGGTTACCGTCTTAGCCGGTATGGTATTCTTACTGTAAGAACAGGGGCATTTTTACATTTAAGACAGGATTCCGTTGTAAACAGGTTTCGTTTTGATAGGTTTTATTGTATTTTATTACTGAAGATTATTATTTGTGAGGAAAGTGGAATCATAGTCCACATTTTGTCACTTTAATACAATTTACCCGGGGAAAATTGCCCATTTAAGATCATTAAGAAGTCATTCCCATCCATTAGATTATTTAAAAAAGATTGTATTTATTTCGGCAATCGAACTCCTTGCACTTTCCTAAGCAAAAAATGAAAATTTCCCAGAGTAATTCCTCAGAGAATTTTCATAATTTCAATGGACAAATTTTGCTAAGTACTAAAATTTAGTAAAATTCTTTGTCTTTAATACTCAATTTTAAATTCCCTCATTTTTTCCAGTTTTCCCAATCAGGGACGTGGCGTACCTACAAATATTTTTTCGGGGGTGGGAATTCAAAAATTCCCCAACTTCAAAGAAATTGCTCTATTTTCAAACTAAAATTATATTTGCAATGTGTATTTAATGATAATGATACTTATACGTAAAAAAAAAAAAAAAAAAAAAAAAAACTCTTTCCAAAGAAAAATACTGAAACTAAAAACATAAAAATTGTAATTATTGGTTCATTTAATGAAAGTTTTTGTCTTCTATTGTGTACGAGTCATAATTGTACTTCATACGAAAATAGCCTCATGATATTTTGAGAAAGGAACAAATTTTTGGAGGAAATAGATTAGAGACGCTGTTGATGTACAAAAGTAAGGAAATTCAGGTCTGGTAGATGTATGATATTTTCGTAGCACAGAAAACACAATCACAAATTGAGTCTGTCTGCTTTTTGTATTTCTTTTAAAAATTTAACTAGTTTACTGTTACAGAACTCGTAAAGGTAGTCAGCAAAACAGTAAAGAAATTCTTATTTATTTTTTTTTTTTTTACTTAAAAAAAGAAAAAAAAAAAAAGAAAAAATGTTTCAAAAATGTAGAATTTCCCAACTCGAAGCTCAAATTTCCCAAGTTCACATATATCGGAGGGGGAGGCTCCCCCCCCCCCCATCGCGACGCCTCTGTTCCCTATACAGTGGCAACCCTGAAGATTATTATTTGTGAGGATTTACCCGGGGAAAATTGCCCACTTAACCCGGGTTTTTTTTTAATAAAACCCGCCCAAGCTGGGTTTTTTTAACGGTATATTTCTAATAAATTCGCCTAAATAAATCTACACAAAATTAATCTCAAATGAATATTCCTTATATTATTCAGATCTATTACATACATTTCATTTATTTCAGTAGCGGACTAAAAAATATGAGAATTCTTGAAGACCGTAATGCTTTCCAAAAGAGAGATTTCCCTATGTTTTTCCAAACTGCTGTTTTTGTTATAGCCTCGAACCAAGAGGAAGAATAGGGTCCATAGATCAATTCAATCATGTGACCACATGCCCCCAATTTTCCATTAACTAACCAAAATCACAGCTATTTTAGCCAATATTATTACTCAACCAATCAATGTGAAAAAACTTATGTGCAAACAAAATGCCTATGAGGTTGTCAACCATGCTAGGGTGTGAAATCAGTTGGAACTGATCTATTCTATATTTTTTCTGTCATTCCAGCACTGATAACATAAAACAAAAAAAGAATATTCAAATTTAAATAATTCCAGATGTACGGTCAAAGAAATCTTTTTATGATCATGACAATTATGTTTAAATTTATATGATAATGGCAGTGACAACAAATGTAAGGTTTCTTATGAATATGAGTAGGTAAATATATCTTTTCACACCTTAAAGTCCAACAGCCGACGCACAAAAACCTACTTTATCAAGCACAAGAAAAAAACCTTTATTTTATGGGGGAGTAGAAGTAGAGGAATCTAATGATTCATGTCTGCCAGAAGTGAAGTGGTGCATTAGCCAAAAATCAATTCCACCAGTGGTTCACTCGTAGATTTACCATTGTGTTTGTCCAGGGGCGTAGCTACAGATAATTTTTCGGGGGGTGGGGGAGGGGAAGAACTGAAAAATTTCCCAACTTATAAATCAAAAATTTCCCAGCTTGAAACAAATTGCTCTATTTTCCAACTGAAATGATATGTGCAATGTGTGTTTAATGATAACGATACTTATACACACACACAAAAAAAAATATTTTCAAGGAAAAATACTGAAATTATAAAAATTAAAATTATTGGTTCATTTAATGAAATATTTTTTCTTCTATTGTGTATGAGTCATAATCGTACTTCATATTAAAATAGCGTCGTGATATTGTGAGATTTTTTTGAGAAATGAGCAAAGTTTTGGAGGAAATAGATTAGAGAACTATTGACTGACATCATTAAAGAAATTCAGGTCTGATAGATGTATGATATTTTCGTAGCACAGAGAAACACAATGACAAATTGAGTCTGGCTGCTTTTTGTATTTCTTTTGATAATTTAACTAGTTTACTGTTACAGAACTCAGAAAAGTAGTCAGCCAGCAAAACAATAAAAAATTCTTATCTTTTTTCTACTATTATTTAAAAAAAAGAAAAAACGTTTCAAAAATCTGGAATTTTCCAACTCGAAGCTCAAATTTCCCAAGTCCACATATATTGGAGGAGGAGGCTCCCCCCCCCCCCCCCCCCCATCGCAACACCTCTGTGTTTGTCCTACAGCTATCCTCCATGTTTTCATACCTTTGTTTGTATGACAAACACGATGATAAACCTACAAATCAACCACTGGTAGTATTAATTTTTGGCTTATGCACCACTTCACTTCCATCAGACATGGACATTAGATTCCCCTACTTCCACTCTTCCATAAAATAAAGGTTTTTTTTCTTGTGCTTGATAACATAACTTTTTGTGCTGTCGACTCTTGGACTATCATTTTTTAGCAATTTCAGATACATCAAGCACAAATTACTTTTCGCCTGAATAAATAAGTTACAAAGAGGTTTTCAGTTAAAACTTTTATTGTCATTCCTTATATTACAGTAGAAGATATATTTATAATGCAAACCTAAAAATGCAAGGTTTTGATTACATAGGTCATTTCACATATCATTAAAACTTACTTTATAAACATGATTTAAAAATTCTAGATCAAGGGATCAGGAGATCACACATCCAACCTAAAGTTCAATTCTTCTCACACTTCTGTTAACAAGTCTGGAGTAATAGAAGCAATAGCGTCTTCAATTCTGTGTCTCAACTCTGGCAAATCATTAGGTAGCGTCGGAATGTAGACATGATCTTTTATAAAGCCCCAAAGGAAAAAATTGGGAACTTTTCGGTTAGCCGGGCGCCAGTGTTATATATACATATATATTTACATACATGTATGTATATATATATACATTGTATATATACACACATATATATGGATATATACATACAGTGAAGAATCCATAATCTACAATTTTCTATAATCCGCATTGCTTAATGAATGTAAACAATTAAACAAATTTACGAATTCTTGATCCAAAAATGATTTTTTAAAAGAAATATCTGAAAATTTTAAATATAAAAGTGAATGTAAAATCAAATTTTTAATGCAAGAATTTGAAAAATGCATTTTTTTGTGATAGCATACTAAATTAATTATTACATTTAATATTTTTCTTTTCATGTATTACTGAATATGGAATTAAAATAGCGTCCAGAAATAAGAAAATGACATATAATCCATAATACTCCATAATCTGCACTACCTTTGGTCCCAACTTGTGCAGATTAAAGAGCTTTGCCTGTACATGTATGTATACATTCATGTGTATATATAACACTGGCGCCCAGCTAACCGAAAAGTACCAAAAATCGCATGGCCCTATTGGTTTTTAAATCTTCAGCCCAGCAATAACGCTTTACGCTCAGGAGTCGCCATTTTGGGTATGTAGCACTGCAAGCCAGTCAATAACAAAGCAGTAATTGCGCATGCGCTTATCTAAAAGTGTTTGAGTTGCTCGAATTTATTTGTGACCTTGAATCAACACTCTGCAACTATTGAATACTATTAAAACTTATAACTGGAACATTCTTTTATGACACCCTGTATTATTTCGAAATTTTTTTAATTTATGAAATAAGTGTCTGAAACGTAGTGAGGGTAGTGATATTTCTACAGTGTCAATTGTAGTCATCTCTTAACTGCAAAATTTAATGTTTACACCCGAGGGGAAGTTGCATGTAGAATAACGTTATAAAGATCTGCTGTATTTTACTAATTTTTGTGTACGTAGATGCTGTTTTAAATATAAATATTAGATAAATGTTTTTTACACATTTAACATCTACAGTTTTTAATACATTTACCCATAAAAATGTTCGGAATTATTGTTTCACTGAAAAGTCTGTGATACTTTTACATTCATAAGGGTTTATTTTCTGTATGTGTAAGATAATTTGTCAAATTTCCATTTGAGAAAACCTTTTATGACAATGACAACATATGGACGGCATGGATTACACGAAGCTTTTTAAGACTTCCAGGGAAGTACAAACGATTTTGTACATATTTCACATTCAAAACATATTTCTCCTATATGGATAAGGAGATGTTGGTTTAAATTACCTCTATGTTTAAAAACTTTTTTATACTTTCATGTTCATAATAATCATGTTCAATTCCGCTCTATACAGGTTTCCTCTTAGTATGCATAAGCATAATTGTTGGTCCTCTTTATGTTAAAGACTAATATTCTCAATGTGAGATAGATTTACCATTAATGTAAACTTTGACTAACTAATAAAAATTTGTGTGACAAATTAATACAAATACGACAAACCAAATCTTCATTTTGCGCCCTCTTTGCCTTCCATTTTGGCGATCGAAGCATGTGCCCTCCCCCATCTAGTTTCGGCCCTGTATAATCCTTTTCCCTTTTAAAATTTCTAAATTATATTTTATTTATCTTTGCAGTATTTTTTATATTATTCCCAGCATTTAACTTTATTTTCGACTTCCTATTCTTAGCCCAAACTCTGGGCGGTGCATATATCTACCGACTTAGGTTTTTTGGTTAACTTCAACTTCCCCCCCAACTATTCTCCAATTACTTTTTATTGTACATACTATAATCAATTAATTGCTTCATTTATTAAGTATCAAAAATTAAAGATCGTTTTTAAAATAGTGACTTGCTAGGAAGTATTTTCCTGTTTTAACCATAAATCGTGTTGTTCTGATTTTAGAGTCTGTTAGAGATAATGTTCTAATGAATGAAACTTTTAGGATATTTCATACTTTACAAAGTTTATTACGACACTTTTGTCCCTAAAACGGAAAAAATAAAATATAAAAATGGGTTATTAAGGAAAAACTAGCGTCATTTGTTTTTTTTCCCACTTTTTGAAAATTGTACCCCATTTTCCCGGTTCCGTAACTCTCGTCCTATTTGGTCAATTCACAAACATGATTAGTGAATGTTGTAGAGAATTTTGTCCTCTACAAAACTGTAATTGTAATTTTTTCTGTAAAATACACTGGAACCGAGTTAATCCAGAAAAATCGAAAAAAAGTGCCGAAAATTTTTGGTTTTTTTTTATATAGTAAAAAACGCACAAGGTCTAGAAGGTCGAAAACTTGGTTTTTTCATTAGAGGGTCAACCTATACATAATACCCGAATTTTTGCAAGGCAGAATGCTATTTCTACTGGACTATAAAGATTTTTTTTCTGTATGGGTAAGGAGATGCTTTTTCAAATTTCCATTCTGAGTAAATCCTTTATGACATTGACGACAAACATACGGTTTTTCCCCAGTATGGATTATACGGTGCTTTTTAAGACTTCCAGGAAGTACAAATGATTTTGAACATATTTCACATTCAAAACGTTTTTCTCCTGCATGGGTAAGGAGATGCTGGTTCAGATTACCTCTATGTGTAAAAGATCTTTGACACTGAGGACAAGAAAATGGTTTCTCGCCAGTATGGATTTGACGATGTTTTTTAAGATTTTCTAACAGTAGAAATGATTTTGAACATATTTCACATTCAAAACGTTTCTTGATGGTACTTGTATGGTGAAGACGATGTTGGTTTAAACTCTTTCTTCTTGTAAATGGTTTTTGACAATCATTGCAAACATATGGCTTTTCTCCTGTGTGTTTTCGAAGATGTTGTTTTAGATGCTCACTGCGTGTAAATGAGGCTTGACACATTTTACATTTATAAGGTTTTTCTCCTAAATGGATATTAAGATGCCTGTTCAGAGCATCTTTTCTCGAAAATGCTTTTGGACAATTATGACAAACATGTGGTTTTTCTCCTGTGTGTCTCATAACATGTAGTTTTAGATGTTCGGCACGTACAAAAGATTCTAAACACAATTCACATTTATAAGGTTTCTCTCCTGAATGATTAAGGAGATGCTCTTTTAAACTTTCTTTAAAAGTAAATGCTTTTTGGCATACAGGACAAATATGTGGCTTTTCTCCAGTATGTGTTAAAATGTGAGATTTTAGAATTCCCAGGCGTAAAAATGACTTTTCACACATTTCACATTTATAAGGTCTTTCTCCCGTATGCATAAGGAGATGCTTTTTCAAAGTTTGATGCATTGTAAATGGCTTTTGACATTCAGGACAAACATATGGTTTCTCTCCTGTGTGGATAAGGAGATGTCTTTTCATACTTTGTTTCAATGAAAATTGTTTTTCGCATACAGGACAAGTAAATGGTTTCACTTCAGAATCTGTAAGAAGGTGTGGTTTTGATTGTCCAGCCTGCGCAAATGATTTCGAATCCATTTCACATTTGTAAGATTTCACTGTGGTACATATAAGGGGATGGTTATTTAATATTTCTTACAGAAAATACTTTTGACATCCAGGATAAACATGTGGTTTCTGTGTAGTACGTGTTAGAAATGTAGTCGTGGGTATTCAGCTAGTAAAAATTCCCTTAAGATAAATGTTACATTTGTTAGGTTTTTCTTCCACATATATATATATATTATAAGATGGCTGTTCAATTTTTGTTTCATAGCAAATTCTTTTTGACAATTGGGATAAGCATGTGGTTTCTGTTCAGTGAGTTTTTGACAATGTGTTTTTAGAGTTCCTGCCTGTAAAACTGATATTATACAATTTTCGCATTTATATGGCCTCTATCCAGAGTGAAAAATTATGCTTTTACTCATCTTTTTTCCCACTTCTTCCTATGTTTTTACAAATGTCCTTTCACAGTAATGGATTTGAATTCTTAGAATTCAATACAGCTTATGGTGGTTTGGATATAAATGTTCAAATATGTATTTTTTCTCTTTCACATGAATACGAAACCACAGTTCAATAAGTTAACACTCAATATCTTTTTTTAAAAAAGATAAAATATTACCTTAAACCTTACACAAAATATTTTATATTTTTTGAATAAGTTTCCCTCAGTACTTATGATTTATAATTATGATGCTAAGAAACAACATTAGAAGAATTTCATATTTGACAAATGATTTCATAATTGACTAATAATTTCTCTTTCTATTATATATCCTTCAGCTTGTTGTTATTAGCACACATAAAAACCTTATAAGGGATCATTAGAAACCTGTAAAAATATAAAAAATAAATAAAAAAATCGTAATAATGCACTATAAAGTTCATGCATACATTAAAAGAAAATATACACAGGGTGAGCTAAAAGTCCTTCACACACATTAAAATTTAAATTAAAAATAAAGAGTGTTTCAAAAATACAGCCTGGATGGAAATGCTTCTCATGATCAAAAGATTTTTTTTTGAAAAGAATAATAAAAATATTAATTTTATATATATAGAGAGAGAGATGATGTTATATCTTCAACAGAGCCTGACATGGCAAGGTTTGAAATAAACATTATACCTAAATTCTGTGTTGAATTCAGACATTTTTCTCGGGTGTTTTAATGTTGTGGCCACATTGTTTTTGACAGTAAACACCCTTGAATTTTATATACAGTAGACTCCCTCAAATCAGCACATCATCACAGACGTAAAAAATTAAAACTTTCAGTTCAGATGTAGTGTCAAAATTAAAAACTTTCTTATTTTTTATGTCACTAGGGGGCTCTGCCCCCTACGAGCTACGCTCGCAACCCCCGTTCAGGTTGGTTGATTTTTGACGGCCAATTATCTGCACGAGGGATATAGACCCAGGGGGGAGTACCCTTTGTGGGGGTTTTTCTAAGGGAACCTAAACCGTATTTACGCATGGAAATCCATGGCTCGAAGAAAACCACGAAAACTCCGAACGATTAGGCGGACGGGCGCGATTGGGTTCGAACCCAGCACCTCCCGTCTACCAGCTTCGAGAGCAGAACCTCTCAGCCACTGGTGGGGCTACCCCCGTTCAGACACCGCAGACTCTAAAAGCATGCTAATTTGACCAGCGTTATAAAAGGATTTCGGAAGATTGGATTATAATTTGAAAAACAGTGGCGATCTCCCTATAAACGGATTCTATTAATTTCTCTTTGATTGGGGAATTTTAAGGCCAAATCAGCTGCTATTAAAAGATACAATGGCTGTTTCCATCTTTGATTCAATAAAATCAGTTAAAAATTTCAAAATAAGCTAATATAAAATGAATTAAGTAAACAGAGTCTTTGTCTCCCGGTATTTTTTAACAAAGCTAAAAGAAAGTTTTTTTAAATAAGACATTTTAAATGTATCGTTTTTAATCTGACGTAATTTTCACCAAAGTTTCTTCTCTCTTTTTAATATTCACGTGAACATACTTTTGTTAGAAATGAAATATTATTTGCGCTGTCCTAACAAAAATAGTCGAAAAAATCATCTCAAAATATCAAATAAATGTCTCGCGCAATTTTAAAATTTAAACTGTTTTGCAATATTATTTTTTGTTCATTTTACATAATATGTGTAATGTGACGTAATTTATCCTATTTAAGACTTCTAACGCATGTTAATAAATTTATTATTTAAAAATATTTTTTCTCTTTTAAAATTCACGTGTAAATATAGTTTTTATAACATAACTTTCAATGAGTTCCTGCTTTTTATATTTTCTGTTTATAATAGTCACGTGTAAATAAATTTTTAATTTGAAGAAAAAATTATTGTTTGTGCTGTTTATACAGTTGACAACAGTTTAAATTAATACCATTTTTTGAAATATGTAAAAACATCTCTCGAAATGCTGAAAATTTGAATTTAAAGAAGAAATAAAACCTCAAAAAATGAGTCAAATTAAAGAAATAAATGCAGTCTGCACACTGGGAAATTCTAATGCATAATATGATCTAAAAATGATTGAATTCCCATGTATAGTTTTTGCTTCTATGAAACTTTTTTAATGGAACGATTTTGTCCAAATTTAACATTAAATATCTCTAAAATAATTCTTCGATTTGAAAACTGTTTGCATCAGCATGTTTATCAAAGATTTTTGTATAACATCTATCATATAATCAAAGATTTCTCTATATAAATATTCCAGCGTTTTTAATATTTTTGTATGCAATACTTTTCTTGATATTAACGAAGAAAGGCTTCCAGTCACAAAAAATTCAAAACCGGCAGCGGCGGTGACAGCGTTAGTCACTTTTTTTTTTTTAGAATAGAGAGATTATGCACGCATTTTAAATGTAATTCTCATTAATATGACTGAACTCATGCTTTATCATGAAGGAAATATAAATTTCTGAAAAAATTCAAGATATTGCTGATATCTATGGTAATCACAATCTTTTTATCCAATATATTTATGTATTAATTAATCAAGCTTTTTTACTTATTAAGCCTGGCTAAACTTGAAATAAAACTTCCTTATTTTATGATTTTGATGTGAATTAGTACGGTACCTTTATGATGAAGCAAGTTGCATTGAAAAAATTAAGAAAAAGATGTATTTTTATGGTGCATATTTAATTATACATTATCAATGCATTTACTTATAATAACTTAATCATTTGAAAAATCATCTTAATTTTTATTACTTTAGTATATTACTTATTTTAATATTCTATTACATTGCAAGCGCTCATTATAATTTCGATTGCATTATAACCTTCAAATTATGTTGAAAAAATTTAGGCATGTCAATGACCAGAAATCCACAAAACTCTAGCACAACCTCTGGTCCTAAGCAGTGCAGATTTGAGGGAGTCTATTGTATTATATTTTTAAACAAAAATCTAAAAAGGAAACTACAGTTTGAGGGAGCATACACACAAGCATGTTACACCCGTGGAGGTTGCGCTTTATGACGTCATATATTTATATACTAACTATACTCTATCGATAAACAAACGTTTGTCGCATTCGGCGACACCAACCTTCTACTCTTTCCTTGGGAGTGTTGAAAATGGAAAAATTAATTAAGGCAATGACAGAGAAAAAAATCTACAGATATTGCAATAAAAGACTTACAGAAAATATATATTTTATTCAAAATAGCAAATATTAATATTTTTTTAACAAAACATACTATATTGCAACCAAGAAAGTACCATGAATAAGTGGGGGGTTCCTTTTGTTGTTGTTGTTTTTTGTATTCCCATCCAGGAAATTGCAATAGCAGGTTTAAAATTCCAGAGAAAATGGTTGGTTGGTTGGTTGGTTGGTTGGTTGTATTTATGATTATTTTTTATTATTTTATCCATAGAAAATGGAAAACGTGAAAACGAATATGAAATCGATCTACAGAAAATATTTTTCTGTAATTGTAAATATCAATATTTTTTTTAACAAAAGACACCATTACAACAAGAAAAGTACCTTAAACAAGTGGGCATTTTTTTGTTTTGTGTTATATACATCTGGGAAACAGGTGAAACAGAGGAAGAAAGGAATCTTTCTTTTTTATCAGCTTGAAAACAGAGGATTCTCCGAACAAGCAATGAAGCAATTTTAACACTGGTGAAAACGCAAAAACTGAAAGTTGGTCATTAGATTTTTTAACTAACATGTTATTTAGTTATCAAAAAATGAAATTTCTGGCGCATTTTGACTTAGTTTTCATACACCCTTATCTAAATTTGAGCTAAATTAAGCTAGATTTCCACTAGCTCGGCGACAGACAAAAACTTTCTTTTATTTATATAAGGGTAAATTAATACTTTTAAGGAAGACACTAATAAGGAATGCCTTTAAAATTATTTTTTACAATATAGTTATAATTTTTATATTCCAGTTTTATGCATATTATATTAATCTATGAACAATATTTATCCCACGTCATAGTCAAATGTCCAATAGTAAATCAGAAATTTGATTGTAATAAAATAGAAATACGTAAATCATAACATCGAAAATTCCAATACTTTACAAAATATCGAGACAATAGAAATTTTAGAAGGAGGGGGGGGGGGGGGGTAGTATAAAAAAAAAGTCTATGATTATTAGCGGATGGTATATTTCCTATTACAAGTGTTAACAGATAAATTACCTTAAACATCTTGATCTATTACTAATTGTAACAATTAGTAATACAAATATGATATAATTGAAACTGAAGGTTCAATGTTTTAAATACTAAATAAAATAATTTCAAACTAAAACTGCAGAAGTGAATCCTGATCATCAGATTTACTAGCTTCATTATTATAACACATTTAATTAATATTTAATAGCATTTTTTTTATGTACAGAGTTGCTTTGTTAGGGATGAATAATCAAACACTTAAGACAGTATTAAATTTTTAACAACTTTTGTAACCTCAAATGTTATCTTTTTTTTAATGGGAAAGATTTGAGCCCCTCCTTTCTCTATGCCCTTAAACACTTCCTGATTGGTTTGATTGTTAGATTAAACAAAAAAAATCTTGTGTAATATTCGAAGTTTATTAATCATATGAAGTTAATTAAAAGCAGCTATTTATAGCATGGTTCGTACACTTGAAAACATGAGAAGTAAAATTCAAGTACTCAGATACACATAAAATTACATGCATTCAAATGGCTATAGAATACAGTTGAAACTAGGGGTGATTCTGTTCCGAATTTTGGGGAAATTCAAGGCATTCATTTCAGAAAAAAAAAAAAAAAAAATAGATCATCATTCCGAAAATTCGGACATAAAAATTCGCGAATTTTGTCAAAGGATCGCGGGAAAAATGCAAATTTCGTCAAAAAATAGCGGGAAAAGTGCAAATTTCGTCAAAAAATCTCGAAAAAACCCCACAAATTTCGTCAAAAATCGCGAAAAAACCCTGCAAATTTCGTCAAAAGATCGCGAAAAAACCACAAAGTTCGTCAAAAGATAGCGAAAAAAAGCAAATTTCGTCAAGGGTCCGCGAAAAAAAAGTGCTGGGAGTGGATTTACCCCTCCCCCTTTCCCCCCATCTGCTGTAACTTTTCAGAAAGTTTTTTTTTTTTTTTTTTTTTTTTACCCAGAATCACCCCTGGTTGAAACATGTTAACATGAACTGCTTTTAACAGGAACTATTTCCAGCTGCCCACCAAGTTGTACAGCCATTTACTGAGATTTTATTAGTCCTTTTAACACTAACACTCTTAACGCGAAATATTCTTTATCACGAATTGAAAAGTATCGGCCTTTGAAATATTTCCTTACTCATAGTACGAACGAAGCAAGTTTTAAATCTTTTCGATGCAATTGTACCGAGTTCTATACTCCAAATTTTTGAAAGAATGTTAGTCTTTGAAGGGAAATTTGTTTAGTTTGTAAAGACGCAGACTAGTGATTGTAAAATTGTCAGGCAATTTCTCCTTCTACCCACTCAAACGACAAAATTCTATTGTAAGAATTGCATTGAGGTGTGGAAAAAAAAAAAATACATAACACTAATTAACCCTTTATATCCTAAATTATGAATTCATGAAAATTTCGTCTTCTAAAGCATTTTTCATGAATATTTGAAACTACATTAGCAGATTTGCATAATCCTTTAATACAATTTTGAAGGATAAAGGGGACCTTCTACATTAGGAGACAAAAAAAAGCACTTTTTTATGATTTTTTTTATAAGAAAACTGCATGATGGATCTTTTTGAAATTTTAACAGTTTATTGTACATATCTTAAGGTATACACAAGAATTTTTTTATTACATTTTGTTGCTTTTACTCTAAGTTATAAACAAATATTTCAACTGCTTTGGAAAATTTCGTTTGGACAGTGGACATGATAGTATCTTGTAGAATTATTTGAAACACAAAAATAAATATTATTCGTTAACTTCGTGAGTATAGCTTCTAGTTAAATTAAAGGAAACCAAAAAATCAAGATGATCCATTGAGTAGTTTTTTTAAATCTTGCCCACCGTGTCAAAAAATGTGGTTAACATGGTGGGCAAGATTAAAAAAAAAAAAAAAAAAAAAAAAAACTACTCATCTTGATTTTTTTTTAATTAAAGCTTATTTAATTGCCTTCGATATGAATTAAAGTTTTTACTAAAATTATTTTTTTAAAAAGTTATATAAATAAATAACAACGAATTTTTTTAACAAAATAATTTCTTTTTTAATAAGCCATTACATAACTTTTTAAAATAAATTTATGGGTTCCTTTCATTTAACTAGAAGCTATACTCACGAAGTTTACGAAAAAAATTATTTTCGTGTTTCAAATAATTCTACAAGGCGCTATCATGCCCACCGTCCAGACAAAAAAATTTCCAAAGCAGTTGAACATATTTGTTTATAACTTAGAGTAGAAGCAACAAAATGTAATAAAAAAATTCTAGTGCATACCTTAATAAATGTACAATAAACTGTTAAAATTTCAAAAAGATCCATCATGCAATTTTCTTACAAAAAAATCATAAAAAGTGCTTTTTTTTTTCTCCTAACGTAGAAGGTCCCCTTAATTAAATTTGAATTTATAGGGATTTTGTGCAGTATTACTAACTCTACTCAAACTTCTTATTTAAAATATTTTTTTAGTGTTTTGTAGAATTAGGAAATGTACAAATATAATTTTCTTACAATAGAAATATTTCCGAACTGAAAATTCTCTCTTCCCCCCCAATCCTTCAACGTCAAGAAAGCTAAGAAGATGCAAAAGCAAAAGGAATCATCCTTTTAAAAATATTTTGGTTTTGTGCAACCAATAATGCTTTTGGAACAATATAAATAATGTATATATAGCTCATTCTAAACTGTATTACTACTAATCAATGTATTAAATGCATTTTATACCAAGTTATTTTAATGATACTTTAAAGTACAGTCAGGATATAAACGTAGGGGTGCACAACCTTTTTAAGACTTACAAAAATGTTTGGGTTGTCGAGGGCCAAGTCAGTATCACAGCAAAAATTCAATATAGGGGAGGTAGGGGGGGGGGGTAGTCTTCATTCTTGATGAATAATTATTTTTTGTCTATAACAAAACCAAACAAACGGAAATAAATAATTGTATGCACTAATGCAGGGCTTCTTCGCATCTGTATGAATAACCGTACAACACTTTATGAAGACTAACGGTCCCTTCTTGATAGATGGTAACTTGAAGAAAAAAAAAATACACAAAATTTCTAAATAATTGAACGTTATTGAAAATTATATATATATAAAAAAAAAATTATTGAAGAATAACTTCATTTAAAATAAAAGGAAACTTATTTTTGAAATAACAAGGCATGATGGACTAATTATGCTATTTTTTTTTGCAGGGTATTAACAAAACTCGTTTTTTTTCTTTGTCAATCAAGTGCGACAGATTGATGAAATTCGCGATTTTTTATCAACGACCAATAGACAGATTTCACGGTAATTTTTCAGTGCCGATTGGCAAATGCAATCTTTTCAAACAATATATAATTTTGCGATACCTGAGATAAATTTTCAAAATTCGCGATTTTTTTTCCACAACGGATCAACGAAAATTGCGATTTTTTCTGCCCCCGATCGAATTATTTCGCGAGTTTTTTGTTCTGCGATCGATCTTCGAAATTTGCAAGTTTTTTCCAGGAACGATTGACAAAATTCGCGATTTTTTTTTCATGAGTGAGTGGGGAATTTTGCGATATTTTAAGTGACGGATTGACAATATTTGCAATTTTTTGCTAACGACCAATGGACGGAACGTGATTTTATCCCGATATACATTGGATGTAATTTGCGATTTTTTTCGCGCAATAAATTGGCGAAAGTCGCGATTTCTTTTACGCGCACAGTCAATGAAATTTGCGATTTTTTCCTGCGACCAATGGATTTCTATTTCACGATATTTTTGGCGACCAACACACAAAATTTGCAATTTTTTTTTCATGAGCTATTCCCGAAATTCGCGAATTTTTGAGAAAATTCAAGATTTTTTTTTCACGAGCGATTGACAAATTTCGCAATATTTTTGCGACCAATTGACAAAATTTGTAATTTTTTTTCTATCAATTGTCGAAGTTCGTGATTTTTTTCCGCAATCATGACAAAAGTCATGATCTTTTTCTCGCGATAAATTGATAAAATCGCGATTTTTCCCCAGCCGATCAACGAAATTTGCAATTTTTCGTACGTCATCGACAGAATTCGCGATTTTTCTGTGCCCGAAAACAAAATTCGCGATTGTTAACCGACTCTGACGAAATTTGAAAAATTTTCCGCGGCAAATTGACGAAATTTGCGATTTTTTCTCGCAATAAGATGGGGAAACTCACGATTTTTCCGCAGCTGATCAAGAAAGTTTGCAATTTTTCTGCCGCTCATCGACAAAATTCGCGATTTTTCCGCTTCCGATCAACGAAATTCGCGATTCTTAACTGACTCTGGAGAAATTTGTAATTTTTACGCGACAAATTGATGAAATTCGAAATTTTTTCTCGCGATAAACTGACGAAACTCACGATTTTCCCGCAGCCAATCAACAAAAATTGCAATTTTTCCGTACCTCAAATTACAAAATTCGCAATTTTTCTCCGCCCGATTAACGAAATTTGAGATTTTTCTGCGCCGAATCGACAAAATTCGCGATTTTTCCTCTCGCGATCAACAAAATTCGAAAATTTTCCGCGCCCGATAAACGAAATTTGCGATTCTTAACTGGCTCTGACGAAATTTGTAAAACTTGACAAAATTCCGATTTTGTTCTCACTTTAAACTGACAAAACTCGCGAGTTTTCCGCAATCGATCAAGGATCAGATATTCGACAAAATTCGCGATTTTTACCGCATCCGATCAACGAAATTCACGATTTTTAACTGACTGATGAAATTTGCAATTTTTTCAACGGCAAATTGTCGAAATTCGCGATTTTTTTCTCGCGATAAACTGAAAAAACTCGCGATTTTTCCCCAAACGATCAACGGAATTTCAGATTTTCTGCGACTCATCGATAAAATTCGCTATTTTTCCGAGCTCGATCAATGAAATTTGCGATTCTTAATTGATTCTGATGAAATTTGCAATTTCTTCCCGATGCAAATTGACGAAATTCGCAATTTTTTCCAGCGACATATGGACAAAAATTGAATTTTTCAAATTATAAATTGACGAAATTGTATTAAAAAAAAACCCGAAGAAATTTTATAAATTGTGATCGCAGGCCACAAGTTAACCCATGGCGGGCCACAGGTTGTGCGTCCCTAATATAAAGGGTTAAGGGGGCCAGGTAAGCGTAATTTCGGAAAAAAATTGATTTTTACTTTTTTATATCATTAAATAGTTTAAACTTTTATATTTCCAACGATGTGTCACACATGTTTATATATATATAAAAGAAGTGTTGGAATTATTCATTCTTTCTAAGAGTACTTCACAGCTTAATGGCCTTTTAAAATCTTTAATTGACGTTTTCTCAAAACTTGGATTTTTCATGTTTGTGTTCCTTTTTTTCAATATCTATTAAACTTAAGAACTCGCATTTTTTTTTTTTTAATACTCATGTTATATTGTATACTTTAACACCGTGATTTAATGATTTGTTGAGAATTATTTATGTTAGGCAGTGAAATGTTACCAAAAATGCTAATTTAAAAATGATTTTCAATAAATAATTAATTTTCAGTTTCACTTAGAAAGAAAATGGTCTGTTAAAATACGTAAAGCATGTTATTCTAACTACTTTAAAAAATCTAGATCTCTATCTTTCACCATTTCTGAGAAAAAGGCACATAAAATTGCTGATTTTAACATGGCGGAGATAGGGCTTTCCCAGTCCGCTTAAAGTTGTTTTCACAAAGCGGTTTACGTGCACTAATTAAACTGAGAGATCACTGTGACAGGGATGACTTAGATTCTAACCAGCAAAGGAAAATTGAGTTGGCTGTCCAGAGTTTTGGTGGATTTCTTTGGATATAAAAAGTAAATACCGGCCAGTTCTCCTTGAAAAGACTTCCACCAAGAGATACCCCACGTGTAGGTCTATATTTTTGACGGATCGATCAGCAACACCAGCAACACAGTATATTTTGAAGATACACACAGGGTTGCAAAAAGGCTGGCTAAAATTAAAAAAAGCCATGCCGGTGGATTTTATTGGTTTTAACCAGCTTTTTTTTGGCCAAAATTGGCTTTTATACATTTATTGGCATTTTAATTATAAATGACACATTTTTATGTGCTATTTAATTAGTTTTAAAGACATTTAATTGAGGTAGAAATCAATGTAACCCAATTTTTTAATAATGAAGACATTAATATTGGAATAAAGGGTCATACCAATTGCTTTCTCTGGTTTACACTGACCTTAACACTTTTTTTTACTGCTTTACATAATTAAAAAGGACAATGGTTGCTTAGTTACATATTTTATTAACTAATTTTAAGGGATATTAATAATACAAATCTTATTTTATTTCTCATAAACATTTATTTAAAATTACACAAAGTCATTAAATAAAAACATCATTTCTCTTTATTAAATCAGTATTATGAATAACATATGCATTCATTTCTGCATGAATATGCGCTATTTTAAATAGGAACTAGCTTTTCAAAATTCAACAAGTTTTATTTGAAGATTTTTTTTTTTTTTTTAATTGTTCTCTTTATTTTACGCACTTACATGTACTAAAATTTCCTCAAATGTTATATCCTTCCTAATTTCTCTTTCAACATTGTTTATTCTATGATTTTAATCTGTCCGTATGGACATATTTGAAATAAGTTAGATAACAGCTTAGTTGCAGAAAAACTTTTTACATATATCATTTTTAGAAGTTATCAGAACATCGATTGCTTATTACTGGGTGTTCTCAAGTATTATATTAGATAATGTCAGTTATTAAATACATATAATCAGTAATGTAAGAATGCTTCTATTTTAATGTGTAACATTTTCTTATTCTTTCATATAATCTTTAAAATGTGGGGTATGTATAGAGCTATAATAAATAATTCCAAACCAATACTTTAGAGTTTAATTTAATGTATTCTACTGAATATATATATATATATATATATATTTTCAGACATAATGCCTTCACAGTTGCATTCTAGCAGTTATAAGGTATTATTTATTTGACAAAATCTAATAGAAGTTATAAATATTTTCTACTAAAAAAATATAAAGTGTATAAAAAATAAATTAATCCAAATTTTAGGTGAATTATCTATAAACCACCTTTTTGAATAATAAAAGCCGGCATTTTTTAAGAGGTTAAAACCAAAAAACTGGCTAAAAGCCGGCAACCCTGGATACATATGCATATTTATTCTTGTTACATGGAATATTTTAAAGTATGGATAACATTAACACGAACAACTTTTAACACAAACATAAAAATATTAAAATACATACTACGGAATGATATAAAACAAGTGAGTAAGTGTGATCGCACAGAGGGTTTCGTTTAATGTCTCTTTCAAAACACTTCATCCTTAAATTAACAAATCAAAATTGTTAATATAAATAGGCATAACCAAATGCATAATTTTTTTTTGTTTTTTAAATCAGATTAGCCATTTTTTGACAGAGGCCTTGTTTACCCCTCCCCCAACCAAAATTCATTTCACCTTAAATTTATAAAATTCTTATTATGTGTTATAAACTATGTCAAAGTTTAAAAACAGTCGGTTCTTTAGTTTTCCTAACTTTAACAAATTCCCGTCAATTGTCTGTGAGAAAAAGCATCTCTTTTATAAGTTTAAAAATCGATTTTTTCGTGAATTGGAAAGTTGTGGTGAGATTTTTTTTAAATTTAGATTTTATGAATCAGTGTACAAAATAACATCCGGATGCGAAAGAACCAAATTTGTAAAATCAATAGTTAACAAATTATGTACTGCAATTATTAAACCCTAGTATAAAAAAATCATCTCTTTATCTTTCCGTGTCATGTGGCCTGCCATGCAAAAAATGCAATTAATTATAAAAAAAATTATAATCTTTGCTTCTGATTGTCGAAATTAAGAAAAGACATATTCTGAAAGAGAATGAAATTTTACATCGGATAGCGTAAAACTCAACTCAAAAATCGATATTTAAAAAAACTTTGGTGTGTATAAAAATTCTGAGTCTGTTACTGACTGCAAGATGCACCTGTTTTATGTTCTGTTATTATCTCTGAAAATTCAATGTCATCAGACATCTGTCACCTTCACAAACGAAGGGAAATAAAAGATTTTTCCTCAATTTTTAACAGGGTTGGCACGGTTTAAACCAAGTGTTTTAACCATGGTTTAAACCACGGTTTATAATATTTTCTTTTTTTTTGTAATTTAATTGTTTTAAATTATAGATAGAAGTAATTTCTACTTTTAACACTTCATCTCAGCAGTCAACATGAGACATAATGAGCCTAGGTCATGTTTCTATGCATGTAGAATGAAAATTAGCATGTGCTGATGAACATATCTGGTACCCTAAAGATTTTTCTTAAAACATGTGAAATTAGAAAAGATAAAATAGATAAATAATATTCAATATTTAGCATAAAATATTTTCATTTAAAAAATGCAGATTATTTACAGTAGTTAATAACAAAATACAATGATATTTAAGATTTTGGTTAAGTTGTAAAAGAAAATTTTCTGGATTGGGATTGGGGAAGATTATCCTTAAAGAATTTAAAAGAATAACTTAAGATATTAAATTGAATAACACAGCTTGCAAAAATTGAGTGCTAGTTATAGCATTTCAATAATACCAATCAATCTTTTCTGTTAGTTGCTGAATCTAATGGCCAAGAATGTTGCCTTGGACACTTCGAGTTATCACTCAGAAAACAAAATAACCAGAAGTATTTGGATATTAAAAAAATAATAATAACAACAACCACAGAATAATATATTATATTCATGAAACTGCATCAAATGTTTATTGATTGATTATTATATTATTAATCAAAGGATTCTTTATACAATTTTCAAGGTATCAATGTTTCACTGTGTAGAGCAGTTTACTAGTGTACTTTGAACATAAGACATAGCTGTTACTAATAATGTTTAAATTAGAAATGATTTCAATTTTCTATATAATTGACTGTAATTATTTAATTTAAATATTTTCAAAAGTTATATTACTTATATAATATCCAAAAATGTTTATTTTATCACCAGATATGCATCTGTATGCAATAGGAAATTATATTTTTAAAAACCCGGTTTAAACCAAAAAAAACCTGGTTTAAACCAAATAAACCGGTTTTTTTGGTTTTTTACAAAAAAACCCGGTTTTTTTCCAACCCTGATTTTTAATGAATTTTCGAGTTTTTATGGTACAATCAAGATAATTTTTTTTAATTTCAAAAAGCTGATTTTTTCCCCCCATCATGTGGTACTAATTTCAAATTTCTGGAATGTGTAAGAAAAAAGTAATCGTGCCTTAAAGAAATCGCCAGTCCTTATCTTCCATTAAAATGACACCTTTTAATCAGTGGAAGAGATCATTTTTGTAATTTGATAAAAAATCTATGACTTTGTTGAATTATGAATGCCTTTCTGATCTTGTAATTGGGGGGGGGGGGAGGTTGTTAGTTAATAACGCCTGTTAATTACAACTTTTCAAAATTTTATGATTTGTAGTTTGATGTTAGGTGTTCAGCTATAAGTATGCAAAATTTCAAGTCTCCAACACATATAGTTTCTGAGAACGGGCTCTGTGACAGACGGACAGACAGATGAGTGAGATGAATAGGGTTTCGTCAGATGAACGAAACCCTAAAAATGAAAAAGTCTGTAATTTTGTCCCTACATCTGAACTGAAAATTTCATTGTTTACATCTGCAATGATATGTGAATTTTAGGCGTTTGCAGATTTGAGGGAGTCTATGGTATTTCTAATAAATTAATAACGAATAGTACATTAAAAATATGCTTAAATATAGATAAATCATAAATAAAACACATAAAAATAGAAACAATATTATTGTTAACAGGATTGCAGAAAGAAATGAGAAAATATGATGGAACATAAAATTGTAACCATGATATGCAGTCTGGAAAAATAATTTTAGTTGTCATTTGATGTTTTAGAGTTCCGAATTTCTAACCTTGATTCAACTTCGTGAAGTGGGAAAACGAACATTATTAGACCCAGATCATCAGCTTTGTTTTGTTATGCAGAAAAAAACGTGCATTGATTTTTTTTATTTTTTTATTAAAGAAAAACCTATTTCTGCTTTGTGTGTGTGGGAGAAGGGGAAACTTGCAAACAGAATATATTTTTTTTGAAAAATGAAATTTGTTGAAAATGGCAGTGTGGGGGATATTTTCATAATTTTATGGCACATAATTATTATATTATTACTTAATGCACAGCTATTAATAATATATAATATAATTGTATATACATCAGTGATGCAACAAATAATAGTTTGGCTGAATAACCAAATACCAATTATTTGGCCTAGTTATGGCTGAATAATGAAATCATTTTTGTCTAAAAACAAAATAGAGTATGCACTATAATGTACAATTCTTGTATATTTCACAATTACAATCTATTATTTTCTTTTCGAAAAATTATTTATATGCAAATTTAATTTTTTAAAGCATTATTTTATTCTGGAAAAATATTTGGCTATGTTCAGCCTAAAAGTGCATCAAAAATATAATCCCCCTCCCCCCCCCCCCCCCCAAAAAAAAATCTTAAACAAAAGTTCATCATCAGTTACTGTCTAGTTATATTTTAGTAGATATTATGTACATTGTTACATTTTAAAACTACTAGAAACCATAAATTTCATCTTTCAGATGAAAAAAAATAAAAAATACGAAATCTTAATATCTTAAGACAAATCACTGATAGAAAGGAATATCCCCTAATATGGTGGAAGGAAACAAATGTAGACTTTATAAAGTTCACAATTAATGAAAAATACTTTTTTTTGGGGGGGGGGGGATGCCAGCAGACAATTGTTAAGAAGTGTTATAGTGAATGCTTTCAGATTTAGAGGAAGGAAATATCTGTAAGGAAAATAAATTTAAAAAATATTGACTATGTAGTATCTTAGTTACTGTATTGTTACAATTTAACAGACATTGTGTATGTTGTTGCTGTTACATTTTAAAATAATCAGAAAATTTTAAAAGTACTAGACTACATAAATTTCAAGTTTCAGATGAAAGAAAATCTAAATTAAATAGTGATGTAAAACATACATAAATACTAATTAAAAGAATTTAATACTTGTATTTCTTTTATTATTTAATAAGAATTAGTAACACACATAAAAAAATTACTTAAATTATATTTAACTTTTAAGCGCATTTTACTAAAAAAAGAAAAACTTAATTATTGCAGCATCTAGTACGACTTAAATATTTATATTCTTTATATGTCTAATGAAAGATATCACCGAAAGAAATATTTTTTTATGTAACAAGGGATAAATATTAAATTTCCCATTAGGTTTTAAAAAAATTAGAATTTGCTTGTATTTCTCCATTAGGAAAATTTTGAATAGATTAACTTTAAATTTAATAGATTACGTTAGCTTATTACAGGTACTTTTTGTACTTATTGATACAGCATAAAAATTTTAACATGGTTGATAAATTACTGTCTGATATTAAACTGAATAGATAAAACCCATTTAGGGTATGAAAGTTAAGGGGAAAAAAGTGTTAGTTAATTTCAAATAAAATTTTCATTATACATGATGAAAATAAATTGTCAAATTAAAAAGTTTTACTGTGTACTAAATATAAAAACATTTCTCACAGCTATGGCCGATTATCGTTGTGTGCATCTCTAATATACATAAACGGTGTTACATAAACATGCAGTTATTTCACTTACTATTTCTATATTCATAGAGATTTATCAAAATATCTAATCAGGGACGCGCCGACCCAGTGTGCAAAGTGTGCGGTACACGCAGGCGCCGAAGTAATAAAGTCGCCAAAGGTTTCAGTTGAGGAGCAAATACTTTTAAAAAATCCCTAGTTTAATTAAGCTAAAATGTATCACATTTTCTCGACATCTTAATTATGTTTTGTAGATTTACCAGAGACAAACTTTTTATAGATATTTAATTCTTTTATTATTATTATTTATTTATTTCGTTTTATTCTACTTCTGAGTCTCCTGTGATTTAGACGTAGACCTGTCCAACCTTTCAATGAAAAAAGGTACACCTCATGTAGTTGCAAATAATGAAAGGCTCCATAATTCACATGGCTGAAAACATGTAACACTATTATCTCACTGTAGTAGTGATAAAGCATAGTACAGTTTTATTACCACAGGGGTAAATTCCACTGGTTTCTTTTTTATTTTTAAATAGCAATCTTCTTCTTATTGCAGAATTTCTGCACAAGTGCCAAATCTCCGTCTTTTTATCTTTGAGAAAATCTGGTTTCTGGTTCTTTTAAATTGACCAAATGTTCCAATTAAATAAAACATTTTCTTCATTAAAATACTGGTATCCAAAAAGCCGGAGGATTGGCAGCTCTGTTTCTGTCATAAATAAGATGACAATTACAATTCGAAAATACTGATAAAAATGTCCCCTGCGATAATCAGGCCATGAATAGTGGTAGACTTATGTGTCAAAAGCATCTTATATGATGCATGTACATCTCACGGTGATAGCCATAAAACCCCTACGACTCAGAAACTGTATTTAAAAATAATTTGCAGAAATAATATAAATCATAGTAAATTTAAAATTACATTTTTCAGAAGGCCAACCTATCTCAAAAGTTTTAGGTAGCTTTCATTACAAAAAGCTACCTATTGCAGCCGTTCGGAGGAAAGCGATTTCAAAAAATTTTGGTATATTTTCATCGATCATGACCCTCAGATCCCGAAACCACCCTCCATTCAAAAGTTGATATATATATATATGATCTTTGCCACACTGTAACTCCCGTATTTATGAACCTATTTGGATGTAACTTCGTACCTAGTACATACCAATGTCTCGACCGATTTCGTTCGCCAGCTTCACCCGCCATCTTGTTTCAAAATGGCGGACATTTAAAAAAATTTGAAAAATTTAAAATTTGAATGTGGTAACAAAAATTTAAAAATTGAAAAATATTTTTCTTCTTATGTGTTTGACCTTGATACAAAGATTCCGGAGCAGTTTTTGTTTCGCCTATGTCTAAAAAAATGGCTGAGTTATAGCATTTTAAATTTCTATTGTGGCTGACATTTTGAAACGACCTGATTTTTGTCACGCGATAACAGACGTATTAATGAACCGATTTGAATGTAACTTGGTTTATACATAGTACATTACCAATGTCTCGGCCGAGTTAGTTGGACAGCTTCATCCGCCATCTTGTTTCAAAATGGCGGCCATTTAAACTTTTAAAAAAAATTTAAAATTTGAAATGTGGTACCAAAAAATTGAAAAATATTTTTTTTCTTATGTGTTTGACCTTGATACAAAGATTCCGGAGCAGTTTTTGTTTCGCCTATGTCTAAAAAAATGGCTGAGTTATAGTATTTTGAATTTCTATTGTGGCTGACAATTTGAAACGACCTGATTTTTGTCACGCGGTAACAAGCATATTAATGAACTGATTTGGATATACCTTGGTGTGTACATAGTACATACCAATGTCTCGACCGAGTTCGTTTGCCAGCTTCATGCTCCATTTTGTTTCAAAATGGCGGCCATTAAAATAAATTTAAATTTAAAATGAGGTACCAAAAAATTGGAAAATGAAAAAGATTTTTTTTTTTTTTTGTATGTGTTTGACCTTAATACAATGATTCCGAAACAGTTTCTTTTCACCTGTGTCTAAAAAAATGCTGAGTTATAGCATTTTGAATAACTATTGTGGCTGACATTTTGAAACGACCTGATTTTTGTCACACGATAACAGGCTTATTTATGAAACGATTTAAATGTAACTTGGCGTGTACATAGTGCATACCAATGTCTCGACCGATTGTTGGCCAGCTTCATTCGCCATCTCGTTTCAAAAGGGCTGCCATTTAAAAAAAAAAATTAATTAAAAATTTAAAATAAGGTCTCAAAAAGTTGGAAAATGAAAACGATTTTTTTTATGTGTTTGATCTTGATACAAAGATTCTGTAGCAGTTTTTGTTTCGTCTATATCTTAAAAAAGGTTGAATTATAGCACTTTGAATTTCTAGCATGGCTGACAATTTGAAACGATCAGATATTTGTTGCGCTATAACACGCATATTTATTAACCTATTTCGATGTAAGAATGCATGTGGATAGCATATAGCAATGTGTCAACCAAGTTTGCTGGCCAGCTTCATCAGTCATCTTGTTTCAAAATGGCGTCCATTAAATTAAAAATATATATGCATTTAAAGTGAGGTGCAAAAAAATTAGAAATTTAAAAAGGTTTCTCAATTAAGTATTTGACCTTGATATAAGGATTGCGGATTATTTTTTATTTTGTCTTTATCTTTAAAAAAAAGGCTCACATATAGCAACTAATATTTTAACACAATCAAACTGATTGGTAAAGTTATCATACGAATTGAATATTTCCAACTGAGCGAAAAAATGCCCAGGCTGGGAATCGAACCCAGATCCTTGGCTTACAAGGCCAATGCTTTTCCGTTTAAGCTAACTGGGCCGACAACCAGCCAGCATATTTCGCTCAGGAAAACCTTATTGGTAATAACATCTGGTCTGTCATGTAGACAGCTCAACAGAATAAACCGCAGGTTAAGGAACTCCATATAAACGATGGATACATAGATGATGTATTAGTTCATCTACGTATCCATCGTTTATATGGAGTTCCTTAACCTGCGGTTTATTCTGTTGAGCTGTCTACATGACAGACCAGATGTTATTACCAATAAGGTTTTCCTGAGCGAAATATGCTGGCTGGTTGTCGGCCCAGTTAGCTTAAACGGAAAAGCATTGGCCTTGTAAGCCAAGGATCTGGGTTCGATTCCCAGCCTGGGCATTTTTTCGCTCAGTTGGAAATATTCAATTCGTATCACATATAGCAGTTTGAATTTCTAATGTGGGTCACATTTTGAAAAATCTGATTTTTTACCTGCGACAGCACTCATATATATCAACCGATTCCGATGAGAGTGAGCATGTGCACAGGAATTACTAAGGTCTCGACTAAGTTCACTGGTTAGCCTCATCTATCATGTTGTCTTAAAATGGCAGGCACTTCAAGATATCGCCGAATTTGGCAACCAAATATAAGTTACATTAAATAAAAGCAGCTTGGATAAAGCTGACTAATTTTGCGAAATTCTAATTCATAATGATTTAGTATTGATATAAATTAGTACTGAATCTCCTATAATCGGTTTCCACTAAATTGAGCTTCGTGTGTTTCAATAATATAAGCTGGCTTTTTTAAAAATAAGGAATATGAAAGCTACCTCTTTCTCCCGGCACTGGCCGGAAGGACTTTTGTAAGTGAAGTTGCCCTAATTCTTTATCACTAAATAACAAATTAATAATATAAAACAATTAACACTAAATAACGGTCATTGGTAACAATTAAAATAATCCCATTTCAATATTATTGAATTTAAAGAAAGCATTACTTTAAACTGGATTTTTAATTTAAAAACAGCTACTAATAGAAAGATTTGTATGGGCGCCACCATAGCGACTGCAAGAGACGCGTTGGACAGACCTGGATTAGAGACCGGAATTTTCAGACCAGGGCCCGGCCCGTTTATATTTTTGCATTTCGCAACCCGTCCTGTACAGAATTTAGTGAAAACATAACTGACCCAGCCCGTTCAAAAATAAATTAAGTCAGGCCAAAAATTCCGATTTTCTTAACAATTAAATTAAGCCCGGTGTCAGGCACGATATAGCTGTCCGATGCCGATCTCTACGCTGGATATGGTCTAATTTTTCTATCGGATCGGCTGTGGCTGGCCTGTTTAATTTTTTACTGGCCGTTAAAAAATTTAAAAAATGTCCGTTAATTAAAAAAAATTGTCTTTACGACAAAAAAAATTAAAAAAAAAAATAATTAAAAAAATTGTCAAAATTGTCTTTAAAAATTTTTTTTAATTATCTTTATTATTTAAAAAAAAATGCCTTTATTCCGCCGGCTCAGCTTGATTCGTTTAAAAATTTGACTTCCTTTTTCCGGGCCAGGTTAACCTCTGTCTACCCTCAACAGAGAAACAATATAAAACCAGAACTTGTATGAGTGTGCTGTTATGTAGAGATTTTAGATTGGAGAGACTGACGTCAGCTATGGAGCAAATTTTAATTGGTAAAATGAAGCATCAACCGTTTGTGAAAGTTATGGCATTCCGTGTCGTAGGTTTAACACTGTGAGTTTTATGCTTCTAGATTAAAGCCTACTTTAGGTGGCCGAAGCAATATACTTTTTAAGCACTCCTACAAATGATCACTTCTGTAGAAACTATTATGTATTGGGCAAAAAATTGTGTGTTTTTTTTTTGGGGGGGGGGGGGGGGCATAGACCTCTGTGCAGAACAAATACTTTTTTATCTTGCACTCTGTGCCTATCATCATGGCGGAAATAGAATCTTTGTTAATGGGGAGGGTATGGTTAAAATAAGCTGAATTTGGCGATAAATTCTTACTTTTTCAAAGATTGAGAGAAGCGACCTTTCCCTGCATCCCCTTTGTACGCTCGTGTCTAATCACACACTGAATAAATAATTGTGATGATTATAAGATTTGTTCATTTTAATACAGAGCATGAAATTGAAAGTATTAAAATACGAGCACTTATTAGCTTTAGATATAACGTTAGACGCTTCAGAGACTAGAATGGCAAAAAAAAGTTCAATTTAGACATAAATAAGTTAGGAACTACAATGATAGCCGTATTATGAATGGAAAAATATAGATTTATAAAAAGAGTTTTAAATTCCCGTGCTTATGCCCTACAAACCGACCTGCCCGGCATTTCAAATTATAATAACCTTAAATAGTCTAAAATCAAACATTGAATGATTTTATATTTTAAAACGAAATTTTTTCCAAATGAACCAAGAGATGGGGAGGGGGTGCAATGTCTTCAGCAGCATTTGCACCGGCCGTGCATATTCTGCTCTGGTTTGTTTTGATTTTATATTTTTAAACGAAAATTTTCTTCACACCAGAGATATCTTTAGATTCGGGAAAATACCAAGAATGCATTAATAGGATTTTGTTTTTTTAATTTTTAAATTTTGAAACTTCAGAAAAACAGAAAAACTTGAAAACTGGCGTGAATCGCGGCCAAATAAAAAGTTTTTTTTGAAATAGTAACGAAAGGTACCATTTGAATTGGAAAGATAAGACAATTTTTTTTAAAAAAACTCTATGGGGACCCGGCCATCGCAATTTCAAAATGCAGTAAAAATCGAACGTTACACCTTTGTCAGTCTGAAGAAATGTAAAGGTATTACAGTAGAGCGCCGCTAATCCGCGAACCTGTAGTCCGCGAAGGCCTGTAATCCGCGAGCAATTTATGAATGTAAACAAAGAAATTGAATTCTTGTAAAGTGTTTCAGTAGTGACAAAATTTTCAAATTTGAAAAATTTTTACACCAAATTTCACATTTTCCTTGCCTCTGTATTTAATATTATATACTATGTAACATTCTTCTTGAAAGATTAAGTTAATAGTACATTTAATTATTATATTATTTTATTTATTTACATATATTTATTCATGCAATACTTGAAAAATACAATTTGAACTCTTATGAAAAAGTATTTACTTTTAATGATAGAAAATGTATTTCATAATTTATTTATTTTTTTCATTAAATCGTAATTATAAGATAGGAAAACACATAAAAAAATAATACATTTCTTACATTTGAACTCTTATTAATGATGTATTACAATGTAAAAAATCCTAAACATCTATTACTGATTTTCTCCAATAGATGGCGCAACCAGATATGTATTAAATAATAATAATCCTATAATATCGATCTTTTTCGAGCAAAGTAATTATGAAAGTAGTATTTAAATGGTAACTAAAATTATAAAATCAAGATTTTTTTTTTTTACTATCTCTGTGACATTATTATGATTACTGATTTTGATTTTGTTTATTTCTGATGTTTGCTTTTTAGACTTTATTTAAAAAAAATCCCAATTATCTTGTTAACAAAAGTTACCAGATTCTTTAATCTTAAATTTACTAAGGATTTAAATTCCTATCCTTCAACCCTACAAAATTATGAATAGAAATTTGAAAGCTAATATTATTAGGATTATTTTTTTAGGAAATACCAAAATTAAAACTTTTAGTACTCATTGGTAATAATAGATGGCGACACTAGACATCTGCTACACGAATTGTCTTGTAAACAGAATTGACAATAAAATTTTGTGGTATTGTATTTATTATCTTTTCAAGTATTATTCATAAATAGATTATTTAAAATTATTCATTTATTATAACAAAATAATACACTGCAATAGTTATATTATTTTAGAAAGAAAATTGAATTTAAAAAAAAAATCCTATGAAAGTAATTGCTCATTTCATCAGACCAGAATTATTTGATTTTTAAAAAGAAACTTTGTTACTCAACAAGAACTTATTACTATATATAAACTTCAAGATAAAATTCAACAATATAAATAAAATATCTTAAAACAAACAATTATTGATGCCATGTTTAAAAAATAATAAATTATTATTATTATTAAATAGTTTTTACTGTATTTATACATTAAAATGTGTAATTTATTTATTTTAAAGAATTAACAATCTAAATTTGTTCAAAAGATGAATTAAATAAAATGTAAACAAAGGTTAAATAGACATGACCTGTAATCCGCAAAAAGTCTCTCATTCGCACAACCCTTGGAACAAAGCTTTGCGGATTAGAGGCTTTCTACTGTATTACTTTGAAGAAAGGAAGCTCGTCATTTTGCGATTATCATTATGGCTTTTAATTATATTTCGGCTAATTATCAAAAAATGAAAAATCTGATCCTCAGGTGCATTGTGACCTACCATCGCCTATCCTTATCCAAATTTTCAGACCTCTATGTTCCGCAGATTTTCTTAGCCATCGCTTACACATACAGAGTAAAGGCAAACATCTTTTTTATATATATATATATATTAATATCGATATGCAACTTAGAGATGGCAAACCTCTTTATTTCATTAGTATGGATGCAATCTATTATTATTGTATTGTATTATTTTGTCTGGGATAGTGAAATTTTACCATTTAATGCAGGATTCTGATACAGACAGGTTTTATTTTCACAGGCTTTATTGTGTTGCAAATTTTATTTATATAGCTACCAACCTCCTTTAATTTTCGAGTAATTTAAATGTTTGGAACCAGAAATTTTGTTTAATAAATGAAATAAAATACGAACCCTATAGAAACAAGACACATTTTATTAAAAAAATTTCTGGTTCAAGAAACTTTATTTGATCTGGGATAAAACTCCAGCAGGATGGCAGTTATGCTGTTATAGATACTCAAAGAATTTTTTTATATAAAGATTTATTTTCGGAGGGGTGGGGCGCCAACTGAAATTCTGCACACAGGCACTGGATACTGCTGGCGCGCCCCTGTATCTAATGTAGATGTTATGTTCAATAATTTAGCGAAAACATTTCTCAATTCATATACAGGGTAGATAGAAGAGTTTACTTTTGACTAGCTCTATTTCTAAATCTTGCTATGCTAATAAGGGGTAAAACAAAAGTTTAAAAATTAAATGCAACAGAAACATTCAATAAATTCGACGTACCTGTTGATTGATCTATATGAGACTTAAATTTCTAATTAATACATTAAACACATTTCTAAGATAGCTATATTTTTTATGTTAAACATAAGTCCACCATGTTACTTTGGTGTCCCTTGGGTTATTGACTTTTTATCTGAACAAAATGAAAGAGACTTTCTTAGGAATCAATTAAATAATATACAAATGGCTAATATGTATATTTAATAAATATTACAGTATAACTTCTTTAATCCAGACATTTCAGTACATTTGTTCGTTTTTATTTTCAATTAAAGATCAGAGATGGTGCCATAACACCAGGCTTACAAGGAGAGGGCCAACCTTGTTAATCACAGATTTTGATTATTTTAATATATGTTGTAGGGTAGAGACCCCTTAGTGTCAGGTTCAACGGATTTTATCCAACGCTCCTTAGGTCTTGAGAAACCGGGGGGTCTAATAACAGTGCACAACTTAAATACTTACATTGCAACCGCAAGGACAGGTTGGTCGTAGCTCAGTTGGCACGGCGTTCGCCGGCTGATCTGCGGGCCCGGATTCGATGCCTGAATGCGCTGCATTTGTCTTTCTCATTTTTTGTTTTATAAATATACTTGTAAGTATAATTAGTAATCTCATTGCCAATTAAAATTTATAATATTGTATATCAATTATAATAAATAGTTGTATAAAACATCATAAAACTGTTAATTTTTTAAAAATCACTTTTAAAATGTATTTCATATATTCTTTAGCGAAGCAATGATATTGAGCAATTGTGACAATTCGTGATTTTAAAGAAACATCATTTACGCATTGCTTTAACAAAGGAAGTCAATGCGATAATACTATTATTCTGTTTTTAAAGTAACAAGCATAATTATATTAAAAATTAGCATCAGAATTAAATTACAACCGATTTTTTGCATAATTAAAGATTTTTACATTTATAATACGTATGCTTGCGCTTTCAATTACTTTACTTTCATCTTTATCTTTTTTCTGCTTTTATTTTTATTTTATTTGAATATTCTTTTATTTTATCATAACTAGATGGCACCACAACAGATTTTGTCACGATTTTGGAATTTTTATCATTCAATTATAGATCCAATTTCTTTTTAAACCTCTTTAAAGGATGAGAAATAATAGTTTAAAAATAAAAAAAATGATAAATTTAAGTTTGTTAACATTATAATTAATGTATGATACTAAAATTTGTAATTGAAATTATTAAATTATAATTACAAGTATATTTATAAAACAAAAATGAGAAAAACAAATGTAGCGCTTTTGGGTACCGAACCCGGGCCCGCAGATCAGCCAGCGAACGCCTTGCCAACTGAGCTACGACAAACCTGTCATTGCAGTTGCAATGTAAGTATTTAAGTTGTGTACTATTATTAGACCCCCCCGGTTTCTCAAGAACTAAGGAGCGTTGGATAAAATCCGTTGAACCTGACACTAAGGGGTCTCTACCCTACAACATATATTAAAATAATCAAAATCTGTGATTAACAAGGTTGGCCCTTTCCTTGTTAGATAAAATGTAAAACTGTCTGCGAACTCAAATAATTTCTTAAAAATTTTCTGCAAAGAAACACCGCGCCCCTCCCGAGTCCTATATCGCCACTAACAGCAAAAATGAAAAGTTATATGCAAGTGGAGTGCCACTAAGGTAACACCACTAAAAGAAAAATATTAATTTACAAGCACTATTAAAACTCAGCCAAAAAATGTAGTATTGAATCATTCTAATTCTCTTCAATTTAGCTTTTTTAAATTTCCGCAAAGCGATTTTTTTTCACTTGATCCCAGCAGCAGAATTTTTTCTGCAGTCTGCAACACAAGTAGAAATTTTATAAACAGTCTGTAGAACTTAAGGACAAACGCCATCTTTCCAATCCCTCGCATAATGCTACATGCCCTCAACCCCACCCTTCCTTCAGTTTTTTGAATTAGACTTTATTGAAAAGAAGATAATATTTACTAAGATACAGCCGGACCTCTATTTAACGAACCTCTATTTTGCGAATTTCTCTATTTTGCGAACTTTTCCTTGGAACCAAGAACATTTTGCGAATTTCTTCGTAAAATAACCTCCAAATAGCGAAGTGCATTCTCTATTTAATGAACTTTTTCTTGTGATCTAATTTTTTTTTCTCCCCATTTCTCAAAATATTTCTGGACATTTCAAACTTATTCTTTGTTTAAACACATTTTATGATGTTCAATGGCCATGAACTAGTTTTACCAGGCGCATTCTTTGTCAGCAGTGAGAATTCGGTAAGTACGGAAGACGAAGACGATAATCCCTTAGAGTAACTTAAAAGAAAAAAAAATGTGGTTACAGGTGAGAAAAAAAGAAGAAATTAACCATGATGTGCTGATTGATGACTGTATTTCACTTAATTCTGAAATTGAGACATCTGAAACACTATCCGAAATGGATATTTTCGACAGTGTGAAAAATAAAAACAATACAGCAATAAATTATGATGAAGATGAATATGATGATGTTGGACATGAACATGATGCAGGAATTAACAAAACTTCGTATGATGAAATGCTAAAATCACTTGAAAGAATCTGACGCAGATTATAGTTAGAAGAAAATACGCATGAAGGGGTTTTTGGTGCATTGCAAAGGTGTGAGACGTATTATGAGAGAAAGCACTTTTCAAAAGAAAAAACTCAGACAAAATTAACAGAGTTTTTCAGAAATTAAATTTAAGGACGCATATGTTAAGGTATGGTTAGAATTATATGTTATAATAATAATAAATACGATAATGTCATTAAAATTCGTTAATTTTAATGTAAAACTATTTACTTTATACAGAAAATACAGTGTATTCCCGGACAATGTTTTGTTTTCCTTGCAGATTTCAAAGATTTAAACACATAGAAAAAATGAATTGATGATGGATATTGCTGGGCAAAATAAATAAAACGAATCGATATAATTTATAAAAAAAATGTGATTAATTACTTTTAGTAAAAATATTTAGTGTTTATGAATTTAAAATCTGTTTTATGTAGTTTAAAGTATTTTAAAAGGTGAATCTCTATTTAACGAATTTTCCATATAACGAACTTTTTTCCAGGATTTAGCGACTTCGTTAAATAGAGGTTCGACTGTATTAAAGCCGAATTCCCCTTTCGAATGTAAAAAAATTGTCACAAATCCTGGAAAAATGCTAAACATTCGCTAAAATTTCCAACCAAATAAACTTTATTTAAAAGAGATCAACATTTAACATTTACTTTTTAACACAAAATTTATTTTTAATCTGTTCAATTAATCTGCAGCACCCACTTTGGTGCTGCACTATTTCTGCTACTGGCCCTGGCAGAAGGGAAAAAAAAATCATCATATCTGCCGTTCCGGCATAAGCACCGCACTTACAATATTTTAAAGTCTTAAACTTGTATGCGCCACAGCGCTTCTTCCAAAAAATACTGTGCCATGGTACATGGCAAATAATTTCTAGCAAACTTTTTTTTTTCCTGTTGAAAAGTTGTCTGCAGACCTTCTCAAGAGTCTGCGACATGCGTCGCACCAATTCTCCACCCAGGGTCTTCATAATTTTTAATTTTTATAAAGAAATTTGTAAAAAAACCCCATCAAAACTGTCTGCAAACTTGAAAATTTTCTGTGAACGGCATTCGCGTGTTCGTCTATATTATCTGACTCTGCATAACACATATATGAATGAATTTCAGAAAATGATTAAGAAAAATGAAAAGACTACCCAATACTTTTTTTTCAATTTTAAAATTGCAAGAACTTTCTGAATTCCATTTTTAATTAATATAGATGTCTTTTTTAATATTATGCTGTAAAAATTAAGAATTAATTTTAATTTTACTATTTTTATTTCTCCATAGGTAAGAAGATGGCACCAAAATGTCTCGAAATCGGACTTTATTATAATTATTTCTTTTAAGTAATTAATTTGTGACTTACTTCGATATTTGTAGGTGATATATATATATATATATATATATATATATATTTTTAACATTAGCCTTGCTATATATCACTATTGTTAATATGTTAATATAATTATAAAGGTTTTTTTAATTAATTGTAAACCTTATTTAAATTTCTTACTATAACTTTTTTTTGGTTTTAGAAAATTAGTTTCGATATTTTTTATATGTCTGTTATTCTTGTGATTTCCATTATTTATTGAGTATTTATAAATCCGGAATCGTAATTATAAAAAAAATCGTACAGTTATTGTTTTTGGTAATTTACAACATATGGTGACACTGCATAATATATGCGTAATTATTTTTTAAATATATATATTTTAGAGTGTTTTGAATTAATTTTTCTCAATGTTTTTTTAATTATTTTAAATTATCAAGTTCCTTGCATTTTTCTATTGCCATATTTATAACAGATATTGGTATTATCTAAAAGTATTCTAGGCTCAAAACTTCTGTAATCTGTATTTGCGATGATTCAGGATTAAAGAAGTTATACTATACCATAATTTTATTATATTGCTGTTTACTTTTTACCAAGTTATATAAAGTTTTATGTTGTTAAGAATTTTCTGCTTTTTTAATTAGTTCGATTAAGGTTCTCAACAATAACAAGGCTTTATAAAACAGCAAGGGAGCTATAAAAAATAATAAAAGGAGAAATTTCATTGATAAATTTTTTAAGAACTAAATTTTTTGGAGGGTGACCTGAACTTGCACATTTACCCTAGATAACATTGAAAGTATTCAACAGCTGTAACTCAATTGGGCACAGATGTCATATAAGGCGCGATTTTTTTCAGATGCCAGTTTGGCAAAAACCTCGTCATATCATCTATATCCGAGTTACCATATCAAGCAAAATAACAACACTTTGATGCCAGTTAAGTATCCGGTGTGTATATGACATTGGCGTCAGTAAAAAATCGTGCCAATATGGGATATATATGACATTCGGTGCCCTCAATTGTATTGCATACATATAGGAAAATTTGCCACACACCTTCTTCAGAATTTCCACATTTTTTCTCATTATCTACACTGGCCTCCAAGTTAAGGTACAAGGACTGGATGCTTTCGATTGCACACGTTTTGTTGAATATCTACAAAAATTATTGGCGAATTGTTCTTGAACTTCTGGGATGAAAAGAACATGCTTGATTTCATATTTCTTGGTGAAGATTTTGTTGGGCCGACAATTAGGGGGCTAATAATAAATTTAATAATAAAATAATATTTGCAATCAGCTATGCAACAGAAAATGCTGGAAATGGTTTGTCACTGCGTTAAATGACTATCTGGGTCCTGTTCAACGTTTGTGTGTATTTGTGTAAGCATAGCACTCATATTCGTGAAGATGTTATTGTGTCTGTGAAAAATTCAAAAGTTTTTTGCTTATAGCATACAGAGTTTTCAACCAAATTTAACACAACTTTCCGAAAACTTGCCAAAGAATAGTAGCAACAGTATATAACTGCAATTAAAACATGAATATATTGAATATTTGATGAGATATGGGCATTTTTATGAGATAATTTTTAGCTGCGCATGCGCGGAAGATTTCAAAATTTTTATTTCATAATTTGGTAGTCAGTATTTTGGGGCAACTTCTATAAAGAGTCCAGTCAAATGTTGTGAAAACTTAGAAAGATATAGTGAGCTGATTGAAAAGTTGTGGAAAATCCCTTATAATAAAGCTATTTTTAGGAAGCAACTCACTATTTCGACCCTATCTTTGTGAATTTTCATGATAGGACTTTTTATAGAAGTTGTCCCAAAATACTGACTACCAAATTATGAAATAAAAATTTTGAAATCTTCCGCACATGCACAGTTAAAAATTATCTCATAAAAATGCCCATATCTCATCAAATATTCAATATATTCGTGTTTTAATTGCAGTATACTGTTGCTACTATTCTTTGAGAAGTTTTTAGAAAGTTGTGTTAAATTTGGTTGAAAACTCTGTATGCTATAAGCAAAAAACGTTTGAATTTTTCACAGACACAATAACATCTTCACGAATATGAGTGCTATGCTTACACAAATGCACACAAACGTTGAACAGGACCCAAATAATCATTTAACGCAGTGACAAACCATTTCCAGCATTTTCTGTTGCATAGCTGATCACAAATATTATTTTATTATTAAATTTATTATTAGCCCCCTAATTGTCGGCCTGACTAAATCTTCACCAAGAAATATGAAATCAAATATGTTCTTTTCATCCCAGAAGTTCAAGAACAATTCGCCAATAATTTTTGTAGATATTCAACAAAACGTGTGCAATCGAAAGCATCCAGTCCCTGTACCTTAACTTTTGGAGGCCACTGTATTTCTTTTAATTCAAAATGCTCACTTATCTTTAACAATATATTAATAATTGCAATTTCATAAATTGTAACTACAAAATTAATTCTATGAAAAGATGCAAATTAAATTGTTAGAAAATTCGGATTTATTGATCAACAAAAAATTTTGCCTCTTGAATCTGAAATGAAGCTCCTTACTGTCATTAATAAAGTAGATTTTCTTTTAAATAGTACTATGTAGTGTAGAGATTAGGCTTACCAATTAGCATTACTAGCTCCATTTAAAGCAAACTTTTATATTTGGTGCTGGGTGTGGAAAAAAGGCTTTTAATTAAATAATTTAACTTCAAATGAATGCGTATTGAATAATTTATACACAACAAAACTTAATACTATTCATAGTTCTAAATGATTAACTTTGAAGGCCGTAAATAATAAAGAGACAGATTAATTACTTTTCAGAATTAAGTATCATTTAAATCAAATCTAGCGTAACACACACGAAAGGATTAAAGTATGTCTTGTAAGTAAATCTACCTTTCAGAAGGGAAACATTTTTAATTTCTAGGTTGCCGATAATTCGGTTGGCGCGCGTATATGCTTGGCGAGTCTTGAAAAATCGCCAAAATCAGGTGTCTCGGCTGTTTTGGGATTCTGCTGTAATATTCACAGATGCTACTTGAATCATTCATCTTTGATGAATCATTTTTATGCCAATAATGTCTAGATACAGGATTATCTATTAAAGTGCGCATGCGTCTATTGCAGTGTGCTAAACACGAAATGTTCCTATTAAATATTTTAGCTATCAAAAGTACACCTATTAAACAATTATCATTAAATAATTACAAAAATATCACAAACAATCAAAGAATTTTTGAATAATTCTTCATTCATAGACCTTTCTTTGCAAAATTCAAATTCATTATAAATATATGAAACCGTGCAATTTTCGCCTTTTTAAAAATATTTATGGCTGATCTTCATACTTTATGAATTTTTTATAACAAAAATCAGCCATTTAAAATTGTCGTTGATAAATACAAAAAACTGTGAATTTTCGTAAATGATTCATTTACGAATTTAAGATTCATTCACTTAGTGATGTTTGCATCTAGAACTGGTTTGCATTTATTGCTTGTTGTTATTACTGTATGTGGAATAAGGCGGATTTTTAGTCATCATTTAATTTAAAATCTTTTGATATATACATGTTTGCTTACTTAAATCTTTTATTGTCTTACAGTTAGTTTATTTGTAATCATAATCAATTTTCAAGTGTGAATCTGCCAGATTATTTTTCGAGTTAAAAGTTAATTTTCCAGAAAACGGTAAGTTTTAAGGTTTATGAATGTTTAAATAGAGATAATAATTTGATTAACAAGTAACTGGAAGTGTGTGTGTGTGTGTGGGGGGGGGGGGGGGGGTTCCGAGACTACACTGTGTAAACATGGTCCACAGATTACTGTTGGATAGTAAAAACACCATGCTTTAAAAGTATCGTCTATGTAAAAATTTCTTTGAAAACTGTAAATATTTTGTTTTGTGTGGTAAATTGATTGTTTTAAGTATACGTCTGTACACTTTCATACTGCTATTTAAATAACGATGGTTTATTTGATCAAAAAAAATAATTGCTGTCTCTGACACTGCACATCCCTTATTATGTTTCAATTTTTAAACACCTGTGTTACAGTTAAATTGTATAAAAATCTTCATCAGCTTACTATTTTGAGTTTAATTTAAATTTTATGAGAGTCATGGACATAGCATGATTTTTAATTAAGGCTTGGACGAGGAGGGGGGCGGGGGGTTAGGTGTTCAGGAAAACAATTGGTACCTATTTTTGTCCATAAAAACAGTTTCAAAAAAGCAATTCAGTAATATTTTTGTAAGTATTGCCTGATTGCATCAAGTCTGTTGGCACTTAAAAACCCAAGGGTGACACCATAGTTTGCTTAGTAGTGGGGTCATCCCTGCATCGCTAGATTCGTAATATGTATTAGTGGTCTACACCGTCCCAGGCCCTGGGCCCTTCCTAAAAGGGGGGAGGGTGGTAGTCTCCCCCTCAGAATGTTCACGAATAGGTACTGTTACACTTGGCAAATTTACAAACTTAGTTGACACATTTGTTTAAAACTTTATTAAAAACTATAATACACGTTCTATTTTTGATAGACTTCATAAAAGTTAGAAATCTAATTGGGAATATTATTAAACTTTTTGCAAATAAGAACTATATTACATTTTCTAATTGTGGTAATTTGGCAAAATTATAAAACTTGGTGGCAAATCCTGAAATTTGACTTGGCAATTTAATTTGGAGCTCAAACGTATGGAGTGGGTCTCATTCCCTATGGCTGAATCCATATCAACTCAGGCAGGGGGGTTACCTTCATAGTCTCAGAAGTTTTTGAATTGAACATATGTTAAAATTTAAGAAAAAGTAAGATACTTGTATATTTTCATTTTGCCCAAAAAAATTCCTAGCCCGAGATACAGGCCGCCAAAGATGACATCCCCGGCATCCTTTCTCATTCGCGATTTTCGATAAAAATTTTAAAGTACTCTATCTCTAGAACAGTGCAAGATATTTTGTTGCGGTTTATTTTATTTTAAAGATAATATTCTTCTGTTTAAAATGATATACCCAATTTTGAAAAATGTATTCAACTTTTCTTGTGGCAACCTTTTGAAAAAAAATTTTTTTTTTCAAAAAAAATTTTTTTTTTTTGGAAATGCCAATCCCAAAAATTTTGATTTTTTTGCTGTTGATCTATCCCATTGGGAACTACCTTCACTGTAAAGGAGAACTTCCACTTTTGAGTTTAACAAATTTTAGAAACGTTTAAAAAATTCAGAGAAGTTTACAGGAGCTGTATACATACAGTTCCAGTAAAAGGTCACTGAATTTTTCTTTATTTGTATCATATTTGTAAGGATAAGCCTACTATATATCCTAAACAAGTTAAAAATTGCAATATCAAATGTGGCAAATGAGGTGCGTGCATACTATAACTAGTTTTATAAATATTCAGATCTTGGTGCAATAAGTTACACTCTTGGGCAAAAAGGGCTTGAATACAAAATTTATTATGATTCTACATATTAAATTCAGTAATACGGAAGTAATATGAATTTATCTTAAAAGGACTTAATCGCCATGGCAACCTAGAATCATTACCTATCATGGTATATCATTGAATCAATTATGTATTATAGGATTTTTAAATAGAATGAAGAAAACTTTTATTAATATCTTTTATGTTTTAATTTGATTTTCATAGCATTTGAAGTGATACATACTTTATTTTCAATTACCGAACATAGTAAAACAATCTCAATAACATATATCAATTACACAGCAATACAAATTATATTAATACAAGTTAGAGTTCAGACAGATGGGCAGACAAATCAAATCCATAAAGACTTTCATCTATGTTGGAAATTGTTAAAAGCACATAAATAGGTCGGAATTTGACTTTTAGAAATTTATGTCAATAGACGGAAGCATACTTGAATACTTTCATACAACCCTGTATTTTACCTACTATCTTTATATACATGCCACTATTTAGCTAATATTTAATTAAGATTAAAACATCCTTAAAACCAGTGAAATCACACTTCCAGAGATTATCATCTATAGACGGCCATGTATCTAATTCTTTGCGTGGACCTGTATATCATTTTATCTATATTCTCCAAACATATCTTAGTATACTAAATGTAGTTCAGTGTAAAAATGCATAACTCATTTAAAAATCACCTTTAAGCTACTTTCATTCATACTCAGTAAACCCTTAAGATTTCTTTTGTGTAGCCCTGTATATGATCTACAGCATTTATTTTAAACACAACGTAATATGGAAAAATTTAGTTAAACTTAAAAACTCAAACACAACTAAAAATGCACTTCCAGCAATACTCTTACAATTTCTTTTGTGTAGCCCTGTATATGATCTACAGCCTTTATACACACAACGTAATATGGAAATATTTAATTAAACTTAAAAACTCATATCGCAACTAAAAATGCACCTCTAGAAATCATTGCTAATGTACAGTATTTCCAATAAGGTAAAGTATCCGAAATCTTTTGTGTGTCCCTGTAAACACTATGCACTTTCTATGACACAGGAAGTAATTTTTTGTAAACCTCTGCAATAAAGTATGTATCACTTCAAATGCTATGAAAATCAAATTAAAACATAAAAGACATTAATAAAAGTTTTCTTCATTCTATTTAAAAATCCTATAATACATAATTGATTCAATGATATACCATGATAGGCGATGATTCTAGGCTGCCGTGGCGATTAAGTCCTTTTAAGATGGATTCATATTACTTCCGTATTACTGAATTTAATATATGGAATTACAGTAAATCTTGTATTCATGCCTTTTTGCCCAAGAGTGTAACACTTATTGCACCAAGATCTGAATATTTATAAAACTAGTTAATACTATGCACGCACCTCATTTGCCACATTTGATATTGCAATTTCTAACTTGTTTAGGATATATAGTAGGCTTATCCTTACAAATATGATACAAATAAGCAAAAATTCAGTGACTTTTACTGGAACTGTATATATACAGTTCCTGTAAAATTCTCTGAATTTTTTAAATGTTTCTAAAATTTGTTAAACTCAAAAGTGGAAGTTCTCCTTTACAGTGAAGATAGTTCCCAATGGTATTGATCAACAGCAAAAAAATCAAAATTTTTAGGATTGGCATTTTCGAAATAAAAATTTTTTTTGAAAAAAAAATTTTTTTTTCAAATGGTTGCCACGAGAAAAGTTGAATACATTTTTCAAAATCGGGTATGTCATTTTAAACAGAAGAATATTATCTTTAAAATAAAAAAAACTGCAACAAAATATCCTGCACCGTTCTAAAGATAGAGCACTTTAAAATTTTTATCGAAAATGGCGAATTGGAAATGGTGCCTGGGATGCCATCTTTGGCGGCCTGTATCTCGGGCCAGGAATTTTTTTGGGCAAAACCAAAATATACAAGTATCTTATTTTTTATTGAATTTTAACATATGTTCAATTCAAAAACTTCTGAGACTATGAAGGTAAGATTTTTTCTTTGGCTGCCTGAATTGACATGGATCATACCCTATATATCTTGTTTTTCGTGCCCAATTTAGAACTCAGTCAGAATCATTTGGGCATTGTTGATGTCGGAATCAGAATCATTTGAATATTGTTGATGTCGGATTGGGATTAAAAAATAATAAGATATGCAATCATACAGACTAAGTTCAGAATCGGTACCCTAAGAACAAAATTGTATTGACGAATATGACCCGCTTCATATGTTTGACCGTCTCTGTTGGCACCATGGCTGAGTGATTTCTGCTTATGCCTTGATTGGATGTGTGCTGTTTGCAGCTCCATCTATTGCTGGTAATTAGAACTAAAATCAGGAGTTGCATTAAAAAAACTACTCCTGAAATCATACATTACTCTCCTGCAAGAATTTTTTTTAACAGCTGTCACTCTTTGTAAGTTATTGAAGTAAAGGTAACCTACCAAATCAATATTTTTTCAAATTTTTCATTAGTACCTACAGGGCTTAGTTTCTAACAAAAAAGTACCAGAGAACTAATATTATGCAGTACTAACAACTTCAGCGTACCCCCTGCCCTCCACTCCCCTTGCTGTCATTCCAATCTGCATATTTATATTTTGTACATTATTTGCAAAATTTAAAGCATTTTTTTTTCTTTTAATGAAATAAATAAATATATCTATCTATCTGCATATACTTAGCTGTCAACTATTCCACTTTTTAGCTGTCACATTTTCCAAATAGAAATATTTGCATAATTTTAATTAATCACAGAATTCTGCGATTAAATGTAACGTAAGGATTGTGATTCGGAAATAGTGTTAACACAAATTAGGAATTGTTCACAAGTGTGAATATACAGGGTGTATCTGAAAAAGTGGGCAAAACTTTACGGGTTGATAGAACGCAGCTATATGAGCAAATTTCGTCATAGAATGTATGGTCGGAACGCAAGCGGTGAGAATTTAAAAGGTAGTTTTCCACTGTTCCAGGGTGATGGATTGGTCTAGGTGGTCCCATAGCTTGGTCACCAAGATCGCCGGATCTCTCGTGTTTGGACTTTTTCCTGTGGGGCCATATGAAAAGCCTAATCTACGAGGGTGAATCAAATATAAACCGGAATTTTTGTTTTTTAATTTATTGGTACAAGATACAAAACAGAAAGTTACATATTATTTTTCTATATAATCTCCCTATTTGAAAACATATTTTTCCCAACGGATCGGAAGTTTTTTGATGCCGTGATCATAGAAAGAAGAGGGGGGTGTCTCCAACACCTTGCACAAGAAGGCTTCAACAGCAGTGTCATCGCCGAATCGCTCACCTCCTAATGCTTCTTTCAAAGGCCCAAACATGTGATAATCACAGGGGGACTATATGGAGGTTGTTCCAGTGATGATCAATGCATTTCCTCCAACTTTTCGCGAGTCAGGTTGGCTGTATGAGGACGGGTACTGCCATGAAGCAAAATCACTTCTCTGACCGGAAATCACGTATTTTCTGCCGATATGCACGTTTTGTTTCATCCAACAGCTGACAGTAGTAGGCAGCACCCTCGAGAATGTCCCGAATAGCGCTAATGTTTTCCTCAGTCAAACTTGTTCGAGGGGGGAGGCGTGAGGGGATGTTTTCAACTTCTGTTCATCCTTCCACAAACTTTCTGTGCCAGTCATACACTTGGCATTTCTGCAGGCATGTCTCCCCAAACTGTGCTGGAAGTCTTCCTAAGATTTCAGCCGATCTTACGCCTTCATTTGTGAGAAAATTAATGATAATGCGTTGCGCAACGTTTGGGTGAACATCTCCTTTATTCATCCTGATGCCGACTGAGGAACGGAGAGGGTAGCACATATCGGCGCTTAAATAGTCATATGACATCCTCACCTGCCATGCACAGAGGTTTGAGCGCCTTTGCGATGACTTTCAGGCCTCCAGGCAGAAATTCCAGTTAATATTTGATTCACCCTCGTATGAGTGCCGCATTGAAACCGATATGGATCTAGTCACAGGATTACCATTGTTGCCATTCATATCCAGGAAATCCCTGGTTGTCTTCACAAGTGTGCATAAGTCCCTATCCCGCAGGTGTGAAGCGTGCATTACAGCTGGCATAAGATCTTTTGAGCAATTTCTTTGAGCACGTACATTAATTACATTCCTGTTGACAAAATGTATTCTGAAGTATCTCCTCTCATTCTTGTGTTAATTCTCTGGCTGCAACAGTGGAAAACTACTTTTTAACTTTTCACTGCTTGCGTGCTGACCCTACATTCTATGACGAAATTTGCACGTATAGCTGCGTTCTATCACCCCGTAAAGTTTTGCCCACTTTTTCAGAAAAAAATAAGGAATTTTTTTAGAAAATCTTACATGCCATGTATTTTTTTTCTTTTTTTTTTGTCATGCAGCAATTTCTATTCATTTTATCTATCAAAAAGAAACTTGGTAGCAAATAAAAATATGTTTCATACTTAAAAGGATTCTTATATTTTTTTTCTCCCCCAACAAATAAATCTGGTGGACACATTAATGAAGTGCATTTTAGGAAAAAATGAATGAAATTTACAGAAATTAATATTTATATGCTGTAGAATCGAACAACTTTTTCAAATTTCCTATCAAAGGTGAATATCTTAAACTATAATCGATTCTTTCTGCATAGCAACCATTCATTATGTGTACCTGAAAATCAGATTAAATTAAAAATTTGACACTGTTATCAGCAAGATTCGATGCTTTTATATATAAAAAAAAAGAGTAAAAACTGCTATATTGCTTTCTATCAGAATAACAATACATGGCAATTATATGTACTTACAGTTCCTTTTGTTAATCATTGCTTGTTATACTCGTGAAAATCTATATATATATATTACGCTATCGTACGTGGCACAGAAATTGCAATTATTTCTTAATTGTTTAATGGCAACTACTGAAAGAAACGCATCTCATTGGTTATTGAACAGCATTTAATGCATCCCCATACCTATAAGGGAGGTTACCATAGGGGTGACCCTGTTCTATCGCCAAATTTGGCAACCAAAATTACTCGCCAGAGGTGATGCCAACTTGGCAATATCTCTAATATTTCGCCAATTTCCTTTAGACTTCCATTGTAAACCAATAGGGTTTACTTGCTTACAGAAAATCAACAAATTGAGATATTTTAAGACAACAAAAGCTAATATTAGCTTAAGGGATTGTATTAATTACTAACAGACCCGCCCGGCATTGCCCGGGGTCCATAAACAATAACCTTAAACAAAATTCAAGTTTGTATGATTTTATATCTTTTGAAATTCTTTTAAATGAACCTGATTTCGATGTCCCCATTGCCTTCCACATCATCTAGTGTGTTCCCGACAAACTTCTTTCCGAACGCACCTGTAACCTGGGTCCCCGCTACCTAAGGCAGCATGTACCGGAAGTGCTCCTCACATGCCGGAGACAATTGAAAACCAAGTTGAGTGAGCCAAGCCCAGTAGTAACAAGCCAATAGAATTAAAAAAAAGAATGCATCATTAATGTTAGAAAATGTTGGTAACTGAAGTCTAAGTTAAAGTTTCATAATACAGAAAGCCACTGAATTGTAATCTAAGTCGAATGAACCAAATCCGGTGGAATTGAGTCCTTAGAATCCGAGGAAGAAATGCGCCCCCAAGCCGTGGAAGATGCCCCCTCCCGTAGTAAATTTCATGACTTACTTTTAACATTAACGCAATATTTAATAAAGAGATTAGAGTGGGCGGCAGCTACACAAATGACTACGTCAATCGAGTTACGGGATGAAATCATGATGCAGGACAAGATTTTTAGGAGTAGATTAAGGAATGACTGGTCTGCCTTGACATTTCTTGGTACGATAGGCGCAGCAGCGAGCACCAACTCGTCATTTTGGCGTCACTATCACGTCATCGAGTTACGGGATTAAACCGGTGCCAAATTAAAGGTAAAAAAAAGTCTTTTAAGAATATTTTGGTCTTTCCCGTGCATATCCAGGTAGAAACCCCCGGCAAACTAAAATCTATAACAAAAAAATCCGTCATAATGTACAATTAAAACCATATAAACTTTAATATTTTACATTAAATTGCCATGTATATTACTTCGAATCGACTTTCAAGATGAATTAAGGGTTTAGGAAAAATTTATTAACAGTACGTGGAAAAATGACTGATTCGGCATAACTTGGTATAAAGCGAGAAGAACGGGGCACCAATTCCCTGTTTTGACCGTACTATTACGTCATCGAGTTACAGCTTGAAATTTTGGCACATTATACATACCGATTTGTACAATTTGAATATTTCAGACTGCCTCGTCATATCTTGGTACGAGACAAGCAGAGCGGGGCGCCAATTCTTAATTTTGGCCGTTTTAACGCGTCATAGAGTTACGACATGAAATCTTCGCATAGGACAAGATTATTAGGAGTAGATTAGGGAATCACTGGTCTGCCTCGACATTTCTTGGTACGATATGAGCAGCAGCAGGCGCCAAGTCGTCATTTTGGCATCACTATCACGTCATCGTATTACGGGATAAAACCGGTGCCAAATTAAAGGTAAAATAAAGTGTTTTAAGAATATTTTGGTCTGTCTGCGCATATCCTGGTAGAAACCTCTGGCAGACTAAAATCTATAACAAAAAACCAAGTTATGCCGAATCAGTCATTTTCTCACGTTCTGTTAATAAGCTTTTCTATAACCCTTAATTCTTCTTGAAAGTCGATTCGAAGTAATATACAGGGTGATTTTTTTTTAAGTTGTGAAAATAAAATCCTATAACAAAAGAACCACTGATCCAAATGACCTGAAATTTCACCAGTATGCTCCCAAAGCAATGGGAATTTTTTAGTCGTGTTTAAAAAAAAAAACTTAAAATTGCACCGACAGATGGCGCTGTATATGCAGTAAAGTCGGGAGACGAGCTTGCGCACGACACACGCACAGTGGCAATAAAAACCTGAAGCATGCACACTTCGTGTTCATTATTCTGATCTCAATCTCTGCGATTTCTGGCTCTGGAGGTACCCAAGAATGTTGTGTATTGTGATGGTGTTACGCTGACCTGAAAGCACGCATTGTGCACCAGATCCACAGCATCCAGCCGGATATTATTTGCTTTGTTATGGAACATGCGGTTTCATGTTTCCAACTCGTATCTGAAAACGGGAGACAGCACATTGAAAATCTCTTGCGTTAGTCGTGCAGTTCCGTATGAATGCTTGCTCCATACTTTTATTTCGTTCTGTTTCTGCGAAGGTGTTCGCAGTGTCTTTACCAAATTACTGCATTCTGTATGTTTTTGATATGCGTAATAAAGTTTTCTTTTTCTTGAAGTACCGTCTATTGTTTTCCTCCCAGTGACAATTTTTTTTTGTTTCTGTTAACTTACAGCGCCATCTGTCGGTGCGATTTTAAGTTTTTTTTTAACCATGCCAAAACAATTCCCATTGCTTTGGGAGCATACTGGTGAAATTTCAGGTCATTTGGATCAATGGTTCTTTTGTTATAGGGTTTTACTTTCACGACTTTAAAAAAAATCACCCTGTATATGGCAGTGTAATGTAAAATATTATGTTTAGGGTTTCAATTCTATATTATGACGTATGTTGTTGTTATAGAATTTATTCTGCCGGGTGGTTTCTACCAGGATATGCGCAGGCAGACCAAAATATTCTTAAAAGACTTTATTTTACCTTTAATTTGGCACTGGTTTTATCCCGTAACTTGGTGACGTGATAGTGACGCCAAAATGTCGACTTGGCTTCCGCTGCTACTCATATCGTACCAAGAAATGTCGAGGCAGACCAGTCATTCCTTAATCTACTCCTAATAATCTTGTCCTACATGAAGATTTCATGTCGTAACTCGATGACATGTTAAAACAGCCAAAATTAAAAATTGGTGCTCCGCTCTGCTCGTCTCGTACCAAGATATGACAAGGCAGACCAAAATATTCTTAAAAGACTTTTTTTTACCTTTAATTTGGCACTGATTTCATCCTGTAACTCGATGACGTGATAGTGACGCCAAAATGACGAGTTGGCGCCCACTGCTGCGCCTATCGTACCAAGAAATGTCGAGGCAGACCAGTCATTCCTTAATCTACTCCTAAATCTTGTCCTGCATCATGATAACATTCCGTAACTCGATGACGTAGTCATTCGTGTCGCCGCCGCCCAGTTTAGATGAAATTCCTTATCTAAAGTTACCTTTAAAGTAATGCGATTTTTAATTTACGGCCTTAGTGAGTAAACGTAAGTTGATGCCGGAAAAGGCGATTAATGTTCGGAAAATGTGGTAGCTGAGGTACAGGGTTGGGTTTAAGCCGTCAAAAACCGTTTTTGACGTGACATAGGTTTAAACCGCATTTTAAGCTGTTTTAACCGTCAAAAACACCAATATTTAAATATGGTCAGGACAAAAAAAAAAAAAAAAAAAATTGCTGTTTAGCAAGATACAACATTGCTTTTATTTAATGATTGTGCACTTTAGCATTTATTTTACTGTAATCAGATATTAAATTATAATTTATTTCTTTGTTTTTGACTAAATTGCCAAATTTTTTATGTGTATTTTTGTTGTGGCTTTTCAGCATACTTGGTTGCATTTCCAGACCTGCCAACTGCTATGAAAATCGGTCTCAAACTATGATTTTTTTTGTGGAAAGAAAACACGAATTTTGCCAAAGGATTGCATAAAATCATCAAAGGATCGCGGTAAAAAATGCGGATTTCGTCAAAAGGTTGAGGTAAAAATTCATTCATTCGATGATTTCAAGAAAGAATCGTAATAGAAAAAAGTGAATTACGATTGTGGAAAAAAAATTGTGAATATCACGAAATGATCGCAGAACACAAATTGCAAATTTCGTCAAAATTTAATGCACTGGGCTAAAAAATTGGAACTGGGCTTCTTTTACAAATGTTTTAAAAAAAAAGGGGAGGGGGCTACAAAACGAGAAGAAGCTGTACAAATCGTTTAATAATTTTCAGAGGAAAAAATTTACTATAGTGAGTTCAAGACTGAAACCTTATTATTTTTACGAATGTAAAAAAATAGTCGCGAAACACGAAAAACCAACCAACCAACTTCCAGATTAATTTTAATTTTGTGTGCTACGATTTCTCATTTTCAAAGGTTGGCAGGTGTGCATTTCTTATTTTAAAAAATATACATATAGACAAACTTTTTGTAATAATAAGCCATTATAACAAATGAAATCAATCATGATACCATAAAAATAGATTATATTGAATATTGTTTATAGTTTAATATAATGTTGAAAAAACTGAAATATAATAATTATAACTATTAATTAAAAAAACAATTTTAAAGAAATTCCTTAAGGGTGTCCATTACTGGCACATCTACCCTATATACAGTCTTTAACATAAATGTTTTCTCTGCAGCATTTTTCCCCCCTCATTTAGTATACAAACATGGAACAATAAAAATAACATTTATTTTACAAATGAGAAAAGAATGAAATGTTAGGATGAAATAATAAAATATGATATTTTAATCCTTTTATTTATCCCAATATTAATTTTTGTTAGTGACTGACAATCACCTCTTACTGATGAAATTATCTTATTTATGGAATACTTCCTAAAATTAGGGACAAATGAATAATTCGCCATACCAATAAGAAAAAAAAATGCTTAACTTAGTTTGAAACCTGTTCCAAAAGTGAAAGTATTCTGATAGTAGTACTAAATTTTTGATTTGTGATGTCTTAAATGAATAAAATCTGTTTGAAATTTTTTGTGATTATTTCCTGAGGCTTTCGCAATTTTCTGTATTATGTTTTATGGTATTTTGTGTATATGTTTTTTTAAAAAAATCATTTTATTATAATTTTAAAATAATACATATGTCTTTGTTACCTGTTTTTTATTTAACAGTTGCTTAGCAACTGAATTTTATAGCATATCAGAAAGAGAAAAGAAAGTCAGGCTAATTTGACATTCTTAAAAATTAGATTTTTTGAACATGTAAGGCTGCTCGTCACTTAGATTCTGAATTCCCCTCAGCAGGGCCGTAGCGACCGCCCCCCATACCCCCCATTTGGGGGGGGGGGCTGAGCAAAGTCAGGGGCCCAGTAGTGAGCTATTGTACCTTTCAGCCGAATGTTTTACTTTAAATTTTTTTTTTTTTTTTTATGAATTTTTAATAACATTTTATTTTGTTTTATCGAAATTCATTTTTTTTTTGTCAAAGATCTTGATCAGATTTAGAAATAGAAAACAGATATGTGCTTTTCTTCTATATCCACCATTTTTTATAAAAGTTTTTGAATGCTGTAAGTTCTACTTAAAAAATAAAATGGCATTTTAGTATTTTTGGGGTGCACCTATCAATGGGCGAAAAAGGTGAAACCAAAGGTTCAAAACTTCTTTAATACTATTACTTCCATCACACGAAACAGATATGCGGGTTATTCTCTGCAATAGTGCAAAAAGTGCTTCCCAGCCATATAAATGCTCTTAATTTTATTACATTTTTATTTATTTTTATTTTTATTAGAAGATCTAAACATAGTTTATTAGGGGCAGAAAGTAAAATTTAAAAATAAATAAATTTAGTATTTAAAAATATAATATATATCATGCAAATATCATTCCCTCACCTCTCCCCCACCTGTACTACCATATTTTATTGCCTATTTCTTTCCATCCAGAAATAAAAATAATTAAAAATACCCTAAGCAAAATAAAGTTCTTATTTGATACATTACAAAAAATAATAAAAATATTAATTTTTACTATTATTATATAGTCTACTCAATCAATTATATGTTTCCCCATGTTAGACCATCATTCCCTCACACATTGCTATTATCTCAAATATCTACCACTAATGAGCAGTAGCAGTCTAGCATCCTTCACAGAGAAGAAGCTATTTTGAGCACTTGTCAGTCCAGCAACATAAATTGGTGGTGTAAGATTTTGTTAATTTTACAGAATTTTTTTTTAGTCAGTATATCCGGAAGCGTTTTTATTAGCAGTCATTCCCTCACACAGAATATTAATTTTTTTGTAAATATCAAAAATTTTAATTTTATCATACATTATATATTAAGTGTTTCTCTTAAAGGAAACAGTTTGGATTTCTTCATAATTTTGCATTTTTCCCCTACAACTAGTAAAAATGTCTTATTTCATCATTCCCTCACTTGTCATTCCCTCACATTTTTTATTTTATTTTTTCCACAAATTTTTATTTATTTTTTTGTTAAGTCAAATTTTTAAAACAATTTCTGTTGCTATTAAAATTTTCAATAATTGACTGATTTCTTACCATTTATCTAATTTTTATGAAAATTTACATATGCATCATTCAAGTCAGACTGCTGGCCAAATTTGCAAGTATTATAGAGAACAACCCATGCGCTTTTTTTCTACAGGAACCATTTTTTTAAAGGGGCCCAGATGAAAGAAATTTTGCAGGCTCTAGATTCTTTTTGAATTGTCTTTTTTAGGGCCCCCTATATAAATGCGAAAAAGTTGGAGCCCAAGATTCAAAACTTTTAAGCCCATTTTTTTATCCAAATTTTTTAAAAATATGCTTTTAAAACTCACTTAGGAACCCAATAAGTTTCAAAACTTTGTTATACTATTACTTCCTTCAACCAAATGTGCTTCCTTTCTATAGTCATTATTCTTTTTAAAGGTTCCCAGATGAAAGAAATTTTGCACGCTCTTAATACTTTTTAAATTGTCTTTTTGGGGGCCCCCAATAAAAGTGAGGAAAAGTTGGAACTCAAGATCAAAACTTTAAGGCCCCATTTTTATTATTCAAATGTTTTAAAAATATGCTTCTTAATATCATTGGGGGCCCCAACAAGGTTCAAAACTTTCTTAATACTATTACTTCTTTTGACCAAAACAGATATGCACTTCCTTTCTATAGCCAGTATTCTCTTTAAAGGTTCCCAGATGAAAGAAAGTTTGAAGGTTCTAATTTCTTTTTGAATTGTCTTTTTTAGGGCCCCTTATAAACGGGAGGAAAAGTTGTAGCCCAAGATTAAAAACTTTTAGGCCTCACTTTTTTATTCAAATGTTTAAAAAACATGCTTTTCAAACTTGTTGGGAGTCCCTACTATCAGTTCCTTCAAACAAATGTTCTTTCTTTCTATAACCAGCATTTTCTTTAAAGATTCCCAGATGAAAGAAATTTTGCAGGCTCTAAATTCTTTTGGATTGTCTTTTTTAGGGCCCCCTATAAAGGTGGAAAAGTTGGAGCCTAAGATTCAAAACTTTTAGGTCCCATCTTTTTATTCAAATGTTTTAAAAATATGCTTTTTAATCTCGTTGGGTGGCCCCAATAAGGTTCAAAGCTCCCTTAATACTATCACTTCTTTTGACCAAAACAGATATGTGCTTTCTTTCTATAGCCAGTAGTCTCTTTAAAGGTGACCAGATGAAAGAAATTTTGCAGGCTCTAAATACTTTTTTAATTAACTTTTTGGGGGCCCCCTATAAAAGTGAGGAAAAGTTGGAACTCAAGATTCAAAACTTTTAGGCCCAATTTTTATTATTCAAATGGTTTAAAAACGTCCTTTTTAATATCGTTGGGGGCTCCAACAAGGTTCAAAGCTTTCTTAATACTATTACTTCTTTTGACCAAAACAGACATGCCCTTTTTTAGGTGCGTTCGTAATTATATAAATACGTAGCACCTATAGTCGTCGTTCAGTCCGTCCGCCCGTCTGTCCGCATGTAACAGAGCAAAAACTACCCAACCGAATGGTCTGAAATTTCAAATATATGATTGTTGCAAAATTTTGTCGAGCCATTTCAAATTTTATGAAAATCGGATGTATAGTTTAATTACAGGGACAGTCAAAAGTTTTTCTTTACATTACGGCCAATGGGAAAAATTATTGAAAGTGCATTTTAATGATATTAGAGCCTTCCGAATGATCTGAAATTTTAAAGATATAACTGTAGCAAAATTTTGTCGAGCCATTTCAAATTTTAGGAAAATCGGATGCATAGTTTAATTACAGGGACAGTCAAAAGTTTTTCTTTACATTACGGCCAATGGGAAAAATTATTGAAAGTGCATTTTAATGATATTAGAGCCTTCCGAATGATCTGAAATTTTAAAGATATAACTGTAGCAAAATTTTGTCGAGCCATTTCAAATTTTAGGAAAATCGGATGCATAGTTTAATTACAGGGACAGTCAAAAGTTTTTCTTTACATTACGGCCAATGGGAAAAATTATTGCAAGTGCATTTTAATGATATTACAGCCTTCCGAATGGTCTGAAATTTTAAAGATATAATTGTTGCAAAGTTTTGTTGAGCTATTTCAAATTTTAGGAAAATCGGATGTATAGTTTAATTACAGGGACAGTCAAAAGTGTTCCGTTACATTACGGGGAATGGGAAAAAATTATTGGAAGTGCATTTTAATGATGCATCAGACTATGCGCTTTATGAAGTGCAAAAAAGTATACATTCAGTACAATATGGGGTGCAAAAAATAATTATAAAACTAGTTATAGTACGAACGCACCTCATTTGCCACGTTTGACGAGCAATTTCCAACTTGTTTCTATAGCTACCGTACTTTTTAAAGGTGCCCAGATGAAAGGAATTTTGCAGGCTCTAAATTCTTTTTGAATTGTCTTTTTTAGGGCTCCTATAAACGGGAGGAAAATTTGGAGCCCAAGATTCAAAACTTTTAGACCCCATTTTTAGGTGCGTTCGTAATTATATAAATACGTAGCACCTATAGTCGTCGTTCAGTCCGTCTGTCCGCATGTAACACAGCAAAAACTACCCAACCGAATAGTCTGAAATTTCAAATATATGATTGTTGCAAAATTTTGTCGAGCCATTTCAAATTTTATGAAAATCGGATGTATAGTTTAATTACAGGGACAGTCAAAAGTTTTTCTTTACATTACGGCCAATGGGAAAAATTATTGCAAGTGGATTTTAATGATATTAGAGCCTTCCGAATAATCTGAAATTTTAAAGATATAATTGTTGCAAAATTTTGTCGAGCCATTTCAAATTTTAGGAAAATCGGACGTATAGTTTAATTACAGGGACAGTCAAAAGTTTTTCTTTACATTACGGCCAATGGGAAAAATTATTGCAAGTGGATTTTAATGGTATTAGAGCCTTCCGAATGATCTGAAATTTTAAAGATATAATTGTTGCAAAATTTTGTCGAGCCATTTCAAATTTTAGGAAAATCGGATGTATAGTTTAATTACAGGGACAGCCAAAAGTTTTTCTTTACATTACGGCCAATGGGAAAAATTATTGCAAGTGCATTTTAATGATATTACAGCCTTCCGAATGGTCTGAAATTTTAAAGATATAATTGTTGCAAAATTTTGTTGAGCTATTTCAAATTTTAGGAAAATCGGATGTATAGTTTAATTACAGGGACAGTCAAAAGTGTTCCGAAAAAATTATTGGAAGTGCATTTTAATGATGTATCAGACTATGCACGTTATGAAGTGCAAAAAATTATACATTCAGTACAATATGGGGTGCAAAAAATAATTTTAAAACTAGTTATAGTACGAACGCACCTCATTTGCCACGTTTGACGAGCAATTTCCAACTTGTTATTATTCAAATGTTTTAAAAATATGCTTCTTAATATCGTTGGGGGCCCCAATAAGGTTCAAAACTTTCTTAATACTATTACTTCTTTTTACCAAAACAGATATGCACTTTCTTTCTATAGCCATCATTCTCTTTAAAGGTTCCCAGATGAAAAAAAAAAAATTGCAGGCTCTAAATTCGTTTTTGTCTTTTTTAAGGCCCCCTATAAAGGTGAGGAAAAGTTGGAGCCTAAGATTCAAAACTTTTATGCCCCATCTTTTTATTCAAATGTTTTAAAAATATGCTTTTTAATCTCGTTGGGGGCCCCAACAAGGTTCAAAACTTTCTTAATACTATTACTTCTTTTGACCAAAACAGATATGCACTTTCTTTCTATAGCCAGCATTCTCTTTAAAGGTTCCCAGATGAAAGAAAATTTGCAGGCTCTAAATACTTTTTTAACTGACTTTTTTGGGGCCCCCTATAAAAGTGAGGAAAAGTTGGAACTCAAGATTTAAAACTTTTAGGCCTAATTTTTATTATTCAAATGTTTTAAAAATGTGCTTTTTATTATCGTTGGGGGCTCCAACAAGGTTAAAAACTTTCTTAATACCATTACTTCTTTTGACCAAAACAGACATGTCCTTTTTTTCTATAGCTACCATTCTTTTTAAAGGTTCCCAGATGAAAGAAATTTTGCAGGCTCTATATTCTTTTGAATTGTCTTTTTTAAGGCCCCCTATAAACGGGAGGAAAAGTTGGAACCCAAGATTTAAAACTTTTAGACCCCATTTTTATTATTCAAATGTTTTAAAAATATGCTTTTTAATCTCGTTGGGGGCCCAAATAAGTTTCAAAACTTTCTTAATACTATTACTTCCTTCAACCAAATGTGCTTTCTTTCTACAGTCACGATTCTTTTTAAAGGTGCCCAGATGAAAGAAATTTTGCAGGCTCTAAATACTTTTTTAATTGACTTTTTTGGGGCCGCCCATAAAAGTGAGGAAAAGTTGGAACTCAAGATTCAAAACTTTTAGGCCCAATTTTTATTATTCAAATGTTTTAAAAATATGCTTTTTAATCTCGTTGGGACCCCAATAAGGTTAAAAAATTTCTTAATACTATTACTTCTTTTAACCAAAACAGACATGTCCTTTTTTTCTATAGCTACCATTCTTTTTAAAGGTGCCCAGATGAAAGAAGTTTTGCAGGCTCTAAATACTTTATAAATTTTCTTTTTTGGGGCCGCTCTTAAAAGTGAGCAAAATTCGGAACTCAAGATTCAAAACTTTTAAGCCTCATTTTTTTTTTCAAATGTTCAAAAAATATATGCTTCTTAATCTCGTTGGGGACCGCAATAAGCGGGCATCTATGTGCATTGCATATGCCGCCTATCCACTTATGTTCGACCTGTTTCGTTTTGAACATTTCATTTCTCTTGTCTCGATAAATTACTAATGTTAACTATACATAAATTACATTGTGTATTTATTTAATCTACTAGCAGAGCTTCACTAATTGCTTTTTAAAAAAAAGAACCTATTTTTTGGAGTTCTCCATTGGGGGCTTTCACTGCCTTTCGCAGCGTAAACCTTTTCCGGATATTCCTGCTCCGATCTTGAATCAAACAATCATTGAATTTTTCGATATTTTTCGAATTTCGATGATTTTTTCGATAAAAGTGGAAGTGATAGTATCCAGATAAAAGTATACTTTTCCAGCATCGTAGCTCACGTTGCTACAGGAACAAATTTGTAATTTTTCCACTCCAGCTTAATTATGACAGCAGCAAAATCTACTGGATAATTCTTCGGTTTCAGAAAAAAAATGTCAAAAAACTCCACAAAACGCGAAAAAAAAAGTGTAAAAAACTTATAAAAAATTGGGCAAAAATTCAAAAATCGCCGAGAGAAAATTGATTATATCGAGCCAAAAGATTGTAACTGGAATGTGAAAAAATTGCCGTGAAAGACAAAAATATGTTAAAAATCACATAAAACGTTCGTAAAAAATTCAGAAATTTCTATGGACATATTTTCTATATTGAGCTAAAAGACTGAAACCTGATTCCTTTTAGGGATGTCAAAAATCCGTGCCGCAGATGGCAAAATTTTTACTATATTGGGATAAAAGATAGAAACTGGGTTCCTTTTACACTGTCTCTCCAAGAAAAAAGAAAGAAAGAAATCAGTAAATTGAAGGATTTTTTTCGTAACTTTTTCTTTCATTCAAACACACACACACAAAAAAACTTTGATTTGATTTTCTCATTTTCCACGAAAATATAGAAAACTCACCAATCTAACATAAAAATTACCTAACATCCTTACTAAATTTGAAGATGCATTTTTGTCAAATCAAATCACAGGAGTGTTCCGCCAACTTTGCTGCATTGTACTTTTCCCTATTAGAAACTGAACTTTTACGCATGACTTTTTCCTTCATAACACGAAGAAGTCGCGAATAAAACATCAAAATTTCTAGAAATTTTCCTTTCTAAAGACGAAAGTTTCTTCAAATGTGAGATAAAATCTCTTCTAATCACGGGGGTCTTAAAAAGGGGAAAAAAACGTTCGTGAAAAATTCAAAAATCGCAAAGGACAAAATTTAGTACATCGGGCTAAAAGACTGAAACCTGATTCCTTTTACTAATGTCAAAAAATACACGAAAAAAAGTTAAAAATCACATAAAAAATTCTCGAAATATTTAAAAATCGAAGAAGACTACTTTACTATATTCGGCTAAAATGGAAAGATGGATTGAAAATAGATTCCTTTTATGATGTGTTGGAAAAAGCACGAAACTCGAAAAAATACAAAAAATATCATAAAAAATTAAATGAAAAAAATTCGAATCAAAAAATTTAAAATCCTGTTTCGAGCAACTTCAGGCATACAGGTAACCTTCCTGTCAAATTTTGAAACAGAAAAACATCTTGTGAAACAGAACATCTTTTTGAAACAGAAAAACATCTTGTCAGACAAAGAAAAACTCTGGACAGACAAACGTCTGTCTTTATTATTAGCTACTAGGAAACCCGTCTCCGTTGCCCAAAGAAAGGTACCTTCTATCCGAAGGTATTTTTTTTTTTCTTCTTAAATTTCAACTTGGGTGACAATTTTAAACTGGAGAAAAACGGAATATATAAAAACAACATCCCAAAAGTTTTTTTTTTTTTTTTTGAATTAGTAAATCTGTACATATATATGTATTTAATAAAAGGCACCAATCCGAGCGGGAAAAAAATTGTTATAAGTGAATATTTTCTGCTTAAAGAAAATCTGCCTGGGCCACGCGGTTAGCATTGTCAAACTGAAGAGAAAATTGAAAATACGAAAACGACTTCCATATTTTTTATTTATTTATTTTGTTTATGAACATTAGCAATTCTACATTTGTAAAAGGAATTCAGTTTCAAACTTTTTTGCCAAATTTTGTCCTCTGCTGTTTTTAAAATTTTCGAGAATTTTTATGTGATTTTTAGCTTTTTTTCACTTTTCTGGTAGTTTTTTTAATATTCGTAAAAAAAAAAAAAAAAAAAAAAAAAAACTGGTTTCAATCTTTTAACCCGATATGAGTAAAGTTTGATCTCTATGAACTTTGAAAATTTTTATGCAATTTTTGGCGTTCTTTCGTCGTTTTCGGCGATTTTTTTGACATTTTTTTCCTAAATAGAAGAATTCTCAGTTAAATTTTGCAAGTCCTTTGATTAAATTCACATTGTAAAAATATCAAATCTGTTCCTGCAGCAACGTGAACGAAATGTTGAAAATTTGAATTTAATCTGGATCTAAATAAAAAAATTACAATAATTCAAGGTTCGTATGATTCGAGATCGGAGCGGACATAGCCCCTATGGGTGTACGCTGCCGAAAGCAGTGCAGCCTAACTACAAATTCGTTCAATTTGAAGTTCGTTTTGGAAAATTCGACCAGCGAAACTTCGCTGGTGTTGTTATACAATGGAACTCGGGTGGAAAATTAAATATAGATATTTCTCTAAAATCTTAGAGGGGGGGGGGGCCCGAAAAATATGTTGTTTTTTTGGGGGGGGGGCTCTGAAGACCTTGCTACGGCCCTGCCCCTCAGTAGTCTATGGACATTTATGCATTCTAATATTTTAAATATCTCCTCAAGAAAATAATATGTTTAACTTATTTTTTCTGTGTACCCTTCTTAAAGTATGCCTATTATTTTCTTAAATCTCAAAATATTTATAAAACATATGCTTAATTTTATAGGAAGTGTTAAAATTTTACTCCCAGTTTGTTCACCTTTTAATGCATAAAATATTAAATTAAGCATAGATTTTAAAAATATTTTAACAACTAAGGAAAAAAAGAGACATTCTTCAAGAAGAGCATACTGAAACCAGAAATAAAAGATACAGTAGACTCCCTCAAATCCGCACGCCATGGGACCAGAGGCTGTGCAGATTTTAGAATTTTGCGGATTTCTAGTCATTGATTTGTTTGCATTTTTGAAACATTAATTTGATTGGTAGTTAACAGGGTTCGTAAATATCATGATATTTTCGAAAATATCAAAAATATCCGATATTTTGATATATATCCGATATTTTCGATATATATCCGATATTTTCAAAATAGTCAACTTACTGCTAATAATGAATATTTTCAAGCATAATATAAATTAGAAACTAAAACATATTGCACTTACATGAAAACTTAAACAATATATTAAAAAGCATTTTTCTTTTCTCCTTTTTTTTTTTTTTTTTTTTACTTAGAACAAAATTGAAGATCAACTAATTGAAAACAGAAACAATTTGCTTTATACACTTATATACTATATACAGTAGACTCCCTCAAATCTGCACAGCTTGGGACCAGAGGTTGTGCGGATTTTAGAATATTGCGGATTTCTGGTCATTGATTTGTTTACATTTTTGAAACATTAATTTGATTGGTAGTTAAGCAAGGGAAATTATAATGAATGCTTACAATAAAGTGAAACATTAAAAATAAGTAAAATATTAAAATAATTAGAAAAATATTAAATTGCTACTGACGAAATCGATTCAATTCGATTTCTAAAGTCCTATGCTGCCATCTATCGGTAAAGCGATCGTAAGATCGATATGTCATCATATAGATATGTTAATTTATATCAAAATCAAAAGTAATGTAAATTTATTTAGTAATAAATCAACTGTAATAACCAAAAGAGAATGATTAACAAAAAATTTAGTAAAAAAAACATTGCGGTAGCCGCTGATTTTGACGCCATCTTGGATTTTGTTCCTGCAACTTAACTGTAAATTTCATTGTTTACATCTGAAAAAAATACGTGGATTTTGGGTCGCGGATTTAAGGGAGTCTACTGTACTGCTTTGTATGTTTACAAATAAATTTGTCTATAATTTAAAAGAAAATTCCGCGAAAAATAATTTTAAAATAGCGTTCCGGTTCGTGGATTTTTCCATTTCGAACCCTAATTTTTGATATAGATATGCTAATTTATATCAAAATCAAAAGTAATGTAAATTTATTTAGTAATTAATCAGCTGTAATAGTCAAAAGAGAATGATTAACAAAAAATTTAGTAAAAAAAACATTACGGTAGTCGCTGATTTCGGCACCATCTTGAATTTTGTTCCTGCAACTTAACTGAAAATTCATTGTTTACATCTGAAAAAAATACACGGATTTTAGGCGTTCGCGGATTTAAGGGAGTCTACTGTATATATATATATATATATATATATATATATATATATATTTAAAAAAAAGAAAATGGTATAGGATTCAGTATCAACTATCAATAAATCAAAACAAAATTTAAAATACAAAATATTTTAATTGAAAATTTTTAGCATAAATGTAAGTTTATCTTATTTTTTATTCCTTAACATGCTGTACAGTTTAAACTGAACTAAATACCAGAACACATTCTTTTCTAATGAAGCTATATATATAACTGAGTATCTAAATTAGACAGTTTCTTTCAGTGTCTGTTTTGAATTATGTCCCTCATAGTCCACAGTTAAAAGTAAAAAATTCAAACATAAAGCTTGGAAAGGACATTTGTTTTCTTCTTCGGCTAAAAAAGTCACTATCAGAGACAAAAATTCTTTATTTACAGAACAACACAGTCAATAACAGTCGGAAATTTCATTGGCACTTGTTTTGACTGAAAATATCAAAAATATCTTGCATAGTGATATTTTGAAAATAAATATCAAAATATAGAAAAATTATGAAAATATCACACATCTTGATATTTTGAAAAAAAAAAAAATATCAAGTAATATGAAAATATCGAAAATATCAAAAATCTTGATATTTTGAAAATGAATATTGGATATATATCAAGATATATATCGATTGATATATATCAACGAACCCTGGTAGTTAAGCAAGGAAAGTTATAATGAATGCTTACAATAAAGTGAAACATTAAAATAAGTAAAATATTAAAATAATTTATTAGTTTAAAAGTAAGTAATTATTAAAATAATTATGTAAAATAAAGATTTAGAAAAATATTAAATTATTACAAATGAAATCGATTCAATTCGATTCCAAAAGTCCTATGCTGCCATCTAGTGGTAAAGCGATCATAAGATTGATACATCATTATTCGTTCTTAGCACTACGTGGGTGATTTTACATACGGAGAACAGCAAGGCGTAATGATGTTTACCAGAAATAAATTAAATAAAAAGTATTTAAAGTTAAAGACTGCCGAGAAAAAGGTAAGTAAGTTGCATATTTAAAATAAATAAAGATGAATAAAAGTAAACTATTAGTGTAACTGTAGTTAAATATAATATGTATAAAGTAAACAAAAGACCGGTATTTCAAACTAGTGATGACATAAGAAATAAGGAAAGAAGCAAGGAGAATATTGTCAGTATACATAGCTTATTGCGCTTTCTGTAACTTTTTACATTACATATAGAGTCTTGAATGCTTTTCTTATACTGCTTTGTATGTTTAGAAATAAATTTGTCTATAATTTAAAAAAAAAAAAAAATCTGCGAACAATAATTTTAAAATAGCATTCCTCTTCGTGGTTTTTTCCATTTCGAACCCTGGAACTTTTGATATAGATATGCTAATTTATATCAAAATCAGAAGTAGTAAATCAGCTGTAATAGCCAAAAGAGAATGATTAACGAAAAAAATAGTAAAAAAAAACATTGCGGTAGTCGCTGATTTTGGCGCCATCTTGAATTTTGTCCCTGCAACTTAACTGTAAATTTCATTGTTTACATCTGAAAAATACGCGGATTTTAGGTGTTCGTGGATTTTAGGGTCGCGGATTTAAGGGAGCCTACTGTATAATAAAAAAAAATAACAGCAAGCGAAATTAAAAAACGGCCTTTGTAGAGATCGACATTAGTTATCCAATGCAAAAAATATTGAAATATTAAACAAAATTTCTACCATAGAATTGACATTATTGAGTGGGGGTTTTCATTTCCACTTTGAAAAAAACCCATTAAAAAGTATGAAATTTCAAACAAGATATTAAAAAAAAATCTCCTGTAGGATTAACATTAGCAGGCGAGTGTTTTCACATTAGTGAGGTTGCTCCTTAAACAACCCCTTCCATAAGAACATAGTAGAGGGAAAGCAAGAAAAATTGGTTTTGTTGCAATAGCAATATTGTTTTGTACTGAAAGAGAATCTTTGAATTTGCTCTATCTTAAGGAAAGTAAATACGCTCATTAGATACCAATTGTGATAGATTACTCCGTGCTTCTAGCCATAAAAAAAAAAAAAAAAAAAAAAAAAAAATCTAAACAATTTATTTTTCTTTGCAAAATTTAGATTAAACCTATCTAGGTTTAATGATTACAAATAATTAAGGATTTATTAACTGTTCATCTTAAAGGCATACATTAATGACAAACTAAATCATTAAATAAGAGTTAGGTAATTTTTATTCACAAATTAAAAAAAAAAAAATCATGCAACAATCAATTTGCAGTTTACCATATCCTATGCAAATAGGTTTCAAGAATGTATTTCTGCAGTTTATACCCCACAGTTTTACTTAGAATTTATTGTTTAAAGCCTATCTAATTCTGCTAAATAATTCTTTTGGTATTATTTTTATTAAAACTAGGTTTTTGACACAACGTTTTTAACCATGGTTAAAATCGGTTTAAACCGTCGCATGTCAAGAACTTGCCAACCCTGCTGAGGTATAAAGAAAGGCCGGGCCCTGGGAGCCAGGGTCTTAACTGGAATGTAGTTTGCTATAAGAAAATTTTTAGTAGTTTTAAAGTAGCTGGAGGACGCTGAAACTATGCTAATGAAAATTGTAATAGAATCGGATAGTTTTTAAAGAAGCTGCAACAAAGGCCCCAAGAAGGAGATTAATATTAAAAATTGGTAGTAGCTGAAGTCGGAAATGTTTTTGTCATTCATGTAGTAGCAGGAGGACTTAAGAAGTTGTTTAAAAAAAGAAGCTAGTGAATCGGACCGTTTTTAAGGGACCTATAACAAAGGGTCCAAAGAGAGTCAACTGATAGTAAAGATTAGGGTCCTAAAATGAAAACTTGTTAAAAGATGTAAATTCTTAGCACTTTAGATCTTCAATTAGTCGAAATTAAGCATGGGGTATGAATTAATCAACAGAATAAAATTTTAAAGAAATGCACAAAAATGAGGGTAAACGCTTAAAACAGGGCCCTACGATCCAGCAAAAATAAGAGGGTATTGGTCCGAGGAAAAGAGTGCAAGACTCAATTTAAAAATTTTGTATTGAGAATGCGAGAAAATTAGGTGGTGAAAAATGCATGCCGCACAAAAAGTTCAAGGTTCCCCGGATCGGGCCGTATGGAACTCTAGGATGCCCCAGGATTTTAACTGGAATATAGAAAAGGGAGAATAACTAAACGGAAAAAGGGTCCTAAAAATGAAGATCGGATTAAGAGGGGGCAATTTATAGTGCAAAAACTTCAAGGGGGCCTGTACAGGGTTCCAAGAGGCCAGAGACTTAAGTGGTAAAGGTCAAAATTAGCACTAGCCACCGGCCACAGGGCCAGTAAAGGAGAAAAAGTGGCTAGTGTAAAATTCTCTATCAGCGGCCACCTTCCGGCCACTTTTTTACTAGGAGAGAATAAAATTTTCTTGCATTTCATCAAGGATTCTACTTTTTTTAGTTCTAATATAGTTATATTAACATATTTATTTGGGCTATTCAGTTTTAGATTAATACTTATAGAAACTTTACTGTTTAGTATTTTTAAATAAAAAAGTGGCCACTAGTTTAAAGAAAGTGGCCACTTAAAAAACTAGACTTACCGGCCAGTGGCCGCTAATGAAATTTCCCAGTTTTGACCTATATTAAGTGGCATGTAGTTTGCTATAAAGATACTTTTTAGTAGTTTTTAAAGTAATCAGAGGGCGCTTGAAATATGTTAAAGAAAATTGCAAGCAATTCTGATCATTCTTAAAGAAGATTCACCAAGGGCCCTATATAGTCTTCACATCACAGAACTTGCGTCGCAAATTTTAGATCAGGCATTGATTCTTACGCGCTTCTTCCAGCGATAAGTTTTACAAATGGAACAAATTAACTTTTAGCAGATGTTTGTGATTCAGATGACTCAAGAGCCCTTCTGCGCAGCATCCGTAATGCCAATTTCTGGATTCCTTCATAAATACGCGAAATATTAACACCTGGCGTTATTACCCACCTTGGCGTTACCACCGCAGGACACCTTATATAATAGTGATATCTTATTCACTTCTCTTTATTTGAATCAATAAATTATGCAAATAATAAATGTATAACCACATCTGTATATCACTGCAAACAAAAGAAAAAAATTGCATTAATCAAAAGAATTTTAAGACATTGATAACGATATCATTAGGGCGCTGGGGGTGGGGTGGGGGGTCGAGGAATGATAACGTATGATATCGTAAGGGGGGGAGGGGTCTAAAATTACCAAAAAGTTGATAACGTTGCATATGTAAGCCCCATACTAACAATTACCTATATACCTGCTAAGATGGCTGTATAAAACAGAATATTTTTAGGTTCCTTTCATGGCTTTAGTGAATAAATGTTTAACAAAGTTGATTAAATATTTTAGTGTTACGTATTTTATGATTTCATATTTTACATTTTAAAATAAATTGGAATTAGAAACTTAGCAAAATTATTTTCGTAAGTTTTCTTTGCAGTTGATAACGAAGTAATCTTTAACAAAAGTAGTGGTGCCATCTGGGGGTCTACGATTTTTTTAAATTGAAAAATGCAAAAAGTACATGCTGTAAATAAATTTGAATAATTATAAACATATTATACAGAGTTTAGTTGCTAGTTGATGGTTGAAAAAATGTATTGATATGCGATTGTTTGGAAGAACTTTTATGAATTTCCATATAAGGAAAAGTGTGGGCTCGATTTTCCTTTTGAATTTAAGACTGCTCACCAGTTAAGGATCACATTCTATTGCTTTCTTAAAATGTTGCTCATGAAGTTTTAAATTTTCTCATATAATTTTTGCAAAAATCTTTTCACTTCCAACAAAAATTTGAATTTTGGAAAATTTAGGATTTTTTTTTTTTTTTTTAAGTATCAAGTTATGTTTCTGGTTCTTGGAATTACCGATATATATTTTGCCTCAATACAAGGGCTGAAATTCTCGAAACTTAGGCTATACAGTACATTGCAGAGCTGTCCAGTGTCAAATAGTTTACAAAATTGGTAAAACAAAGCGAGTTGACTTTGTAAAAAAATATTCTTTACAAAACAAAATTCGCTAATAATAAAGTTAAGTATTCACGAATGTTGAAATGTTCTTCATTTTTTATTTCGAGAATAATCAAAACTCGCGAATGTTAAGGGATTACTGTATATATATAAACATACACACTGTTAAAATATTTTAATATTTAAAAAATAACGTGTCCTCTGTATAAAACAATTTCCATAAAACAATTTGTGTTCTAAAAATTTCTTCACCAGAACAAAAAAAGTGTTGTCCTGGCCCCATAACGCATGAAATTACAGTCGGACCTCTATTTAACGAAGTAGCTAAATCCCGAAAAAAAGTTCGTTATATGGAAAATTCGTTAAATAGAGAGTCACCTTTTAAAATACTTTAAACTACATAAAACATATTTTAAGTCCATAAACACTGAATGTAATTTAAAAACGTAATTAGTCACTTTTTTTATAAATTATATCTATTTGTTTTATTTATTTTACCCACCAAAAAGAAATCTGTAAGGGAAATAAGAATGAAACAAAACATTGTCTGGAAATACATTGTATTTTCAGTTTAAAAAAATTATTTTACTTTAAAATTACGATTTTTTAAAGATTTTTTGATAAACTGTTGGGAGGGAATACCATATTTTAAAGCAGTAATATTTTTCTTCACACCTTTATCCACCTCATCAAAAATAATTTTTTTTCTTTGATGCTCAAGCACTTCCGCTTTGACGGTTTTGAGCTACAAGAACCGAAATTACCAACACGATTTGTCATGATCAACAATCTAAAAAACGGGAAACTATAGTTTAAGGACACGGGGCAGCTCCATTGAGGGTTAAAAGGGGATATTGAAAGTTTGCACTTCTTGGATGGAAAGCAAAGAATCACAGCGATTTTACTATTCCCGGTGAGTTAGGTACCTGGTAAGACCTTTTCATGGTCATTGATCATCATAAAATGTGTTAAAAGAAAGAATAAATTCGAAATACTCAGTAATGTTTTAAGAAATAGGGAGAAAAAAATTTAGATCCCAAGGAAAAGTTCGTTAAATAGAGAATGCACTTCGCTATTTGGAGGTTATTTTACGAAGAAATTTGCAAAATGTTCTTGGTTCCAAGTAAAAGTTCGCAAAATAGAGAAATTCGCAAAATAGAGGTTCGTTAAATAGAGGTCCGACTGTAAAAAGCCAAATATTCGAAATTCTAGAAAAAAAAATGTCTAAAACTTTCAGAATAATAACTAGATTGGGAGAAAAAAATACCACTACCGAAAAATACACTGTGCTTGATAAATAACAATATTTGAGCCTTCAACTTGTGAAAGCATAGCTTAGTGGATAAATCGACTAATCTGGAAACCAACATCTCCCTGGTTCGTATCCTGCGACAGGTAAGCAGTGTAAGTAGTGTTCCTGTTACAAGTGTGTTAAGTGCAATTTGAATTAAATAAATAATTCCTGTAGAGTATACATTTCATCGGATTGAAATATGTGGAGTTGTCCTTGAAAGCTTAAATTTTTATTTTTTAAATACAGAAATTTAAAAAAAAAAATTGAAATTTTCCTGGAAGTTACAGAAGAAAATTTCTATTAAAATACGTAAATTGACAAATTGCGCTGGCGTTTCGATGGGCGGTACAATTTCCCTATTTTAACAGATATATTTTTTATATAGAGTATAATACTAAAAAAAGGGGGTGTGTGAAAAAATGGCTGCTTATTGCCGAAAAATGAGAGGTAGTCAAACATGGATGTGATTCAGACATTTGAAATGTCTTAATTTCGGATGCATACAAGCATTTTAAAAATTAAGACATTTTAAAATACCTAAAAATTGAACACTCCGTTTAAGATACTTATGTGTCTGAATTTCAGACATTTCAGTTTACGTAACAGTTTAATGGCCATTAAATTCAAATGAAAATTCAGTATGAAAAATATTGTAAAATAAAATCATGATTTTGAAACTATACAAGGAAAAAAGATAGATTTTTAAAAATATATCTGCTATTTATTAAATCAGATTAAATGTTTAAAGAGTTCACTAAATAAATGTACAGCATTTGCTATATTTTTAACATAAATAAATAAATAAACCATCAGTCCATCATGGGCTCAGGGGGAAATGTTTAGAGGTTTGCATGGACCCAGGACTTGTCCGAAACCAACAGCAAAACGAAAACTGTTTTAAAGATACTTGTAAAGAAAACATGGAAATTGGACTCCATGTAATCTTAGAATTGATGTAATAACAGAAAGAAATATGGAATGGTTTTTGCGGTATTTATAAAGATTTTTAGTAAATTGTATTTCTGTTGTTTTGAAATGCATTAATATCTATACATAGGAAAAAATGCATTTTTTGGAATTTTATGATTTATGAATTTTATTTTTATATTATTCGCTATTACATATTATTATAACTATTTTTTAAGTCGTTTTCATTTTATTCCAGGGTTTTAATGCTACCTTTCAAAGTTTTCTGGATATAACAATAAAAGCAAGTTGAAAAATGTATTTGAAAAGATGATTTGTTTCTCTACCATGGAATTGTTCTAACTGAAATACTGTATTGCATCCTCAAACTTTTGTTTCATAACATCATAATATTATTCAAATTGTTTATAAAATAGATATCGAATAAGAATCTAAGTGGAAAATTTTCCAGAAAAATATTCAGGAAGATTCTACCAAAAAGCATTTACCAAGAAGGAATTTTTTTAAACTTTACTTCACGTCTATATTTAATAATTAAATGCGAAGCTTATCTAAATAAATTTCAGTTTTGTAACCGTTTTTATGCATACAGAGCCTTCAAAATATTATAAAGTCTTATTAAGAAAATGAATATAGTACTTGTATTTGCACTGGTCAGATATTATAAAAATCACTTAAAATTTAAAATATAATCTAATATAGTAAAATTTCGAACAGCGGCAGCGAGATATAATTACAGGGACATATATGTTGTTTCTCTAAATAGAAAATACTTTCACTAAAAGTAACTTAAGCCAATAGAATTTCCTTCATTCAATTTTAAAAAGCATATACATTTTCTGTGATGAAAATGCATTATCTAAAGCAACATTGATATCAATTGTTACAATGTCATGTTAAAAATATATGTATATTAAGGAATTAACAAATTATAGAGATAAAGAATGTGTCCGCCAGGTCAGCATATTAATCGTTTTGCACTCTTATCAAACAAAAACCTTATATGTATTAAGTCTCGTATGAAAAAATAATTCTCAACTACAAGTATGTAAGTAAATCCCTAAATTTATACTAAATAATCTTAAAACTTTTAAAACTGTCCACTAAAAGAAAACTTAAGTTGATTGACTTATTGCAGAAAAGTCATGTAAATGCAAAGGATTCACAAAAAAGGATACTCAGCAAAGAAACATTTTGGGTCATTCAGCACTGTAAATCGCAACACATAAATAATATTGGAAATATAGATTACAAAATGTATAGCATAAAGTATACCTATAAAACTGTAATTTAAACACATCTTTTTATACGTTCAGGTGAAAAGCCGCGCGAATGTAAAGCATCTTTCGAAAAAATCACATAAAGAAGACAATATTCATGTAAAAAATCATTTAAAGGAGCATGGAATCAGTGGTGAAAAGTAACAATGCAGGTGAAAATAGATACTTTTCTAATATATACCAGCAAACGTTTAAAAACGAAGGAAATTTAAACAAAATTCAAGATTATTCTGAAGAAGAGCGATATGTTCAGAATGTATGTCAGGAAAGTTACACAGAGGCAGATAATTTAGATAACGTTCTAATCCAGTCTGAAAAGAAAGCAAAGGATAACCAGCTATGTCAAATAGATATCAGAAAAAACAAATACAAATGCCACTTATGTGAAAAATCTTACATACAGAGACAAAGTTTGCATCAGCATGTTAAAAAACATACCGGGAAGAAAGAACATGTTTGTCCTGAGTGTCAAAAAGCATTTCCTCGAAAATCAGAATTGAAACGGCATCTCCTTATCCATACAGGTGAGAAACCTTATAAATGTGAAGAGTGTCCAAAATCATTTGCACTTTTAGCAAATCTAAAAGTGCATCTTCTAAGCCACGCTGGAGAGAAACCATTTGTTTGTGAGGAATGTCAAAGAGCATTTATAACGAGAAATAAGTTAAATAAACATTTTCGTATCCATACAAGAGAAAAACCCTACAAATGTGAAGTGTGTATAAAATCTTTTGCACATAGCTCAGGTTTAAAAACGCATCGTTTAATACATACTGGAGAGAAACCGTATGTTTGTTCAATGTGTCCAAAAGGATTTACACATAGCAGTGGATTAAACGAGCATATTTTAAACCATACTGGAGAGAAACCTCATAAATGTGAAATGTGCACAAAATCATTTGTAAGCTTAACACGTCTAAAAGAACATGTTTATACACATACTGGAGAGAAACGTCATATGTGCCCGGTATGTCAAAAAAGATTTTCAACGAAGCAGTATTCGAAAAAACATCTGCTTATGCATACATTAGAGAAACCTTGTGAGAAACCTCATAAATGTGAAATGTGCACAAAATCATTTGTAAACTTAAGACTCCTAAAAGAACATGTTTTTACACATACTGGAGAGAAACGTCATATTTGCCCTGTATGTCAAAAAAGATTTTCAACGAAGCAGTCTTTGAAAAGGCATCTACATACTGGAGAAAAATCCTATGTTTGTCCAGAATGTCAAAAATCATTTCATAAATTATCAGATTTAAAACAACATCGTCTATCACATACTGAAGAGAGAACTTTTGTTTGTCCTGAATGTCAAAAAGCATTCTCACAGAAATCAGATATGAACCAGCATCTTCTTATCCACTCGAGTGAGAAACCTTATAAATGTGAACAGTGTTCAAAATCTTTTCGACAGGCAGCAAATCTAAAAACGCATCATTTAGTACATTCTTGGAGAAAAACTATTTTTTTCCCTTGAACGCCAAAAAGCATATTTATAGAAATATAATATGAAGTAGCATTTTTTAATCCATATGGCGGAGAAATCTTATAAATGTGAAATTTACGCAAATTCATTTGTACAGTTAAGACGTCTAAATGACATGTTTTAACACGTGCTGGAGAGAAATCATATATATGGCCTAAATGTCAAAGGCATTTTCACATAAACAGAACTTGAATAAATATCTCCTAATCCCCATGTAAATTTGATAATATCCTTATTCATACAGGAGAAAAATCATTCAAATCTGAATTATGTCTAAAATTGGTATATTTTGGACATATAAAAGAACAACTTGTAACACATAGTGCAAGTAAATCTCACATTTGCTTCGAATGTTACAAAGAATTTACACTGAAACATAAATGAAAATTGCATTATATATATATATGGGAGTGAAACTGTATAAATGAAAAACCATCGGGAAAGACCGAACTAAGCTTGGTCGAAAGAACTTTGTGTATAAGTCTATATAACAATAAATTGTTTCTTTATCATTGCTACAAAGCATTACATTTTATAACAGTATTATAAACAGAAACTATCAATATTAAAACTAGTGTTGACTCTAGAAAAAAAGGGCCGCCGGGTGGGAATTTTTCAAAAAGGGGTAGTTTTATTCAAAAAGGGAACACTAATCTAAAAAAAGGGCACATTTTTTTCAAAAAAGGCGCACTTGTACCTTGTTCACAAAAAAACATTTTGAACTGGTTCGTTTAGAGTCCCTAGAATTTGCGATATTTTCCCGGGATCAATTGAATTGCCACAGGGCGCATAGGAAGTGTTAAAAAGGACAGCAGGGTGCATCGGAAGGGTTTAAAAGGGCCGCCGGGCACTGCGCCCTGCTAAATCAGCTTAGAGTCAACACTAAAATCCTATGCTCATATTTCTAAATTTTATGTTACTTACATATGTACAACGAAAGGGTATACAGTAGAACCTCTTTTAACCGAAACTCTCTGTTAACCGAAATCCATTTTTAAAGTTTTTTTACTATCACATTCCTTGGGTGCAAATCTAATTTGAAAGCTTTTTTTTATTATTTTTAACACGTTGAATGCCAAGTCTATTTTGTCTGGGACACGAAATAAGATTCCCGTTACACAATCTATAAGTGTCAGTCACCGGTGACTTACGCGGCCTAAACGGAAAGTTCAGTGTTGGTCACCAGTGACTGACGTGGCACTCAACGTATTAACTGTCACATTTCTCATGTGCAAGCAGTCCTTTCCGAACCACGAGTACATATAAATGTTTTCGATCCCCTTTCTTAGAATTTCTTTGAAGTTAACTTGAGCTCTCGTAAGCTGCGGAGTGGAAAGAACGAAAAAAAACGAACAAATTAGCAATTCTGAAGCTTTTGAATGTTTTGCAAAAGTTTTGGTTTAGCTGAAGCAGCAGAAATACTGTGATACTGGCGAACTACTAATATTTAAAAAGTTCGTGATAAAGCTTCAAAGCAAAGGCAATCGAAACTGCGACAAACAAAACATTGTTTCAAATCCTTGTGAAATATGTAAAATTTACTTAATTTCAAAATTAAAGCTCAGGTAATTTATTCTTGTTTCTATTTTGCTATTACTTTATTTTTATGAAGCACTTGTTACCAAAATAAGAAATAGCGCATATATTTCTCCTTAATCTTAAAATTGAAGCATTCTCGATTTTCCGAAAATTTCGATTTTCCGAAAGAGGATCGGTCCCAATGACTTCGGATAATCGAGGTTCTACTGTACTTCAACACAGCCTTTTTCGCTGGACTCTATTTGGTTGAATCATGTATCTCGTCACCTATTGGAAATATCTGTATAATATTCCATCAAATTCTGAAAACCAATTTTTTTCGTTAAGTACGTGTTTTAGCATTGATAATCTTAAAAGTCTATTTTCCCGCCAACTTTGGCGAAATATTGTTAACTTTGGGACTTCGTTTACTGCAAGTGTTCAACAACTTAACTGTTTCAACTTTCATTCCCGTTGAAATGCTTGGACCCGTAGTGATCCCTAAATGACCCACTAATTGAATTTTCTCGAACATGTGACCTAGCCCAATGATCTTCACGTACTCCAAAACGGTAGGATACAAAATTTAGTCAAAATCATTAGAGCCATTTTCTATATAAAATTTGCATACACACACGTAAGCTTTAAGTCAAAGTAAACCGATTTTTGTGATTTTTAAAAACGTTATTTTTTTCCATACCCTGCTTCAAAGTTCGTTTTTTACAACCATGTTAGCCAATGAATGTGTTCTGAGTATAGCAGTCTAATGGTTAGGGTTCGTAAATATCATGATATTTTCGAAAATATCAAAAATATCCGATATGTTGATATTTATCCGATGTTTTCGATATATATCCGATATTTTCAAAATAGTCAACTTACTGCTGATAATGAATATTTTCAAACATAATATTAATTAAAATCTAAAACATATTGTACTTAACAGGTAAACTTAATCAAACAATATACAGTGAAACCTCCCTGTGCAACCACCTCCATTAAGCGACCACCTCCCTGAACGGCCATTTTTTCATGGAACGAAATTTATTCTCATAGGCTCAATACTAATTTTACCTCCATTCAGAGACCATTCCTGTTGAACTCCCTCCATGAGCGACCCATTTCTTTGAAGAAAATGAAACAAATTCTGTTTTTTCCTGGTCGTTTGAAGAAGATTTTATTAGAAAAATAATTCCGGAGATCGCATTATTCATCAAACTTTTAAACTAAGTTTGGATTTTTTTTATTATTATTATTCCGGTAACTTTTAAGTGTTTAAACCACTTTGTGCCTTTTTAGGAAATGAATTTAACTTTGATGACAAATTAAGAATGACAGTCAATAAACTCCCCTGCCCTATTCTGTCAGGAAACTCTCAAAGAAATAGATAAATTAACGAAATCGTTATTATTTGTTTCCGTCCAAAAAAAAAAAAATTGCATTTATTTACTGAACTTCGAAAGGACTTGGAAACAAAAGTTGTAAAAGATAAAACCGTAAAATCAAAGCAAACGTCAATGTATTTATTTTTTAAACTCTGCAGTAATTAACTTATGCAATTAACTTTTGTTTTGATACTTACATTTTCATATTTTTTTCCTAATGTGAAAAATAAATTTTAGTAACCTTTATCGTCACTTTTTTTGAACAATTAAAATCTAGATTTAAACATGACTTCCATTAAGAGATCACCTCCCGGAGCGACCAATTTTTAATGGAACAGAACCTGGTGGCTTTAGGGAGGTTTTACTGTACTAAATGTTCATTCCCCCCCCCCCCCCCCCCAACTTAAGACAAAGTCAAAGATCGACTAATTGAAAACAGAAACAATTTGCTTTATGCATTAAAAAAAGGGAAAGAAAGAAACTATAGGATTCGGTATTTTCTATCAAGAAATCAGAAATTTATAAAACAAAATTTTAAATACAAAGTATTTTTTTTTTTAGTTGAAAAATTTTAACATAAATGTAAGCTTATCTTATTTTTTATTCCCTAACATGCACTACATTTTAAACTGAACTAAGCCAGAGCCAGAACAGATTATTTTCTAATGAAGCTGTATATGACTGATTATCTAAATTAGATAGTTTATCTTTCAATGTCTGTTCTGAATTAATTATATCCCACATAATCTACATTTAAAAGTAAAAATTTCAAACATAAAGCTTGGAACATATATTTGTTTTCTTCTTTGGCTAAAAAACTCACTACCAGAGACTAAAGTTCTTTATCTACAGAAACAACACAGTCAATAACAGTTGAAAATTTCATTTACACATGTTTTCACTGAAAATGTTAAAAATACCTTGTGCAGAAATATTTTGGAAATAAATATCAAATATAGAAAATATCGCACATTTTGATATTTTGAAAATAAATATGAAGTAATATGAAAATATCGAAAATATAAAAAAACTTGATATTTTGAGAATAAACATCGGATATATACCATGATATATATCCACTGATATATATCAACGAACCTTTCTAATGGTTATTTACAAGATACAAAAAACATTTCCTTCTAGATTTGCCCGTATTATAATATATACCTCCAAAGTTAATGAGAAATATGTCCAATTTGCACGGTCATAACATGTAGAATATCATTGAGAATCAGGGTTAAATTTCATCGGGGAAGTCAAGGAAGGAAACTTTTGTTTAAAAAATCTCAGTGTGAAAAGACCAAAGAAGCAACTATTAGAACACAAACAGGGATGTAGTGGAGGGTATACGGGGGTATACGCCGTATACCCTCTGGATTTTTTTAAGGAACACCGTATGCCCTCTGTTTTTCAAGAAAGCTATAGCATATATATACTAGGGTATACCCTCTGCCTTGAGCGTATACCCTCTGCTTAGAACGTATACCCTCTGTTATTTTTACGAATACACCACTGAACACAAAAATAACGCAGAAATATGGGTACTTGCAAAAAAATTCAAATTGTTAAGTAGAAGATGTATGGGTCATTCAGCGATGACTGACGATATAAAATATGATATAAAACTAAATATATAGATATATATTGTTTTAAGTAATTACTGAAAATTTATTTAAAACTTACTTACCTTTTACTTATTACAGAATTAAACTTTCTTAAAAATTACTTAAAACATTGTAAATTTTTCAGCTTCAGTGTCAGTTAACGTGGCACTCAACGTGTTAAGAGCCTACACTAGTCACTCAAAAAGACCCGGATGATAATGTTAATCCTATGGGGAAGTTATTTTCAAATATCTCGCTTGAATTTTGATATTTTTGAATGATTTTTTTTTTCATAGGTTAGCTCAGGACGATCTACAACTGGGCTAGTTTTTACTTTTTTGATTTTGGTTTCAGATTTTAAAAAAAATTGCTTTTACTTTCGGAACCGGTTTTGAAATTGAAACTATCCTAATAAAAAAAAAAAAAAAAAACTATAACCAAAACTGAAAAGTAAAAACTAGCCAGGTTGTAGATCGTCCTCAGCTATCCTAAAAAAAAAAAAAAAAATCGAAAATATTAAAATTCAAGCGAGATATTTGAAAATAACTTCCCCATAGGATTAACATTACCATCCGAGTTTTTTTGAATGACTAGTGTAGGCTCTTAAGGCTGCTCATCACTCAGTTCCCGAATTCCCTGCGGTAATGTTACTGCGGTAATGCAGGCGTTTGGTGCATTCTTATATTTTAAATATTTCCTCGGGAAATCAATATTTTAAACTTCTTTTGTCTGTGTACTCTTCTTAACCCTTTGAGGGGCAAGCAATTGCGTTTGTGTAATGCTGAATTCCCACCAAAAAATTGAAAAATTTTATTTAAAAATAAGGAAAAGTGATTTTTCAACGATTTTCCCCCAAAGTTATAAAAGTAAAATTTAATTAAAAGTTTCTGGTGCAAATCTTAATTAAACTTTGATGGGATATAATATATCACACCGCCCCTCAAGGGGTTAAAGGATGTCTCTTTTTTTCTTAGGTGTGAAATTAATTCTAAAAATCTATGCTTAATTTTATATGAAGTATTTTAAAATTTTACTCCCAGTTCGTCAGCTTTTAATACATAAATCATAAAATATTAAATTAAGCAAAGATTTTAAAAATATTTTAATAACTAAGAAAAAAAGAGACATCCTTTAAGAATTAATCCTTTAAGAATAGAAGAGTACAGTGTAAAAATAAGTTAAAAATATTAATTTCCTGAGGTGATATTTTAAGTACAATAATGCATCAAATGCCCATAGACTCAACATTACCGATGGGAATTCGGAAACAGAGTGACTAGCAGCACAACATGCAACTTTTCATGATGCCAAAAAGGGTGTGATCAGTCATGCGGGTTTGCTAAGTTCTGTGTCATCTGCCGATGTTTTCTCTAGTATTTATTTAGTCGACTGTTTAGTGCCCACTTATATACACACATATATATGAGGACGTGAGTTTCAAAACTCGCCTTATTCAAAAAATCAAATTTTGGGAAATCGCGAAAAACCTGTAACTGCGACCCCGTGCATCGAATACCTCCAATTTTTTGTATACTTATAGCTAGTTGCTCTGTGATATCATTGTGTTAAGTTGGAAAATCTACTTTAATTCATTTAATTAATTGAAAAAAGTTTTGGATAAGAAGAGTTTTGTTGCCAACGCACGGATAAGAAGAGTTTTGTTGCCAATCTCTATCATACTTGCTGAAAAAAATTAATAGTTTCTATTTTTGGTCATCGGATGATAATATTTTGGATTAAAAAATAAACCTTACGGGAGCAATAAGTATGATTAAAATTTAGTAATACGTTTTATTATACAAAAGCAAACTTATCAATAATCAAATAAAACTTGTCATAAATAGCTTATAATTAAAATAACTTTTTTATAAAAAGAATTTAATATAATGTAATCTATATAACATATAATATTATATATATACACATTTCCTTCTGTTCTGGTTCCTTAGAAATAATATTTTTATAGAAAGTAAGCACTTCCATTTCTGACCAGTTTTTATCAAAATGTTTTTTTAACAATCTGTGGACATCCTTAAGATTCTCTTGCTTCACGGGGACCCCCTCTCCCTTCTTTTTAAGAAGAAAGTTTAGTTTTAGATGCCTCTAGCAAAACTTTTACACTCTGAATTTTGATATTCCAAGAATCTTCCAAAATACACTTCCACAAATTTGAAGATGGCCATGGTTCTTAGTCTTTATATAGTACCTTATCGTAATACCTTTGAAAGGCCCGGAAATGCCTTAGGTTTATGCCTGAGAATAAAAATTAAATCTTTTAACATCTTCTAACAGTAAGAAATATAGAAAGCGATTCCCCATTTTTAACTTGCATTTTAATCTTCTTTTGCGTGTATTCTTTACTAGCCCATGTGGTCGTATTTCTTTTCCTATTCTTCACCCTTCCACTACAAAATGCAAGAGTTTATTCACTGCCCATTACACATAAGACATGCTGTAAAACTTATTTAATTAGTTTGTATGAATAGAACAGGTAAAATCTTTAAACGAAAATAGCAACAGGTCACAGAGAAATGAAGGAAAATTACCGTAATAGTAGCTGATAAGCTAGCCGTTCGTTGGTTTTACGCATGCCCAAGGATAAAGCTAGTTTTGTTGCCAACTCCCTAGTGGATAAGGCGAGTTTTGAAACCACACCAATATTTTAAGAGCCCAAAAATAAAGGATAAAAATATTTTTTTTACAGATTATAGTGTTTTTTCTGTTCAGGTTTACCAATAGAATAGATTGGTAGAGAAAACTCGATTTTTACTTTCTTCTATCTTCAATAGAAGAAAGTATTGTAATCGAAATTTTTTTCGACTTCCGGTTTTCGACGGATTTACATGTTTTAGGGGTCAGAGATCCCCCAAAACATGTTTATAGAAAATGTCTGTCCGTGTGTCCGTCTGTCTGTCGCCTTTGTACCAACAAAAAGTGTATGAAGTTATGCATAGAATTGAACCAAATTTTTATTTTAAGTTTTTGGCTATGGCAAGCAGATCCTCCCGAATTTGGAAAAAATTCGCCGGTAGGGGGCGCTGTAACAGCGATTTTTGTGCGATTTTGAATATTGTACCATCCAAAAGTATATGAAGTTATGCATAGAATTGAATCAAATTTTAATTTTAAATGTTTGGATATGGCAGGTAGGTCCTCCGTAAATTTGAAAAAAAATCGCCTGTAGGGGCGCTGTAACAGCGATTTTTGTGCGATTTTGACTATTGTACCACCCAAAAGTATATGAAGTTATGCATAGAATTGAATCAAATTTTTATTTTAAGTTTTTGGATATGGGAGGTAGGTCCTCCGTAAATTTGAAAAAAAAATCGCCTGTAGGGGGCGCTGTAACAGCGATTTTTGTGCGATTTTGACTATTGTACTATCCAAAAGTGTATGAAGTTATGCATAGAATTGAACCAAATTTTTATTTTAAGTTTATGGCTATGACAAGCAGCAACTCCCTGAATTTAGAAAAAAATTGCCGCTAGGGGGCGCTGTAATAGCGATTTTGCATATTGTACCATCGAAAAGTGTATGAAGTTATGCATAGAATGGAACCAAATTTTTATTTTAAGTTCTTGGCTATGGCAAGCAGGTCCTTCCTTAATTTGGAAAAATTTGCCGGTAGGGGGCGCTGTAATAGGGATTTTTGTACCATTTTGAATATTGTACCATCGAAAAGTGTATGAAGTTATGCAGAGAATTGAGCCAAATTTTTTGTGTTTCTTTTTGGTCATGGCATGAAGGTCCTCCCTGAATTTGGAAAAATTCCGCTGGAAGGGGGCGCTATAATTACGATGTCTGTACCATTTTCTTTATTGTACAATTGAAAAGTGTATAAAATTATGCATACAACTGAACCAAATTTTTTGAGCATGTTTGTGGCTTTCGTCAACAGGTCCTACTTGAATTTGGAAATATCGCGCGGTAATGGGGCTCTGTGATAGCGATTTTTGTATACTTTTCTTGATTTTTCGTAGTTCTATTGTTCATAGGCGCCTCGTGCAAAGGCGGGAACTCACTTCCTGCTAAGCCGGCTATTCGCAAACATCTGATAACTACAGAATAAGGAAAAACTATTAATTTTAACAAATATCATGATATAGATTAACTCGTTTTTAGTTCATTTAATTGACTGAAGCAGAAATTTAAGATGAAAATCAAAGTTGGTATAGTAATGAACTAATAATATTGAAGTATTAACATGTGTAACTAGTTTTTGAAATATTAAGATGTATAAGATAGAAGAAAGTTTTGGGATTGGCACATCCAACTAGTTTAAATTTTGGATAAGGCGAGTTTTGAAATTCACGTCCTCATATATATGTTACATTATTAGATCTAATTCTGCGATTTCCTTATCTTATTCTAAATTACTACTTTATATTCACTAAATCCTTATCATTAAATAATCTCTCTCGTTAACTCTGTTAAATTCCCTTTAATTTAATGTCTCACTTATCTTAATCGCTTAAATATTACGCTTTTAGTATTCTTAAATTAAATGTTCCATTCCCGCGCTTTTTTCTTTCGAGAATATTCTTTTAGCTTCCATTTTTACTTTCCCGCGCATTTCTGAGATTATCCTTTTTCCCTTCAAATTCATCCGTGTGCTCTGTCCGCACACGGACAGTGTTTATATGAGGAGTGTTTATATGAGTGTTTTATTGTGTGTTTATATGACGTGACATTCTTAATTATTCATTGGTTGAGAGCGCGATCTACGTCATATTTATATTCTTACATGTGAGGAACAAAAAGTTGATACTCGCTGTGTTTCAGCAGATTTTGAAAGATTTGAGTCGATTTTCCACTTTACCTTCATCCCCTGGTCACCGTCCTTTTATTCGATTATCTGGAACTTTGTTTAAACCTAATTACTACTACTGAGAGATGGCTAATTATCTTGGTGGAAACTGCACCTTTTGCAAGATGTTCTAATAAAGTGCTTAGCTGATATTATGAGTTGTTTCAATTTCTTCTGGGGAAACTTCACGGAACGATGTATTCCATTGTTTTCACTCGACAACTGCATTTCAACAATTTGTTCTACTAATATAACAGATTCGAATTATCTGTTCTGACCACTTTTACGCCATTATCGCTGGATGTGATCCACAACTACTATCGTGACAGCCAGTACTGCATTTTTAACGATAAAGCCAGTCGAATGTTGCTAGAATGCAACATATATATATATATGAAAGGATAAAAATAAATAAATAAAAATACTTTCTTTATCATAAAAATCTTTGACACTAATTGATATTTATGAAACAAATTTGGAAAAAAAATTACCCTTTGTTGACATAAGACAGTCATCATAAAACGTATTAAATTATCTTAAAATCCTTATAAAAGTAATAAGTCTCTCATGAACAAGGAAGTAAAGCATCATTATATTTATAGCATAAACAAACTGAGTTTTTCAGGCTATGCTAGATAGTTTAAGAATCAAATTGTAAACAACAAAGGGATAATTTCATAGCAATAAATCAAAGTAAATATGTTAGTTTAATTAGTGTCAAAGTAGAAAATTGATAAGCAATCAATCATAATTAACTTTTGTCTGATTTGACAGTTCAGACTATGATTACCTCATAAATAATATTTAACAGTAAAATTAGAATTAGCTCTTAGGTTATGCAATCATAAGTCCAGACTTTTGTCTCCATATAAAAAAACAGTTATAAAAAAGATAATGCCCCAATCATGAAAAAATAAGCCTTCCACTTTGATACTTCTGCCCTCTGCTGGAAACAGGTAAAAAATAGCTGATAAAAAGCGGGGCGCAGGGGGAAAGAGAAGTCTGATTATGTTGTGATCCTCTCTTAATTAACACACAGAAATTAGAGAGCATTTGCTCTTTCCAGCTCTCCAGTCACTGGGCCTGACTTAATGTGAGACCATGTAACATGAAAGAAAATAAAGTCAAGTTCAGGACAAAACTGCCTCATCATTGTGTAAGGCCATGACTCAGGGCCGAAACTAGCCTTTTTGGCGCCCGGGGCAAGCATGGATTTTGGCGCCCCCCCCCCCCCCCCTCCCCACTACAAAGTAAATTTACAAAAAGAATTTTGCTAAGTATCTAATAGACAACTTATTTTTAAATTTAAAATATATAAAACTGAACTACGTAATCAGCTTTGCCAAATATTGGTTCATTAAAATCTTGAAACCGGAATAAAAAAGAACCGAATTGCATTTTAATCTTTTTTTTTTTTTTGTATTGGCTAAATGAGGTCGATATCTATTGCTGTGCGTTTGTATTTTTTCATCTTAGCAGGTTTATTGTGTAATAGGTGCGTTACCTGCTATGATAAAAAATGTTTAAAGCGGAATTTTTCCCGATTCTTGTGACTCCCTCTTAGAAACTTTTACTATAACTTAGCCCCCTCCGAAATGATGAGTCTAGATATGCCACTGCAGGATGGAAAAATGCCTAGAAATGGCAGAAAGACGAGAAAAAAAACTTTTTTGGGCGCTAAAGGCGGGGGCGTCTTTGCTTTACTAGCAATGACTCCCCGTCCAAAATTTTACTGTACCACTACAAATGCTACAATAAAAAATAAAAGGTTTTACTAAGAATTTTACTTTGTTCATTCCCTCTCTCGTTTAATTTTATTGTCCCGGGCGGTCATCGCCCATGGCAAGATGAAAAAAAAAAGAAAGAAAGCTCAACGCTGTTCAGTGGAAAATAAACAAACAGCTTTCATGGAATTATTTTATCTAATAGAAAAGTCAGACTGGGGTCGCTTCGCACTTTGTAGTTATCCGTTGTGGTCAGTGTCCCACAATAAAGATTGACTTTGAAAAGTGGTAGAGATTCTCCCTCACAGGAAGTGATTTAATAGATAGTAGGCAAAGGTTCAGACATGATACTTTTGGAATGGGAGGATAAAAAAAGCCTTGTTTCTTATTCATTTGCAATTTTGCATTGTAGATTAACCTTTTTATCTATTTGTAAAGTTTAATCCATTTGGTTCAATTTTCCTTTAAATTTTTCGGCTGCGAGACATTTTTATACAAATTTCGTGTGTATATATACATTCTTACATCAAACGTCAAGCAAAATCTTCATTTTGGCGCCCCTTCACCTTCTGTTAAACCGGCGCCCGGGGCACGTTCCCCCTCTGCCCCCCCCCCCCCTAGTTTCGGCCCTGCCATGACTACAATCACCTACCTTGAAGTAAAGCAGATTCTTTTCATATATATATATATATTAATCTCTGGGTTTTGAAAGGATATGTTCTAAACTAAATTTATGAGTAAGAGTAAAATGAAAAGTTGTGTGTTGTAGTTATTAATTTAACAGCCGCAGAGAAAACAGAAAAGAAAAAAAATCAAACAAAAAAATAAATAAATTAAAGGACAGAAAGAAGAAAGAAACAAGGATGCTACCATACTTTAATGCAAGAATTGGATCTTGAGATATGGTTAGATTATCTCACTAATCTTTATTTGTATTTTGCTTGTATACCATAACTATACCTATCAGTTTTTATATTTTAATGTCTATTTCGTATTTAAAATACAAAACGAGTTCATATAAAAATTTCTTTAGAAAGAACAATTTTAATAGTTCTAAAAACTTGTGTATTTATTGATAAAATGTGTACTTCAATTAGTTTTTAAAAAATGCTATGTATATTAGGCCGTGGGACAAGCCAGTCTATCGTTTAATTTCGTTCCTCATGAAAAAGGAGGTAATATCTGTCACTTTGAAAATACAGAAAATATTCCTCTGTTTCTAAAAATGCAATGTTCATGGTATAATGTGTGCACATTAATTAATTAAAGACATAAAACAAAGATGCTTTTTCTACTTTTTTAAACCAATGACTCGGCTGCGATTCGTTTGCTGCGAGACAGTTCATCGCTAACTAACCAATGAGGAAACGGAAGAGGGGAAAACGAGAGAGTTGTTTGTAAACAAATCGACACAAACTTTCGAATTCCGACTGTTTGACTTGTTAAGATGGAATGTGCCATTCACATTGTGAATGACACTGAAAATGATTTGCAGACTTGTTCGGCTGTTAGCTGGACAAAAATAAAAAGCTGTGCATATCAGTGGCTTGCAACTGATTCCGTTGAAAAAAAAAATCGCTGAACAAGTTAACAGCATGTCAGATACAGCGATTGAAAAAATCCTGTATCACAGAAAGTGCTATATGCGATTCACGGACAAGGTGAGAATTGCTGCTGCCGTGAAACGTACAACAAAATTATCAAAAACGAATGTTCTTCCGTATACTCAAAATATTACTGATGATGAACATAACATTCCCAACAAACGATTTTTGCGTAGTAAGAGTACTATGAAAAACAACCATGAAGACTCTAAATCTAAAAATGTACTACCTAAAGTTTGCATTTTATGTAGGAAAAATAGTTACATTTTGGATAAATCCACGGGTAAAAGAAAAATTGAAAAACTTTCTCAGTGTGAGACAAGTTCAAACTTAATTTTGGAAGCAGCCTTGAAAAAAAATGAAGAAATATTGTTAAATATACGTGGCAAGGATCTGGCGGCCATTGAAATGAACTATCATTCTTCTTGTTATAAACAATATGCACGATTCATCACCAAACCAAAACTTATTGTAGATGACAATGAAGATTATTAATTCAAAGGCATAATTGATTTCCCTTGAAATTAAATTAATATGAATAATATTTATTTAAAAATGAAGGTAAAGACCTCAGATTTAATTATAACACAATTTAATGAATTTAAAATGCTACTTGTTAATAAAAATGAAATTATGTTATTAGATTTAAAAGAACATGCAATGCATATGAAAGTTATTATTTAAAGTATAGAGAATAATAATATTAAGACATAATTGCCATGATTAATTTAATAAGTAAAAAAGTTTACCAATTGCAGTAATTTAATTTATTAAATTTAGCGTTTGATAAATTAATATTGATGCTGCAAAATAAAGAAAATTAAAGTATTGCATATATCTGTTACTAAAAGTAACCAAAAAAGAAGAAAAAGACAATTTTAACAAATTCTAAAAGTTGAATTTAATAAAACTTTAAATTTCGACATTATTACAATGAACCTAACAATATTTAAATGGTGCAGAGATCTACAAATTTACATATCTGACTTCTGTAGGGAAAAAAAGAAAAAGGTCTTGTTAAAATGTTTTTAACCATTTCCATTTTTGTTTTGATTACAATTTGTGTTTTTCAAAATAGAACCAAATTCTTGAGTTTTAACTTATTTCTTTTTTGCTCAAACTTAATATGTTTGGTTGTATGGACAATTATAAAATGACGCCAAATTTACAATTTTTTTCTTTTAAACTAGGAAAAAAAAGGAATTAAATACGATTAGTCTAGTATTTACAACTATCATTTTAAAGGGAACATACTTGGTGTTTTTCTAAATTATTTATTTATTTTTGTCAGCATTTAGATTTTTTCTGTCAAGTATAATGTGTTTACAATTTTATAAATTTCGATAGCAAATTTACATTGTTTTTGAAACAGCAACAATTGCTTTTAGAAAAAGGAAATTTTATTTATCAGAAAAAAAATATCTTGAATGATGTAATTTTGCTTCTGTTTTCGAGAATGGATTGAAGGGAGATGATAAAAATATCTCGGTGACTCAAATAATCAGAAGGTTTTGTAGAAAAATAAACTTTATTAACATAACAACACATAGTCAAATATTCGCCATCGTCACTGACAGAATAATCTGCCGCTCTCTGCAGAGTTCGAATGTTACTGCGTCACGTGACTTCAAAAGCTCTCCGCAGAAAACGCGGGGGGAAGAAATGCGCCTCATTGCTATTGGCTGGCTCCTCGCGTGCGAGAGAGAGAAATAGCAGGCGGCTACAGAGTATGCCCCCAGTGACGAAGTCGCGATTACAAAAAGGTAGCAATTAATAAAATACATAAGAAAGGTCTAGAGTAAAATTAAAGTACATATGATGCAAAAAAAAATAGAAAATATATTATGCATTACATGAAAAACAATACTTTTGAGAAGGAAATAATATGCACATTATATACATCAAATGTTTTAAACAATATAATCCGTAACGAGATGTTTCGGAAAACGAACTTTACGACCAGATTTGGTGGTAGGGTGTTCAACAGGAGTAGTTGGAAAATTTATGGGCTCATTTTGTTTTTGAGGTTGGGAAGGTGAAATAGAATCTGCTAATTGATACGCAGGTTTAATGCGATCAATAGATACAGTACAGCGCTTCCCGTTTAATTCCAAGTCAAACGTTTTCTCAGACCTGTCAATCACTCGATGAGGTCCTGTATAAGGGGGTGATAAGGGAGGATTGACTTTATCTGATCTAAGAAACACGTGTGAACAGGTTTTTAATGAGGGATTGGCATAAATTTTAGGATTGCCGTGCATTGCAGTGGCAATGGGATTTAACTTTCTCCTTTTTTAGTTAACTCAGTGACGTATGTAAGAGTAGGTGGTTGATTTATAGTTTCAGTGTTTATGAGATCAGAGGGTAGTCTGATATTTGTGCCATAAACAAGTTGAGCACAGGTCGCTTGGATATCATTTTTAAGAGCAGTGCGTAAACCAAGTAAGACAATGGGGAGGATTTAAGTCCATTGAATTTGATTGTGAGCTTTAAGAGAGCTCTTAAGATGGCGATGGAATCTTTCAATAAAACCGTTAGACTGTGGATGGTATGCTGTAGTTCTGATGCGTTTACATCCTAATCTATCTGTAAGCTCTTTGAAAGAGTGGACTCAAAGTTTCTACCCTGATCAGTAGTGATAGTAACAGGGGTTCCAAATCTGGAGATCCAACTGTGTATCAATGTACGAGCAGTTGTTTCTGCAGTCATATCAGATGTGGGTATAACTTCGGGCCATCTCGTGAACCTATCAATGATGGTCATGCAATACTGATTGCCATCGGATGATGGTAAAGGTCCGATAAAATCAATATGAATATGGGCAAAACGAGCATCAGGTTCAGAGAATGTACCAATTGGTGATTTGGTGTGTTGAAAGATTTTAGCTTTTTGACATTTCGTACAGCTGCGAACCATAGATTTTATATCCTTACGCATGCCAGGCCATACAAATCGTTTAGAAATTAAATCTAATGAAGCTGAGATACCAGGATGCGAGAAATAATGCAAGGTTGAAAAAACTGATTGTCGCATACTTTTAGGAACAAATGGTCGAGGATGTTTTTGTGACATATCGCAATATAAATGTACATCTTCGAGTGGAAAATAATGTTTTTCTAATTTTAATGAAGTGGTGTCAAATTCGAGAAGTTGTTTTAGCTCTTCATCATTTGTCTGAGCAGTGGCAAACTCTTTAAAATCTAACACATTAGGAGAAATTGAATCTATCTCAATTCGAGATAATGCATCGGCCACAATGTTGTCAGAGCCTTTAGTATATCTAATATCAGTAGAAAACTGTGAAATATAGTCTAAATGTCTCAATTGACGTGGGCTACATTTATCAGGGTTTTGTTGAAATGCGAATGTAAGGGGTTTTTGGCCTGTATAAATAATGAAATTCCGACCTTCTAGCATGTGTCTGAATTTTTTTATAGAACAATAAATAGCAAATAATTCACGATCATAAGTAGACCAATTTCTTTGAGATTTATTTAATTTACAGGAATAAAATGCTATTGGTTCCCATTGGTTTTCGGAGAGTTGCATTAAAGATCCACCAATTGCGACATTGCTGGCATCGACCCATAAGCTTAGCTGGGCGCCAGGAATTGGATGTCGTAATAATGTAGCTCGAGCTATAGCTTCTTTTGAAGCAGTGAAGGAAAGAATGGCTTCATCGTTCCATTGTAATTGCTCAGTTTTGTTAGCATTGGAACTGGGATGTTTTTTCTTATTCTTGTGTCCTTCTAAGAATTTAACGAGTGGAGCTAAAACATCGGCAGCTTTGGGAATGCACCGTCGATAAAAATTGAAAAGACCTAAGTAGCGTCTTAGTTGAGTTAAGGTAGAGGGCTGGGGGAAATCTAGGATGCATTTTACACGATCAGGTAAGGGTTCAATTCCTTCAGCTGAAAGTTTGAATCCTAGAAAATCGATAGTGGATTGGCCAAATTTACATTTATCAACATTAATACACAGACCATACTCTTTAAGTCTAGAAAACAACAACTCAAGGTGTTCTAAATGTTCAGTTTCATTATTTGATGCAATTAGAAAATCATCAAGAAATGCGTAAACAAATCCTAAGTCACGAATTACGTCATCAATAAATCGTTGAAAAGTTGAGGAAGCGTTAAAAAGGCCGAATTGCATACGAGTGCTTTCGAAAAGTCCGAATGGAGTGCAAATCGCAGTTTTATGTACATCATCAGGATTTATAGGAATTTGATGGTAGGTTTTTACAAGATCAATGTGACTGAAGATTTGTTTACCATGTAATTCAGCAGTGAAATCTGCGATACAAGGGATAGGATATTTTTCTTTAACAGTTTGTGCATTTAGAGCACGATAATCACCAACAGGTCTCCAATCGACAGATCCTTTCTTCGGCACCAGGTGCAAAGGCGAAGAGTAATTACTTTTAGAAGGTCTCATATGACCGAGTTGTAGCATGTGCTGAAATTCAGCTTTGGCAATTTTTAACCGATCTGGAGCTAGCCGTCTAGGCATAGCAGCGACTGGAGGCCCCTTAGTGTTTATATAATGCACATTATTATGCTTAACCGGTTGGTTGGGATCCGGTAATTTCGTGATTTCAGGAAATTTAAATAATAATTTACCATATATATCATTTACAACATTGGGTTTCACAGAAAATATATTACAAGTACTTAATATAGCAGGAGCTTTTAAATTAGTAGTGGAATCAATAAGACGACGATTCCGTAAATCCAGTTTTAAATTAAAATTATGCAAAAAATCAGCTCCTAAAATAGCACATGAAACATCACAAATATAAAAAGAATATGTAAAATTTCGGCGTAGGCCTAAGTTGATATTAATACATTTACGACCATACACATTAATTTTTGTGCCATTAGCAGCACGAAAGGTTTGAAGAACAGGCTTAGTTTTGTCATTTTTATTCGCGGCCACAAGTGAGGCATCAGATCCAGAATCGACTAGAAAACACATACCTGTATTTCTGTCTCTAACGAAAAGGCGACGAGAAGGTGCTGGGGAGAAGTCCGTCGCCGCTACTCTTCCCGCTTCTGGTTTTCCGAATAAGAACACGGCGCTAGGCACTTTTTTGCCTTTTCTTGATATTTTTGGTGATACCAACACAACGTTGCATCCCTATGGCGGGACTGAGAACGATTTCGCTGATGGTTATTACTTCTAGATACACTTCTTGAACGACGAAGATGAGCGACCTCTTGGCGTAATGCTTGGATTTCTTTTACGAGCATATCAATGGTTGGCGGTGTCTGAGATTCAGTTGTTGGTGTTCGAATCGAAACAGAACTAATGTTGGAAGGCGTTAATTCAATTATTCTATCAGCAATATCCGCCGCTTTATCTGGAGTAATTTTTTCAATGGAAGCTAGAATCGTTTGCACAGTGGTTGGCATTTGTTGAGTAAACAGTTCTAAAAGAAGATCGTTACTAATATTATGGCTTTCAGCCCGTCTTTTCATTAATCGAAGTAATTCAGTTGGTTTTCTGTCACCCAGGCTTTCTCCAGCTAGCAGTTTCCGTATTTCTAAAGTACGACTTTCTCCACAATGTTCGATAACTTTTGCTTTCAAAATCTGATAAGGATCAGTAGGATCAGGACTCATAATTATATCTCGAACCATAGTAACAGTAGCAGGCGGTAGATGCGCTACAACATAATTATATTTTGTTTTCGACTCAATAATAGCTTTAGGATTAGCTAATTCGAACGTGCTTTCCAGCATATGAAACCATAATGTAGGGTCCACAGGGATATAGGGTGGAATGACTATGGCAGATGTTTCAGCAGTTGCCATTTTGCTAGTTAAACAAAACGTTCCATGAAACAGTTGAATAGTTCGACGTTCTATGAAATAGTTGAAGGTTCAAAAATCCGCGGTCACCATTTTCGAGAATGGATTGAAGGGAGATGATAAAAATATCTCGGTGACTCAAATAATCAGAAGGTTTTGTAGAAAAATAAACTTTATTAACATAACAACACATAGTCAAATATTCGCCATCGTCACTGACAGAATAATCTGCCGCTCTCTGCAGAGTTCGAATGTTACTGCGTCACGTGACTTTAAAAGCTCTCGGCAGAAAACGCGGGGTGAAGAAATGCGCCTCATTGCTATTGGCTGGCTCCTCGCGTGCGAGAGAGAGAGAAATAGCAGGCGGCTACACTGTCGATACTAGGTGGCGCCATGGTGAAATTTGGTTAATTGTCTTAAATATTAATAAAAACTGGGAAAATGCTGTGATAAATTTATTAACACAAGCAGAACATATAAATAAAAAAAGCACCTGTGCAAAACATGTTTAAGAATGGCATGTAAAATTTTTGAAATGGGTTTGTAATTTATTTAAATGATAAAGCAAATATCTTAATTAATATGTTAAAAAAATCATGATATATATAAAACTCATCCTCTTTTTTTCATATTCTTCAAAAACTAATTATTTTATATCGAATTCGAATGGTTAAATAGTCATAGTATAAAAATTGCTGTTTTGCTCCGTGAGTTAAAACCCAAAAGTCGCATAGTGAAAGCAACATTAAGGTAAAGTCATCCCGCAGCATACACGAAGACGCCATCTCATTGGTCGAAAAAAATAGACAACAATTCGCTTTATTTTTGCCGTTAATTAAATAATGTGCAATTATCGGACCATGAACATTGTATTTTTTGAGTTGTGACAATATTATCTGTTTTATTGAAGTTGCAAAACATACCCCTCTTTTGTGAGGAACGAACTTAATTTTTTAAACGGCTTTTTCGTCCTTGTCTCACGGCCTATATGCAGCCAATCCAATGTATATAATTTCTCAGTGTTTTTTTTTTTGTTTTTTTTTTTTTTTCTGTGTAATAAACGTTGGATATACTTTTCTGTAAATATACAGCATGGATGATAATCTTCAGTGTTTGGGTGTATTCCTTTTCTTATTCTTATTAAATAAATTTTCACTTCATCTTCACAATACAAAGTTTAAATATTAATATTTTAAAAGTTTTCTCTTCTATATTTGGTACCGTCAACTTTGGTCCTTGCGGGTTACTTTGGTCCATCCCATAAAAAAAAGTTTTTATTCTTTGTATTGAACAAACAATACAAGATAATTCGGAGTTTTTGCCCTTGAAAAATATTTTATACCGTACTATAGGGTATTTGAATAGTTTGGGGGGGGGGGGGGTAATTTAAATTTTTGTTATTGGCAACACTGGATGTGTTTGTAAACAACTATTTTCGTGTGCAGATTTTAACTCCCCAAACTTTCCATAGTGAGACAATCTGGATAAGAGCTACAAATAAAGTAAATGTCAAAATATTACCTTTAGTAACCTGTAACCCATTTGTGATCATTGTTTTCCCTTTAACTTTTTATTTTGACAGAAAATGTTTACGTTTTCATAAAGCTAACATGAAAACTACACTGTAAAAAAAATGGTAACGTTCCATGTAAAATCCAGGAACGTTTCGCCTTTTCTCAGGTTTTCAGAATAATTTAGCTCTTTCCTGTGAAATTCTGGTTTTCTTATCTGAAACGTTCCTGAACCCTGAACAAAAGTTTGAAACAGCAAAACGCTGCGGCCGCCATTTATTATTTTTTTTGCTATAATACGTTGCTCGCGCGCGAGTGTCGAAAACAAATTCCTTAAATAAATGTAAAAAAATCAATATGGAATGCAAATAAATCAGTAGACGACATAATCATTTACGTCTCTATTATCAAGGCAATTCAGATGAAAATGCAATACCTCTGTGACATAGCTAAGAGATTATCTCTCGTACTTGTCTGTGGAACGTTTAACGAGCAGACCGTGTAAAAAAAATACACCTATTATTTGGATCTTCATTAACCAGGGGACCATCAAACATGATTCTCACCGATTTTGATTAATTTAAAGTATGTTTTAGAGTTCTTATCTCTAATTATTCTTGTGAAAGGATTTCTTCAGATGGGACTTAGATTTTGAGAAATTAGATGCCGAGGTTTAGCATACGTTTCAAATACCCATTAGTTTGCAGCTCTCAACGTGTCTTTCGTGGTGTGGACGCAGAAAGCTCGCACGCCACCCGTACGGCCCGAGTTCGATGCTACCTCTTGACTTTTTTTTTCTTTTTTAATTAATTTTATATTTTAACACTTTATTACAATTTGACTAAAATTTGATATATATTTGACACTTTGAATTACTGCAAATTTGATTTTTTTTTATTTTCGGAAAAAATATACAATTACGTTTAGGTTTTTTTTTTTCACGAAAATTTATATGTATTTTATCTAACTTGTAAACTAACATAATTACTGACGAAAATCCAAAAATTTTATGTCTAGATTTTTTTTCTAATTATTATTTACATTTATATATTTTTATATTTTAAGCAAAGTTCAGAAACAATATATCATATATATATATACTTTATTGAATTTTAACTGAAAATTTATTTTTTCGTGTAAATTATAAATAATAATTTTGATGTCAATTTCAAAATATTTTTTCATTCTAACAAATAATGATAATAAAGCGAAAATTGTCAACTGGGAATGTAAAAATCGTCTGCGGATCCCGCATGCTGTGAAATGTCAGTAATGTTTTGCTGTCAACAGAAATATTCCTGGTATTTCGCAGGAAACTTACTGGCATTTCTGTAGAAAGTTTTTAACATATACAGTAAAGTTCCAGTCATTTTCAAGAAATATTTCTTGGAAATAATGGGCAACTCAGCTGCCCATTTTTTCCCAGGAACGTTGCGGAATTTTTTTTACAGTGTAGTTTTTCGGGTCTACTTTGTACCGGGCCTTTTTTGGTCCGGAAGTAGCCCCAGTTAAATAGAAATGCCTTTTATACAACCAAATCTCTTAAAAAGTGTATTAAGTAACATATTTTTTAAATTTAAATGTTACTGTAGCAAAATGTTGCATTAATTATTTTTGTTCCAGTTGCTGAGGATAACATGATGAAAACTTTTTCTCGTGTCTTTAATATTAACAATTGGTTTATTCTGTTTAAATGTAAAAAAAAAAAAAAAATAATAATAATAAAAATGTTTATTAAGTTTTTAATGTTAATTCATTAGCAGATCCTATTGCAAGGGGGTTTCAACATTCCAACATATGAAATGTATTCATTTTACATGAAAATAAGTGAATGGATCAAAGAAGACCCCAGCAGGAGCTACACTACGGTACTTGTTATATCAATAATTAAATAATCATGATCTTCCGTACCTCAACACAATATATTTAAAATGATAAAAAGTATGTTATTAAAAAACATTTCTATTATATTTATTGTATTTTGTTGCTATAATAATGAGTCATATAATTTGCATATTATTAAGCACTTGTTACCATGATAAGAAATATTGCATATATTTCTCCTTAATCTTAAAATTGAAGCATTCTCGCTTGTCCGAAAATTTCGATTTTCCGAAAAACGGTCTTGGCGCAGCATGTCTCTTAAGGAATTTTGCGCCATAAAACCACATACACCACATACAACCAACCAACCGAAAGATGGTCGGTCCCAATTTCTTCGGATAATCGAAGTTCTACGGTATATAATAACTAGCGGGAATGACTGAGCATAGCTCGGTCAAAATTAGCTTTGTGTCCAACTCCATATATTATTCTTGCTGTGTTATTAATACAAAGCCTTTTAGTTTATAACAGTATGATTTACAGAAACAATCAATATGAAAATTATGTACGTTTACATGTTTCTAAATTGTACATTACTTTCATATTTACACCGAAAGGACATCAATCCAAATTACATTTTTAGTTTGACTCTGATTGGTTTAACCAGGTATGTCGTGCCCTATTGAGAATTTCTAAAAAATTCCTTCACCTTCTGTAAACCTATTTTTTTTCGACAAATATAGTCAAATTTCTCGCCATTCATTCATTCGGCGCCAAGTATGTGTTTTGGCATTAGTAATGTTGAAAGTCGATTTTTCGGCCAATATTTCGCCAACTTATCGTCTATTTCGTTTACTGCCAACAATCCAATAACTTGATATTTGTTCCAACTTTAATTTTCATTGAAATGCATTGATACGTAGTGATCCCCCAAAATAACCCGCTAATTAAATTTTCTCGAATATGTGATTACTACAGTGATTTTCTCGCAACCCAAAACAGTAGGATAAAAAAATTAGTCGAAATCGTTTAGAATATAGGTGCAGATTCACAAAATTTTTAAGGAGCCAGTGGCTCCTAAACTCCAAAAATCCAGTCACCACTTTGTGAAAAAGTCGCATAAAAGCAATAACGTTTATATGTGGGGAAAAAAAACTCAGGAATTCAAAGTGAAAAATTATTTAATATATGCGCATGTACAAAAAAACATACACTAAATATATCAAATGTGTACATTTAATTTAATCACAAAATTCTCTTAATTCGTTGTGGCGTCCATGTTTAATCATATTTTTTGATTATGGACAATAAGAAAAAAAGAAAAGCGGTAATTATCGCGGGGTTATGGAGGAAACATAATCCCGAGATTGATAAGAAAAAAAATAATCCGAAAATCATTCGGCGAAAAAGGTGCATCCCTGTAAGAAGCATGGCGACTTAGACGCCGAAAGTTAGTCGCCGCGTGGCGACTAGCGACCATGAATCTGCACCTATAGTTTAAAGCCGTTTTCAGATAATAGTAGCTTGACCCATAGTGACAAAAGAAAAATACACACTGATCGAATTTTCTTGAACACATGACTTACAAGGGCACCACCAAACATGATGCGCACAGATTTTGATGATTTCAAAGTATGTTGCAGGGGTCGTACCACTAATTATTCTGATGAAAGGGTTTCTTCAAATGGGCCTTAGTTTTTGAGAAATTGGGGGTTAAAGTTCAGCGTATATTTCAAATACCCATTAGTGTGACTTTTTGAACGTGAATTCGTGGTGCAGCGGTAGCGTGCGAGCTTATGGGTCAAGACATTGCGGGTTCGAATCCACTTCGAGGCATTTTTTTTCTTTTTTACTTATTTTTATATTTTTTATACGTTAAAAATTTTAAGCAGAATTGGGCATTCTACAGTTTTTAACTTTGATATTTTCTTAATAAATTACATTTACATTTTCGAATTTTTCATGGCAATTTATTTTTCTCTTCAATTTTTAAACTAATATTTCTACAAAACTCTACTAATATTTGTACAAAAATTTCTTACAAAACTCCAAAACTAATTTATGCCTAAAACTTTTTTTCAAATTAATTATTATTTACATTTTTTATTTTAAGCACAATTCTGATAAAATAATTTTTCTTTTTTCTATCTTTTTTTTTTTTTTTTTTTTTTTAACTTTATGTAATTTAAAAGGAAAATTTATCCTTTTCTTGTATAAATTATACAAAATAATTTTCAGGTGCAATTTCTCAAACGTATTTCGGATTAGATAATTCAAATAATGCATATCACCGAAAGAGTAATAAAATATTAAAGCAGTAATGCTTAAATACAAGTTTTTTACCAGTTGTACAAATTTTTTATACTCTGTAAAATACATTTATCTTTAAAGTTCAACCTCAACATCATTTTTCGTTTGCACAAATAAAAAATTACATTTAAAAATATTTTTTTTTTATTATAGCAAATAAAAACACTCTCTACGTGATTCATAAAAATTCAACTGGATTGCAAAAATCGTCTGTTAATGAGATAAAATTTACACTACATATAAATATATTTTTTAATCGTCTGCTTTCCTTTTCTCGGTAATATTGGAATAAATAAAAATTTCTTTTATTGATCTCGTTTAGCTTCTTTTGCAGACAATTAGAATATTTGAAATATTGTTATATATAGGGAAAATTTCGGTATGAAAATTAATAGAAGACTACAGATTGTGTTATGGAAAGAACCAACGCTGATGCGGAAAATTCTCGTTTGGAAGAGAAACAAAAAGGCCGAATTACAAATGCATTAAAATATTGCGAGACGTTGTTACAAAATGATGATCTGTTTAAAAGTTCTCCACCGGATGAAATATCCTGTGCTTCTATTGGTATGCTTGAAGAATTTCATGGTGCAACTTTAGAAATATTAGAAGATCGACAAATTATTGAGGCCGAGGAATTGATATTGAATGAAGAAGACGAATTTAAAGAATTTACAAAGGTATGATTTTTTACTTTAGCAAAAAAAAAAAAAAAAAAAAAAAAAAAATATTCGTTATATTTCATTGTTAAAAAAAATCGAAATCAAACAATTGAATTTTAAATATTTTTTTTATAGTATCCGGGATTTCATGAAGATCGTGAGAATTTTGTACCTGAAGAATTTGCACCTGAACCACGCGATTATATTCCATTGTGGTACAAAAAGAATGCTGTTGCATTAGCTAAAGCCTGTAATAAATAAGTAAAAATGTAAATAATAAAATTGAGAAAAAGGGCCCCAGGGTGAATCGAACCCGCAAAGTCCTTGTCCGTAAGCTCGCACGCTACCGCTGAGCCACGAATTCACGTACAGAAAGTCATACTAATGGGTATTTGAAATATGCGCTGAACTTTAACCTCAAATTTTTAAAAAACTAAAGCCCATTTGAAGAAATCCTTTCATCAGAATAATTAGTGGTATGGCCCCTACAACATACTTTGAAATCATCAAAATCTGTGCGCATCATGTTTGGTGGTGCCCTTGTTAGCCCAATGGTCGTCTCGTAATCCAAAATGATAGGATGCAAAATTGAATCACAATAGTTCAGCCGTTTCTGAAATGAAATTAGTTTCAACCTGACTCGTATGAACTAAAAATTACCCACTTACAAATTTTCTCAAACATGTGGCCAAGCCCAATGATCTATCCGTACCTTAAAGTGGTAGTATACCAAATTTAGTCAAAATTGTTAGAGCAGTTTCTTAGATGAAATTCGTTTGACTTAACAAAAATGACACACTAATCGAATTTTCTTGTGCATATGACTTAGCTCAATGGCCTTCACATAACCCAACATCGTAGGTTACAAAATTTAGTTAAATTCATTAGAGCATTTTTTTAGATAATAGTAGCTTGATCTGTAGTGAGCCATGATGATCTACTAATCGAATTTTGTCGAATATATGATTTAGTCCAAGCGTCTGCGCATAATCCAAAATAGTAGGACATAAAATTTAGTCAAAATCGTTTCAGCCATTTTTTAGATAAAATTGGATTGACCCTGACGCATATAAGCATACCATACTGGAATTCATGTACAGAGGCAAATAGAGCTCTGCTATTGGCTAATCTGTAAAGTGACGTCCAAAACTCCACCCCTTGCTTCTCTGTCTTGTTTACTGTCGATCGCGCTTGCTGAGCTCTGTCCAGTGTTGTGTTATTAGTTTTTTGAAATATTTACTTGTACTATATGAAATATTTTTTGTCTATTATGTATTAAACAAAAGAAAAAGCCGCCAATTAAAGCGAAGCTAAAAAACTCATAATCGAGCATAGGCTCCGATAATCAATCAATGTCACAATTTACTTGGCAGTTACAGGGTTGCCAGATTGGCCTTTTTTAGGCCAAAGAAATCTGGCCTTTTTTCATACTCGATTGGCCTCAAAAAAATCATTTGGCATTTTGGCTTTTTTCTGGCCTTTTTCTTTTTTTTTTAGTATTTTGGAGTATTTTTTACATTATTCACTTTTAAGCAGCATTGAACTTGTACTTGCTAGTTTTGTTTGATAGTATTTTGTGATCGTTTGGATTTCTTCATAAATGTCCTTCACCATAGTTTTTTTTTCTTGCTCGCTAATCAGCAAACAGGTAGGCTCGAGTAGGCTGGCGTGGCATGGCATGGGATGGGAAAAGCGAAGCGCGATAAGTAATGTGTAAGATGGAGTCCCTCGATAGGAGAGTGGCGACAAACGGGATATAAAATTTGATTGTTTTAGACAATTCCGGACAAAAGCGAATTGCCAAGCATCTTTGTATGTATGAATGATTGCTTATCATATCTCGAATTTAAGAGAAAAATTCTGCTTTATCAACATATTTGACATTCTAGCACATTCTGAACCGAAATTTGTGAATATTTTAGAAAAAAAAAATGTCTATCGTTTAAATACAGTTGAAGTAATTGCATATTCTTTCCCAAAAATTTTAGAGACGAGTAATTTTTTTTTAGTTGGAACAGAAAATAAAATTAGATTCATTATTCATATAATCAAAAATCTGAAAATTTCATGCAAAAATATTGAATTTCAAGAAATATTGTGTGCTTAGTTAAAAAAGAAAAATAAATTTATAATAATAATTTAATAACTTTGTAATAATAATAATTTATTATAAAATAAAGTATTCTTGTAATCACTTTTTACAATCATTGTTTAGAGTTGCCATAACTAGTGTAATTCTGATAATTTTTTACGTTTAAAAATTGTTTGGCTTTTTTTTTGGCCTTTTTTCTTTCACGATTTGGCCTCAACTGACAAATTTTATCTGGCAACCCTGGGCAGTTATGTTTAGTCGAGTGTTTAGTTTTGCAATTTTAATCTGCCATGTGCTTCGCGAAACAGGACGATTATTGACGACAAGACTTAAAGAAAATACGAACATTTTATTTTAATTCAGTTTATGAATTAATTGGCCAGCTGGTGTCACTTTTGAAGCAGTAAGTGAAATTTCTTCTTCTGCTTGAAGGTGTATGCTTGCTAGCCAAACACTAAAAAATCCGCTGTAAAAATTCATTTAATGGATCCACAGTGCAATTTCAAGTTTGGTAAGCATAGCTTTTTCTGTCCATTTATGTTTATTTTTATTGAACAATTCTAAGCACCACCTGTGTATTATTTCCTTTTGTGTATGTGCATATTTGATAACATTAATCAGTGCTTTTTGTATTTAAAATTTGAATGCGAGCTTATTGATTCTACATAACATATGCATTAACATCAGTGTAATAAATAAAATGTATTTGTTAAGGTGCGATATGTAAAGTGTTAGATTATTTTAAATTACAGAAATTTAAAATAAAAATATCTGATTTCACAAGTTCTTCCCAAAGCTTCCACCTAGACTAGTTTTTGTAATACATATGAATTTATGACAATACATTATAATATAAGAGAATACAAGTATTTCTTCTAATATTATATTTATAAAATGGTTGAATTTTAATCTTTTTTATACATCTCATGAGTGTTATTACAAATACTATAAAAGTTTTGGTATCTATAGTTGATAATAAAGCTGAAGGGTGCATTATTTTTATCTATTTAGTGTAAACAAAGTATCGCAGTTCTTGAAGTGGAAGTATTACTAATGTAAACAAAACTATTACATACTTTATTTTTTAATTATTGAGTCCATAGAAAAAGGGTAAGGGTTTTTAATAATCTCTGATGAATGTTAACTATATATCTGGTTACTTATTTATTAAATTATTTCTTTTTCATTTGAAAATTAAGCTTTTTTTTTACTTATCATGTGTTACTAAGCCTAACATTTTCCTTAATCTAAATTCTTTTGAAAAAATACAGGAATATTAGTTTTTAAAAGGAACATCAGTCAAAATTGTCAGTTATTCAACTTTATTTTTTACCTGAAACATTTAGAAACTCATAAATCATCACATTCTTTCTCAGTGCTAAACTACAAGAAATAACTATTTTGCATTTAAACAAAATTTTCTCTGACATTCATAATTTCAAAGTGGCTATTTATTGGAAAATGACTAACTTCTATTTAGATATATAATGAATAAAATTCTATTAATTTATTTTAAAATATAGGTATTTTGAATGTTACCTCTTTTTATAAGAAACCAGATGTATTTTTTATGTTAGCAAAGTACAAATTATAAATTGGTGAATATTATTTTCCATCAGCAACATTCATACTGCATTCTATCATTTAAAATATAAATTTTTAATTTATTTTTTTATACACAAGTCTTACTTATCATCTATGCACACAAAAAATAAAAGCTTCTGCTGAGGTAAGTTTCCTGTCGGCTAACTCTATCAGGGCCAAAACTACCTTTTTATTGTGATCGGGGCAAACAAGGATTTTGGCACACCCTCTGCAATTAATGTTTCTAATAGCCGATTTATTTTAAAATATAAAATATGTAATCATAACATGCATAATACTTAACTACATAATCAGCTTTGTCAAATATTGATTTATTAAAACATTGAAAACAGAATCAAAAGGAACCAAAAAGTATTTCACTTTATACAGGTTTCCATCTTAGCAAATATAATTGTTGATATTCTTCCTGTTGAAAATTTTTATTTATGACAGGATTCCGTTAGACTGATTTTATTTTCACAAATTTTACATTAGTTGTAATATTACAATATTAAGAGACTACATTAGTCATACAAAGACATTCACAAGCTAATATTAAACCTATGGGAGCATTCTTGACAAATGTCTCGCTTACGTTTTATTACATAAAATAATTTTTTTTCATTGGATACCTGAGGTTGATATCTATCTAATGTTATGCTTTTATACTCTTTCGGGTTTGGTTTTTTTTTTTTTTTTTTTTTTTGGAACACTCATTTTTAAAAAACTGTTTTGAACCAGTTCTAAAATTTAAAGTATTCTCATATAAAAAAAAATTCAATTGCAGAAGGTGTGTGCGCTGACAAGATTTAAAAATCTAGGTGCTAGGCAGCCAGCTCAAGACTGTATTTTATTCTTTCCAGTTTCCAGGTCGTGTTGGGTGAGATGAGTTTTATTAGCATTCTTACAAAAAATTTATATAAAATATTATCCTAAATATACTGAATAAAATTTAGTGGTGAGAGACTGCCCACTGGCACCTAGATTTTTACATCCCTGCATATTGTACTTAACAAGCCCTGGCACCTGCCCCGAAGCACAACCTCAGTAAAAGAAAAAATTCATTACACTCGGGCTAAATTTTATCTTTTAAAAAGTTGGACAGGAACTTAATCACAGAGTAAAGAGAAATAATAGAGATGCAGTATGCTGTAAAAATGGTTTGCAATATGAATTCAGTTATTGCTCAAATTTAAATGCCTCAATTTTCCCAAACAAAACAAGCACATGCAACAGGGACCAAATTCTTTAACATCACCCATGTATTTTTTCACTAAATGAAAGTGGTCTGCTTATGTTTAAGCATTATAAAAGTAGCATTTCCTACTATTATGATTAAAAACTATTACTAAAAGTTTTCTTTTTTCGCGAGGTACATGTGGTCGTATTTGAGCTGGATTTAGTGGATTTCAGAGTTACATTTTTGGCCACCACACTTCATCTATCCTTTCTTTTTACTTTTGTGAGCCTGACCTTCATTCTTTTGGGAATGGGTGCAGTGCATTTTTCTGTAGATTCAGGCCATCTCAAAACTGTATTTTATTCTTTCCAGGTCGTGTCGGGTGAGAATATTTTTCCACAGGAGACTTGAAATTTTGCTTACTTATAGCTAGACACCTGAGATCAAACGACAAATGATAAAATTTTGAAAAAGTCATAATTAATGGATGTTATTAATTAAAAACTCCCAATTTTATGCAGAGCCCGATTATCACCGGGGCACGTGCCCCGTGCCCACAATTTCAGGGGGCCTCATTTTGTGCACTCTCTGAAAATAAAAATTTCCATTTGTAGTTCACAGAAAAAGAATATATTTTTCCCATTCATGTAAACTAAAATATATCAGTATATTTCACTAACGACATCGAACTACAATGTAAACTTCGAAATTCCAAGAAGAACAGATATTACACATAGCATGTTTTATTCAGTCTGATAGGTTTAGAACACATTTCACTCAGTCTTATAAGTTTAGCGTTTTACTAACTCCACTTAAAGACCAGATAGTGCAGAAGATCTTACCTTCTCATATTTTTTAATGCATTTTTACATGCGTCTATAATATATTTTTTTTTTCATAAAGTTATGATTTAAGTTGTAAATTGCACATAAAACTGTTTGACCAAATTATAATGCATGAATTTTTTTTGAGAAAAGGGGCCCAGACATGGCCTGTGTGCCCCGGGTCCAAAGTAGAGTTAATCAGGCTCTGATTTTACGTCTCATTAACAAAGTAACGGCATAAAATGAATGCAGGTACAAACACTTTTCGAAATTATCTCATTTCTCCTTCGGGTTGCCACATGGATGGGATTCGAGATGCGAAATTGTAGGTTTACCAGAGTGCATTTTAAGCTAAAAAGTGTACTGGACATTTTTATTTCCACTCGTATCTCACAAAGTATCGACCCTAGAAGTTTGTAACTTGTGCAGACAAATGCAGAAAAAAATCTATTTTCAGCCGGTATAATGATCGTATCTCTGGGATGGGTATAACAGAAAAAATCCTCTAAAAATTGATCGATAAAAGATCCATTTTCTTAAGTGTTCATGAATTTTATTTCCGATGGCTGAGAGAAGTAGGCTATTTTAATACGAAATTTAAACTTTTTAAAATATTAAATTCTCATACACCCCAACGTGAAATTTTTCGCTGATTTCATATGTGCCCATTTCAAACTCTTATCTTAATTACAAGCTGAGATATTAATTTTTATTTAAATAATTGGTTTTATTTCTATCATGCTTAATTTAAAATGAAGTAACGTGCTTTTTTAGTTAAATTAGGAAATCTAACAAGGTGATCTGTCGGAAACTTGAAGATAGTTTATATTTCGGGTATGGGGCGGGGGGGGGGGCGTTGATTTAACTAATTGGTTTATTTCTGTTATATATGGGAGCGCATTTTACCCATCCAGGGGTGGGGTGGCTTTTCTAAATTTTTACAATACCTGCCATGTCACATATTGTTAGAAAGGCCTGTGACTGCTTAATCAAGTTATACATCTCCTGTGTTCATGCCCACTTCCCCCCCCCCCCCACCCTCCATCTCTTTTACTCCATGGAGGGAACTTTTCTAAATTTTGCTGATACTGCTCATGTGATTTATTGTACGAAAGGTCTGTGACCGCTTAATCATCTCTGGTGTGCATCACCCCACTTTGCCCCCCTCCCTCCCAAGCACAATTCGCTTTTCACAAGATTTTGCAGCACATGCGCAGCATGGCCGCTATACAGTGCCATAAGCAGCAGTGACCCGGTTCGAGGTTCGTTCGAGCGAGATTGCCTTTTTTACAAGACTTTGCAGTGCGCACGCAGCACAACTGCTATATGGTGCCATAGGCAGCGGGGATCCGGTTCAGATTTCGTTCGAGCGCGATTGTCTTTTTTTAAAGAGTTTGCAGTCGTGCTAAAATTGATTTTTAAACTTATAAAAGAAATGAGTTTTCGTATAGATAATAAATGTATTTGTTAAAATGAGGAAAACTCAATATCCGATCGCTTATAACAGATAATAACAATATTATAAAGTTAGCGTGTATTGAATTTTGGTGAAGGGGAGGGGGGCTTTTTTTCTATTTTTTTATCAGCTGTTTTTTTCATTTTAAATGCGGTTTTCTTCACTGAGCCTTCCTTTAAATATTATTTTTTAACCATAAATATTTTAAAGATAGTGATGCCTGATTTCTTACCACTTTTTTCTACAATTAAAAATTTCAATTTTTTTCAAACTAATTTTTCCCCATTAAAAAAGGCGCAGGGAGGCTTTGAGATAGTTTATAACATATAATACGAAATTTATATAGTGAGGGTGCATGGAATTTGGATGGGGGGAGGGGGGGGGGCAATTTTATCTTTTTTCTTCAGACCAGCTGTTTATCGCATTTTTTCACTGAGCACTGAAATAAATATTATTTTATAACATTAAATATTTGAAAGAGTGGGAAATTCCAGGGGAGATGGATCCTCCAGGGAGGACTATTGAGTATTGACGCGGAATTGTTAATATTAGGAAAACTAATTAACCAATCCCTTTTAAACTTTGACATAATTTATAACACATGTTACAAATTTTATACAGTGAGAGTGTGTGTAAATTTGGGGGGGGGGGGGGAGGAAGCTATCTTTTCTTTTTTCTTCAGATCAGCTGTTTATTGAGTTTTGAATGTGCTTTTTAACTGAGCCCTCATATCAATATTATTTTTTAACCTTAAATGTTTGAAAGGGTGGGCAATTCCTGGGGGAGGGGCTATTTTCTAAATTTTGAGTAAACTCCTCATGTGGCATATCGTTTAATAGGTGTATAAAAACTTATTCATATTATAGACATCTGATGCCCTCCCCCCCTTTTCTCTCTTCCCGGGGGGGGGGCACTTTTCGAAATTTTAAGGACCACCCCTCATTTGACATATCGTTAAATAGGTCTATGAAACTTATGGATTCGATGCCTCTCCCTCCCATTTTAAATGCGGTTTTTTTATGGTGTCCTCCTTATAAATATTATTAGTGAAACATAAAAAATTGAAATAGGGTAGTGGGTGATTTCAGGCGGGGGCATTTCTAAATGCGATGGTTCTGCCATTTATGTAAGAAATTAATAATTTTAAATTAGCAATTTTGATTTGTCAATTTAAGGATAAAGAGTTTAAAAAGACGCAGTTTATTTATAATCTTAAATTATTATATTCAGTTATATTTTCTTTCATGTTAAATGTGCTTTTATTGTTCATACATCACCTGTAAATATTGCATAATTTTAATTTTTTCATTATCAAAGAGAAAAAGTATTTTTGGATGAAATTTATTTGAAAAGTATAAACCAATTTAGTGCCTTTTTAAACAGTTTTTTCTTTTAATAATTAAAAAAAATCTATCACATTAATAAAATTTTTTTATATATAAAAAAAAATTATAAAGTTAGTGGCACGGTATCAGAATTGACATTTGGATGTCAAAGGAAATTAAAAAGAAATAAAATGCAGTTTATTTATAATCTTAAATTACTATCTTCAGTTATATTTTCTTTAAATTTTTATTTCTGTTTAAATTCGATTAAATTAATTAATTTAATTATAAACAACTTACGAACAGTAAAATAACATTAAAAAGCTTGCATTTGTTTTTATAGTTAAACGAATATACAAATACAAGTCGCATTTCATGCTCACTTATTTTATTTTATACTTATAAAGTAAGATGAGGTAGCTACATAGGCTTTAAAAACCAGATTTTTAGCGTCAAGTTCCTATTTCTTTCACTACAAACTTTTCTGACACAAGAAATGTGTTTTTGTCATTTATACGTTACTTCCAAATATCACATAAAATCAATTTTTGCATCATCAAATAGAAAAAGTGTATTTTAACTAAGAAATCTGTTGATTAATTTAGTAATAATAATAAAAAAATAATAACATTTTGTTTTCTTTTTTAACTATTCTCAACACCAGTAATTTGTTTCTAAAATAATGATAATAAATAATGGCACAGCTAACCACAATTGGCAAGTAAATGCCAAGAAGAAATTTAAAAGAAATAAACATGAGTTTATTTAGAATTTTATACCATTATCTTTAATTATATTTTCTTAAAGTTTTTTTGTTAATTAAATATGATTAAATTTATTAATTCAATTATAAATAGTATAGTAACAGAAAAGTAATACCAAAAATAGTTATGAATAAGAATAAAGCATAATAAAGGCTTAATTATCTATATTTACCAAAGGCTGAAAAAAAAAAAAAAAACACTAATCCAAAATTTAACAATGTACTGATTTAAAACAAGCATTTTATCAGTAAAATTATAAATTTTTAGGATAATATTTAAATATTTTTTTTTATTTATTTAAGAATATATATTATCTACTTCTGTATCTATTATTTGTTTGAATATTGTGTTGATTTTTAAATAAAAACTAATGTCTTTCTTCAGTATACAAAACGAGTCTAATATGAATAAAAAACAACTGATGAAGACCCAACGTTCAATAAAATGGACATTAGTCCAATAGTTGTCTATTTTCTAAAATATACATTAGATTATTTAAACTGTGACGTCATTTCATTGATACAACACTTAACATTAATATCAAAATACTTGTAAAAAATATAAAAAATTAGCGTTAAAACTGTCTGCTTAACAATTGTCTTTCTCTTGTTGCCTACCACTTTCAAATGATTAAAATACATATTTAGTTGCACTTTTTTTTATTATTTCAACATACAGATAGCAGCACTAGACTATCTAGTATAATGGACAGCAAGTATTTACAAGTTCCAACTGGAATTAAGTATTTTACATAAAAAATAAAAATGTCCAATAGAAGAAGTTAAGTAAAATCTGTGAAAATAAAATCAGTCTATAACGGAATCCTGTCTTAAATGACAAAAATTTCAGCTGAAAGAATATCAACAATTATATCTGCTAAGATGGAAACCTGTATAAAGTGAAATATTTTTTGGTTCCTTTTGATTCTGTTTTCAATGTTTTAATAAATCAATATTTGACAAAGCTGATTTATGTAGTTAAGAATTATGTATGTTATGATTACATATTTTAGATTTAAAAATAAATCAGCTTTTAGAAGCTTAGCGAAATTCTCTTTAGGGAGAAAGGGAGAGGGGTTGCCAAAATCCTTCTTTGCCCCGATCATTAAAAAAAAAAAAAAGCCAGTTTTGGCCCTGATAGAGTTAGATGGCAGGAAACTTTCCTCAGCAGCAGCTTTTATTTTTTATGTGCATAAATGATAAATAAGACTTGTGTTGAAAAAAAAATGAATGAAAAGATTATATATTAAATGATAGAATGCAGTACGAATGTTGTTGATGGTAAATAATATTCACCAATTTATAATTTGTACTTCGCTAACATAAAAATACTTAGGTTTCTTATAAAAGAGGTAACATTCAAAATACCTATATTTTAAAATAAATTAATAGAATTTTATTTATTATACATCTAAATAGAAGTATTTATTAGTCATTTTCAAATAAGTAGCAACTTTGAAAAGTTATTTCTTGTAGTTTAGCACCGAGAAAGAAAGTGATGATTTATGAGTTTCTAAATGTTTCAGGTAAAAAATAAAGTTTAATAACTGACAATTTTGATTGATGTTCCTTTAAAAACTAATATTCCTGTATTTTTTCAAAAGAATTTGGATTAAGGAAAATGTTAGGCCTAGTAACATGATACTTAAATAAAAATAAAAAGCTTAATTTTCAAATAAAAAAGATATAATTTAATAAATAAGTAACCAAATATATAGTTAACATTCATCAGAGATTATTAAAAATACTTACCCTTTTTCTATGGACTCAATAATTAAAAAATAAAGTATGTAATAGTTTTGTTTACATTAATAATACTTCCACTTCAAGAATTGCGATACTTTGTTTATACTAAATAGATAAAAATAATGCACCCTTCAGCTTTATTATCAACTATAGATACCAAAACTTTTATAGTATTTGTAATAACACTCATGAGATGTATAAAAAAGATTAAAATTCAACCATTTTATAAATATAATATTAGAAGAAATACTTGTATTCTCTTATATTATAATGTATTGTCATAAATTCATATGTATTACAAAAACTAGTCTAGATGGAAGCTTTGGGAAGAACTTGTGAAATCAGATATTTTTATTTTAAATTTCTGTAATTTAAAATAATCTAACACTTTACATATCGCACCTTAACAAATACATTTTATTTATTACACTGATGTTAATGCATATGTTATGTAGAATCAATAAGCTCGCATTCAAATTTTAAATACAAAAAGCACTGATTAATGTTATCAAATATGCACATACACAAAAGGAAATAATACACAGGTGGTGCTTAGAATTGTTCAATAAAAATAAACATAAATGGACAGAAAAAGCTATGCTTACCAAACTTGAAATTGCATTGTGGATCCATTAAATGAATTTTTACAGCGGATTTTTTAGTGTTTGGCTAGCAAGCATACACCTTCAAGCAGAAGAAGAAATTTCACCTACTGCTTCAAAAGTGACACCAGCTGGCCAATTAATTCATAAACTGAATTAAAATAAAATGTTCGTATTTTCTTTAAGTCTTGTCGTCAATAATCGTCCTGTTTCGCGAAGCACATGGCAGCTTAAAATTGCAAAACTAAACATAACTGCCAAGTAAATTGTGACATTGATTGATTGATTATCGGAGCCTATGCTCGATTATGAGTTTTTTAGCTTCGCTTTAATTGGCGGCTTTTTCTTTTGTTTAATACATAATAGACAAAAAATATTTCATATAGTACAAGTAAATATTTCAAAAAACTAATAACACAACACTGGACAGAGCTCAGCAAGCGTGATCGACAGTAAACAAGACAGGGAAGCAAGGGGTGGAGTTTCGGACGTCACTTTACAGATTAGCCAATAGCAGAGCTCTATTTTCCTCTGTACATGAATTCCAGTATGGTATGCTTATATGCGACCCTGACCCATAGTGACCCAAAATAACATACTAATCAAATCGGCTCGAACATGTGACTTAGCTCCATGGTCTTCAGCAGGATACAAAATTTAATAAAAATCGTTTAAGTCGTTTTTAGATAAAATTAGCTTGACCCGCAGTGACCTCAAAATGACCCACTAATCTAATTTTCTGGAACATGTGACACAGCCCAATGGTTTTCTCGAGACCGAAAACAGCGTTATTTATACTTTTTTGTCAAAATCGTGAATCTTTTGAGCCGTTTTTAGATACAATTAGCTTGATCCTGACCCATAGTCACCCAAAAGGACGCAATAATCGAAATTTCTTAGCCCAGTGGTTTGTGCCCGGAATCGGTATAACAAAAAAAAAAAAAAAAAAAATCAAAATCGTTTGACACTTTTTTAAATACAATTAGCTTGACTCTGACCAATAGTGACCCCAAATGATCCAATAATCTAATTTACTCGAGCATGCGACCTAATCCAGTGATCTTCCCGAGCTCGAAAACGATAGAATATCTGTTTATTTTAATCAAAATCGTTAGAGCCGTTTTCTGTATAAAATTAGCTTGACTCAAAAATGACCCATTAATCGAAATTTCTCGAACATGTGACCCAGCTCATGGAACTTCTCGTGTTTGGAAACAGTATATTACAAAATTTTGTCAAAATCGTTTGAGCCGATTTTTAGATACAATTAGCTTGACCCTGACGCATTGTGACCCAAAATAACCCACTAATCGAATTTTGTTGAACATGCGACCTGACCCAATGGTTCTCTGGAGCCCGAAAACTATAGAATACAAAATTTAGTCAAAATCGTTAAAGCTGTTTTCTAGATAGAATTAGCTTGACCCAAAAATGACCCACTAATCAAACTTTTTTGAACATCTGACTTAACCGAATGGTCTTCTCGTAATCCAAAACGGCAGAATACAAAATTTAGTCAGAATCGTTAGAGCCGTTTTTAAGATAAAATTTGCATACACAACTTTTGCTAGTATTATAGTATAAGATTTTAAAGAGAAATTCAGATTGTAGAATTATGACGATTCAAAAATATATGCATTTTTTTATGTTGGTCCGGGCTTCGTTTTACATAGTTTTGCGGTCCAAGTTTGTACTTCACTGACTTTTAATGCACTATCTCAAACTTTTTATGCCGACCTACAAATAAAAATTAAAAGGTATCCCATAATACCCGAACTACCTCTTAGCTAAAGTAGAGGTCTGCACGGGTCTATTTCGATTAAGGAGACTCAGGCGCAACCGTGCCTTACTTATTTCTGCGCACTCACGCCGGGTCGCAAATTCACAATCACTCAACGTTGCTTGCTTGACGTCCTGTACGCTTGAAGCCAAACCCTGTAGCCAAGCCCTTTGGCGAGCAAATGAACTTCCGCGTGCAAGCAAGTCTGAAGCTAATTTCGACCTTCGATATTTTGTTCATTTGATCGGGTATTTCTTGCTTACGGAATACTTTCAAGAATACGAATGTGAAATAATAAATGCCTATTTCATCTTCTGAATAATTATGTATGCATTATGAGCAAGTGAAGTATTTAATCTTATAGATATATGCTCTATAAGAAGTGAAACCTTTTGACATTTGACATTTGAAGTCCACCGAAGTGGAGAATGCTTTGGGGCCTATAGCTACAATGGCTGTCGCCTCGAATGATCCTTATTATACAGAAACAACAAGTCACAATATTTTTTTATTTTCCATTACATACTTTCCCAAAAATTTTAGAGACGAGTAATTTTTTTTTAGTTGGAACAGAAAATAAAATTAGATTCATTATTCATATAATCAAAAATCTGAAAATTTCATGCAAAAATATTGAATTTCAAGAAATATTGTGTGCTTAGTTAAAAAAGAAAAATAAATTTATAATAATAATTTAATAACTTTGTAATAATAATAATTTATTATAAAATAAAGTATTCTTGTAATCACTTTTTACAATCATTGTTTAGAGTTGCCATAACTAGTGTAATTCTGATAATTTTTTACGTTTAAAAATTGTTTGGCTTTTTTTTTGGCCTTTTTTCTTTCACGATTTGGCCTCAACTGACAAATTTTATCTGGCAACCCTGGGCAGTTATGTTTAGTCGAGTGTTTAGTTTTGCAATTTTAATCTGCCATGTGCTTCGCGAAACAGGACGATTATTGACGACAAGACTTAAAGAAAATACGAACATTTTATTTTAATTCAGTTTATGAATTAATTGGCCAGCTGGTGTCACTTTTGAAGCAGTAAGTGAAATTTCTTCTTCTGCTTGAAGGTGTATGCTTGCTAGCCAAACACTAAAAAATCCGCTGTAAAAATTCATTTAATGGATCCACAATGCAATTTCAAGTTTGGTAAGCATAGCTTTTTCTGTCCATTTATGTTTATTTTTATTGAACAATTCTAAGCACCACCTGTGTATTATTTCCTTTTGTGTATGTGCATATTTGATAACATTAATCAGTGCTTTTTGTATTTAAAATTTGAATGCGAGCTTATTGATTCTACATAACATATGCATTAACATCAGTGTAATAAATAAAATGTATTTGTTAAGGTGCGATATGTAAAGTGTTAGATTATTTTAAATTACAGAAATTTAAAATAAAAATATCTGATTTCACAAGTTCTTCCCAAAGCTTCCACCTAGACTAGTTTTTGTAATACATATGAATTTATGACAATACATTATAATATAAGAGAATACAAGTATTTCTTCTAATATTATATTTATAAAATGGTTGAATTTTAATCTTTTTTATACATCTCATGAGTGTTATTACAAATACTATAAAAGTTTTGGTATCTATAGTTGATAATAAAGCTGAAGGGTGCATTATTTTTATCTATTTAGTGTAAACAAAGTATCGCAGTTCTTGAAGTGGAAGTATTACTAATGTAAACAAAACTATTACATACTTTATTTTTTAATTATTGAGTCCATAGAAAAAGGGTAAGGGTTTTTAATAATCTCTGATGAATGTTAACTATATATCTGGTTACTTATTTATTAAATTATTTCTTTTTCATTTGAAAATTAAGCTTTTTTTTTACTTATCATGTGTTACTAAGCCTAACATTTTCCTTAATCTAAATTCTTTTGAAAAAATACAGGAATATTAGTTTTTAAAAGGAACATCAGTCAAAATTGTCAGTTATTCAACTTTATTTTTTACCTGAAACATTTAGAAACTCATAAATCATCACATTCTTTCTCAGTGCTAAACTACAAGAAATAACTATTTTGCATTTAAACAAAATTTTCTCTGACATTCATAATTTCAAAGTGGCTATTTATTGGAAAATGACTAACTTCTATTTAGATATATAATGAATAAAATTCTATTAATTTATTTTAAAATATAGGTATTTTGAATGTTACCTCTTTTTATAAGAAACCAGATGTATTTTTTATGTTAGCAAAGTACAAATTATAAATTGGTGAATATTATTTTCCATCAGCAACATTCATACTGCATTCTATCATTTAAAATATAAATTTTTAATTTATTTTTTTATACACAAGTCTTACTTATCATCTATGCACACAAAAAATAAAAGCTTCTGCTGAGGTAAGTTTCCTGTCGGCTAACTCTATCAGGGCCAAAACTACCTTTTTATTGTGATCGGGGCAAACAAGGATTTTGGCACACCCTCTGCAATTAATGTTTCTAATAGCCGATTTATTTTAAAATATAAAATATGTAATCATAACATGCATAATACTTAACTACATAATCAGCTTTGTCAAATATTGATTTATTAAAACATTGAAAACAGAATCAAAAGGAACCAAAAAGTATTTCACTTTATACAGGTTTCCATCTTAGCAAATATAATTGTTGATATTCTTCCTGTTGAAAATTTTTATTTATGACAGGATTCCGTTAGACTGATTTTATTTTCACAAATTTTACATTAGTTGTAATATTACAATATTAAGAGACTACATTAGTCATACAAAGACATTCACAAGCTAATATTAAACCTATGGGAGCATTCTTGACAAATGTCTCGCTTACGTTTTATTACATAAAATAATTTTTTTTCATTGGATACCTGAGGTTGATATCTATCTAATGTTATGCTTTTATACTCTTTCGGGTTTGGTTTTTTTTTTTTTTTTTTTTTTTTTTTTTTTTTTGGAACACTCATTTTTAAAAAACTGTTTTGAACCAGTTCTAAAATTTAAAGTATTCTCATATAAAAAAAAAATTCAATTGCAGAAGGTGTGTGCGCTGACAAGATTTAAAAATCTAGGTGCTAGGCAGCCAGCTCAAGACTGTATTTTATTCTTTCCAGTTTCCAGGTCGTGTTGGGTGAGATGAGTTTTATTAGCATTCTTACAAAAAATTTATATAAAATATTATCCTAAATATACTGAATAAAATTTAGTGGTGAGAGACTGCCCACTGGCACCTAGATTTTTACATCCCTGCATATTGTACTTAACAAGCCCTGGCACCTGCCCCGAAGCACAACCTCAGTAAAAGAAAAAATTCATTACACTCGGGCTAAATTTTATCTTTTAAAAAGTTGGACAGGAACTTAATCACAGAGTAAAGAGAAATAATAGAGATGCAGTATGCTGTAAAAATGGTTTGCAATATGAATTCAGTTATTGCTCAAATTTAAATGCCTCAATTTTCCCAAACAAAACAAGCATATGCAACAGGGACCAAATTCTTTAACATCACCCATGTATTTTTTCACTAAATGAAAGTGGTCTGCTTATGTTTAAGCATTATAAAAGTAGCATTTCCTACTATTATGATTAAAAACTATTACTAAAAGTTTTCTTTTTTCGCGAGGTACATGTGGTCGTATTTGAGCTGGATTTAGTGGATTTCAGAGTTACATTTTTGGCCACCACACTTCATCTATCCTTTCTTTTTACTTTTGTGAGCCTGACCTTCATTCTTTTGGGAATGGGTGCAGTGCATTTTTCTGTAGATTCAGGCCATCTCAAAACTGTATTTTATTCTTTCCAGGTCGTGTCGGGTGAGAATATTTTTCCACAGGAGACTTGAAATTTTGCTTACTTATAGCTAGACACCTGAGATCAAACGACAAATGATAAAATTTTGAAAAAGTCATAATTAATGGATGTTATTAATTAAAAACTCCCAATTTTATGCAGAGCCCGATTATCACCGGGGCACGTGCCCCGTGCCCACAATTTCAGGGGGCCTCATTTTGTGCACTCTCTGAAAATAAAAATTTCCATTTGTAGTTCACAGAAAAAGAATATATTTTTCCCATTCATGTAAACTAAAATATATCAGTATATTTCACTAACGACATCGAACTACAATGTAAACTTCGAAATTCCAAGAAGAACAGATATTACACATAGCATGTTTTATTCAGTCTGATAGGTTTAGAACACATTTCACTCAGTCTTATAAGTTTAGCGTTTTACTAACTCCACTTAAAGACCAGATAGTGCAGAAGATCTTACCTTCTCATATTTTTTAATGCATTTTTACATGCGTCTATAATATATTTTTTTTTTCATAAAGTTATGATTTAAGTTGTAAATTGCACATAAAACTGTTTGACCAAATTATAATGCATGAATTTTTTTTGAGAAAAGGGGCACAGACATGGCCTGTGTGCCCCGGGTCCAAAGTAGAGTTAATCAGGCTCTGATTTTACGTCTCATTAACAAAGTAACGGCATAAAATGAATGCAGGTACAAACACTTTTCGAAATTATCTCATTTCTCCTTCGGGTTGCCACATGGATGGGATTCGAGATGCGAAATTGTAGGTTTACCAGAGTGCATTTTAAGCTAAAAAGTGTACTGGACATTTTTATTTCCACTCGTATCTCACAAAGTATCGACCCTAGAAGTTTGTAACTTGTGCAGACAAATGCAGAAAAAAATCTATTTTCAGCCGGTATAATGATCGTATCTCTGGGATGGGTATAACAGAAAAAATCCTCTAAAAATTGATCGATAAAAGATCCATTTTCTTAAGTGTTCATGAATTTTATTTCCGATGGCTGAGAGAAGTAGGCTATTTTAATACGAAATTTAAACTTTTTAAAATATTAAATTCTCATACACCCCAACGTGAAATTTTTCGCTGATTTCATATGTGCCCATTTCAAACTCTTATCTTAATTACAAGCTGAGATATTAATTTTTATTTAAATAATTGGTTTTATTTCTATCATGCTTAATTTAAAATGAAGTAACGTGCTTTTTTAGTTAAATTAGGAAATCTAACAAGGTGATCTGTCGGAAACTTGAAGATAGTTTATATTTCGGGTATGGGGCGGGGGGGGGGGGGCGTTGATTTAACTAATTGGTTTATTTCTGTTATATATGGGAGCGCATTTTACCCATCCAGGGGTGGGGTGGCTTTTCTAAATTTTTACAATACCTGCCATGTCACATATTGTTAGAAAGGCCTGTGACTGCTTAATCAAGTTATACATCTCCTGTGTTCATGCCAACTTCTCCCCCCCACCCTCCATCTCTTTTACTCCATGGAGGGAACTTTTCTAAATTTTGCTGATACTGCTCATGTGATTTATTGTACGAAAGGTCTGTGACCGCTTAATCATCTCTGGTGTGCATCACCCCACTTTGCCCCCCTCCCTCCCAAGCACAATTCGCTTTTCACAAGATTTTGCAGCACATGCGCAGCATGGCCGCTATACAGTGCCATAAGCAGCAGTGACCCGGTTCGAGGTTCGTTCGAGCGAGATTGCCTTTTTTACAAGACTTTGCAGTGCGCACGCAGCACAACTGCTATATGGTGCCATAGGCAGCGGGGATCCGGTTCAGATTTCGTTCGAGCGCGATTGTCTTTTTTAAAAGAGTTTGCAGTCGTGCTAAAATTGATTTTTAAACTTATAAAAGAAATGAGTTTTCGTATAGATAATAAATGTATTTGTTAAAATGAGGAAAACTCAATATCCGATCGCTTATAACAGATAATAACAATATTATAAAGTTAGCGTGTATTGAATTTTGGTGAAGGGGAGGGGGGCTTTTTTTCTATTTTTTTATCAGCTGTTTTTTTCATTTTAAATGCGGTTTTCTTCACTGAGCCTTCCTTTAAATATTATTTTTTAACCATAAATATTTTAAAGATAGTGATGCCTGATCTCTTACCACTTTTTTCTACAATTAAAAATTTCAATTTTTTTCAAACTAATTTTTCCCCATTAAAAAAGGCGCAGGGAGGCTTTGAGATAGTTTATAACATATAATACGAAATTTATATAGTGAGGGTGCATGGAATTTGGATGGGGGGAGGGGGGGGGCAATTTTATCTTTTTTCTTCAGACCAGCTGTTTATCGCATTTTTTCACTGAGCACTGAAATAAATATTATTTTATAACATTAAATATTTGAAAGAGTGGGAAATTCCAGGGGAGATGGATCCTCCAGGGAGGACTATTGAGTATTGACGCGGAATTGTTAATATTAGGAAAACTAATTAACCAATCCCTTTTAAACTTTGACATAATTTATAACACATGTTACAAATTTTATACAGCGAGAGTGTGTGTAAATTTGGGGGGGGGGGGGGGGAGGAAGCTATCTTTTCTTTTTTCTTCAGATCAGCTGTTTATTGAGTTTTGAATGTGCTTTTTAACTGAGCCCTCATATCAATATTATTTTTTAACCTTAAATGTTTGAAAGGGTGGGCAATTCCTGGGGGAGGGGCTATTTTCTAAATTTTGAGTAAACTCCTCATGTGGCATATCGTTTAATAGGTGTATAAAAACTTATTCATATTATAGACATCTGATGCCCTCCCCCCTTTTCTCTCTTCCCGGGGGGGGGGGGCACTTTTCGAAATTTTAAGGACCACCCCTCATTTGACATATCGTTAAATAGGTCTATGAAACTTATGGATTCGATGCCTCTCCCTCCCATTTTAAATGCGGTTTTTTTATGGTGTCCTCCTTATAAATATTATTAGTGAAACATAAAAAATTGAAATAGGGTAGTGGGTGATTTCAGGCGGGGGCATTTCTAAATGCGATGGTTCTGCCATTTATGTAAGAAATTAATAATTTTAAATTAGCAATTTTGATTTGTCAATTTAAGGATAAAGAGTTTAAAAAGACGCAGTTTATTTATAATCTTAAATTATTATATTCAGTTATATTTTCTTTCATGTTAAATGTGCTTTTATTGTTCATACATCACCTGTAAATATTGCATAATTTTAATTTTTTCATTATCAAAGAGAAAAAGTATTTTTGGATGAAATTTATTTGAAAAGTATAAACCAATTTAGTGCCTTTTTAAACAGTTTTTTCTTTTAATAATTAAAAAAAATCTATCACATTAATAAAATTTTTTTATATATAAAAAAAAAAATTATAAAGTTAGTGGCACGGTATCAGAATTGACATTTGGATGTCAAAGGAAATTAAAAAGAAATAAAATGCAGTTTATTTATAATCTTAAATTACTATCTTCAGTTATATTTTCTTTAAATTTTTATTTCTGTTTAAATTCGATTAAATTAATTAATTTAATTATAAACAACTTACGAACAGTAAAATAACATTAAAAAGCTTGCATTTGTTTTTATAGTTAAACGAATATACAAATACAAGTCGCATTTCATGCTCACTTATTTTATTTTATACTTATAAAGTAAGATGAGGTAGCTACATAGGCTTTAAAAACCAGATTTTTAGCGTCAAGTTCCTATTTCTTTCACTACAAACTTTTCTGACACAAGAAATGTGTTTTTGTCATTTATACGTTACTTCCAAATATCACATAAAATCAATTTTTGCATCATCAAATAGAAAAAGTGTATTTTAACTAAGAAATCTGTTGATTAATTTAGTAATAATAATAAAAAAATAATAACATTTTGTTTTCTTTTTTAACTATTCTCAACACCAGTAATTTGTTTCTAAAATAATGATAATAAATAATGGCACAGCTAACCACAATTGGCAAGTAAATGCCAAGAAGAAATTTAAAAGAAATAAACATGAGTTTATTTAGAATTTTATACCATTATCTTTAATTATATTTTCTTAAAGTTTTTTTGTTAATTAAATATGATTAAATTTATTAATTCAATTATAAATAGTATAGTAACAGAAAAGTAATACCAAAAATAGTTATGAATAAGAATAAAGCATAATAAAGGCTTAATTATCTATATTTACCAAAGGCTGAAAAAAAAAAAAAAAACACTAATCCAAAATTTAACAATGTACTGATTTAAAACAAGCATTTTATCAGTAAAATTATAAATTTTTAGGATAATATTTAAATATTTTTTTTTATTTATTTAAGAATATATATTATCTACTTCTGTATCTATTATTTGTTTGAATATTGTGTTGATTTTTAAATAAAAACTAATGTCTTTCTTCAGTATACAAAACGAGTCTAATATGAATAAAAAACAACTGATGAAGACCCAACGTTCAATAAAATGGACATTAGTCCAATAGTTGTCTATTTTCTAAAATATACATTAGATTATTTAAACTGTGACGTCATTTCATTGATACAACACTTAACATTAATATCAAAATACTTGTAAAAAATATAAAAAATTAGCGTTAAAACTGTCTGCTTAACAATTGTCTTTCTCTTGTTGCCTACCACTTTCAAATGATTAAAATACATATTTAGTTGCACTTTTTTTTATTATTTCAACATACAGATAGCAGCACTAGACTATCTAGTATAATGGACAGCAAGTATTTACAAGTTCCAACTGGAATTAAGTATTTTACATAAAAAATAAAAATGTCCAATAGAAGAAGTTAAGTAAAATCTGTGAAAATAAAATCAGTCTATAACGGAATCCTGTCTTAAATGACAAAAATTTCAGCTGAAAGAATATCAACAATTATATCTGCTAAGATGGAAACCTGTATAAAGTGAAATATTTTTTGGTTCCTTTTGATTCTGTTTTCAATGTTTTAATAAATCAATATTTGACAAAGCTGATTTATGTAGTTAAGAATTATGTATGTTATGATTACATATTTTAGATTTAAAAATAAATCAGCTTTTAGAAGCTTAGCGAAATTCTCTTTAGGGAGAAAGGGAGAGGGGTTGCCAAAATCCTTCTTTGCCCCGATCATTAAAAAAAAAAAAAAGCCAGTTTTGGCCCTGATAGAGTTAGATGGCAGGAAACTTTCCTCAGCAGCAGCTTTTATTTTTTATGTGCATAAATGATAAATAAGACTTGTGTTGAAAAAAAATGAATGAAAAGATTATATATTAAATGATAGAATGCAGTACGAATGTTGTTGATGGTAAATAATATTCACCAATTTATAATTTGTACTTCGCTAACATAAAAATACTTAGGTTTCTTATAAAAGAGGTAACATTCAAAATACCTATATTTTAAAATAAATTAATAGAATTTTATTTATTATACATCTAAATAGAAGTATTTATTAGTCATTTTCAAATAAGTAGCAACTTTGAAAAGTTATTTCTTGTAGTTTAGCACCGAGAAAGAAAGTGATGATTTATGAGTTTCTAAATGTTTCAGGTAAAAAATAAAGTTTAATAACTGACAATTTTGATTGATGTTCCTTTAAAAACTAATATTCCTGTATTTTTTCAAAAGAATTTGGATTAAGGAAAATGTTAGGCCTAGTAACATGATACTTAAATAAAAATAAAAAGCTTAATTTTCAAATAAAAAAGATATAATTTAATAAATAAGTAACCAAATATATAGTTAACATTCATCAGAGATTATTAAAAATACTTACCCTTTTTCTATGGACTCAATAATTAAAAAATAAAGTATGTAATAGTTTTGTTTACATTAATAATACTTCCACTTCAAGAATTGCGATATTTTGTTTATACTAAATAGATAAAAATAATGCACCCTTCAGCTTTATTATCAACTATAGATACCAAAACTTTTATAGTATTTGTAATAACACTCATGAGATGTATAAAAAAGATTAAAATTCAACCATTTTATAAATATAATATTAGAAGAAATACTTGTATTCTCTTATATTATAATGTATTGTCATAAATTCATATGTATTACAAAAACTAGTCTAGATGGAAGCTTTGGGAAGAACTTGTGAAATCAGATATTTTTATTTTAAATTTCTGTAATTTAAAATAATCTAACACTTTACATATCGCACCTTAACAAATACATTTTATTTATTACACTGATGTTAATGCATATGTTATGTAGAATCAATAAGCTCGCATTCAAATTTTAAATACAAAAAGCACTGATTAATGTTATCAAATATGCACATACACAAAAGGAAATAATACACAGGTGGTGCTTAGAATTGTTCAATAAAAATAAACATAAATGGACAGAAAAAGCTATGCTTACCAAACTTGAAATTGCATTGTGGATCCATTAAATGAATTTTTACAGCGGATTTTTTAGTGTTTGGCTAGCAAGCATACACCTTCAAGCAGAAGAAGAAATTTCACCTACTGCTTCAAAAGTGACACCAGCTGGCCAATTAATTCATAAACTGAATTAAAATAAAATGTTCGTATTTTCTTTAAGTCTTGTCGTCAATAATCGTCCTGTTTCGCGAAGCACATGGCAGCTTAAAATTGCAAAACTAAACATAACTGCCAAGTAAATTGTGACATTGATTGATTGATTATCGGAGCCTATGCTCGATTATGAGTTTTTTAGCTTCGCTTTAATTGGCGGCTTTTTCTTTTGTTTAATACATAATAGACAAAAAATATTTCATATAGTACAAGTAAATATTTCAAAAAACTAATAACACAACACTGGACAGAGCTCAGCAAGCGTGATCGACAGTAAACAAGACAGGGAAGCAAGGGGTGGAGTTTCGGACGTCACTTTACAGATTAGCCAATAGCAGAGCTCTATTTTCCTCTGTACATGAATTCCAGTATGGTATGCTTATATGCGACCCTGACCCATAGTGACCCAAAATAACATACTAATCAAATCGGCTCGAACATGTGACTTAGCTCCATGGTCTTCAGCAGGATACAAAATTTAATAAAAATCGTTTAAGTCGTTTTTAGATAAAATTAGCTTGACCCGCAGTGACCTCAAAATGACCCACTAATCTAATTTTCTGGAACATGTGACACAGCCCAATGGTTTTCTCGAGACCGAAAACAGCGTTATTTATACTTTTTTGTCAAAATCGTGAATCTTTTGAGCCGTTTTTAGATACAATTAGCTTGATCCTGACCCATAGTCACCCAAAAGGACGCAATAATCGAAATTTCTTAGCCCAGTGGTTTGTGCCCGGAATCGGTATAACAAAAAAAAAAAAAAAAAAAATCAAAATCGTTTGACACTTTTTTAAATACAATTAGCTTGACTCTGACCAATAGTGACCCCAAATGATCCAATAATCTAATTTACTCGAGCATGCGACCTAATCCAGTGATCTTCCCGAGCTCGAAAACGATAGAATATCTGTTTATTTTAATCAAAATCGTTAGAGCCGTTTTCTGTATAAAAATAGCTTGACTCAAAAATGACCCATTAATCGAAATTTCTCGAACATGTGACCCAGCTCATGGAACTTCTCGTGTTTGGAAACAGTATATTACAAAATTTTGTCAAAATCGTTTGAGCCGATTTTTAGATACAATTAGCTTGACCCTGACGCATTGTGACCCAAAATAACCCACTAATCGAATTTTGTTGAACATGCGACCTGACCCAATGGTTCTCTGGAGCCCGAAACTATAGAATACAAAATTTAGTCAAAATCGTTAAAGCTGTTTTCTAGATAGAATTAGCTTGACCCAAAAATGACCCACTAATCAAACTTTTTTGAACATCTGACTTAACCGAATGGTCTTCTCGTAATCCAAAACGGCAGAATACAAAATTTAGTCAGAATCGTTAGAGCCGTTTTTAAGATAAAATTTGCATACACAACTTTTGCTAGTATTATAGTATAAGATTTTAAAGAGAAATTCAGATTGTAGAATTATGACGATTCAAAAATATATGCATTTTTTTATGTTGGTCGGGCTTCGTTTTACATAGTTTTGCGGTCCAAGTTTGTACTTCACTGACTTTTAATGCACTATCTCAAACTTTTTATGCCGACCTACAAATAAAAATTAAAAGGTATCCCATAATACCCGAACTACCTCTTAGCTAAAGTAGAGGTCTGCACGGGTCTATTTCGATTAAGGAGACTCAGGCGCAACCGTGCCTTACTTATTTCTGCGCACTCACGCCGGGTCGCAAATTCACAATCACTCAACGTTGCTTGCTTGACGTCCTGTACGCTTGAAGCCAAACCCTGTAGCCAAGCCCTTTGGCGAGCAAATGAACTTCCGCGTGCAAGCAAGTCTGAAGCTAATTTCGACCTTCGATATTTTGTTCATTTGATCGGGTATTTCTTGCTTACGGAATACTTTCAAGAATACGAATGTGAAATAATAAATGCCTATTTCATCTTCTGAATAATTATGTATGCATTATGAGCAAGTGAAGTATTTAATCTTATAGATATATGCTCTATAAGAAGTGAAACCTTTTGACATTTGACATTTGAAGTCCACCGAAGTGGAGAATGCTTTGGGGCCTATAGCTACAATGGCTGTCGCCTCGAATGATCCTTATTATACAGAAACAACAAGTCACAATATTTTTTTTATTTTCCATTACATACTTTCCCAAAAATTTTAGAGACGAGTAATTTTTTTTTAGTTGGAACAGAAAATAAAATTAG